>CM060679.1:104160500-105385500 GCA_030686995.1 Artemisia argyi
GCAGAAGGCCAAGGTAGCAAGATAGCAAGAACAGAGGTTTTGGAAGCAAGTCCAAGACAGGGGAATCAACCAATCCAAAGGCTATGGTAGCTATTGATGGATTAGGATTTGATTGGAGCTTTACTGCTGATGAAGAAGAAACTTCTCCTCAGACAGCTCTTATGGCTTTTACCACAGAGGTACAATCTGATAAAGTTTGTTCAAATAATTGTTCTGCTCTTAAAAGTTTAGAAACCTTAACCAAACGTTATGAGAATCAAAGAAAAGAATTAATTGATACAGCTCATAGCTTAACAAATCATAAAAGAGGTATAGCTACTCTAGAGGAACAATTAATACATTTTAGAACAAATGAATCTACCTTTACTGATGTCAAAATTCTTCTTGAAAGAGAAATAATGTTTAAAAACAATGACATTTGTAACTTAAAAGCTGAAGTAGATAGGCTTAGTAAGGCTAAAGAGAATATTCAAATGAGTGTAGAAACACTAGATTATGCATCTAAGGGTGTGACTAACTTAATTGAATGTCAAGTAATTAATAAAGCTAAGTCTGGTGTTGGATACAAATCTGTTCCTCCACCATATAGAGGTATTCCTTCACCCCCAGGAATTGACCTAGAACACACAGGATTACCTGAATTTCAACTACCTAAATTAAAATATGGTGTTCAACCAAAATCTAATGTAGTTGATAATGAACCTTTAAAAGAAAGTGAAAGTTTGAGTAAAACTTCACTTCCTAAGGACAAGGTGTGTTCTTGTAGAAAATCAGATGGTCCAATCATTGTGGATTCAACATCTGATGATAAAAAGTTACTACAGGTTATGTCTAAACCTGAAGTGGTTAAGAAAGCAAGGACAAGTGTTCCTAAGATAGTCAAACACAATACTAATAGGCCTACATCCAATGATAAACATGTTAGGCAACCAGTAAGATATTGTGAACAATATAGAACCATAAACAAGTCCAGAGGTACCCAAAGGAATTGGTATAGCCTCAAGTCTCTTCAACAAAGAGATAACAAAGCTTGTTACACATGTGGTAGTTTTGACCATCTTACAGCTTTCTGCAACCAATGGGTATATGGGTATGAAAGTAATAGAGTGAACTACAAAAGGCAAACACCTAAATCTCATTTTCACTCTAATTCTAAAAGATTAAAACCCAAAACAGTCACAAAAGCAGTTCCTGCTGATAGAGCAAAAACTGTTCCTGCTGAAAGGAAAATGGTTTCTGCTGAAAAACCATATATGACTGTTTACCCAAAATTAACAATTAAGGGTGCAAAAACAACTTTCAAACATGCATCTAATATTGTTCAAAGGCCCATTCAAACAAAAGCAGTGGTCTAAAAACAAGTTTGGAGACCAAAGGATAAAACTGCAAAGCCATTAGTTTCTGCTGATAGCCAAACAGTTCATATCACTGCTAAAGGAAACAGGGCAAATGCTGTTAAGGCCTCAGCATGTTGGATTCTTAAATCCAATGTTGCATCAACTATCCTCAAGAAATTACATTTCATTGATGCAAGAGGCAGATCCAAGTCAGTGTTGGCTTGGATCCCCAAAGAAAACTAATTCCTTAATTTATGTGCAGGGACATTCATCAGCAGATACTGAAGATCAAGGATTCTCAGATAGTGGATGTTCAGGGCACATGACAGGCAACAAGTCCTATCTCTCAAACTTTCAGTCAGTAGATGGAGGCTATGTTACCTTTGGAGGAGGAATTGGAGGAAAAATTACTGGTAAAGGTACTATTAAAACCGGTAAACTAGATTTTGAAGATGTGTACTATGTGCAAGAGCTTAAGTATAATCTTTTTAGTGTCTCACAAATGTGTGACAAAAAGAACAAAGTTCTCTTTACTGACACTGAATGTCTTGTATTTTCTTCTAATTTTAAGATGCCTGATGAAAGTCAAGCACTTCTTAGAATTCCAAGAAAAGGCAACATGTACAGTGTTGATATAAAGAAAATTGTTCCAAAAGATTCTCTTACTTGTCTTATTGCTAAGGCCACATTGGATGAATCTATGAAATGGCATAGGAGGCTTGGTCATATTAACTTCAAAACCATAAATAAGATTGTCAAAGATGGTTTGGTAAGAGGTTTACCTCAAAAACGATTTGAAAATGATCAAACATGCATTGCTTGTCTTAAAGGCAAACAACACAAAGCCACTTGTAAGCCCAAAATTTTTAACTCTATCAATCAATCATTGTTTATGCTGCATATGGACTTATTTGGTCCTACAAATGTTAGAAGTTTGTTGCATAAGAGATATTGTCTAGTTATTACTGATGACTTTAGTAGATTTACATGGGTATTCTTTTTAGGTACTAAGGATGAGACTTCTAGCATCCTTAAGACCTTCATTACTGAGATAGAAAACCTAGTAAGCAAAAGAGTAAAAGTCATTAGATGTGATAATGGGACAGAATTTAAAAATAGAGTTATGGATGATTTCTACAAAGAAAAAGGTATTAAAAGAGAATTTAGTGTTGCAAGAACTCCACAACAGAATGGAGTTGCTGAAAGGAAAAATAGAACACTAATAGAAGCTGCTAGAACTATGTTAGCTGACTCTAAGTTGCCTATAACTTTTTGGGCAGAAGCAGTCAACACTGCTTGCTATGTTCAAAATAGAGTTTTAGTTGTAAAACCTCACAATAAGACATCATATGAAATTTTTAGAGGTAGAACTCCTGAGATAGGATTTCTTAGACCTTTTGGATGTCATGTGACAATTCTAAATACCTTAGACCATCTTGGAAAGTTTGATGGAAAAGCAGATGAAGGATTCTTAGTTGGATATTCTATCAATAGCAAAGCATTCAGAGTATACAACATGAGAACTAAAAGAGTAGAGGAAAATCTACATGTGAAGTTTTTGGAAAATAAAACCAATGTAGAAGGTCAAGGTCCCAAATGGCTATTTGATCTTGAAACTCTATCCAAATCAATGAATTATGTGCCTTTTGTTGCAGAAACTAATGAATTTTTAGGTTCACAAACTGCTGATGCAACAAATGGAGAAGGATTAGAGAAGGAGACAGATCAAGATTATGTGATGATGCCAATATGGACAAATGCAAGTGTGGATTCAACTTCAATAAATGGTGAATCTTCTTCTGGTAAATCTAAAGAAGATGTTGAAGATAAACACAAGGAAGAAAGAGCTAAGGAACAAAAGTTTCAAGTCAGAAGTAACACTGTTGTTTCTGCTGATAAGCAAATCATTCCCACTGATAAGCAAAATGTTTCTGCTGATGGACCATCAGAAGAAACACAAGCAAATATCTCAGAAGATGAGGTGGATTTCAACAACCTTCCACCTGATTACCAAGTTCTTTCTACTCCACACTCAAGGATTCACAAAGTCCACTCCCTGGACAATGTAATTGGAGATGTACAATCAGGAGTGAAGACAAGACAACAATTGATGTCTTCAGATCAACAAGGGCTTCTTGATGCCCTTTATGCTTCAAAACAACATGAGTTTTCAAACTCTTGTTTATTTGTATGTTTTCTCTCACAAGATGAACCAAAGAATATTCATAAAGCCCTAGAGAATTCAAGCTGGTTGGAGGCTATGCAAGAGGAGCTTCTTCAGTTTAAAATTCAAAAGGTTTGGGTGCTAGTTGATTTACCAAGTGGTGTAAGGGTAATTGGCACTAGATGGGTTTTTAGGAATAAAAGGGATGAAAGGGGCATAGTGATAAGAAATAAAGCTAGATTAGTAGCTCAAGGGTACACACAAGAAGAAGGGATAGACTATGAAGAAGTTTTTGCTCCAGTAGCAAGGATTGAAGCCATTAGACTCTTTTTGGCTTATGCTTCATTTATGGGATTCACAGTTTATCAAATGGATGTCAAGAGTGCTTTCTTATATGGTACTATTGAAGAGGAGGTGTATGTCTCACAACCTCCTGGTTTTGTTGATCCTGACCATCCAGATAAAGTGTACAAGGTTGTTAAAGCTCTATATGGCCTACATCAGGCACCAAGAGCTTGGTATGAAACACTGGCTTCCTACTTAATTTCAAATGGATTTCAAAGAGGAAAGATAGATCAGACACTTTTCACCAAGAAGCATAAGAAGGATCTTTTGCTAGTTCAAGTGTATGTGGATGATATCATCTTTGGATCTACAAGGAAGGAGATGTGTTTGGAGTTTGAGAAGCTTATGCACAATAAGTTTCAGATGAGTTCCATGGGGGAACTTACATTCTTTTTGGGTCTGCAGGTTAAACAATCAAGAGAAGGAATCTTTATTAGTCAAGACAAATATGTTGCAGAGATTCTTAGAAAGTTTCAATTTGCTGATTCCAAAACAGCAAGCACACCAATTGATCCTAAGAAGCCACTTCTTAAAGATGTAGAAGGAACTAATGTGGATGTACACACATACAGATCTATGATAGGTTCTTTGATGTATCTCACATCATCAAGACCTGATATCATGTTCTCTGTTTGTGCTTGTGCAAGATATCAAGTAACTCCTAAGGTTTCTCATTTAACAGCAGTCAAGAGAATTTTTAGATATCTCAAGGGTCAACCTAGGTTGGGTCTGTGGTATTCTAAGGAGTCATCTTTTGACTTGGTAGCATACTCAGATAGTGATTATGCTGGTGCTAGCTTGGACAGAAAGTCAACAATAGGAGGATGTCAATTCCTTGGATGTAGACTTATCTCATGGCAGTGTAAGAAACAGACAATGGTGGCTACTTCAACAACTGAAGCTGAATATGTAGCTGCTACAAATTGTTGTGGTCAAGTTCTATGGCTTCAAAACCAACTTCTTGATTATGGGTACAATTTCTTACATACCATTATTCATATTGATAATAGTAGTACAATTTGCATTATTAAAAATCCAGTGCAACATTCTAAAACAAAACACATTGAAATTAGACATCATTTTATTAGAGATTGCAATGAAAAGAGGTTAATTCAAGTAATGAAAATTGCTTCAGAACAAAACTTTGCAGATCTTCTTACAAAAGCTTTTGATGTTGGTAGATTTCAGTACTTGGTAGCAGGTATTGGAATGCTAAATCTTTAAAATTTTCAATATAATGTGTTCTTGTATATAGATTTTGTTAATGCATCTAACTTTGTTATCTAAAACTACTATTAACAATATTTAAAGTTATTCATACAGTTAGTTCCATAATTATAATTCAAAACAAATACTTTGTACTTTGTTCTTTTGGTTTTAGACTAACAATTTCAGGTATGAATGTTTGAGCTCAAAGGCTATTTCAAGTGAAATCTGCTGATCATTGCTGCTGAAAGCTGATCATAGCTGCTGATCATTGCTGCTGAAAGCTGATCATTGCTGCTGATATAATAGATTCATGATAGAAAAAGTTTGGGATTTCAAAACTCCTTAAAACTTCTTTCTTGGAATCTGATTATAATATTTCACCTTGAATTGATAAATTAGTTGATCAGGTATTAACTAATACAACTCACTTTCTATTATTTTATACTCTCAAGTATAATGTGACTAATCTACGGATATCTGATAGAAAGAACAGCGAGCAAAAGTGAATCTAACACTTGTGTTAGAGGTAACAAATTCCACGAGCTGGAAACCCTGTAAAGAAAGCCTTTTGAATAGGTTTATCTGTACACAGGCAGTTATTTATAACTGAAAACATTGGTTCTCACACAACCAGAGGTTGCTTTAAACCGAAATTTTGATTAAGTATTAGTTACCACACTTAATCCCTTCAAAATGGTTAGAAGCAGTATGATTGTTAATCATAAAATCATGTTCATACTGCTAAGGCAAAAGTTTCTTAAAAGGATTTTCAAAAGATGACTTTAAAAACCATCAACAGATGGACCATGAGTCAAAAATGTCCATTGAATCACCTCTCATAGGAGTTAACACACCTAGAAGTGATGAGGGCAGAATCTTAAACTCTTAAGGAATTGATGGCTTCATGTACAAATTGTCTGAAAACATGGAAATTGCTAAATCAGATGATATGATATGATTGTGAGAGATCTTCCAAACAGGGGAGGAAATTGCTCAAGAGAAAAATAAATCTCATGGGAGGTTTCAAAAGCCCTTTAAAGGAAGTTTAACCAAAGAAAAAGAAGGAAAAGATAAGAGCATACAAGATGATGACATGGTTTCTACTGATAAAGAACAAGAACAAAGCTGATAGGAGAAAGTTCTATCTAGATCAAAAGATGAAAGGTTTCAAGTTCAGTTCACTACGTTTGTTCATCACTTCCAAAGACATGCTGAAAGATAATTTCTACTTCATGGAACAAGCATCCAAGATACACAGCATCATTGTCTCTTATAATTCTTCAAGTTGAAAATTGCACCATCTTTTAGTCCAAGATTGGAGCAAAGAACAGAAAGCTGATGAGTTACAGAGAAAGACATTCAATCACTCAAAAGAGAAGAAAGTTCAGATCACAGTCTGACAATGAAGTGTTTGAAAGATCTTCACAAAGTCCTCATTTAATTCAAAAAAACATGTTTGAATGTAATTCACATGTTTAGGGGAGGATTGTTGGGAATTAAATAATCAGAAGAATCAGCATAAAGGTTTAAGGAAATACATCAAGTATGTTTCTGCCGATAAAGCACAAAGCAAGTTTCCACTGATGGATTCTGCTGAAGAACGTTTTCTACTGATAGTGTTTCTGCTGATGGATTCTGCTGATACTACTATGACTCATACGATTATGCTGATACTTTTATGACTCATACAAATAGCTGTGTAGATAAGTACGACTTATTCTACTGATTCATATACTAGATAATATCTTTGTTGTAGTCATCAAATTGAACACTCCAAGTGAGTTGTAATCCTAGATACATGTTGTATCTTAATGACTCACATGATAAGTCATCAAACTAGCTAGAATGAAGCTTAGTCATAAGCTAGTATTTAGATGAGTCATATAGATTGTAAAAGATCTTTCCTTGGACTATAAAAGGAAGATCTTAGATATGTATTAAGACAGACGTGAGTGCAGAAAATACATACATGTGTAGAGATATACATAAAGAAAAACATTAGAACAAAACACAAGATTCAAGGTCTTTGTAACCCTAGTGATAGTGAAGATCACTCGTATTATTCTAAATAATATTGAATCGTTTGGTGAAATACTTTCATTGTTCTTTGTTAAATAAACACAAGCATCACAGTTCCATTTCCAATAAACTTCTAAGTGTGGTTAAGTAGATTCCGCATACTTAATCATATTCACTCAAAATATCATATTACACGTTAAAAGGTCCAACACCTATAGTGTGTAATCACAGTCAATCGATCCTCTCATATATATATATATATATATATATATATATATATATATATATATATATATATATATATATATATATATATAAACACATTCCCTCTCATCTCTCAAATCCTTTGTAAACTTGACATCTTGATCATTTTGTCTAAAATCATCAAGATATATTTTGATTAACGAAATGTTAATTAAAAACGTCAAGTATTCCTTCCTCGTGCTCATAAACTCCAATGTAGTTTCGATATAACATAAATCTAACTATATACATAAAAATATTTTGCTATCAGAATCCAATTCGCAAAAATTTTCCTTTTTGGTGGGCGGCCCCCTTAATAATTAAGGGGACCGGCTTGTAATCGGGGGCGGTCCCCTTAATGTTTAACGGGGCCGGCCTACTGATACTTCCAAACTCGATTTCCACTTAAAATTTTTGCCAAACACTCCATTTGTTCAAACATCTCTTCTCCCCCTACTGCTGTGAACGATCCTAAACACCCAATACCACCAAAATCCTTCACCAAATCACCAATCCGGGGTTGTTTCGCAAGGGACAAACGTTAACCAGACATATAACAACATCTCTTGTGAAAATGCCTAAAACCATGGTTGGTGACGTTTCAAAAACCAAGCAATACATTCCTAAAGTTTCCGACACTCCCGGCATGTCTCCTTCCGTTGCATGTTTCTATCGTCCCATTGAAAATAGAAACATTCACGAGGGTAGAATTGTCTATCCATCCTTCTATGAATCCGATCAAATCGAACGAATGTTCACCAATATTCGTCTTGACTGTCTTTTCAAAATTAACCAACCAATCATTCCCCGCTTTGTCCTCGACTTCTATAGCCAAGTGACGGTGCAAACCGATCCCTATGGCCATATCCTTATTTCTTTCATGATCCAAAATCAATTTATCACTCTTACTCTTGCTTAGTTTGGACAAATCCTCAGAATCCCATACAACGGCCAAGCCGTATACTCAAATGAATGGGATCTTTCTTCACTTGAACGAAATTGTCCTCAGGATGGTCCATACTATTCTGAGATTCAATGTCCTAAAGACATTTGCCGACTGCTTGAACTAGAACGTGGTATGACTAGTCTCAAAATCAAGTCGAAAAATGTCGATATTCATGCAATTCAAATCCTTCTCAAAGAGCTAAGCCCCAACATGAAAAATTGGGAAGAACTCATTCGTGAGAATGCGTTTGGTACCAGCGGTCACCGTGATCATCTCATGGCTAGCATCGCCCACATGTTGTATTGTGTAGTTGCTGAAGAAAACTACAATCTGGCCTATCTCTTTGTCCATCGAATCATGACTGCCAAAAACACTCCAAATGCCAACCTTCCTTACGATATGTTCCTCACTCGACTTTATCGTCATATCATGGAACACTACCCAGATCTTCGGAGTGATTTCTATGTGCTCGTTCATCCCACCTTGAATCAACTCACTCTCGTTCGTACTCGCCGATCTCAAAGTGACAAAGGAAAATCTCATGGTCCTTTGTTTTCTATGCCTCGTGGTTCGACATCTCATCGAGGCAATGATGATGATGAGTAGGAAGACACCTCACGTGTTAGTACCCCATCTCCCACAACCTTTGTTGATGATCTTCCTGATCTTGATTATACCAACTATCAAATTCCTCTTGCTTATGAACGTACCGATGAACTCCTCTTCGAACGTCAAACATCCTTAATGAACAGAACTCAGCAAATGCATGAAAAAGTTAGAGGAGGTTTCAAGTCCGTGGGAAAGATGTTTAGGAAGATTTTGGGCAAGAAGAAGAAATAGAGTCATCGATGTGGAACTACTTATTATTATTGAACTATTAGACATTTGTGTGTTTTATTATTTGTCCGATTTATTCGAAAATACTTGTGTTCCTTCTTGTTTGTTACCTGAATGATGCTTAGTTTCTAACTATTAATATGCTAGGATCTTGATTATTACTTAATGCTATTAGTATGCTTCTTTATATTTGGTTTACAATATATTAGTTTGCATGCATGATTTATTATTTTATGCTTATATTTCATCATTCCAAGAGTATATGTTTCAAATAGAGCTTGCTGGAAATACACATTTGAAAACCAACCCATTTCTGCAAATTTTTTATTTCTAGTCGCCTGGGAAAACACCAGATGGTCGGCCCCCTTAATTTTCCTAGGCGGTCCCCTTAATCATTAAGGGGGCCGGCCTACAATTAAGGGGACCGGCCATCTGGAACTAAGTTTACTGGTTTCTTTTGCATCTTGTGACCTCTTTCTCTAGTATCAGCTACCATTTCTCCTTATAACCTAACTGATTTTAGAATCTCCTTAAACCACTTCAAAAACTTACCTAAACCAACCATTTTCATATTATAGATTCCCTCCAAATGAACACTCTTCACCTCATTATTCCTCATCTCCATCAACCTAAACCATCATGTCTTCACCAAGTACCTCTATCACTAAGGCCTCAAAGAAACAAAAGATTGTCATTATCCTTTCAAAACAACTCTTCATTGATTTAACTAATGAAGACAACACAACACCATGACCTCCACCTAAATGCTCATCCCCAAGTGCACCAAATGCACCATCTAAAACACCTTCCACTCATGGAACTTCCTCCTCTTCCATACCTTCAACCTCATCAATCAATGACTACATAAACTCACACTTATCATCACCACAAGCATCATCACCACATCCTACACAATAACCCCTTTCCACCAAACTTACCATCATACTTTCACCAATAACACCACTTGATGCTCATGTTTCATCTCCACCAATCACACTACCATTCTTTGTCAATCCCATACCTTAGAGCTTACTTGAAGCTCATGGTGATACTTACCTTTGTTGCATCCACAACCGAACCATAATCTTTGGTCTTAGTGATGAAATTCAATATATGTTTTCATATATTGAACACTTGCTAACCAACCCACCACCGCCACCACCTCCACCATCCTCACCTATTGTCCCACCTCCACAATCTTCACCTATTTCTCCACAATCACCTTCCTATTCTCCAAATTAAGCATATACTATGCTTAAAAAATAAAAACTTCACAACCCTTTTGCTTGCAAGCTCTATGAAGCTCATGTACTCTTTGCATGATGAAGTACTTTTCTAGTTGTTGTTTTCTCTAGTTGTTATTCTAGTTGTAATCTATCTTGTTGTTCCATGTATTGTTGTGTTTTTACACAACTTTTGCTTTAATATGAATGCTTTTATTCTTGTCACTTTATATAGTTGTTTATATATTTGTGCTTCTAATATTTTTGTTTGCAAGCATTCCATAGCTCGTTTCCTTGGTGTCCCCGAACGAGGGGGAGCACACATCAAGGGGGAGTACTCATCCCGTCAATATTTCATAATTGAAACTTATCGGCATAACCTTTTTGATTCTACAAAAAGGGGGTGAAGTAAATATAAACTCACTAAATTACTTGTCTAAAAACTAATTTTTGATTTAATGAGTTTAAGTTTTGTAATCATCAAAAAGGGGGATATTGTTGATATAAATAATGCTTAAAAACATTATTAATATTTTTCAATAACTCTATGTTTTGATAATCACAAAATGTAAACTAGATTAAATAGAAAATTATGACGTAAACAAATATTTAGTAGTAAATATTTACTTATATCATCTAATCACTTAAGGTATGTATAAACAAAGTGACTAATGCATTACATGATCAAAGAAGCATTTTCTTAAACACAAGACATTTTATAAAATGACATCAAACATTTTATAACTTTTATAAAAACATTTTTGGAATTAAAAGAATATGTTTAATTCATTATAAATATATGAATTCAAATTTTTAACCAAAAATGACAAATATTATCCAGAAAAACCTTCCCCACAAAAGGACAATCAAGTCCAACGTTCTAGAGGGGGTGGCCCCCTTAATTACCTAGGCGGCCCCCTTAATTATTAAGGGGACCAGCCCCTAATTAAGGGGACCGGCACGCTCCAGAATAGT
This sequence comes from Artemisia argyi, assembly GCA_030686995.1. Classification (NCBI taxonomy): domain Eukaryota; kingdom Viridiplantae; phylum Streptophyta; class Magnoliopsida; order Asterales; family Asteraceae; genus Artemisia; species Artemisia argyi. The sequence continues at coordinate 104,171,799 of CM060679.1, forward strand.
ATTTTTTTAAGCCTATAAATACTGGTTCATTCCACAGATTTCGCACTAAAAACTTTCTGATCTCATCTCTATTTCTATTCTAAAAACCTTTGATCATATAATTCATAAGTCTTTGTTTCCTAGTGATCCGAGACTTCATCCACACAAATGCAAAAAGAAGAACACTCCTTCAACATCTATACAAACTAGTAGTGTTGTGATTAGTTGATATCAACTTGTAGTTGTGCTAGATTAGTTGCAAAGTGTTGTGTGCTTTAGTAGATTGTAGATATTAGTTGTGTTGATAAGTAGATTAGAAGTTGTGAATTAGTTGTGCATAGAAGAAGGTGTGAAGTAGACGTGAAGAAGAAGTCGTGAAGCTATCGTGATGAAGTTGTGAAGTTGTGAAGAAGTTGTGAGATTAGTTCTAGCTAGGATTAGAACTCGACATTTAGCTTAGTGTCGTTAATCGGTGTAAGCCAAGGTGTGTAAGGTTTCTTCGCCATAAGGAGTTTGTTGACATAGTGAAGAAAACTCTCAAGTGTGGTACTCGGGGAGTGGAGTAGGGAAAGGAAGGTGTCCTTGTAGCCGAACCACTATAAATTCACGTGTTGTGGTTTGATCTCTCCATCTCTATCTTTTATTTCATTTCATTACTTTGCTTAAATTACTAGATTGTATTTACTTAGATTTGCTCATTCTTGTTAACAATTGAATTCACATAAGATCGAATCAAATTTTTATAAGCAACTATAATTTTTCTAAAATAAACTCAAAAAGAACGTAAAACTATTCAACCCCCCTTCTAGTTTTCCACACAAACAAAGAGTGAAGCAAGTGTGCATTGTCTATAATGATCGATTGACGTTAAATTTGCTATAAACAATGGTTGTGGTAAGACCATTGTTTTTCCAAATAATTTGCTTGAATCCAAAGAAGGACAAGCATTTAGACAAAGCGTCTATACAACACAAAGCATCAAGCACATATTGGCATACAAACATCATTTAGCATATAGGCATGCAATCTCTAATCACGTAGTTACATGAACATATAGCAAGTAATCAAATAACAAACATATTGGTCAAGATTGGTAAGAAGACTTACCTTGGCCTTTTAGCAATCCTTATTAGCACATAACCAAAAACATGTGTTGCTGGTGATGCAAGACTAGATGATATTCACTTGGCCATTACTCCATAAGATTAGTAATGCAATCGGCTTGATGAGATGACCATTAGGTTGTCAACATGCTTAAGGCGCGTATTAACTTCTTAGCTAGCAATCCACATTGCACATAAAGCCACACATAGTCTTCTTAACAGTCATTACATCAAAACAAGTAGATTGATACACCAACAAGGTTGCTCAAGAAATTTTTGTCAGCAACATTACCTACAATGAAAACATTCAAACTAGTAGTGTATGATTTCACTTAAACTAAGTGTCTTTCTAATATCACATTTTCATCATCTTTGGCTTGAACATTTCTTTGACGAATGTTAAAACTATTTTACCAAGTGCCATTTTCCATTTGACACAAAATTGTTTTATCAAACTAGATTTTCGGCAAAGATTCATAAATCAACATTTTTGCTTCAAATATTTCACATAAATTATTTATGAAAAACTTATTAGTAAAACTCTCTATTATTAATTTTAAATCATCAATAGAAATGACATGCCAAAGATAATGATCTATTGATTTCACATAACCTTCAAATTCATTTTTCCAAATGACAAAATTTTAATTTCTGGAAAATGATGGCTCATTCAAGTAACGCCCTTCTAGATATCATATTGATTCCATAGATAGATTCAAGTTTTAAAGTACAGTATACTTTAAAGATCTTGATAAATGAAACTCTGATACCAATTGTAGAAACTAGAAGGGGGTTGAATAGTTTTATCGCTTCATTTTAATTTTCTAAAACATTTCACCGTTTTAGGTCTGTTTATTTTTCATTTACAAGCTTGTTGAATTTTACTAGTTATGTGATATCAATTAGGTTACTAACAAAAATAAATAAACAAGTAAAGTAAAGAGAAAAGAAAGAGCACAACCAAGAGACTGGGCGATTTATAGTGGTTCGGCACGAAGCTCACTCTCCGTCCTACTCCACTCCCCGAGTACCACACTCGAGAGTTATCAATCTCAACACACTCCTTCAGGCGGAGCAATCCATACACATGCTTACACAAGGCTTAACGACACTAAGCATAATGTCTAGTTCTAATCATAGCTAGAACCAATCTATTCCAAAGGCCCACATGGCCACACGAACAAGCACTCTTGTCCATCTTGAATCTTCACCCGATCCAAGTCTTCACTTGTTAGACATACTTGGTTCTTCACCCGAACCAAGCCTTCACACACACGACACACTTGATTCTTCACCCGAATCAAGTCTTTACACATTTATAACACTTGATCATCCTCGATCCAAGTCTTTACATAATGACTCAACAAATCCTAACCTACACTTTAGGACATCACTCTCCTCACAACAAATACATGAACTAATCTAGTTACAAGACTTCTTGGAACTACATCACCATCCAAGCTCACACAAATAAAATACTTGGAACTACATCACCATCCAAGTTTATACCCCATCCTCGACTCACACACAAGTCGGAAAACAATGACATGATATGAATCCTATCACGTAACACATGTTACGTTTGTGTGTGGACACCTATAACATCTCGAATCTTCATAGTTGTCGAGAGTTCTTCTCTTGCACTTGACGGAAGAGGAAATCACTTATAAACATATACCGACATGTTATAGTGATCAAAGAGTAAAAGGAACAAAGACCAGAAAGTTTTGTGTGTGTGAAAAGTCTTATTTTTGAAAGAGAACAGTTCAGTATTTATAGACGACACAAAGGAGCAGACGGTCCCTTAAATAGGTGACGGTCCTTTATCACTAAGGGACCGTCGACCCCTTTACGGGACCGCCCCAACAAACGCTCCCATTTTTGTCCAGACGTGGTGAAAAACTATCTGGTGAAGGTTGGAGGGAAAACTAGCTGTTGTAATGTTTGAATTTGAATTTATTTTCTTAATAAAACATTTCTTTAAAAACACAAAAATACTTTTGTGAAAATTTTTTGTCAAACTTAAAAATATAAGTTTAGGAGAAAATAAAAGTCTTTGATCACTTAACTAATGACGGTATAAAGTTTGTTCATACCTGAAGTGATTTTGAAGCATCTACGTATAAGTAACGAGTTTCCTCGATTAAAAACTTATAAACCGTAACTTTACGTAACATGTCTTTATATTTTGTGATTATCAAAACAAGAGAAGACCGAATAATGCGAATAATGTTTTTGACATTATTTGTATTAACAAAGATAAGTGCGCCGTACTTCATAGAAAGTACGTCGTACTTCATTTAGAATCAAACTCATATACCGGCCAAGCGAGTACGCCGCACACAGTCCTAAGATCAGCGTACTTGGGTCATTTATAACTGTATTTCTATTCCAAGTCCTTCCTTTTATTATTGTTATTACTTTATCGTCCCTTTAAGTAATATTCTTAACTTCTTCTCTCGATTAATCCTGTAACCAGATTAGTACCAAATCTACACAAATAACATAATATTCTTTATAATATAATAGGTATATAATATATAATCGAGGGAATAAATATGTATAATTAGAGCGTTATCAAATCCCCCATACTTAACTATTGCTTGCCCTCAGGCAATCCTTAAAAATATTTTTTATTTTTATCTCATCAAGAAATCATAAGCCAAGATAACGCGACTAAGTATCTCATGAAAGTGGAAAGTATAATTCACTCACACTCATATAACGGGTATAAATAAATCACACTCAGTTGTTTAGACATGTTAAATAAATTACCATAGACTTGTACAAAAAACTAAACTTCACCGACATGGCGTAAGCACCAAGTAAATTTATCAAAACAGGACTTTTATTCGGGTTATAACGTTAGTTTAAAGGTAATAATATGGGTATGGATTAGACATGGGAATATATAGTGAAATTGTTTAAAAATGAAAAATATAAGTTGAAAGTCCATTTTTCTAAAATAACGGTCTCCATTTGGCACATACTTCGCCAAACACTTTATTCACTTCATACATATATTTGTCTTTCTTTTTCTTTTGTTTTCTTGGGAAATAATTGGTTTTCCCCCCATACTTACGATACACATACCACTTCAATCAAAATTAGAAGTTTGCAACCTTCATACTTCATTCAAAAATAGCATAATCCACAATTTATTCACTTTTTTCTCTTATCTTTCTTTTTCTTTTTTCTTCTTTGAACTTCCAACTGGGTTCAAGGTTTAAGGCTAAGTTGTATGTATATTCTTTTTCTGGATTTTAAGAAACGAATAGATTGTCTCAGAATGTTGTTCTAGTGGTATCTAGCACTAGAGATAAGTACTACAAAAGATTTTTATTGGAAATTAGCTAATCGATGTGAAAACTAATGTATAGTTTATTGGATGACTATTTGGTGTAAATCCTATTTTTGCCTCTTTATCATTTAAAATTACTTATATCACACGAATGTGATCTCACTACGGTTTCGTAAAGATTTTAAGCACAAGTTCTAGAATAAATAAAACACCGGCACACTCATAAACAAAGAAACAAGCACAATAAGGGCATAAGGCTGAAAATTCCTCACATTTAAGTGGTAATGGTTATGAATATGCTAGCACGTTATCAATTCCGAGTCGAATTAGCTTAAATGACTTAAGACGATTTATTTTACCAAAATTATATAGCAAATGCGGCGTACTAAGTTACAAAACAGTCGCACTTGGTTTTTAAAAATTTGTTTTTCTTTTTATCATTCGAATTTATCTCACCCTCCCCCCCCCCCCCCCCCCCCCCCCCCACATACTTATTATGAACATTGTCCACAATGTGACAGAATATAAAAATAGAGAAATGAGAATGAGTAACTTTACTATATGACGAATACAGCAAAATTGTACAAAGCACATTGAGCCTTCGTACTAAATTTGTAACCTGCACATTTCCATAAACAAAGCAAAACATGCAACAATATAAACAAAAGATTAATTTATTCTTATTAATAATTATATAGTAGTAGTTATGCAAATTATTTGCATTTATATATATATATATATATATATATATATATATATATATATATATATATTGTTTTTGTTTTTGTTTTTGTTCCTGCTTCCCCCCGTACCATGGTGTTTCTTGTCCCCAAATTATCAAAAATTGTTTAGAATGCCAACAGAGGCATTAGTACAGACCATGAATAAAAATTGTTTTGAAATTGTCTTAAAAACACCATCAGACATCTAAGTGCGTTGTACTTCATCCTAAGTAGGGCGGTGTTCCTCATGTTGTTGTTGTTATTGTTGTTTGGTTGGTTGGTCCTACTGCTGCTGCTACTCATCCTAGGTGGTGGTGTATTGTTGCTGACCTGATCCAGATGGTTGGTTAGGAGTAGACTCTGGTGGTGCATAGGTGCCAAGAGAGATTCCCTGCTGAGCTGTCAAACCATCAAACAAAGGTGCAAACCTCTTCCAATGATACTCATTCCACCTTCCAAGCTCTTCCAAAGCAGCCTGCCTTCTCTCAACCTCCCCCAACTTCTGATATACTTCCATCACAGTGGGTCTATGGGGTTTGGGTGGCACCAACCTAGCAACTCTAGGTGTAAGGTCATCTGCAATCAACTTACCATCACTCCCAATCAACTCTCTCAGGGTAGTATCATTCAAATTTTTGCAAGGAGTGGGTGTGAAGTAACTGGTCAAGGTATCATCATTCAACAGCTTCATCCTCCTAGCAATTCTTGTCACAAATTTTCCACAAGCAATCTTACTCCCCTCCTAAGTACCCTTACCTTTCTTTTTCATCCACCTAGCAATCATCTAAGCAACATTAGCATAACACTCATTGTTCCTATCCTCAAACATGCTCATCAACCACAACTCATGCCTTTGAATCTTATCATACCCAGTTTGTCCTCTAACATAGCCCATATGCTATCATCTTCTGCAACACCCTCAAAACAAGGCTCCTTATACTGTTACAAGCACTCCTAGACAACCTAAGCTCTTTCTCATTGCTGATCCTACTCCATTACTCCTCTGCATTGAACTCCCCATCATCTCTCAATCCTTTTTGAAAATAAATTTCCTCATCTAGCTTCTCAAACCTATACAATCCTAAAAACCTAGCAAATTCCACCAAACTCAGCTGATGTACACTTCCTCCCAACCTAAATTTCATAATCTTCTTTGTGCAAATATCCTCTTGACTCACATCCTCATCCATTTGATAGGTTGAAAAGAACTCTTGACACAATTCTTCCAGTTTTGTTTGTTTCATACCCCCTTTCAAATGTATTTCCAACCGGGTCCATAATTTTCACATTAACGTGCCAGTGTGCCATTTCCTATCTCCTTTAACTTTTGTATTTCTTCCCGAGTGATTAGGTGTCCAGTCATTATTGGTTAAAGAAATGGGTAATGCTCCAAGAAATCCTACCAACTTCTTCCAAAAACATACATCATGAAATGGATTCAAGTAGTCTTGCTCACCAAGATCACGATCCAAAGCATCTTCACACTCCATATAGCTAGGATAAACAAATCCATAAAATGGATTCCCATTCTCATCTCTCCTTGGAGAATACTCAACATCCTCTTCATCACTATCACTTTCTTCTTCCTTCTTTTTCATAGGCACAATCTTGTAATACCCTCCAAACACACTTATTCTATTATGCCTCATATCCATTGTAGTTCCAAGAGCGTACATTAAACTTCTCCCAACAACCAATGGTACATCTCTATCAATGGGTACATCAAAAAGTAGAAAATTGGAAAGAATGGTAATGCGTGGTTTTGCAACCTTGCAAAAGGTTTTACCTCTCAAGGGATCTTGAGAAGCTTGCAATCCTCACCAGGCAGTGTACCTGACTGTTGTAGTATAGTATAGTGGCAAGTACTGGGGGATTGATCGTTCAACTCAAAGAATAGTGTTCGCTAGGGTTAAAACTCGATTAAACTAGGTCTAGAGGGGAGGGATGATTCTTTTTGTATTTTTATATTTTATGGAAAGCAAGTAAAAATCTCGGTATTGGAAGGAGGGGCGGAATTAGTTGCTAGTCAACTAACCCAAATAACTACGAATGCAAATAAAATAAAATGATACTAAAGTAAATGTGGAGAAAACAATAATAAGAGAAAATGTGTTACTTAGATTTCACTATTCCCTAGCTCTCTTTTACCAGTTAATTAGTTTGTTACAATTGCATGGATGATGGGTTATATTCCTTAATACCATTCGTAGGGCCATGTACGAGCTTCCCTAACTCTATAAGCTTCTACCTCTTCCTATGTCGAGACGACTACTAGCTCCTAACATAGCCTCATTAGTACTTACCTATGCATTAAATATAACCAATTTATCGTAGTACACATCCGATCATGTTTCTTTAGACGTTCAAGCAAGTTACCAATTGGAAGTCTGCCAGTTTTCTTAAGCCTAATATCGAAATCATCCATCCACAACAATTATAAACAAACAACCAACCAATAATCAATATCTAAGTTTCATTACATCTAAGCAAACACAAAGAAAACCTAGCCTAGCATGTTAAAGTGAAGACAAGCGTAAGATAGAATCAAACAACACATAGACATATTGAATGATTATTGGAAAACTTATCTTCAATTAAGCATGGATGAAACAAGGGTTTGAAACCCTTAAAAATACTGTAAAATTCTTCTAGGGTTTCTCCTCTCAAAGTTGCACACAATGAATGAAAATTCAAAAACTATATATAGAGTATTGGATCTGACGGCGTCAAGAGTAACTTCTGACGCCGTCAACTCACCGCCATGGATATCATCGTATTGCCTAGATCCAATTCTGACATCGTCATGTGTAAACTCCCTCTTGGCCGTCACATGTAATTTGCTCTTGGCGGCCTTGGTGACGTCGTCACGTGTAATTCCTCCAAAAACCCTCTAGCGCGTCACGTGTAACTTGATTATCCACCTCTTTGTCAAAGGGTGACGGCGTCATAAGCAAATCCTGACGCCGTCAGGTATTGTTTTCAGCATGAATTTGAGACTTTGTCGTTTTCTTCATTTTTTCGCTCTAAAAACGTCCAAAATGCTTCCTTTTCCAGATTTCTCCTCAAAAGGACCTAAAATGACGAACGATTTAGGGCAATATTTGATCAAATAATCTCGACTTTGGGCTTAAATGACCCCCTAAAAGCGGTACACTTTTCGTCTCATCAAATGGTGTTAGTACCAATTTGGTAAAGAACATTGAACAAACGTCCCATGGTTTCCGGCATTAGAGTGGTCTAGCAACTTAACCTTGTCAATCTTATGACTTGCTTTTCCTCTTTCCAAAAGTTCATAGATACGGTATGACATCATGTTTATGTTGGATCCGGTGTCTACTAAAGCATTGTAAGTAAGCTTTCCATCCAAACGAATAAGTAGAATGAAACAACCCGGATCTCCTCCTTCTTTCATAAATTTATGCTCCTTAACCACTTCCTTAGCCAATTCACGCTCTTTCTAACTAGTTACCTCACCATCAAGTATAAGTCTATCTATTAGCACACTATCAAGCAACATCTTGTGTTTGTCCAAAATTTTCAAGGTTTCAATGATGGGTCTTTTTTCATTTAGTATTAGCACTCTGTCTAGCACATCTTTTTTCAAACTCTTCCCTAGTCAACTCTTCTATTGTTTTTTCACGGTTCACGATTAATGATGGCCCTTCATCATCATAGGTCATTTTGTAGGTTTTTTTGCTGTTTGTTTTTGTTTCTAGCACTTTTTCCCATGTTGCATACATAGTTTGGGAAATCATTGGGGTTTGGTTCGGGCCAAAGGGTTATTATGCCAAGTTGTAGGTTCACAATGGCTTTAGCTTGCCTAAGAAAGTCCCTACCAAGTATCACAGTAGGTTCAACATCATCCTCTTCCAGATTCACATAGAATTCAACCACATATATCTCTCCTTCCAAATTCACTAACAACTTTTTATCAAGCTTTTTGTCCCTATTAGCTAACTTAGTGTACTTCCAATTCTTTTCAATCACCACCTCTTGAGAAACAAAATTTTTATCACAATCCAAATCAATCACCCCATTAAAAGCATTCAAACCTTCCACATAACAAGGCGTCATGTACTTATCCCAAGTGCCATCTTCTTTTTCCATTCTAAAGAAAGTATAAGCCTTCACCTCCTTTTGTTTTCCACTTTCAGTTGTATCCCAAGTGTCATCTCTATCCCAGTTTATTTCGCTTTCCACTTGGTCCTTTTTAGTAAGATAATTTCCCTTATCGAGACACATACGTCCAATACTTGATTTTGGGTCCATTTCTAATATTTGACAACATAACATCAAATAAACCATTAGTATGTTAGTACAGACAAAACTAAATGATATTTTGCACTCCAATAACATCAGTAAACATTCAAAAATAAAAAGACGGATCGGTTTAATCATAACAAACAAGATAAAATTCTTCTGTGAACTTTTTGTCATAAAAGTGCAACGTACTTAAGAACAAGTGCGGCTTACTTCCTTTTTAATCTTCATTTTATTTCAAAAATTCCCAGGAAAGACTGACGTACCTTAGAACATGTGTGGTGTACTTCCCCTGTTTTCAGTTTCAACTTTTTAATAATTTTCAGAATATCTTAGAATTTTATTCAAACATATAGTCCATATAATTATTATGCATAAACAATTAAAAACAAGAAAATGTCTACTTAACCAAATAAGCAAATATTTTTGTATTTTCGATGAATCATAACATATAATCAAATGCATCAATCCAAATACCAAAAGCACATAAAAATCAATTCTCATGTTCTCAGCCTTGAACTTAAGAATTAAAAAGTTTTTGTGTTGGTTTGTTTTTGTCTTAGTAAACATTGTGAAATTTTCCAGAAAGTACGGCGGTTTTGAAAATAAAACCGGCGTAGTTCAAATTTTTCCAGAGAATACGGCGCACAGACTTTAAAGTGCGGCGTACACTCAGTCTCAGAAAGTAAATTTTTGCTTTAGTTTGCCAGAAAACTGTACGGGTATGATTGTAAAAAGGTCTCAAAATACTTATCCAAATTGATTTTATCAATACCAATCCCCATCAGCGACGCCAAAAACTTTGATGTGTTTCAAAAGCTTTAAATTTATAATACTAATTTCACCAATTCCTCAATATCTAAAATACACGGGTAAAGTATAACCCCCGTTTATAGTAAAGGTTTTAGGTAAGACCAGGTCGTCCCAAGAGATTGTAGAAAAGCCAAGTTAGCAATTGTGTCAAAGTATAGTCCCAAGATTGTCACTTATCAAAAGACTAGTAATTTGGTTATTTAGATTGTTTATCAATATGATTAAAGCTTATGTTTATTTAAGCTGAGAAACATGGAAGTAAACATGTAAATGACAAGCAAGCAATCATGAACAAGATATATAAGCAAGAGATGACTGGTGATCACTCCTATATATAACTATCCAACATATTAAGAAGCCCTTTCGACCTATAATTCTCAATATATCAAATGCATTAACGTTGGTTCATAACAGAAGTATATATAAGCCAATTTCCTCATCAAGTTCGTTAGACATGAGATAAGGCATTAAACAAGATTATGATTGGGTTGATAAATGTTTTGGCGACCAATTTCTACAAGGTAAACACCAAGTTGCCATAGACAAACACCTTGAAATATTATCAAAGTAGTAGACCCTTTCGACCTACTTCTACCACAGAGATACATCAAACACTCAGCAATGATCCAAACATCATCTCATCAATTAAACTTATGCATAGTATCAATAGCAAGCATACATGTAAATGTAAAAATACCATATTACTACATCACCCAAATAAACATAAGAACGACTACTCCATTATCTCAGTAACAAAATACATATCATTCGATATAGATTTCATAAACTTCATAATGCAAATTGTATTAAATGTAGAATTGTACCAAAGTGATTACAACGAAAGAACAACTAGTTTCCACAAAGAAAACTCGACTCGACTCCTTCTCCTAGCCTCTGTCACAGTACTTGGATCACGAGCAGAACCTTGATATGGTGAACTTGGTATGAGTTCACCAATATCACCTTAGTAACCTTTGATACTTTTCTTTCTTCCTATCCTTCCTTGCTTACTACTCTCTTTCTGGTTTCGTTCTTCTCTTTTTATAAGTCCTTATGACCTAATTTAACTCCAGAGCTCAGTTAATGAGGGCAAATGATTGGCCTGTCAATGAATGCAAGTATTAACTCTTCTTTGTAATTGACAAAATAAGTGCGTCGTACTTTATAGAAAGTACGCCGTACTTCGTGTAGAATCAAACTTATTTACCCGCCAAGCGAGTACGCCGCACATAGTCCTAAGACCGGCGTACTTGGGTCTTTTATAATTGTATTTCCATTCCAAGTCCTTCCTTTTATTATGGTTATAACTTTATTGTCCCTTTAAGTAATATTCTTAACTTCATCTCTCGATCAATCCTGTAACCAGATTAGTACCAAATCCACACGAATAACATAACATTATTTATAATATAATAGGTATATAATATATAATCGAGGGAAAAGTATGTATAATTAGAGTGTTATCACCTACCATGCCTCTTATTACTTCCTCCGTGTCAATGACACCGGATCAAGAAACGGACGCTCAATGTGACTCTATTTCTAGGCCTCAACTCCATTCTGTTAATTCTTTCAGAAGGTTTGTTATCTCAGATTCTTCGCATCATTCTAATACTCATGATGCTGAAGTTAATTCTTTTACCAGGCCTCTCATTTCGGTGATGACAGTGGCCACCACTACCACTGCTTCTATTGCCTTTGCATCAGTTTCAAAGGAAAACGAAAAAGAAAAAATTTGATGCCGGTGGTTTTTCAGACCTTTCTAATAATGATTTTTTGATTTGGGACATCTGTGCTATAGCTGGTGTGGACTCTAATCTTCTGCATAGAATTTACATTCCAAGGTGGAGCGTAACTAATGGCTCCCGCCTCGATGACCCTACTGAGTGCCATGGAATGGTTGATAAGTTTTCCCCTCCTTTGTTTTTTGCTTTGGTTCACGGCATGGATCATGACCAACTGTTCTCAGAGTTTAATGTTAGATCTGCCCATCAAACGTGTTTGGGTACTGAAGTGAGGATGCGTGCCGAGTATAACATTAAAGAGAAGAGGATATTATTTGCTAAGTGTGATCAGCAAGCTGACTTACTGAAAGCAAAGGATGGGGAGATTACGGAGCTAAAAGCGAAGTTGGCGTTAGTGGAGGCTGAGGCCGCGGAGGCAATTCGCCTCCGTAGTCAAGTTGCTGCTCTTGAATCCTATGAGAGTTCCCATGCTGCTGAGGTGAATTCTTTGAAGGAGCAGAGTTCCATGCTGGAGAAAGAATGGGTTTCTCTCAATGCAAAGGTAGCGGAGCTTCAATCTTCCACTGAAGGCAAGGATCGTGAGCTTGCGGATTTGAACACCGCGGCCACTACCGTTAAGTCTCCGAATGGCGGTCTTGCGAGTTAGGTACGCATTATTGAATTTGTATGTTTTTCAAATCTTTCTTTCCCCTTTTTTTATATACTTATTTGTTGTATTTTCTCTCTTTGTTGTAGGTGCATTCACTAAAAGCTTCATGTTCTGAGCTCCGTAGTCGAGTCTCAGGTTTTGAGAATTTAAGGGAGCTGTTTGAGAAGATTCAGGATGCTCAAATGAACGATGTTGTTGGCAAGGTGGCTAATTTGGAGATTGATCTTACGGAACTGGCCTTGCATCTTGATGAGACATTCTATCCGTACCTTCTCACTATTACAAAAAACTTCCCTAGCAACGTCAAGCATCATTTTCATCCTTTGTTGCTTGACGTTGCTAGGGAAGTTTTTTGTTCATCAGGGGCAGCCGTATGCAATGAATTGCCCCTGATGTACAATTTGTACCTATCCCTAGGGACGCATCCTCTTCCCCATCCTATCTCTCCCTTCAGTGGCCCCTGATTACCCTCTTCTTCCTTTCTGATGGTTGTTACTGAGATCAACCGGAGAACATTCCTAACGGTCACCACTCTGATGGTTAATGAGAGTCTAATTGTCAATGAAGCTCTTGCCATATATATGACCTTTGAAAATAAAAATAGTTACTCAGGACATCATGTTCCAGGTAAGCTTTTTCCTGGTCAAAGGTACTTAAAGGTATTTGAGGCTAGTGGTGATAAAAATGCCTTGAATAAAAGGATTGAAGGTGGGCAGATGAGATGTCCTTTTGCACAAGAACGGTGTGACGGTCACCATATTACTCAAAAAGACGCTCGAGGATGTAATGGAAGGGAATTTAGATGATGGGGGTTTGTAGAGGATTGTGGTCATGGGTTATTAGTCGTCATTTAAGAGCGACTAACTGCTATTAGTAATCATTTAAGAACGGATCTGGATAATGAGATGATGCCTTAGGTTCTGATGCCGCTTGTTAGCCCATGAGTGAACCATGAATTTGTAAGAGATAATCATAAACAAGTGATGTTTTATCATTGAATTAGGACCATGATTATCATACATCATGAACAACTTTACGCCGTTACTCAAGAACCTCTTATGACAAAAAGATAACATCTTCAACTTCTTTCAAGGCGATATTTGCAGAGATCTATCTCTGTGAGTGACTAATTAAGTTCATAAAGATTCAAGCTATGCTCAAATTCTAAGTGCTGTAGATTCAATTACTACAGTATTCTGTATTATATTTTGTGTGGAATCTATTTTCACTCTTGTGGAATTGGTTGCTTTCCCATTTTTTTGTAACGAATATTTATAGTAGAGGATTTATTGTTGCTTCACGTATGAATAGTAACTTTACCCGAATCTTTGATAGATAGGCACGTGCCTAGACTTGTAGCTAGAGTGTCCTTCTGATTTATCGAATTTGACATAAAGTGTACTAGTGAATCACTTTAGTGTCTTGGGAAGGAATACAAATTTTTCTTCCCAAGATTTTTCCCGCTTAAATCTATTTGTGAGTGATCCCGCTAGTTGTCCTCCATTAGCTGGAGAGTATGTCTTCAAATGAACTTGACGATATCTAAGACTTGATCTTTCGTTGAAGTCGCTTGTTAACTTATTGTCAGCAAGTCTTTTTGAACTGTTATTTTTATGCAGAATTGATTCTATCAGTGTGTGAAATGCTAGCTATTTTTGGGATTTTATTTTAATGTTTATGCTTCTCAGGGTTTTTAATGTCTCCTCAACATCTCTCATTATTTCATCCTCCGTGCGGTTTTTTATCTCCAGATCATCCACATACACTTCTAAATTTCTACCAATCTGTTCTTAGAAGACCTTATTCCTCAACCGTTGCTATGTTGCTCTAGCATTTCTGAGTCCTAACAGCATTTTTGAGTAGCGAAATATCCCTGGCTGGTGATGAATGCTGTCTTTTCTTCATCGTCTTTTGCCATCTGAATTCAGTAGCTATTAACCTTTGTTAAGCATCTAAAAAACATTTGAAATGATGTCAGCATAAGGATTTAACCTTCCAATCTATTTCCGGTAGCGGATAACCATCCTTGGGGCATGCTTTGTTCAAATCTTTAAAATCTACGCACATTCTCCAGCTGTCATCATGTTTTTTCACCATTACCGGATTGGTTAACCAATTGTGATAGTGTACTTATTCCATAATACCCGTGTCGACAAGCTTATCTACTTCTTCTTGTATTGCCTTGCTTCTTTCTGTCGCCCGACCTTGTTTCTTTTGTTTGACCGGAATGCATCCTTCTCATACATTCAGATGGTATTCCGCTATGTGACATGGAACACCTGTCATGTCTGCTGGACACCAGGCAAATACGTCCAAATTTTCCTTGAGCAAATCATACATTTTTCCGTCCTTCGTATGTTAAGGTAGACCCTAGAGCCATCGTTTGTTCTGGATGCTCTAGGTGAAATGCCACTTTGATTCGTTCTTTCGCTGGTTGTTTGATGACGGGAGGTTGCGCTTCCGATTCGAAGACCATTTTGAATTCAAGCGGAATAATCCTACTGCTCTAGAGTGTGAGTACTCATCCTTTCACTGGGAATTTTAGCATGCCATGAGCTGTTGATGCGACTGCTTGTATCTTTCAAAACCTCGGTCTCCCTATGATTCCGTTGTATGGTAATTGTGACCTTACCAAAATGAAATTCATCCATGCGGAGGTCGAATGTTCTTCGTCTCAAATTTTCATCAGTAGTGATATTTGCCCCATGGGCTATGTGACTTCACCACTGAACCCGATAAGAAGTACCATAGCTGGGACCATTTGGTTTCTTATCTCTAGCTAGAGCCTTTAAAGCAATGCTCATATAGTATTTCGAAGGCTGACCATCCATCAACATATATGCGGTGTATGAAGTGGTCTCCGATTTCTGCCTCAATAATCATTGGGCCTTCAGTCCCTTCATCGACTCCTAAAGGTGGGAATGAGATTCTCGGATTGGGGAAAAGCTTTGGGTGATCCTCTATCTAGCTACTTTCTGCCCGGTCCTCACTATAAGAATTGCTAGCGGCTTGTCCTTTTCGGACGTTTCCCCTTTCTTAGTTGTCTTTGGTTGATCCTTCCCATTGTTTTGCTTCAGCTCCTTGATTACATGTGACAATTTGACGTTTTTTAACAGCTCTTCTATTTGCCATTTCAAGTGCATGCATTCGTTCGTGTTGTGTCTTACCTCCCCATGGAATCCACAAAACTTGTTGCTGTTCCTTTTTTTTAACTGGAGTTGTTATTAGGGGTGGAGCCTTAAACTTCGCCTTCTAAATAGCTAAAATCATTTTTGGATATTTAGAAAGAAAAGTAAACTTGCCAGGTTTTCTCTCCATCCTATGTTGACTTTTAAATCCCCTTTTTTGAAAGTTCTGCCTTTGTCCGACCTCCTGTTGCTTCCATGGCGGAAGTGATTTCTTCCGCTCCTGGTTTTCGGCCGCCACCTCCCCCCTGAGGAAAGATGTGGTTATCTTCATTATTTCGTCCACAGATTTTGGGTCTTGTCATGTAAATGTTTAATCAACTATAGATTGGTTATCCCATGCATGAACCCTGAAATTTTATCACCTCCAGTGCACCCTTCACATCTCTACTCTCCATCTTGAATCTTCGCATGAATCTTCCGTGGACTCTCCTTCCCCCTTTTTAATATGATGGAACTCCACGGGATCCTTAATACATTTTTTCTGCTGAAGGAAATTTGCTAGGAATGCCTCTTTCAAATCGTCGTAGCTATTAACGGATTTTGGAGGGAGATCATCAAACCATAGCCTAGCGGATCTAGTTAGCGTAGAGTTAAACATGTGGCACCAAGTTGGCATGGCCCAACGTTCTACTTTGGTTACCGCCTGAAAGATCTTAAGATGATCTTTCGGGTCTTCACTTCCGTCATACGTCTTGACATGACTTGGCATGCGAGTTCTTTTTGGCAAGTCAAAGTAGCATATACGAAGAGTAAACGGATCAGTTTCCTTGCATACCCATGGTCGTGCTAGGTCGTCATCCTCAATGCTCGACCTTTGCCTTTTCGATCTTGGCTACAATGTCTACCGCCATTACCCTCTATTTCGGACAGCTCATTTGTCCTTCGAGAGGATCATTTTCGCCATAATGCCTTTCGATGTCCCGCGAAGGAGAACTCTGATAGCAGCTTTCTTCCTTTCATCCGCCACTATGGTAGGACTGCTGCCTGGAGTCCTGTGAGTATGTGGATGTACTCCTTTATTTATCTCACAGTCTATTGAACACGTCTTTTTTAACTTTCTAAACTCCGTTTCTCTTTTTGGATCTTTCTCCCTTGGTGATCTTGATCGGCCGCCCCTTGGGTTGGGGCTTCCGGACATGCTTCGGAGTCACTTAGCTTCAATTTTCTATCTGAGATCCCTTCTTCTGGTAGGTGTTCCAGATTCGGAATGTTGCAAAGTTTCCTCGAAGTTGAGATGAGCTTTTATTTCTTTACGCCTCTCCTGTTGCATCTTCTCTTGATGAACTTTCTCAGCTATGATTGGCAACAACTGGTGGTAGTGCTTGTCACAATACTCTCATAGAGTTGCATTGGATGCGAACCTACCTTGATCTTCCCGTGTTGTTTCTTTTTCCCATCCTACTGTATTCCGCAGGGCAGACGTGGGTACGGAAGGATCAGGGCCTTAATGAGTGCTCATGATGAGTATTTTCAAGAACGCAATTGTGTACTGGTCTCACGGATAGCGCCAAATTGTTAGTGAATGTAGAACCGTAGAGGGGGTGAATACGGTTTCTTCGGCTTTTAGAATGTTTAAAAACTTTAAGCCACGAAGACAACCAAGTGATCTAAGAAAGAACAACCACAAAGATACTCACAACTACAAGTATATAAAGTGAGTAAAGAACACCACGATATATACTGGTTCGGGATGGGGGGTTTATATCATCCGTACGTCCAGTTGCGAATCCACGACACTATACTATTCAACTAGTATAATCCTTTTGGGGGACTATAAACCGTTACAATTCACTCCACCGATATTCACCAATATCAATGCTCACAAAGAAGGAGTTACTCCCACGGTAATCCACGCTCAGAAACCACCCTAAAGAATCTCGTGATTCGACTTCACCTAAGGGTCACCAAGACCACTACCAAGACTTCCCATTGGAAGTATCAAACCCCAACTAGATCCCGAATGATCAAGGCTTGGTCACCAAGATACAAGACTTCCCTTACAAACAATTGAATGAATGAATATAGTTCCTATGAACCAAGCCCTAACCTAACCTAACCAAGTGACTCGATTCTAGTAGAAAGGGTATAGATAAGAAGACCCTCAACACAATCACAAGAGTGGATTAGGTTCTTGTGATTCTTCCCTTACAAGGAGATGTGTTCTTTCAAAGATGTAAGTGTGTTTTTCTAAGAACACAAGAGAGATAGAGATATTAGAGAGAAAGAATGTAGAGAGAAAGAATAATGGCAAGGGGTGAGGAATACAAGAGGCAAGTCATGGTATTTATAGGCAAAACCCAAACTTGGGAAAATTTTACCGAGGTCGGCGCATCACCCACGCGTCAACGCGTGGGCAGCGCGCCAGGCATCTGTAAACATTTTCCTAAAACTTTGGGTTTTGTCCTTTAAATACCTTACCTTGCTAAACCCCCAATTGTACTTCACACAAAACCTTAACATTAATCAATCAAAGGTTTACCAACTCAAATAGCCAATTTGGAAAATGTTTTGTGAAGTGTTTATAAGAAAAACAAAATA
Organism: Artemisia argyi; assembly: GCA_030686995.1. NCBI lineage: Eukaryota > Viridiplantae > Streptophyta > Magnoliopsida > Asterales > Asteraceae > Artemisia > Artemisia argyi. The sequence continues at coordinate 104,190,097 of CM060679.1, forward strand.
ACAAGGGTAGAAAGGTAGAAAGGGTAATTTGATAGGGGTAGAATGGGTATTCCTCATATGGCATAGAAAAGAGAGAAAGAATATGCTATGGGATATTCCTCTAAAGGGAAGAGTGTGAGAGGTTGAATTAAGAAGTAACCATGGTTAGGTTTAGAAAGAAGTGTATAGAGATTAAACCATGGTTAGGTTAAAGGGTGTATCCAAGGGAATGTTCCATCCTTGGTGTAGTTAAGAGTTAATCATGGTTAGGTTAGAAGAAGCATATCCAAGGGAATATTCCATCCTTGGTGTGGTTAAGAGTTAACCAAGGTTAAGTGTAGAGAGCTAACCATAGTTGAGTTAGAAGAACCATGGTTGGGTTAAGAAAGCATATTCAAGGGTATATTCCTTTTCTTGGAGAGAAAGGTTTGGGATGTGAAAGAGTGTAAGGAATATAAGGTATGAGTTGGATTGTGTAAGTGTGTAAAGGAATAAAGGTTGGATAGTGTAAGAGTGTGTAAGAGAATATGTAAGAATTGGATGTGATGGGAAGCCTAGTGTGTGTAGAAGGTGAAATGGTTGTGAGTAGCGTGTGTAAATTTGAATGAAAAAGTGTTGGATGTGTAAGGGAATGAGTTGGTTGGATATGATATGTGTAAGAATGAGTTGTACATGTAAGGAGTGTGTAAGAGTGATTGGATGGGGAGCCTTGTGTGTGTGAAGAGAGGTATGTGAGTGAAGTGTGTGTATTTTGAATGTAAAGGTGTATGTAGAAAAGAGCGTATGTATGAGAAAGTGTGTATGTGTAGAAAAGAGTGTATGTGAAAGGATGTGTGTGTAGAAAAGAGTGTATGTGTGTATAGGGAAGAGTATGTATTGGTGTATGAGAAAGGTGTATTGGTAGTGTATAAAGTGAGGGGAATCTTGTGTGGGAGAGTGTGGGTCAAAGGGTGTAAGAGTGTAAGAGGTGTAAGGGAATATGTAAGAGGTGTAAGAAGATGTTGGGATATTTGGAGGCTTTGTCCCAAGGAGGTGATTGAGATGAGATTAAGAGATAATCTAATTGTCATTAAGAAGAAAAAGTTTAGACAATTAAGATTATAAGTTGAGAAAATAATAGGTTACTTATAAGTCCAAGTAACACAACGCCAAGCATCCATAGTTTCATAACTCGTGACTTTCCATGACTCGACGTACTCAACTAACACCTTGGTACAAACAAGACAAGTGCTTTGCCATGATGTAAAGCATAACCCAAGCGGGAAAGGATGCGTTTACGCAAAGTGACCTTTGACTTAGTTTGACCAATAAGGGAGTAAACCTGTTACGTGATTAGAGAAGACGTAAGCATGGGATATGAGCATATGGATGCTTTCACGTGATGTTACGTGAAATATATAAGCTCCCTAAGTTTAGAAAAGCCTTGGATAGAGGCGAGAGTTAGAAAACATGAGTTGGTATTTTTTCGTGAGTAGGTGCTTTAAAAGTTGGATCTCTCTAATCCCAAAACTCGTTTCGAGTGTTCTCAATTAAGCACATAACATATTCATACCTGTATTGAAAGATCCATATTTGTCGGGTAAGGGGAAAGCCGACTTTCAAAATTCGTCCCGACATTCACAGAACCCTGGCGCGTCACCCACGCGTTGACGCGTGGGTGGCGCGTCAGCAGCAGATATGAATGTTGGGGAATTTTGGCTAACGTTTGTTATTTTATGTGTTTCTAAGGTTTATTTTTCATCATTAAAACATTAGGAGATTGATGAGTGTGTAAATACTCATCATTTTTTCTTATATGAACTGCCAAAACATCCAAAAACACTCAAATACGCATCAAAATACAGAAATTATTCCAAAATTGTGTTTTATATGTTTCTGATGCAAAATGTTTAAAAACAAATGAAAAACGAACAAAGTTTGCACAATTGGCAGTTTCAGTCCCTCAAGTTTCAAACATTGACAAAACTAGTCCCTGAAGTTTTAAAACAAAAGAAAAGTCAACCCAAGGTTTTATAAAGTCAAAAATTATCAAATTGATCCTTGGGTGATAAATTTGAGAAAATTACACCTTTAGTCCCTGCAGTTTCAAAAAGTACAAAAGTGGTCCCTGGGAAATGTGTTTTTGGATAAAAAGTCAACTTGGGTCGTTGGGAATTAAATAAATGACACAAATGGTCCTTGGAATGAAAGTTTGAAGAAATTGCAATTTAACCCCTCAAGTTTCAACATTTGGCAGTTTTAGTCCCTGGAGGACCAAAAGTGAAAATTTGCAATTTTTATCCTTGGGAATTTGGTACTGGCAGAAAAGGACCTTGAAACAGGTTTGGAAAAATTACAAAAACAGTCCTTTGATTTTCAATTTTGCAAAAATGGTCCTTGTGATTTAGTAATAATACCATACGGATCCTTGATGTTAAAATAAACCCAACAAACCAAATCCTAATCCACCCTTATTTCTCCATCAGCCCATCCAGCCCACCACTTCAAAATCCACCTCACCCCGTTTTAATAATATTACCATCTCCTCCACATCACTTCCCCCCCCCCACCATCTGCTAAACTCCAAGCAACTCCATCATAACCCTACTGCTTCATCCACTGCCACACTCTTCCCCCCCCTTGCACACCAAACAAACACTACCCTCCAAACCCACCCCTCTGGCATCAAGTAATCAGAAGGAAAAATCCAAATGGGTTTTGGCGCCAAATTACCCAATGGCCAAGATTGAAATAGAGAAATCATGTGGCTGTTTTTATTGATGGGAAAGTTCAAGTGGGACCCACAGAGCTTCAAGGGTCAATAAAAAGAAGAAAAGAATGAGCAGAAGAAGAGTAGATTTTAGGTAGTCAATTTAGTTTTAAGCTGTTAGTGTAATTTTAAATCATGTAATTCCTCTCTTTATGTTTTAAGTCATGTTATCTTAGCCTAATGCTGTAATCCAATTTTAATGTTAATAAAAGTCTTCAGTTTCAATTATCAGCTTTCTTGTTTGTTTTCAGTTTTAATAAATTTCATAAGTGGTTATTAGTCAAAACTTTGTTCAAGTTACATTGTCATTAAAACAACCCCACATAAGCTCACAGAAGCTTGACTTTAGCCTTCTGCAAGTCTCATTTTCCTTGAACTCAAATAAGTCAACACAATAGTCAAAGGTAGCTTTCATGATGATGATTTTGGGATTGTTGGTGATGGAATAGTGTTTCCATGGTGTGTGGGCCTATCTAAAGATAGGTTTTGATCACATGAAACCTCTGTTCAGCTGAGGTTGTAGTTGTAAGTCTCATTGGTATTTCTAGCTTGTTTACTCAATTAGTGCTTATTGCTTATTTGCTGTTTAATCCAAGTGTTACTCTGTGTTTAATTGCTTTTTTTTATCTCATATAGATAGTTTTTAGCTCTTTTGTTTATTTACAATTGTTTGTGCTCACTGTTATTCATAATGCATTTTCATTAGTCAATTAGCTCAACTCTCATTTAGCTTATATTAGTGCTCAAATCTACCTCCATTAGCTCAATTTTAGTGTAATATAGATTATATGTTAGTTTGCATCAGTATATCAGTTCAGTTTAGCCTAACTCACTCATAAGCTAAAAACAGTTAGCATATTAGGGGGTGTTTGGATCTTTATGGTTTGCTGATATAGGGTATGTCCCAGAGGGTGTTAATGGTTTAGACTATACACTTATGCTAATATTAGAATATAACAAGCTTAAATGAGTTGGTCATTTTCATAAAAGTCAAAAATCCATTTTAAGAGACCTCATTAGTTCACTGCTCATGTATGAGATCCCATAACCCTTCACCATAGCTCAAAAGTGTTAAATCTTGCTTATTTTAATCTTATTGTAGCTTATCATCATGTTCACAGTTCATTAAGATGAATCAAAGTTCATAAAAGTCAAAACAACCAAGTTTTCTCAAAAGTCAAACACCACTTTCTCAGATTTTTCTCAATGTTGCAAGAATTAATTAGAATTGTGTATTATGATTGAGACCTTGGAGATTGTTCCTTATTGTAGTCCCTCAGCTCATCTACAAGTTCCTATAGTTCTCTTATTTCTGAGATTTTTTACCTAGGCCCCACCTTCACCCAAACATACTTGCAGGGTGGTCTGCTCCCCTGCACCAGCAGGTCCACTCCCACCACCACCACTTTGGTGGTGGTTTCCAGCCACCTCAGTGAGCCCCATGGTCCCATATTTGGTCCTCTCAACCCCCCCCCTGGTAGGCAACATGTATTGACTATTGGGTTGACCTGAGGTCCACTGGGACCCACTTAAATTAAGCCCAAACCTCTGTCCCCATTTTCAGTTTCAAAACAGATTCTATGTGCTTATTTGTGGGCTTATAGCTTATTATGTGTTCACATTTAGCTTTTTCCAGCTCATACAAGTTCAAATAAGCTATTTGGATCAGAATTTACCATAGTGGGTCCCACTCATTGCCATTTAAGCTCATTTCACCACTTGGTCAAACAAAGTCAACTGTCACAACCTTTTAGATTATTCTGGCTTATTTTTGATTTTCATAAAAGTTGTTTTTGTAAAAGTTTGTTGTTTTTAGTTTTAAAATAAGTTTGTAAAAGAAAAATCAAGAAAAATCAATTTAAAATTAAGTGATAGTTTCTATTTAATGTAATTTAATTTTAATTTTTATTTTTAAATTTTAATTAAGTACTTAGCTTTTTTATATTTTTATTAAAATCCTCATATATTAAAGTAGTTATAATACTTTTTTCAGATTTTTATCTTTTAATTTAGTATTTATTAGAATTAATCTTAGTTTTATTAATAATTAATTAATAATTAGTTTAAAATAGCATAATTAGTTTTTATTAAGTAAAATCTAGTATTTATATTTTTTATAGCTTTTATATGTTATAAAATAATTTTAGAAATTTTCTTAGAATTTTTACTGTTCATTTAGTATTTTTCTTAATTTAAAATAGTTTAATTAGTTAATTAGTAATTAATTAGTTATTAATTAATAGAAAAATCACAAAAAGACAAAAAGACTTATTTTTAATTTTAAAAGTTGTTTTTAGTTATCTTATAATTTTAGAAATTTTATTTTCACCTTTTTAGTATTTAAATAATATTGTATTATATTTAAGTTACTTAAATATTATTAATAAGTATTAAATAGTTTTTAATTAATATTAAATAATCCAATAGTGTAAAAAGTAATTTTAATTTTCTAAAAAGTTTCTTTTAATATTAGGATTGTAAAAATGTGATTTTCACTTTTGTAAGTATTTTATTTTATCAAAACTCGCGTTTTATTTTGTACGTTCGCGTTTTATTTAAACGTAACGTACGCGTTTTTAGGTTTAAATCGTTTCTGGTTTTTCCTACTTTCCCGTCTTATTCATATAGCTTATTTAAGCTATTCTCTTGTAGATTCCTTAGTTCAAATAACTCAAAACCCTTTTCCCTTCCAGATTCACCCGAACACGAAACCGTTTTGATTACAATTCACACCTCGTCGGGACATAACGACCCGGGGAAGCCACTGTACTTCAACGGAGATTGATCTAGGCTATTTGACTTTGTTGACAATTCCTTGGTCAATATAAGTTAGGTGGTTTAGCGTCAATCAAATTTTGGCGCCGCTGCCGGGGAGGTTGTGTGCGTTTCTAAACGGTTTTTCTGATTAGTGTCTTTGGAATTCGTTCCATTGTACATTTATCCATCCTTGTTCATATCTTTTCATAAAAACCCAAAAATATTTTTCCTTACCCTCTATCAGTTTGATTCTACCTTCTTATACCCCTCTCATGTATAATTCTAAATGACATCTCTCGATGACGATTTCTTTGAACAATGGGCCTTTCAAAGCAAAATTGAAAAACTTATGGCCTTGTCAAAAATATCGAGATGTCGTAGTGATTATGATGGACCTTCGATTCCTATTCCCTCTTCGGTGAGGGAAATGAATCAAGAAACCGAGGTGACAAAGGACCATGTGCTTTCCTCTGACGATGGAAGTGCTAAATACGTCAAACCTATGGTTGTCCAAAAACCTAAGCTCACAATTGATCCTAGCCTTTCACAATATAAGGTTATAAGGTCGTTAAGCAAATGTACAGAGCTTAGGGCAGTGACTGAAAAGAACGACTTGCCCAATCTTCACGTTTATCAAGAACCAAAACCCGAGACCATTACGGAAGTGGTGGAAATTGCTAGCTCTAAGAGCACACCACTTGTCCCACCTCCGGCTTTTATTCCTTGTGTTGGTTGTGGTGAGCCTCTTTTTGGTTTGCCATGTCGTTGGTGTACATGTGTGCAATGTGGTAACGATATTCAAAATGGGAGTTGTTTGTTTTGTGGGTCGAGTAATTCATTTGCTTATGACCCTAATCAAGACTCATTCAACGACTCTTCAAATTTTTCCGATTACCCATCACATTCATACGAGCAAGAATCATATTATCCAAACTTCAATGATGCTTCGTATCAAGTTACACCAAGCCAGACTCAACAGTTTTACTGTTGTGAGTACTGTGGTGGTCCACACTACAGTTCTGATTGTCAATCGGGAAACACGCTTGTCTATGAGCAGTTTCCTGATAACAATTATGACTTCAGCACATATGACTCACAGCCACATCAGTTTTACTGTTGTGAGTATTGTGGAGGTCCACACACTAGCTCTGATTGTCAAACAGGGAATCCGTTTCCTGGTAACAATTACGACTATTCGTTTTCAGACCCACCTCCACAATACCAGATGTCCCAAGCAACTCCTCTTGTTACTGAGCAAGACATTTTAATAGAGGCTCTTGAGATATTGAAAGATCTTAAGGAGGAGTTGGCTACTACATCGTTTCAAGATTCTCGTCAAAAATCCGTGGCAGAATTATTTGCCGAAGAACGAGAAGCTAGAAACAAAAAGAGCATGGAAGAATTACTTGCTGAGCAAAGAGCGGCTAAAATACGTGCCAATCTTCGCTATGCTGCTCTTCATGATGACGATGATGATGAGGATTCTATTCAAATGAAGGAATATTACAAAGATTCATCCAGTTCATCAGTTGAGATTCCTTCCATGGAAGCACAGGGAGATAAGAGTATGCAAGAATTGCTAGCAGAAGAACACATGAAAAATATAAAATCTATGTGTGCTAGTCTTTCTTATCTCCCTCAGTCTGCTATTATCACACCTGAAGTTCACACTCACTCTCTGATCATGGGGGGTGAGCATCTTAGCACTGTTCCTGATAAGGAATCGGACGAATTAATAAAGTCTAGTGTTGAGATCCTTATCCCAATCCCAGGAGAGTCACAGGGAACTTTGGATCATTTATGTGATATTCCTTCACCTCTTGAGTGTTCAAACGATCATTTTGAGACTTTCTCAGATTTTAATGATGATTGCACATCTCATGGAGACATTGAGTATATTGAGGCACCATTGCCTCATTCTGATGTTGATCCTCTTCTTGAGGAGTTCGCTGATGAACTTACTCACATCAATCCACTTTCATTTGAAGGTGATGATGGTCTCCTCGACTTTGAAGCCGATCTGGGAGAAATTGAAAGTCTCCTTTATCATGATCCGTCACTCACTTCTTATCCCGACAATCCAACAGAGAATAATATTCACTTTGTTCCCGAAACATTTAATACGACTCTCACCAATCCTCTATTTGAATTCGATTCTGAATTCACTATGATTTCTAATAATCCAATCTTTGACGAGGATTGTGATGAGTCCACAATGGAACATGAGTTCTCAAATTCACATCTAGTGAATGATTCTCTTCATGAGGAGTTCTCCGGTGAACTCGCTCATCAGTTTGATTGCCCGGGGGGAGATGCTCTCAATCATGAGAATTTGCAAATTCCCACCCACCTTCCCGGGTTGTTTACAAGCTTAACCTTAGAAATCCAAACTCAGGCTATTGAGCCTCCTCTTGAGGAAGAAGATCAACTCATGATTTTCTTCCTTTTCTTCACCTACAGGGTGACTTCTCTTGTTCTTCACTCCTTCGGGAATGAAGACACTATCTTTGATCCTGGCATTTTCATGTATCATTATCTTGAGCCGGATACTTATCTCATCGGTGTGGAACTTTCACGTGCTTCAAATGTTGGTCCAAACATCTTGAATGAAAGTCCGATTGAGATTGTTTCTTCCACATTCCCCAATGACAAATGAATTAGGGGTCGAGTCAAGCTAGCGACTCAGTAAACAAAAACAGTAGCATGCTTATAGGGTTTTCACCCTAAGTGTGGGGGAGTCCCCCATGCTATGGTTACTTATGATGTGAAAAAAAAACAAAATGGTGTTTTCCACGCTTAGCTTGTAATGTTGCCTTTTTACGTTCAAAATGTCGGCATAATCGCCGGGACTTTGAATATTGAGGACAATATTCATGCTTAGTGTGGGGGGGTATTTCGCTATTCTAGCGAATTTTATCACATTTTACTATCTTATACCCCCGTTTTTTACCAAAATTTTTCAAAAATTTTTCACTGGAGCTCAAAATTTTTTGTGGTAATCAGTCCGCCTTGTCTAAACTGACAAAAGGGATTGGCTAGTCCAGGAGCAAACGGCTCTTGGTAAAGACATCTCAAATCCGTTTACGGCTTGCAATTTGCCCAAAATTGTATGGTTCCTCAACTCCCCAAAAACAAATGAGTTGGCTAGCCCGCAAGATTATGGCTTGTGGTAAAGGCCGTGGAAAATCCATAATTGGTAATCAGCACACCAAGATGTTGACTATTCCATCAAGAGCTGGCTAGTCCAGAAGCAAACGGCTTTTGGTAAAGACTAATCAAATCCGTTGACAGCTGGTGGTTTGCTCAAAATCACACGGTTATCAGGTGTGCCACAGTTCTTACACCTGGCTACTCCAGAAGTGATGGCTTTTGGTAAAGAGTTTCAAATCCATTAATTTTTCTCAAAAGATTGCTAGGGACTAGCAATAGTTTAGTGTGGGGGATTGATGAGTGTGTAAATACTCATCATTTTTGTCTTATATGAACTGCCAAAACATCCAAAAACACTCAAATACGCATCAAAATACAGAAATTATTCCAAAATTGTGTTTTATATGTTTCTGATGCAAAATGTTTAAAAACAAATGAAAAACGAACAAAGTTTGCACAATTGGCAGTTTCAGTCCCTCAAGTTTCAAACATTGACAAAACTAGTCCCTGAAGTTTTAAAACAAAAGAAAAGTCAACCCAAGGTTTTATAAAGTCAAAAATTATCAAATTGATCCTTGGGTGATAAATTTGAGAAAATTACACCTTTAGTCCCTGCAGTTTCAAAAAGTACAAAAGTGGTCCCTGGGAAATGTGTTTTTGGATAAAAAGTCAACTTGGGTCCTTGGGAATTAAATAAATGACACAAATGGTCCTTGGAATGAAAGTTTGAAGAAATTGCAATTTAACCCCTCAAGTTTCAACATTTGGCAGTTTTAGTCCCTGGAGGACCAAAAGTGAAAATTTGCAATTTTTATCCTTGGGAATTTGGTACTGGCAGAAAAGGACCTTGAAACAGGTTTGGAAAAATTACAAAAACAGTCCTTTGATTTTCAATTTTGCAAAAATGGTCCTTGTGATTTAGTAATAATACCATACGGATCCTTGATGTTAAAATAAACCCAACAAACCAAATCCTAATCCACCCTTATTTCTCCATCAGCCCATCCAGCCCACCAAGCCCACCACTTCAAAATCCACCTCACCCCGTTTTAATAATATTACCATCTCCTCCACATCACTTCCCCCCCCCCCACCATCTGCTAAACTCCAAGCAACTCCATCATAACCCTACTGCTTCATCCACTGCCACACTCTTTCCCCCCCCCCCCCTTGCACACCAAACAAACACTACCCTCCAAACCCACCCCTCTGGCATCAAGTAATCAGAAGGAAAAATCCAAATGGGTTTTGGCGCCAAATTACCCAATGGCCAAGATTGAAATAGAGAAATCATGTGGCTGTTTTTATTGATGGGAAAGTTCAAGTGGGACCCACAGAGCTTCAAGGGTCAATAAAAAGAAGAAAAGAATGAGCAGAAGAGGAGTAGATTTTAGGTAGTCAATTTAGTTTTAAGCTGTTAGTGTAATTTTAAATCATGTAATTCCTCTCTTTATGTTTTAAGTCATGTTATCTTAGCCTAATGCTGTAATCCAATTTTAATGTTAATAAAAGTCTTTAGTTTCAATTATCAGCTTTCTTGTTTGTTTTCAGTTTTAATAAATTTCATAAGTGGTTATTAGTCAAAACTTTGTTCAAGTTACATTGTCATTAAAACAACCCCACATAAGCTCACAGAAGCTTGACTTTAGCCTTCTGCAAGTCTCATTTTCCTTGAACTCAAATAAGTCAACACAATAGTCAAAGGTAGCTTTCATGATGATGATTCTGGGATTGTTGGTGATGGAATAGTGTTTCCATGGTGTGTGGGCCTATCTAAAGATAGGTTTTGATCACATGAAACCTCTGTTCAGCTGAGGTTGTAGTTGTAAGTCTCATTGGTATTTCTAGCTTGTTTACTCAATCAGTGCTTATTGCTTATTTGCTGTTTAATCCAAGTGTTACTCTGTGTTTTATTGCTTTTTTTTATCTCATATAGTTAGTTTTTAGCTCTTTTGTTTATTTACAATTGTTTGTGCTCACTGTTATTCATAATGCATTTTCATTAGTCAATTAGCTCAACTCTCATTTAGCTTATATTAGTGCTCAAATCTACCTCCATTAGCTCAATTTTAGTGTAATATAGATTATATATGTTAGTTTGCATCAGTATATCAGTTCAGTTTAGCCTAACTCACTCATAAGCTAAAAACAGTTAGCATATTAGGGGGTGTTTGGATCTTTATGGTTTGCTGATATAGGGTATGTCCCAGAGGGTGTTAATGGTCTAGACTATACACTTATGCTAATATTAGAATAAAACAAGCTTAAATGAGTTGGTCATTTTCATAAAAGTCAAAAATCCATTTTAAGAGACCTCATTAGTTCACTGCTCATGTATGAGATCCCATAACCCTTCACCATAGCTCAAAAGTGTTAAATCTTGCTTATTTTAATCTTATTGTAGCTTATCATCATGTTCACAGTTCATTAAGATGAATCAAAGTTCATAAAAGTCAAAACAACCAAGTTTTCTCAAAAGTCAAACACCACTTTCTCAGATTTTTCTCAATGTTGCAAGAATTAATTAGAATTGTGTATTATGATTGAGACCTTGGAGATTGTTCCTTATTGTAGTCCCTCAGCTCATCTACAAGTTCCTATAGTTCTCTTATTTCTGAGATTTTTTACCTAGGCCCCACCTTCACCCAAACATACTTGCAGGGTGGTCTGCTCCCCTGCACCAGCAGGTCCACTCCCACCACCACCATTTTGGTGGTGGTTTCCAGCCACCTCAGTGAGCCCCATGGTCCCATATTTGGTCCTCTCAAACCCCCCCCCCCTAGTAGGCAACATGTATTGACTATTGGGTTGACCTGAGGTCCACTGGGACCCACTTAAATTAAGCCCAAACCTCTGTCCCCATTTTCAGTTTCAAAACAGATTCCATGTGCTTATTTGTGGGCTTATAGCTTATTATGTGTTCACATTTAGCTTTTTCCAGCTCATACAAGTTCAAATAAGCTATTTGGATCAGAATTTACCATAGTGGGTCCCACTCATTGCCATTTAAGCTCATTTCACCACTTGGTCAAACAAAGTCAACTGTCACAACCTTTTAGCTTATTCTGGCTTATTTTTGATTTTCATAAAAGTTGTTTTTGTAAAAGTTTGTTGTTTTTAGTTGTAAAATAAGTTTGTAAAAGAAAAATCAAGAAAAATCAATTTAAAATTAAGTGATAGTTTCTATTTAATGTAATTTAATTTTAATTTTCATTTTTAAATTTTAATTAAGTACTTAGCTTTTTATATTTTTATTAAAATCCTCATATATTAAAGTAGTTATAATAATTTTTTCAGATTTTTATCTTTTCATTTAGTATTTATTAGAATTAATCTTAGTTTTATTAATTATTAATTAATAATTAGTTTAAAATAGCATAATTAGTTTTTATTAAGTAGAATCTAGTTTTTATATTTTTTATATCTTTTATATGTTATAAAATAATTTTAGAATTTTTACTGTTCATTTAGTATTTTTCTTAATTTAAAATAGTTTAATTAGTTAATTAGTAATTAATTAGTTATTAATTAATAGAAAAATCACAAAAAGACAAAAAGACTTATTTTTAATTTTAAAAGTTGTTTTTAGTTATTTTATAATTTTAGAAATTTTATTTTCACCTTTTTAGTATTTAAATAATATTGTATTATATTTAAGTTACTTAAATATTATTAATAAGTATTAAATAGTTTTTAATTAATATTAAATAATCCAATAGTGTAAAAAGTAATTTTAATTTTCTAAAAAGTTTCTTTTAATATTAGGATTGTAAAAATGTGATTTTCACTTTTGTAAGTATTTTATTTTATCAAAACTCGCGTTTTATTTTGTACGTTCGCGTTTTATTTAAACGTAACGTACGCGTTTTTAGGTTTAAATCGTTTATGGTTTTTCCTACTTTCCCGTCTTATTCATATAGCTTATTTAAGCTATTCTCTTGTAGATTCCTTAGTTCAAATAACTCAAAACCCTTTTCCCTTCCAGATTCACCCGAACACGAAACCGTTTTGATTACAATTCACACCTCGTCGGGACATAACGACCCGGGGAAGCCACTGTACTTCAACGGAGATTGATCTAGGCTATTTGCCTTTGTTGACCATTCCTTGGTCAATATAAGTTAGGTGGTTTAGCGTCAATCAGAGATCTTGATCATGTTGCCTCAACAGTGAAAAATATGTGATGGGTATTGGATTGAGTTAGAATTGCATAGTGGGCTATTTTAACAGGCCGTTGATGGAGTACGCTTGCACTAAATCAAGTAATGAAGTGATTCCCTACATAAATGAAAGTAAACCGTTAGCCTTACCGTGGGGATGGACCATACGATTAAGCTCCGGTGTGAGATTTAGTAACCATGTTTGTCAGATAATATTCAAAGTGTGTGTGTTGATATGTGTGAGAAAATCATACCTCGTAAAATGTGTAAGGACCCCTTTTTTATAGGCGAGTCCAATACTAGGGTTTCCTAGTATTTCGCCTATTATGGTTAGTGGCCAAAGTGGGACCCTTGTCGGGCAAGAATCCTCAATAATCGTGACTGCGGACACAGATCATCTTCCACAACCCTTGGCTCTTCCGCTGGAGGACTGCGGAAGTACCATTTGGATGGCCTGCTTGCGTCTTTGTATATCCGGGCCGTAGCTCGTTTATCATTGGGCTTAGTGGTAGCCCGATTTACTTGCTTATTTACTTTGTTGGGCGGGAGCCCAAATGTGTATAGTACGGCACAGGCCTAATAGGCCTGCTATCCGTACTATACGTCATCAAGAGACATCATGTGGCTTATTAGTAAAAGCTATGACAACTTTAGGGATGAATGCGGTTAATTGTCATGCTCATTTTGAAGGATATTGCATCCATATTCATGTCTATAAGAGTACTTGAACTTTAGACGTCTCATCCCTTATCAATAAGATGGTTAAGACAGATAACCAGTCAATAGATATCATAGACGAAATGATTAGACGGCCAATGATTTGACGGTATATACCTCTGGTAAATTTTACTCCCTCCGTCTCAAAATTATTGTCAAGAGACAAGAATTACAAAGTTTAATAAAAGTGTGTCCACTTTTGTTTTCAACCGATCAAAGAGAATATTCATCTACTATATTCTCTAGTTTTTACTTAAAAATAAAAGTGGACAATTAATTGGAGACATCTCAAAATAAAAATGTGGACAATAATTTTGAGACGGAGGTAGTAATAATCAGAAAGAAATTATATTCCCACCCGGCATGTCCTCTTAGTCTAGCGAGACAAACCCTGGAAACCCTAGAAAAGTGCTCTAACTGAACAAACAAAACTATAAAATGAAATATTGTAACATGTTTTTTGAGAATGAAGAAATATTGTAAATATGTATCGCGTGGAATAAAGTGTACACCACAATCAATTATTTATCCAAAAGGTGCATCATTCTTATAGAGCACTATTGGTTAGAAAAGTCTGAGGAGAAAAAGAAATGAGAAAAGGTATTGGATTGAATGGGATGGTAACAAATCCAATTGTCCATAAAAAAACAAATCAGAAGACACTTTATTCCTAGTGATTGGTAGGAAATGACAAAAGGAAATAACTAAATATCACAAAACATCAAATGGAAAGATGTGATTGTTTCTGGAAGTGGAGTGGGTAATAAATTAGAAATAATTTCTATATATTATAAGTGAAAAACGATTTATATTATATCTCTTCGTTTAAACATGCATGCAATCTCAATCAATTTACGTATATTGATTACTGAACTTGGTATTTAGATGTAGGGCATGGATCCTCGAGTTTAGGATGCTTGGTGTGTTTGTGATTTGTGGATGATATAAAGACGATCATTACCACCAACGTATTAATAGGTTTTCCATCCTAATAATACGTTGGTGTATACGAGATGATAATAGAAGTTGTAATTTCTATATAGAATGATATACTATACGAGTAATATATGTTGTTGACTTCTTAGATATCTAGAAAGGCTTAAAGGTAACACCTATGGCATGACAATTGTGTGATGTGTCTAGTCAAATGGATTGGTTCTTTATTTCAAATCACTAATGTAAACCAAGAATGTTGTTGTTGGCTACTGATACTATACCTTAAATGTACGTTAAATACATTTTATTGTGATGTGTGAGATGTGTTATCATACGGAGCCTCAAATTTTTAAAGGCCTCAAAATATAACTCCGTATTACGTTATATATTTGAAGTCTCAAAGTTCACTTTCAACAAAAATCATGAAAGTTGTATAATTTTATGTTGTAAATATTCGTTAAAACTTATGACAGACAATCAAAATCCTATGTATTTGGTCTCAATAGCAGGTATAATATATTTTTGACCATAGTTAGATATCTTATAAAATTTCGCACAAAACCTCCTCCGTTCATTTAGTTACGACACTGTTTACCCTGATAGTTTTGCACTTTTGTTTATACCTACCAAATGTAAAAATATGCCCTCATTTTGGCTGTGTTTTGGAAAGGGCTTATAAGAGCTTATTAGAGCTTAAACTTCTAAAATAAGTCAGTTTATAAAATAAGTCTTATTTGTCGCACAGACTTAAGGATGCTTTTATAAGCTATAAGCCTCCATAAGCCCAAGCCGATTGAAAGAGACTTATGAGGGCTTATAACTAGTTAAATTACTTAAATATCATTTAAAATATAATTGATTATCATGCAAAACTTGAAAATATATTTGATGGCCTAGTTATCTATAAACCCCCTCTAAATGGATATTGGGACCCCTTTATTTATTATTATTATTATTATTTAATTTTTTTTATTATAAAACTACATAACGGAAAGTACAGAACATAAAATATAAAGTTTGATAAGTAAAAATTAGTAAAAGACAGAAAATACGAAACATGAAATGGTAATAAAATGTCTTTTCCAGTCACCAGAGTGAATAAATATGAGTGGCGGTTTGGGTGGGGGGGGGGGGGGGGGGGGGTTCCAGAATCCTATAGGGGAACTCCAAACAACACTCATATTTGAATTTAATTTGATATATTTTTAAATGATTTTACATTAATAAGCTTCACCTCCAATTAATTCGTCAAACAACTTTATAAAATTATAAGCTCCAGTTTCGGCTTATAATATAAACCTCAGCCCATTTCGCCACACATACCCTTCATAATAAAAACTCTGAACTACATCAGAAATTATAAGATACCCACTCCATCTAAAAATTATTGTCCTCAAAAAATAAATAAATAACTAAATAAATAAATAAAGTTTAAGAAAAGTGTAATCAGTACACTTATCGACCAATCAAGTATCATATCTACGCAGTACCGACTAAACCCTCCTTTGATTAGCTTAAAATACGAGCATTGCTATATCATTCTACAATTTCTTCCTACCCAAAAATAACAAGTGGAATTCACTTGTTTTCTTTCATCATCTCATTCAATCACTTTTTTGAATGCACCAATTATATGAGTAGGATGATATGTAGGGAAAAAATGTAGGAGGCTATATCATTTTCCTTTATATATATATATATATATATATATATATATATATATATATATATATATATATATATATATATATATATATAGGGGCGGAGCTAGGAATTGGTATTAAAGGGGCTCAAAATTTTTTTTTGTAGTAACATACGATTTTCAATTATAATATTTTGAGCGTAACTAGATTGATAAATTATTAAAATGGAGGGGTTAAAATTAAACTTTTTAATAAAAGTACAAAACTACTAAAACATTTATCAATAAAGTACTATACACACTATTTTTTTTTTTTTTCTATGTCATATTCCTCATAAGAAAATAGAAACCTCAAAACCTCCATTTCAACAAGAATTTCAGTTTCTTAGTTTCCTACTCTATTCTTTATTAAATTGCTTATTGTCTTTCTTCCATCACACATATATGTAAGATGTCTCACATATAAGTTCTTACCCTTCCATCACACATACATGATCCTAACTAAGATTACTTCTTATCCTCAGTTTCTTAGTTTCCTACTCTATTCTTATCCTTCCTATTTTAATACTCTTATTAAAACACTCAATAACTTAAAAGTACAATAATTTATTCACATTATACAACCAATTAAAAGCATATATATCATATTAAAAACAACCAATTAAGACACCCCTTATTAAAAACTACAATAAAAATTTCACAATGTACAGTTTAAACAAGCTACAACATAATCTAAAATATAAAATAATTAAACACACTAATTAATGTTATTTTTAAAACACCATAAAATGAAAAGTATATGTTATTATACACATTATACAAATTAATAAAATACACAAAGCTTCATACAAGCTAACAAGTTGATGGTACATATAGTTTTGAAAACTGGACCGGACCAACAGGTTCAACTGAGAATCGGTGTCACAACCGGTTCGGCTAACCAATAAAAGCCATACGAAAATATATATTTTAAAAGGAAACTATTAATATACATCGAAAACCGGGTTGACCCGGTTTAATTTGACCTGTTTTTGACCCAACCCGTCAGATTGACTCGGTCTTAATCGACCCATTTTTCAACCAGAACAGTTCAACATGTTGAACTACCTAGGTCAAACCGGGTTTCAAAACATTATGTTTAATCCCCAAATCTTCAAACTTTTATTATTTTTCGTTTATAACCCATAAACATTTTTTTATCACTAAACGATTTGTCGTTATAAAAACCCGTTGCTATTCACGAGTACTCTTCTATTATATATATGAATCCTCTCATGTTCTATTTAAACATGAGAGATCATGTTAGTTTTCTTGAAAATGAAAACACATTTTTTAATCAAATAAAAGACCCACGATAAATAATTTGTTTTATTTCTTCACTCACATTAAATCTTAACATGATCTCTCATGTTCAAATTAAAAATGAGAAGATTTCAGTCCTATTTTGTGACATCTCTAAAAAGAAAAAATAAAATAAAAATAGGAGCAACATTTATTAGGGAATATATTAACTACAATTAAATTGTAGCTAATTCCTTACAATTTGTACTACAAATTGTGGGTCTTGAGTCATTTTGTTAGTACTTGACTTCTTTCTGTGATTATTTAATTCATTTTTTATGTATTTTAATGAAGGACTGTAGCTGCTACAAAAATTGTAGCGAAACTATCTCCTATTTTTTATTAATATTAATACAGGGCATAGATATTTTGTAGACTGGTCCTATTTTTAGACATTTCTAAAATAATAATAATAATAATAATAATAATAATAATAATTTTGGGAGCAATATTTTTTATTAATATTAATACAGGGCATAGATATTCTATAGACTGGGGCAAAGCCCGTGGGTTGACTGGAATTAGAAAAACAAAAAAATGATATTTTTCTTTTCCAAGTATTGACTGAAACCACTTGACTGATACACGCGTCCAAATATGCGAATAACCCAATGTTACGAGAAATCAAAATGTCAAGAAGATTCAAGGGGCCGCTCGATTTATATAGGTGGGATTGAATTTGAATTTGGATTTGGGAAATGTTTGAAAGTATATAAGGAGAGAAAATTTATTATTATTTTAAATATATATATATATATATATATTTTATACACATTAGTTGAGATGAGTTGCAATTTTTTGCATAAAAAATAAAAGTGAAACAACTAATCAACTATATCTAGCAGATGAGAATTTTTCAAAATATAAAAATAGATATTTTATTGGATAGATAGAGAAAACCCCGGGACAAGCCAGAGATTAAAATTTGGGAACCATGCCCGCGCGTCAGCCAAAACATGAAATACCAAACATTTTTTTTTTTTTTTTTGAAAGGCAACAAGATATATAAAAACGAGCCAACTATAAATACAACAGAACGGCATCTCCATTCCTCAATCAAGCCGATTAAGGAAAAAGAGACCCAAAAGAAAGATAAATACCAAACAATTTATTTTACACATCTATCATCCTAAACCCCCTTAAACCCACTAACCAAACTGGTTGTTAGTCAAATTATCAATTGGGAAATTTCAAAAAATCATGTTCATTCTATCAATGTGTATTCTCTGATTTTCATGCTCTAAATAAAAGAATATTACAACTTTTTTCTTTTTGCAGTAAATAATTTCCAATGAAAACCTAAACGGGAATTCTATGTGATTAATATTTCAAATGCTCCCTTCTCGATCATGTATATGGTAAATCTTGTTTTGCTACATCTTCTCTTTGTTAGAATATGACAATCAAAGTACACGTATTTGCGGAAGTTAGGATCAAGTATAACACGTAAGTATTAACTAAAAAATAAATAGAAACGTACATTTTAGCACTTCAATAAACCTTGATCTTGTGTAATAATAGATCTATGATAAACCCCTTACCGTTTTGTTTATCGATCTCTTGATAACAACTATAGTGAGTTGTTACCTCGTTCTTGTACACACAAACTAATACCGAATTAAAGTGATTGCAAGATCAAACACAAGTATTTATTTTTATGAACAAATCGATCCAAACCCTTAGGGTTTTGTGGTTCGATCGGCTGGAAGAAAACAAAGAGAAGAGAAATCTTTTAGGGATTATTGTGTGCACAAAAGATGTGAATGAATTACCCTAGGCCTTGTATATATACTAGAGGAAACTTTGGGAACAAGTTAGGGCAATAGGTTGGCCCCCTTTGGCCTTGTGTCGACCAGCCATACACCCACAAAGGGTGTTCCGGATCCTTCTTGCCACCAAGTTTCATTCTAGTCCTTTTCCTTCCCAATTAATGATAGTTAGTCCATACAAATAACAACTAACGATCATTAGTACTTAAACTTGTGTTATTAATAAATACACATAACTATTAATATTTATTAATCTTTAATTCTCGTTTGTATTGTGTGCAATCCCGAGGTCTCGGGTTCGATACTAGTCATTTACTTATTAATATTTATACGTACATTTAACAGCTCCCACTCGTATATCTATTAATAGTAAAATGACATTGGTTGGCGTCTTGCAACACTCCAATGCCCCCAGCACGACTCGAGCTAGGTTTCCTGGAAAAACCTTTAATGATTCATCATTATAATTATCCTTTTGTTTCTAATATTACATTAATATAGATGTGAGATTCTTTATTAACTTTCCATTTCTCGTTTCTTTATGATTGAACAAAATTATCAAAACATCTGAACGTATTCCAAATAGACTTTGGACGTGGCCACGCAAACATTTTGTCAACCCTACGAGGGGCCCAGCAGTATTAAACTTCTGAACAAATCAGAAGGAACAAATTCTTTCTTGATTACAAGAATAACCCATGAACTTTGCAACACTTCTAAAAACAACCCTTATAACTCTCTGTTACGGTGAGCGGTAGATTGCTTTGCAAAAATGCACTACATCCATGACACTTATCTAGTATCTCAAGTCTGAGGATAACTTTAAATATGATTCTCACAAATATTAAATCATATAATTGGGATAAGTCCTATATTCAATTCATTGAATATCATGTGAAATTGGTATGACTACGCATCAATATACTTTCAAGTATATTCTAACCAATACTCAAATTTGTCTTGGTTTAATGATATTCCCTTATCATTAGTAGACAATGGACAATTTAGAATAATAATTTATTCATGGATTTAAACATGCAAATATAGGATATATTATTAAGACAATGATTAAATAAACATAAATAATATTTTATTCTATTAAAATAATAATTGTACATTACATCCTTTATTCAAATACTAATCACAAATGTGCATGAAACTTTCAGCTAAATGAAGCCCTATGCCTTCAGCATGCTTATAAAGCTTGGTGCCAGGTAGAGGCTTTGTTAATTGATCTGCTAAGTTTTCATCTGTGTGAACTTTGAGCATTTCGATTTCACCTATTTCGACTTGTTCTCGAACATAGTGATGCTTAATCGGGAAATGTCTGGTGCCTCTCATGATTCCAGGCTCATTGGCAAATGTAATTGCAGCTGAGTTGTCACAATACATTTTAATAGGTCTTTGAATCGATGGCATAACACCAAGCCCCAAAACAAACTTCCTAATCCAAACAGCTTCCATTGCAGCTTCTGAAGCAGCTATATACTCACTTTGTGTTGCAGACATTGCTAGTGTACTCTGCTTTCTGCTCCTCCAATCTACAGCTCCTCAATTAATGACAAAGACATAACCCGTCTGAGACTTCGTATCATCCTTATCACCTTTCCAAGAAGCATCGCAGTAACCTGTAACATAAAGTTCTGCAGATGGAGTACCCCCATAAACTAAGAACATATCTTTAGTAGCCCTAAGGTACTTAAGAATATTCTTAACAGCAGTCCAGTGAGCTTCACCTTGATTCTGCTGATATCGACAGGTTAAATTTTAAGCAAATGCCACATCAGGCCTTGTGCTTTTCACCGCATACATAATAGATCCCACAGTCGAATCATAAGGGACTCTCTTCATGCGTTCCACCTCTGCTGGTGTTGAAGCACAAACTTTGCTACTCAAGCCATGTTGTTCTTGCATCGACAAATATCCCTTCTTAGAATTTTGCATATTGAATCTCTTCAATATTTTATCAATGTAAGCACTAATCCAATTAATCGCTGAGATCTATCTCTATATATCTTGATTCCCAGAATGAATGTAGCTTCCCCTAAATTTTTCATAGAAAAACACTTTCCAAGATATGCCTTAACCTTTTGCAAACTTGGAATGTCTTTTCCCATGATCAATATGTCATCGACATATAAAATAAGGAAAATTACATCACTCCCACTAGCTTTGTGATATACACATGGCTCATCAAAATTTTGAGTGAATCCATACTTTTTAATCTCACTATCAAATCTCTTATTCCTTTGTCGTGATGCTTGCTTCAATCCATAAATGGATCTTTGAAGTTTGCACACACGATTTGGGAATTCTGGATTCACAAACCCCTCAGGCTGCGCCATATAGATGTCTTCATCTAGGCGACCATTTAAGAAGGCAGTTTTGACGTCCATTTGCCAAATCTCATAGTCATAGTAAGCGGCTATGGCTATAACAATCCTAATAGCCCTAATGTCAGCTACAGGAGAAAATGCCTCCTCATAGTCAACACCAAAAGTTTGAGTATAGCCTTTAGCTACCAAACGGCCCTTATAGGTGTGTACAATGCCATCCATATCAGTCTTTTTCTTGTAGAGCCATTTACTCCCAACTAGTTTGGCACCCGGAGGTAGTTCTACTTCTATCTAGACTTCATTATCTCTCATGGATTGCATTTCCCCATTCATAGCAACCTGCCATTTCTCCTTTTCAGGACCATCCATGGCAGCCCTATAACTAGTAGGTTCATCAAGATCCCCCTAGTATAGTTTCCTCACACTCTACGTTAAGACATAGAAGTTCAGGAGCTTTCACAGTTCTTACAGATCTGCGAATGGGAACTACTTCAACTTCAAGTGGAGGACCTAAACTTTCAGGTTCCACAAGAAGTTGGCTAGTGTTTTCAGAAGGTGTTACATCTTCATGACCGTCTTCCAGATCATATACGATCCTACTGAATTCTTGAGATATGAGCTCCTTTTCCAAGAAGTCTCCATACCTTGCAACAAAAACTTTGTTTTCAGGTGGGTAATAAAAGTAGAAACCCATTGTTTCCTTTGGGTATCCTACGAAGATGCATTTTACATATCTTTGTTGGAGTTTATCTGCTGAGTCACGTTTAACATACGCCTCACAACCCCAGACCTTTAGATAAGACAAGTTAGGAGTCTTTCCAGTCCATAAGTCATATGGTGTCTTATCCACCTTCTTTGTTGGAACCATATTAAGAATGCAAACCGCAGATTCTAAGGCATAATCCCAAAATGAAAAAGGAAGAGTTGTTAGATTAAACATAGAACGTATCATGTCTTGCAATGTACGATTCCTTCTCTCAGATACACCATTTTTTTGTGGAGTATATTGAGAAGTAAGGTGCTGGACAATTCCCTCCTTAGCTAAGTAATCTATAAACTCTTGACTCATGTATTCACCACCTCTATCGGATCAAAGAGCTTTAATCTTCTTTCCAAGTTGCAACTCTACTTCTGCTTTAAACACTTTGAATGTTTCAAATACCTCGTGCTTATGTTTAAGTAAATAAACATAACCATAACGGCTGTAATCATCCGTAAATGTTAAGAAGTAGCTAGCACCTCTCCTTAACACATGTCTAAGTGGTCCACACACATCTGTGTGAATAAGACCAAGTAGATCAGAAGCCCTTTCAATACTATTCTTAAAGGGTTTCTTTGTCATCTTCCCAGCAATACAAGATTCGCACTTATCAAATGATTCATCATTGATCTTATCTAAAAACCCATCATGTTGCAGCTTTTCCATGCGAGCCTTGCCAATGTGAGCAAGTTGACAATGCCAAAGATAAGACGAATCCAGACCTTTCTTGATTCTCTTATTATTGATGCTATACATTGAATTATTTTTAACAAAAGCTTTATCATTATCATTCATATCAATCTCAAAAATACCATTCACAGCAATAACATTAAAATAAAAAACACCATTTAAAGAAACTGAAATTCCATTGCTAGAAATAGTATGATCAAAACCAAGGTTCAACAAACATGAAAATGAAATTACACCTCTAACAATTGACGGTGCATAATGAGAATTATTTAAAGATAGTACTAAGCCCGAAGGCAACACTAAATTAAAACCGCCTATAGCTTCAACTTCTGCATGTGCTCCGTTACCCACGTGCAAGAATTGTTCTCCATAGGCCAGCTTTCTCTCAACTCTAAACCCCTGCAAGGTATTGCAAATATGAATGCCACATCCCGTATCATATACCCATGAATTCAATTTAGAAGTAAGAGTGAATTATTCAATCATAAAGAACGCACCTGAAGTACTAGGGTTACCAGCCTCATTATTCTGCTTCTTCTATCATAAGTCATGAATGTAGAGAGGACAATTGCGCTTCCAATTGCCCTTTTCATGACAGTGGCGACAAGCCTGATCCTTCTTGTTTGGAGGATTCACCTTGTTCTGCTTAGGCTGATGCTGCTTCATCTTGGGTTGTAGTTGATAGGTCATGACCTACTTGCCTTTATCACCTTTCCCTTTGTCTTTGTTCACATGCGATTTCTTCTGGATTCTCCCCCCATGAATCGCCAACACTTGCGGGGTAGGAGCCTTAACCTTTGCTGGTAGACCTTTCTCATAATCAACAAGCAGTGCGAGTAGTTCTGAGACTGTCTTCCCCGAGCAATGCATATTGAAGTTCTGAACAAAACCAGCAAAGTCCTTGTTTAAGGGACCTGTTGATCAAGTTCACTTGAACATTCTCGGGGTAACCAAATCCAATTCTGTAAAGTTGATCAAAGTATTCTTTCATCTCATTCACATAATCTTCAACTGGTTTACCATCGCCATGCTTGCAGCTATGTAGTTTGTCGAGAGACTCATACAATTCAACTGTAGGATACTTTTCATAAGACTTTTGAAGTTCTTCAAGCATATCTTTAGGAAAGTAGTACTCAAACTTCTTTTGTAACTGGGCATTCATACTAGTGAGCATTAAACAAGCAACCTCATTATATTTAGCATGCTCAAGTCTCCATGCTGCCTTAACTGGTTCAGGTTCAGTTTCAGCAGGCTCTGCTTGGCATTCAGTGGTCAAGTAATTGAGTTTTCCGGTCGCCCTCAAGACAATTCTGAGCGAACGATACCAATCATTGAAATTCTTTCCAGTCAGTTTTTCCCTTTCAAGATGACTCTTGAAAGCAGAAATCACAGATGGGTTATCGGGTTGAGCCATATCTACAGATAAAAGTTCAAACATTAGTATTTTCGATAATAAATATATCCAAGAAAATATAATACCCAAGGCTATATTCATATAACCATCTAATTTCCTTGAAAATCTAGGATCCAACTTTACATAGATTCCACCACATCAGTTGATCTGCTAGTGGTGAAAGTATAAAAGATGGTAATCTGTCGAACAATAATTGGCAAACAAGATTTCCAATTCCTAGATCATTATGGGATTTACATCAAATTGATTCATCAATTTTCCTTGTAAGCATGTTTCATCCCATCTCATGCCTTAAGTTCTAGGTCTCACGCACAACGGCACAACTTAATTAAGTCGTCTACCTTAGAAACTGTAAAATTACTATCTGTGGTCTCACGCATTAACAGAATTTTACCTTGTTATTAAAATTTAGCCTAGGTCTCGCGTTTACTAAATTATAACCCCAAGTGTTCCTTATAGATAGATGGCATGTAACTTAAATTTTAGGGTATTCAATTTTGATGTGCCAATCAAAATATGTATAAAGATGCATGCACTCATCTTTATAGCATAAGTTTTCAAAACCTTTTAATAACCAATTCTTAAGATTGATACAAAAAGTTTTACTTGAGGTAAATTACCTTAAGATGATTTTGTACAAGAATGAAGTTAAAAGAAAATCGTTTAAGACGTATTCGTAAGTGTGATAACCAAGGCAGACTCTAAGGCTCTTTCCAAGCCTTCTTACCACGACTATGAATTTGTCTTAAAGGAGTTACTTTTAAAACCATGTGTACAAAACATCAATCAAGCAAAAGTTTATGGATTAAATCTTAAAACATGTAACAAAGTATGAATCTTGCTAGTCTCGCCTTGGAGCCAATTACCGTGCGAAGCGAACCTTTGTCAGCACATAAGACACCGCAAGATTCAATCTTTATCACTTAAAGTTTCACCATTATTAGTCCATATTATTTTCTTTATAAAAATTACCCTTTTATTTCTTACATAGCGTGTCCAACAAATAAACAATAAAACAAGTAATAAAGACAAATCAAAGCAACTAATAATCATAACAATTACAAAGGTGAAACAAATAGCCACATGCAATCTTGATTAGAAAGATCCTAACAAAATCAATTCTAGGTTTTTATATGCATATAATCAACTAGGGCCTTCCCTTCTTGATGGAAGTGGAGCCACATACATTGACAAGTCAATGCGTAGGCCAAAGTTAATCACATACCACATAGCAAATAAATTGATTTTAATAATTATATTGGGGCTTCCCCAATTTTAGATCTATCTAAACATGTGACATAAACAATTAATAGATCCATGACAAACAAGCATGTTTTGTCACGGATTAAAGCATAACAATTACCACATAGGTCACAAGATACGTTCAAATAACCGGTTAATGACCTAGGGTTTCTAATTAATTACAAGTAATCAATTAAAACCACAAAACCCTAATTAGGGTTTCATGGAAAATCGACCCAACCCCCCCCCCCCCCCCCCAAATCAGGCTTAGGGTTTCGACAATTTAAAAAAAATATATTAAAAGAAAAAACCCTAGATCAAAACATGTATCTAAAACAATTAAAGATCCGATTTTTATTACGTTTTACTCCCTCCGTCCCATATTAAGTGTCCATAACAACAAAGCATAAAGTTTTAGGTGTACTAAATTATTACAATTAATTGTTAACCAAATGACAATTATACCCTCAATTAATATAAGCACAAAGGTTTAGGTGTAATAAATTAGTACAATTAATATAAAAGACAAAGGACAAAATTGGAAATTTAGTTATCAAGATTCCTTCATTTATTGTAATGGATACTTAATATGGGACAATTAAAGATACCATTGTGGACATTTAATATGGGACGGAGGGAGTAGTAATCAATTACATGTTATACATGGCTCATGATGCCACTGTTAGAATATGACAATCAAAGTACACGTATTTGCGGAAGCTAGGATCAAGTATAAAACGTAAATATTATCTAAAACATAAATAGGAACGTATCTTTTAGCACTTCAATAAACCTTGATCTTGTGTAATAATAGATCTATGATAAACCCCTTACCGTTTTGTTTATCGATCTCTTGATAACAACTATAGTGAGTTGTTACCTCGTTCTTGTACACACAAACTAATACCGAATTAAAGTGATTGCAAGATCAAACACAAGTATTTATTTTTTTGAACAAATCGACCCAAACCCTTAGGGTTTTGTGGTTCGATTGGCTGGAAGAAAACAAAGAGAAGAGAAAGCCTTTAGGGATTAGTGTGTGCACAAAAGATGTGAATGAATTACCCTAGGCCTTGTATATATACTAGAGGAAACTTTGGGAACAAGTTAGGGCAATGGGTTGCCCCCCTTTGGGCTTGTGTTGACCGGCCATACACCCACAAGGGGTGTTCCGGATCCTTCTTGCCACCAAGTTTCATTCTAGTCCTTTTCCTTCCCAATTAATGATAGTTAGTCCATACAAATAACAACTAACGATCATTAGTACTTAAACTTGTGTTATTAATAAATATACATAACTATTAATATTTATTAATCTTTAATTCTCGTTTGTATTGTGTGGAATCCCGAGATCTCGGGCTTGATACTAGTCATTTACTTATTAATATTTATACGTACATTTAACACTCTTCATGCTGAAGTTATCACAATATACTATGAATGTTATTTAGTATACAGTTATGGATGGCTTGGTGCTTTTTTAGAATCGGACTCTCAAATGGCAATATGTTATCATCTTTATAAACAGACCCACCTCGGAGCTAGGTGCTCTTAGGCTGGACGCAGAAGGAGTAGCGACCGACTCGGTCGTGGAGGTCCTAATTGGTCGGCCTTTTTGTAGCATCTCGGTCGCGACCGACTAGAGGTTGGAAACATTTGGTGTGGGTCGTGATCTCGACCGATGACAAAGTACCATTTATTGTTGCTTTTTGATCCAAACGTCTGCCTCCATAAATGTTTAGAGCCGTTTGTGAGTTAAAAAAAAATCGAACGTTAGAAAGTAGGCAACGGTACAAAAAAAATCCCTTATAAATAGACAAAGTAAACACACAATCTCACAATTACTAGCAATCAAAATGTCTAAGAAAACACTACAACAAGCAAGAGGCCGAAATTCCCGTTTACCACAAAACATCCCGTAAGTATCACCGGATTCGACTTACCGGTTAACCGGTGTCTCACCAAACGTGAATTTCCGACCCCGTAGTCTTGATTATAAATCTCAACTACCTCCACAACAACAAACATTCAATCCATTTGCTATGCATCGTAATATTAATCGTCCATTTGCTCCCTCGTATCAAAACAACCAAGAACCACAACAAAGCCACTCCCGACGAAGCCAACAATCGATGTATGGCTCCCCCGAATCGTGTTATCGTCCAACAATGAACTCATCAATGTCTTCCTATTCTAATTATCAAAATTATTCTCCGGTTAACCACATCAATCTAGATGCTTGTGATTTTATAGAACAATTAGAACACAATCCGGCTTTTTTCGTTGGAACCGGTTCGGGTTATCCGAGTCAACAAATGTCACCGGGTTATCAATGTTTTAGTTTGTGTTAAAAATGTTTTTAGAAAACAAAATGAACTTGATCGCCCTTAATGGGGCACCTAATCGCCTGCAGGTCGCTGAAGAGAGAAAGCTGACGTGGCAGGGAAAAATAGGGGAACTTGGTCGCCTTACTGTGTCCAGCCTTATAGATGGGAATTCGTGCATGGTCGAAGAACTTGCAACTTATCTTTTGTGTGTTAATCGAGTTAATAATCAAGGTTCTCTCAATTGATTGTTCAATTTGTATTTTCTTTGAATCGATGTTTAACGTTTTTTTTTTTTTTTTTTTTTTTTTTTTTTTTTTTTTTTTAATGTACTTACTTCGCTTGTGAGAAGTGATTTGCAGATATTATAGTTTTGGTATTTATGTATACGGTCTTTCTCTTAAAAAAACAAAAATATTTCAAATGCTCCAAAATATTTTAGTAGCAACCTTCTACAAGTTTCTACTTTAGAATAAACGAATTTTATAGCTAGAAAATATGATTGTTTACCGGAATTCTTAAATTTAATCACAGAAATATCCATTTTCTGTTACTCGTATTTTTTCTCTTTAAACTTAAATATTTGGGAATTGATTGACCCATTCTCATTTGTTATTTGCACATTCAAATGTACAAACTAGAGTTTGTAACTGCTGAATGCACAATATATAATAAATGTACAACTGATGTATGCATAAGTTAAATTGTGCAAATAAAAAATTAGAGTGTGCAAATCATTAGCTTAAATATTTACCCTTTCAGAAAATGAAAACATTGATGGAAGTGATATGACACCATTGAGGTCCGGTGGAAATTTTGGTGGTGAATCTTTGTCGACACCTTACCATCTTCCTTTCCAAGAAATTTCTGTTTGACCAGGAGTCAACTAATACAATACAGACACCTCTAGTTTTGTAAGTTTGATCCATAATACTTGCAATTGAGCCATAATTTTGATCCACAATGGTTTGTAGCGACTGTTTGTCATTACAGAAGCCGTTAACGAACACTCCTAGCGACGACAAAGATCAGAGCGTTATTTGATAGATCATCCTACTTTATATAATAAACATTGTATGACTGTAACATTAAATGATAATTCAATTTCGTGTCACCAATTTAACTTCATGTCATTTCCACCTAATCAAAACTAAAATCAATTATACATGCGTAATTCATGTCACCGATTTTATCCTTGTTGTTTTCACTATCAATGTATATCCATGTATTGAACGTCGTTCTTGCCCTTTCTCAAATTAATTTTAGTGATAATTTTAAAAATTAACCACAACCTTTAAAGTAATCGTTAACAAAACCCTAAAATTTTACAAAAACATATAATAAACACTTGGTAATATGTATTTCTTTTGCATGCAAAATTATATTCAATATGTTCGTGTTATCGCAACGATCAATACGATTATAAATTCACAATGTTTTGAACATTTAAATTGTTCTGCATTTAAAAAAATGTGTAGCACAGGTAACGTTTTACAAAAAGTGGCATTTTCTTCTACACACTTTACTTAACATTAATGTTAACTAGAAAGGTACCCGCGTAATGCGGCGTCAGTTATCCGGTGACTATTTTTGTGACGAGCAAATGTTTTTTATTTTAAACTTTTCTTATTTAGTATGTCTCAAAATACTTTATAACATAGTAGACATATGTTTTTTAAAAGTAGAACGTCTATATTATTAATAATGTAAATAGTTAGCATTTTTATTTTTCAAATTTTAACTTTAAATTGGTAATTATAAATTTAGTGAACTTTTCTTATAAACAATTTTATTAAAATATATTTGGGTGTTACTCTATGGTATAAATGAGATTGAAATTTTTAAATTTTACATTAATTTTTTAATTTTCTTTTTATAGTAATTTTTTTTGTCGTAAAATTTTCAGGCTTCCTTTTATAAGAAAATACAAATACTTTATAATTTAGTATAAATAATTTGTCAAAATAATAACAGTTTATATTATCCTTAAATATTCAACATTTAATCTGTAGTCTAACCAATATTCTAGGAGTCTTCTAAAATTTTAGTTATACAGCTTCTTCAAATTTTTGGTTATACGCTATTAATTTAAAGACTAGTAGGGTACACGCGCGTTGCAGCGGCGGGTACCTTGTGAACCGGAGAAATAGATCCCGATGAGGCATGGCTCACAAGTTTGTATCGGTTTCAATGGGTCCTCTTTGGTTCATTTTCGGATGGCTTTTATTGGTTAGCCGAACCAGTGGCAACACCGGTTCCCGGTTAAACCTGTCGTCCGGTCTGGCTTTCAAAACTATATGTACCATCAACTTGTTAGATTGTATAAACTTTTGTGTGTTTTATTAGTTTGTACAATATGTATAATAACATGTACTTTTCATTTTATGGGTGTTTTAAAAATAACATTAATTAGTGTATTTAATTATTTTATATTTTGGATTATGTTGTAGCTTGTTTAGATTGTACATTATAAAAATTTTATTGTACTTTTTAGTAAGGGGGTGTTTTAATTGGTTGTATTTATTTTGATAGCTATGTTTTTAACTGGTTGTACAATGTGAATAACTATTGTATTTTTAAGTAATGTGGTGTTTTAATAAGAGTATTAATTATGTTTTAATTTAATGTTGTAATGATGAATTTTAAGGCATTAAATGTATAATTGTGTTGATATTACTTGTACCTTTAGTATTAAAAGGTGTAATGTTGAATTTTAGGGTTTGCATTAATTTTTAGGTCATTAATGGTCAAAAGTGGCGTGTACATGTAGCTACAAAACTTGTAAATATCTAATTGTATTGATTTTAATGTATTAAATATCTAATTGTATTGATATTACTTGTACTTTTAGCATTAAAATATGTAATGCTTAATTTTAAGTATTTCTATATTTAGTAAGCCTAAATACTTTATAAGATAGTTAGATAAGACATAACCAAAGTCCCCCCTCCCCCCTCCCTTCAAGTAAGACATAATTTGAATGTTTTTTTAGTTATATTTCGTCAAGTGATCTCATAAATAAATGAAAATTTAAAATTTACGAGTATTATTTCATTTTTTATAA
The DNA here is from genome assembly GCA_030686995.1 of Artemisia argyi. Lineage (NCBI taxonomy): Eukaryota > Viridiplantae > Streptophyta > Magnoliopsida > Asterales > Asteraceae > Artemisia > Artemisia argyi. The sequence goes on from CM060679.1 coordinate 104,221,127, forward strand.
CATTTACTTTTTATACTATTAACGTTAAGAATTAAGAAATAATCCCAACATATATACTAGCCTGTTTTGGATTGATAATTTGGCAACTAGAATATTAGGTGGAGGAGAGAGAAAAGTCATGTGGCAAGCCACGCTGGCAAGTTTGACTAATTCATCAAGATTATTCTGTTTTTTCATTAACCGAAAATCACTCCCCCAAACTTTCCTCTGAAATTGGATCTGAGAAAAAAAATTAGAAGAGTAAACCTTAACCATTCAACCAAATTAAATCTAAAATCATGCATACATCAGGCATAATGATTTTGTTTTTGAATTCCTGCTATATCAAATATGTTTTACATCACCATCAAATAAACACCCTAAACCCTTCCATCTAGAGATTCCAGAAAAACACCACCACCAATTTCTATCAATTAAAGATTAGTAATTTGATTTTGATAATTGATTTTGTCAATTACACGTTTCTAATGTGAGCCTGATTATAATTATGGTAGCGGTTTGGTGTATATGGAAGTGGTTCATAGGGAATAAAAGTTACCATGTTTCGGTTGATTAGGTGTATCCATTATTGACGGAAAATTATTCAGGCAATCTAATTGACTACAACTATTTTCTCCCAACCTGGTTGATGATAATGCTACGTTTCTATTAATTACAGGTTATTAATCTTATTTTATAATTTTTCATGTAAATTACATTATTTTATGTTAACCTGTTTATAATAATGTTCATGTTTTATGTTTTTTTCTTATTATGTTTTATGTTATTTGGTCATGTTTTTTTGCAATCTGTACGATGCTAATTTACATCTTCATGTTTGTCAATTATTAACATTTTATTGTAACATGGTATCTCTTATTAATGTTAAATCTTCATGTTTTGTTTGACGATGATTATTTTCTGGTGAATAATTAAAAGATGAATCATTTCAAATCTAGATTTCAATTACAATCAACTAAGCATATTTGATTTTTTTTTTTTTTAAATGTGTACTTTCAAAGAAATTCAAAATTGTTCTTATCCGTAATTTTTGTAACAAAAAATGCGTTATTTTTAGTAGGATTACCGAAATTACAGCTAAATTTAAATTTTTTAAAACTGAAATATAATTTCATTAATTATAGTCGAATATTAACCAAATATGAATACAGTGTTAACCCTAACCCATCTTATAAATTGCAGCTCTCATTCATTTGCAGAACACAAAATTCACTTCTTTCTCATCACAAATGTGTATACCTTCTATCCAATATTTCTTCTTTTAATCATCTTAATTCTTAAGTATTAATTTTTAAAGGTTTTTATGCAGGATAAAAAATGAATCAGAACTTTACACTTTTGTGCGATGTTGACCCTATGCTCGATGACATCAAAGTGAAAGCCAGATGCATAAGTGTATGGCGTTCATACGTACTTGGGGCTGCTATATGAAATTCCGAATTTATATGAGCCTGATGAGGTAAATGATCCTACGTATGAACTCTATAGATGAACTAATTATTACTTTAGCTGGTTGAATTCTTGGTAAAAGATGAAATGCACGTTGTTCCAATTATCGCCTTTTAGAGATAATGTGATCATTCGTATTTGTCACATTTGTTGTTCCAATATAATTAGATTATGACACTGAAATATGAAATATTTCACCAAGCTCATTCCATTTATGCATGTCAGGTTGGTTGTGCAACAAATGTCTATAAAGAATGTTGGGGATTGCATCATTTTAGGCTGCATGGGATGTTCACAAACGGATTTCTTAATCCATATGAGGTAAATATGTAAAGAGTTTATGTGTTGTATAATGTTCTAAACCACTGCAGGCTTTTTATTATATTTTATACTTGCTTTGACCCATTTTGATCAGTAAATTTGTTATGATATATTTAGAGACATCAGAGAGTTAAGATCACTCATAAAGGTGTGAGGATCAAAACCTATAAACTTAATATCCTAAAGGATCTAAAAAGATGATGGATGGCGAATCTGTTACATATCATGTTGCAGCTCAATCTATTGGTGGATCCACAATCTGTTTTAGGTATTTGATCATCTTTCTTATTTATTGAAGTAAGATGTTTAAAGTAATGTGGAAAACAATCAAATTACTTTTTATATAATTCAGTAGTGCTATGGGGGTTTTTGGAGAACTGGTATCTTAGAGCTCAAATACAATATTGGGTTAACTTTGGATGAGTAGATATGTATCATTTAACTTACAATATAAAGATGTTTCTGTGACTTGTGTTGTTGTGTGTTATCTGAGAGTTGACTTGTGTGAATGACATGGAGTTGTAGGCTGTTATTGCTGCCATAGATGGTAGCATCCCTTGTCCTTCCTTTGAGTGTTAATAAGAACTCGCTTAAAATGTATTTATAAACATGACATCAATAAAACATGATACATGCTGTGTTTGTGAACTTTGTATATAATCGTGTAAAAAAGGTTAACTCTGTATATTATATGTTATTTTTTTAACGACATTTATGTATATTATATGTTATTTGTTAAAGATTTTGTTTCTACAAATTGAACTATACTCCTATAGTCATATCCAGTTATTTCCTAATGCCCAGAAGTCTTAATAGCAAACGAGTGTGCAAGATACCGATAAAAGTGGTCCAAGATGTGAAGTGTTTTTCTGATATACTATGAATTAGGCTGGCACGAGATTTTGACGGGGGTTCATTAAGGAGCATGCTACCGAAAGATGAGTCATTGTTAGGGTTAGTGATTTGTATGGCTATTAATACTTCTATAGTTCTGTATTTACACTCCTATGCTAACACACGTGTCTTATTCCTCTATATCACGTAGGCAAATAAAGTTTTAAGAAATCGAGAGTTGGTGCATCTAGAAGCATTTAGCAAGTTGTAAATAGGTATCTTTTTTTCTTCTATTCACTTCAAAATGTGTCCACATCCTGTATAAGAGGTTTTTATTTTGTTTTAATTACTATTATAAATTGATGTTCATATCTGTGAAATAATATATAAGAGCAGCCCATCGAGTCGAACGATGATGAGGTTTGGATTGATGTTATATCATTTTTCATCTTTTTAATGTTCCATTTAGTAAGCTGAGTATTCATCAAAAGAACTTTTTATACATCATTGATTTCCATATCGTGCTCTCTATAACTCAATGTACACATAACCTGCCATTATGTAAACAATAACTTTGCAAAAAACATCGTCATTTCTGCTAATACCTCTAGTAACAATTTATTTTTATTCTCATGCTTACAACTGGAGACAGATTAGCAATGATGGAATTGTTTTATGCAACAATGAGTTAATCAATTTTTTTAAACAATTTTGAAACTTGGTAGCTTGGGTTTGCTCTGGCTTAATGCATGCTTGGTGATTTTGAAGATGCTTTCCAAGTGTTATTGTCTATAAAATTTTGTGGTGCAAATAAGGTTTGTTCACAATATTGCTTATTGGTTTCTTTGATGTAAGTTTCTTATAGTAAATAGCAGTCTTTATACTTTGGTGCTTTATGCTACTGCCCAAAATGTGGAATGCTTCACTTAAGGTTCTTTATAGTCCCTCCATGCACACTTAATCTATTTCCCCAATCTGACCCAGATCATATTTACTTAACATTTTCAAAGAAGTATGGAAAAGGGAAAGTTTTCTGGTCGTACGTATAAATTTTATTTGTTTAATGTTTGTTTTTTTTTTTTGTGTTTGTGCATGAAGGAAATGTGGAAAAGGAAAATGCTATAGAAAATTCTTTTGGAAAGATATTTTTCTACTACAAACAAGTATAAGACGAGCTGGAAAAGGAACATGCCTAGATCTTTTTAAGGTAACGAATATGTTACTTATATTTTATTTGAATAAATATGCTTAGGTTTATGGTGTTATTATGAACTAAATGGTTCAGGACATAAGCTTCTATGATATGGTCATTAAAAACATTTTACATATTGGTGTTACTATAAACTAGGCCAAATAAATCTTTGTCGTAGATACTTTTTGAGTTCCTACGGATAGCAACTCTACTTTCACGCTATGAAGTGTCAAATGTAGCTCTAAGCCAAAAAGGTAACTTTATGGTGAGGTTTTTGGTTGTTGGGTATACATATATGATTGTATTTCATTGTTATATAAGCTTTTAGTGCAGATATAATTTCACATGCTAACACTTTAACTGCACCTTAGTTGACGTTTAATAATTGAGTTTACTTAACACGTTCTGCACTATGCTTTACCTTTTTAAATGAAAAAATAACAGTGATAACGATGTAAGAAGTTTAAGCTAAATATGTTACACTCTACACGGCATATAAGTTCTTGCTTCACATGTTTGGCATATGAAGACTTATGTCACGCTGTACATGACACATGTGTTCTTGGTTCATATGTTTGGCACTTTGGCATGTGATGACCAACACTTAAATTGATACAGTTGATCGAGGAGGACTTACCGGGACAAAAAAAAAAGGCGAGAAAGCAAGGAAGCATTAATGAATTTAGGCTTATAGCCGTAGGGAAAAACCATAACCAAGGTGTAAATTCTTTTTAGCTTTTTGTTTCTATACAAGGTGAAAATTATATAGCTATTTGGAAGGTATTGTTGATTATAGATGTCAGTTGTTGATATATATTTGGTGTCCTTCTTTAGAGAGTTTGTTGTCATTTATGTAAAAAAACCATATAAATAAATTATTGAAATAGATAGGGTGTTGAAGTCTTTATTATTAGTAAAAGTTTTTGTTGTTAGAGTACTAATCTACAATGTGGGCTACAAATAATTTGAGGTTATATACATGAAAATTTTAGCGTCTCTTTTGACATGGTCATGTTGTGATAAACTGGAAATATAGCATGTTGTGAACCAACATAGCATTCAAGCTCTTTACACACAATAAAGCAGTTTCATCATTAAACTCATACTACGTAATCAAAAGTTGTTTTTGAATACCAGTTACGATATGTTAATAATAATAATTAATTATAGTTGGTGGTGTACTGAAATGTAAAGTGGCGCTGAGTTGGTGGTGATGGTCGCAGTCACCACTACACCCAGTTTAACGTACAACCATTATAACCATTTTGCATAATTTTGGTTCTTTATATTGATATCAAAATCACAACAATAGAGTTGGTGAAATGTTGCAAGTGTTCATATATTTCAGTACTTTATATTGTTGAAGATCACAAAACCTTTTTTATGTTTAGAAAGATAAGGGCTGTTTGGTTTTTCTTGAAATGGTATTGTATGTTTTTATTGATAAAATGGTACTAATAGTGATATGGGAGTATGGATTGCTTCTTTAAAATCTTAAACCGTTTGATCAAATGAGAAGGCATTTAGTTTGTTGGATAAAGCTATTATGAAGGCATTTAGTTTGTAGGATAAAGCTATTATGCAGGTTACACAAGCTCAACATGATCAGGTTAGTCTCTTTATTTAAGAGATAGTTAATGTCTCTTTTAATTGACATATTATAGGTGAAGGTATATAGCCTTGGTAGCCTATAATATATGTGTTATTATTGGCAGCATATTATATATGTTCCAAATGAAATTCTGTATATTAATTCAGTATTTGATTATGAGCTGCTACTTTATTGAGAAACTATAATAAAAATGTTGTGATGATGTTGCTCACCGAATATGCGTGTGATGGTTGGTACCTTCATATCATAGCGGTTTTTCTCAATAGTACTGATTATAGCCATGAGTTTTTGTTCATTACCTTAAGATTGTGTATCTTCAAATTTTGTACCTTATATACAATCAAGTCACTCGACGCTGAAGGTGTTAACTTCAGGAACTCCTTTAATATGTAGTTATTTCATGAGTGTTTACTTTGGACATGTTCATCCTCTTTACATGTTACTATGAAACTATGGATATCCTGAATTTCACACATACATGTGAACGAATTGATGAACTAAATGTTTTTTTCCTACTCATTATGATGAAGTATGCCATGTGAGTGATGGAGTTGAACCACTAATTAAGTTTCTAATACTGGATGCAACTAATAAAAAAGGAAAGCAACTGGAATGAAAAGTGGCGTAATGAAAGATGGTGAGCCAAAGCTTCATAATACTACTGCAAGTACCCTAATTGATTGTAACATATTACTTATGCTGATAACTTATATGATATTGTGTTAGTGGATGTTATACTTTTCAAAATTGGCTATCAGGTTATAGAAGAAGTTACTCACTTATTTTTTGTTACATTGTCTTTATGATTTATTTTATTGCACTCTGTTTACACTATAATCATGAGGTACTGGTCAATCTTTTTTATTAATGAATCAATTATGATAAGAGAGAGTGATGTTGTGTCTAACCTGGATCTATGCTATATGTATTATAAGAATCTATAATGACGATCTTTATTGTATGAATGAATAACTATATGTTACATATAAATAACTCTTCTGTCGATGAGGTTTTTTATTAAAAAAATATATCATCAAATTACATTTTTTTACATATGTAATCAATATAATGAAACTAGTCCGCCCATCGGGCGGGTCGTTAATCTAGTATAGTGATAAATTACAACAAAAGTACAAATAAAACAAGGAAGTGATTTGCACACTCTTAAAATTTATTAGTGCACTCTACTCAATGAATTAGACAATTGTACTTTACGTATATTGTGCTTTAACAATTTGTATAATTGAGTGCGCTAATAATTTTTAAAAATGTGTCAAATCACTTCCCATAGTTTAAGGTAGTTTAATCATTAATGTCTTTAATTTAATCAAACAAAACTTACTACCCAAATAAAAAAAAAAAAAAAAAAAAAAACATATGTTCCAAACTATCCACGTAAAAGTATAAAACACTTTGTACTTCCAATACTACAATTTAAAAATGAAGTAAAATATGGTGTTAAAACTCTCTTTCCTCTCCAACACAACCCTACAAATCTCTCTTTATACTAAAGACTAAACAAAAGAGACCAAACAAGGCTGCAACTTTCTCACAATTGCTCATTTTTATATGTTTTGAAGGCCACCCGTTACATGTGTAATCATCCTCTATATGCACTCTTTTTTGGTTTAATGGTTTAGGTTTGTTTTGTGTTCATCACATTCTTTGTGTTTGTATTAATGGGCCCTCTTCTCCACTCAAGACTTTAATGGTGAGAAAACAGTAAAAAGTGTGTCTCTATTTTCTGCTTTTCTTTTTTTTTTTCCCCATTTCTTGCTGTCTTGCATTTTGGTCCAATATTACATTTCTTGGCTTTTGCTTCAAGGGTTTTTTGTTTCTTGGATTTTGCTACATGGGTTTTTGATTTCATAGCATTTGGTACATGGGTTTGTGATTTCTTGGGTTTTGGTTCATGGGTTTTTTATATCAAGGGTTTGTATTGAGTTATTGACCATTTGGAGATCTGAGCTTAAGTTTATGCTTTTTAATCAGCTTTATTGACTATATTAAAGTTTGTGCCTTTTGAGTGTTTTGCTCTTTTCTTTCTCTTCAGTTGGGTTTCAAATTCAAATTTTGGACTTTGAATTGACATTTTCTTTACTTGAATCTTTAAGTTGGTTATTGGGAGGAAGAAACTGTAGTCTAAGCACAGCTTCCAATATATGATTTCAAGGATTTGAGGTATACGTTCTTAGTATTTCTATAATCTGATTAATGTATAATAAAAGTTTTATTTTGAATCTAGGATCATTGAGAAATGCTTTTCCAACTAAACTGTATATTTCTTGTAGGATCAAGAATTTGGTTTATTGGTGCCATTGGGGATGATTAGTTGTGAAATCTGCATATAGTTGGTAGATGGCAAGAACAGAAAGAGGGATTCAACCTCCTTTGGTAAATTCTGATCTTTTATTATGTTTATATTCTCTATTGACTGATTAAAGATAGAAAAATCAATGTAGTATGCCAAATTTCATCTTTTTAATCTTTCCTAAATTTTACTGTTCTATTTGGTTCCAAAAGGATAAAAGCATGCCTGTTTACATGTGATTGTGCAAGATTCTTTTTATCCCATGAACATTTATTGTTCATGAGTCATTTCGTAAGAGTTTCCATGGTTTAATCCTAGTCATGTGAAAGATTGGGGTTTTGAGCTGATTGTTCTTGGTCATAGTCTGAATCATACTTTTAATGTTTAGCCATGGCGACAATTAGGATATCGATAAGGTATGTTTAGGAACTCCAGAGCCATGGGTTAAAATTCAAACTTTGGAAACCTTTTGTTCAATATTATAACTAAACGATCTTAAAACGGATTATTCTTGGTGTTTAATTTGGTGTCATAAATTAACTAATTCCCATTTAAAATTCCTTCTGAATAATGACCGAAAAATATGTTATGTCCTCTTTTGCAGGTAGATACAACAGCTTGCTTATGTAGAGTAGATGCAGGTCTAAAAACCGTCGCTGGAGCAAAAAGATTTGTCCCGGGTTCCAAACTCTGTCTACAACCCGACATTAAACCATCAATCCACCCAACCAGACAAAAACAACCCCGTGACAGAACCCGTAACCAATCCCCTCTCCTACCTGGGCTGCCTGACGATCTGGCCATTGCCTGTTTAATACGTGTCCCAAGAATCGAACACCGCAAGCTCCGTTTAGTTTGCAAACGATGGTACCGGCTCTTAGCAGGAAATTTCTTCTATTCTCTTCGAAAGAATTTAGAAATAGCCGAAGAATGGATATATGTTATGAAAAGGGACAAAGAACGAAAGATGACATGGCATGGGTTCGACCCAGTTAACCACCTCTGGCAACCACTGCCACCCGTGCCCAAAGAATACTCAGTAGCCTTAGGGTTTGGGTGTGCAGTCCTTAGTGGCTGTCACTTGTATTTATTCGGTGGTAAAGATCCCATCAAGGGGTCAATGAGACGAGTAGTGTATTATAGTGCACGGACTAATAAATGGCACAGGGCTCCCGATATGCTTAGAAGAAGACATTTTTTTGGGTCATGTGTTATAAACAATTTATTGTATGTAGCGGGTGGTGAGAATGAAGGTGTCCAACGGTCCTTAAGATCAGTGGAGGTTTATGATCCCAATAAGAATCGATGGTGTTTTGTATCAGATATGAGTACAGCAATGGTGCCGTTTATAGGTGTGGTTTATGGAGGAAAGTGGTTCTTAAAGGGGCTTGGGTCACATAGACAAGTAGTTAGCGAAATGTACCAACCGGAAACGGATGTGTGGACTGCAGTTCAGGATGGTATGGTTTCTGGTTGGAGGAACCCGAGCACTTGCTTAAATGGGAAACTTTATGCTTTGGAGTGTAAAGACGGATGTAAAGTAAGGGTTTATGACGAGGAAACTGATTCCTGGAGTAAGCATATTGATAGTAAGATGCATATGGGGAACTCAAAGGCTTTAGAGGCTGCAGCATTGGTCCCACTTAATGGGAAACTTTGTATTATACGTAACAATATGAGTATATCTTTGGTCAATGTTGGAAAAGATGGGGGAGAAGGAACGGCTGCAGCCGAGCATTTGTGGGAAACCCTAGCAGGGAAAGGGCAATTGAAGACTTTGGTATCGAATATTTGGTCGAGCCTGGCTGGAAGGAACCGCTTGAGGAGTCACATTGTTCATTGTCAAGTGCTTCAAGCATAAGGTTTAGCGATTAGTAGTGGATGATTAAGATGTTGTAGGCTTGTTTAGATGTTTGAAGTTTGAACTCATATATACACAGTCGAATGTTTTTTCTTTTCTTTTTTTGGTTTTGGGAATGAAAATTTTCGAGCAGAATGTCTCTTTTGCTCATTAAAGATGTGTATTTCATAGAGGTTATGAAGAATATTGAAATTTAATTAAATCTGTGTGTAGCGGTTTGTAATTTCATACAACAAAAGTTGCTCCTCATTTAGGGGCTCATTCATACTTGATGTCTAGAAGCAACTAAATGCAGGAGCCACAAAGGGCCAAACTGTACAAAGGGCGTAAAGCTTACAAATTTAATGATAATTCACAACTTGCGCAACCAGTATCAATTACCCTCGCCACCTGCCATATGTTGTGGGTTCAAACTTCGTTGGTCATTTGGTCGGAAATGATGAAGCTGAAATTTGATATTGGATATATAACTCTTACATTATAGCTTGAAAGAAAACAATACAAAATTGACTTCAGACCAGCTAAATTATTTGTTGCAATGCTCAGACAAACTAATCTAAATAATTATAACTGTAACAACAAATTTTGTAAATTTTGATGAACTTTTTGTGCCAAAATGCCAATCATTAGTGGGGCTGGTTAAAAACAGTTAGGCTCAAGTTCAGACATGAGGACTGTTGTACCTGCCTTTGATTCTTTATGTTCACTTTCTAAATAGAGTAAATTACATGAATGGTCCTTGTGGTTTGACAAAAATTTCACCTACAGTCCCTCAAACTAAAAAGTTGCATGTATGGTCCCTGTCGCTGCCAAAGAATAACATGAATGGTCCCTCAGACTAACTGTCATTAGTTTTTTCCATTAGTCCATTTGCACCGTTAGTCCTTTAACGACCGTTTGCAACAAACATTTGCACCGTTAGTCCTTTAATACGTTTTTGTCTGTTTTTATACGTTTTCGTCAAATTTTATACGTTTTCGCCAATTTTCTTGCGTTTTCATCTGTTTTTCTTACGTGTTTGTCTATTTTTCCTACGTTTTTCCGTTTTCACACTTTTTCGCTCAGTTTCTTACATTTTCATCCGTTTTTCTTACGTTTTAGTCCGTTTCTCTTTCGTTTTTCCAATATTCATACATTTTTGTCTGTTTTTATACGTTTCATCCGTTTTTATACGTTTTCTCCCATTTTTTACGTTTTCATTCGTTTTTCTTACGTTTTTGTCCGTTTTTCTTACGTTTTTTCCGTTTTCATTCGCTTATGTCCGTTTTCATACGTTTTCGTCTGTTTTTATACGTTTTCGCCTAGTTTCATACATTTTCATTCGTTTTTCAGACGTTTTAGTCCATTTTTTCTTACATTTTTGTCTATTTTTCTTATGTTTTTTTCCATTTTCATACGTCTTTTCCTAAATATCTTCAAATTTTGGTTTTCTTATATATATATTTTTAATTTTTCTTATAATTTTTCCCTATATATCTTTAAAATATATAAGAAAAAAAATAATAAGACAACCAAATTATTAGAAAAAAAAAATTATAAGAAAACCAAAATTTATAAACAGAATTATAAGAAAAACGTATGTAAACGGAAAAAACGTAAGAAAAACGTACATAAATGGAACAAAACGGATACAGACATATAAAAACATATGAAAATGTAAGAAAATGGGCTAAAACGTATAAAAATAGACAAAAACTTATGTAAACGGAAAAAGCATATGAAAACTAAAAAAACGTAAAAAAAAATGGACAAAAACGGATGAAAATGTAAGAAACTGGGCGAAAACATATAAAAATAGACGAAAACGTATGAAAACAGACAAAAACGTATGAAAACGGAAAAAACATAAGAAAACCAGACAAAAATGTTAGAAAAACTTATGAAAACGTACGAGAATGGGCGAAAACGTATAAAAACAGACAAAAACGTATTAAAACAGGAAAAAAGTAAGAAAAACGGATGAAAATGTAAGAAACTGGGCGAAAACGTATGAAAACGGAATAAACGTAAGAAAAACACACAAACACGTAAGAAAAACAGATGAAAATGTAAGAAAATGGGCAAAAACGTATAAAACCGGACAAAACGTATAAAAACAGACAAAAACGTATGAAAGGACTAACGGTGCAAATGTTTGTTGCAAACGGTCATTAAAGGACTAACGATGCAAATGTACTAACGGAAAAAACTAACGACAGTTAGTCTGAGGAACCATTCATGTTATTCTTTGGCAGCGACAGGGACCATACATGCAACTTTTAAGTTTGAGGGACGATAGGTGAAATTTTCATCATACCACAGGGACCATTTATGTAATTTACTCATCTAAATATTACAAACAAGTACCTGCTTTTTGTTTTCTTCCAAAAATAATTGTTCTCTAACATATCCAACTACTGAAAAAATCGAGTACAAATTACAACAAAAAGTTCATGACAGTCTGTCATGAATTTGAATTCTTCAAACGAGTACCGAGTAAGTTGTGTGTCTATCAAATCTGATCCACGAGTCTATTTGGTCTTAGATTCAGAAAGGTAAGACTCACCAAGAGATAAGCATGTTTCCTTCCGTTTCTTGAATTCATCATATCTCAGAAAGAAATAACCAAGATAATCGAAATCGATGGGTGACATTTTCGCCTGTTTTTCATTGGATCAAGCAATTAACAAACTAATAGAAACCAAACGGGTGCATTGTGCCTCCTGAAAAATATGGAGAGGTGGGATACCTGGATTAAAGCCCATAGAGCCCAATACAAGTGTGAAGCCAACATGTAACAGCTAGTTTCCACATAGAGCTCTTTCAAAGCGTTCTCTGATACCTGCATTGGAATCACTCACATTATATGTAATCATTTTGCAAAATAAGTGTTTTGTTTGGGTTTAAATGTCGAGTTCAACTCCGTGATCACAATGAGTAGAGTTGGTGCATCAAGTACTTATTTGTGCTAAATGGTGAAGGTTAGGACTGGTGCACTCAAGCAAGCCCCATTTTAGACACAAAGAACCAGTCACCCAATTGCGTGCTTATTGGTCCTGTTGGCTGGTGTAACCAGGACCAGTGCCCAAAGTGATATGCTCCTAAATAGGCTTCCGCGTGAGACAAAAATAGGCATGCACAAACCAGGTCAGTTCCAGTCTGTTTCAGGTCCAGTCCTGAGCTGATGCTTGGTCTAAAGGTCCATTAACTTATGACTGAGTCGATTTAGGTTATGTCTGATCCCCAACCAGTCCAGCGATTAAAACAAATCAAACAGGGTGAAAGTCCCCCAGAGTGTAATTTCAATGACCGCGCCTTTATTTTAAAACTGGATTGATAGTGTAATAACTTAGCACATTAACTATTTACCAAAAAAAAAAAAAAAAAAAAAAAAAAAACACACACACACACACACATCAAATAAAAATTAATTTAAAATTTAGACAAAATTCGTTGCGGGACAACCCAACCTGCTCACTTTTGAACCGTACAGTTATTTTTCCTGTTTTGACCTCTTATCCAATGTGTTCAGTTGCCATCTCTAATTACTGGCATTGTAAGTCCATGCCATTCACAGCGAAATCATGTTATATAGTATGGCTCAAGTCTATAAAAGAATAGCTAACTTATCATAAACAAATGTTCTTCGGTTTTAAATAGTTCGTATCAGCTACACAATTGATGCTTTGAGGTTACCAAAGTTTCTTTTCACCGAACTAGGAGACAGTTTAAGAATTAAATGCACAAACAAGCTTCTAATTAGATAGGTAGTCATACGTACCATATCTGGGTTTTCAGGTTGCAAGTAATTCCTGAAGAAATGGTATTGTTCATCCTTATTTGGGTACCTGTATAACCATCATTATAAAGGTACAATAAGCAAAAATCTTTGACAGTATTGAAAAAAATCCTCCATCTTTAATCATAATGAGTCACAAGTAGTACTTTTCGAATGTAAATTGAGGTAGTACATGTTCAATTATAATGCAACTATCTGCTCAACGATAGAAATTTACACATTTGGAAGCAACTAATTTGATCAACTTTCACAAGTTAAACATGGACCTTTTGAGGTTCCAGAAACCAAGATAAGCTTACAATGTGTAGTCGCAATCGTAGCCGGCATATTCATTGAAGTGGTTCCCAATGTCAAACCCTCTGTAATTGTACGATCCATATTCAAAATCTATGATGTACATTTTCTCTGCTCCAAAAATACATATAAAACAGCCATTAAGAAAAAAGCAAGGAGCATGTCATAGACACCTTTAACTTGTTTCAGACTTAGATTATGCGGCCTAAGTCTGATGAAAATCTAATTAACATGAATTATTATGTATTAATCAAGTTAACAATGGCTAGCCACCAGTTAGATTTATACAAATTCTATATCTACTATACTAATTTTTCTACGCTCATTAACCCATAATTTTACAATTGAGCAAAGATAATTCCTGTTGTAAACATCTATGGCCTAATTAAATCATAAGAATCAAAATTTGAAAGTAAGATGAGTAGGGTACAAATATACCTTCATCATCATTCAGCATCAGATTTCCAGAAAGCAGGTCATTATGAGCAAACACAACAGGGGCATCCAGACGACCTGTCAATTCCTGTCCCGTAAAAATCACCAGGAGTTTCTCCACAAATAAACTATTGTTCTTGCAGTTTGCAAGATTTCAAAATATAAAATATACAAAACTGATGTTAAAGAGGGTGATATATCTAGGCCGTAGGGGATACCCTGAATTCTAAAGCCAAAATTTTTATGGAAGAAAATGTTACAAGCTGCAAAAAGTTGGCAGAAGAATAACAAATTCTTTCTGCATTAAACAGACTCTCATTACGTCTAAAGTACAGCTTCAGCTAACCACATAAGTAAATGGGTAAAATTGCACTTCTAACATCATGTTATATTACTACATACGACTCTACTAAAACAACAGGTTAAGTAATGTTGTGTAATACAGTCACAAAAGAAGCTACCTTGAGCTTCATAAGTTCTGTGTGGACTTCTTCAAATGATATTGTTGCGTATTTCTTTTGCCTCTCATGATCATCAAAAGTGAGAGTAGATGCTGCAATCAAGAAAACTCAATAATTCAGAAGTTCGTTATGTAGATAATCCCACAAAGGAAACAAATCAGATTTTTTATTTTTAAAGTGGAAAGTAGATGGACAACACATAAAAACCACCTCTTTCAAAAAACTTAAAGATGTCATTCCACAGCTGAGGTTCCTTGGATCCTGGAATATCCACCTGATGGAACCTGTTAAGTTGCTTTGCAATTTCAGCAGCTAATTTTGGCTTCCTCAAGTCTGTAAAAGCATATAATATTAACAATCATATCGAATAAGAGAAGAAACCTAGAGGCCGAAACATATATAAATTGAAGGGTAAAAGCCAAAAATACTCTACATACTATTCGTCACAACTCATTATGCTTTCTCTACTTCAAAAAAGCTCATTACTCTTAACAAAGTGTTAGATCAGTTGTTATTATTCTTAATTAAATTCCCTTTTTTCATATGAATGACCTTTGTCTTCTTTACCAACCATCAGTCTCCGGCCACCATTGAACCTAACTTCCGGAAACACCCCATTTTATGCACAACACCATATCTGTGGCAACTAACCACACCCCTTTTGTGATTACAAAACAAAAACGAGTATACCACAGTCCACATCTCATATTAATTTTGTAACTGGAAGTGCAAGATGTAGGTAGAGAAGTGTTGTGCCCTTTTACTAAGTTAGTTTAACTATAAAGTTAACCTAACTTAGTTCCATGCATAATAACGATGTAAATAATAAACTTGTACAAAAAATAAGCGTTTAAGTAAAGAGACAAGTTTTTCAACGTCTTATTTGATATATCACAAAGAATTATACCCAAGTCTGTTAGTGGCTCTAAATGGGGAGAGGATCACATTTTATGTCTTGGTGATATAGAGGTATCAGTGGAAATAAGTGGGCTCCACATAAAAAAGAAACGTTATTAAATACTTGTGTGGACCATGTGGACCCAATCCCTTAGCTAAAGGAAAAAAGAAACACTGCCTTAGTTCTATTTGGAGAAGGAAATGCGTTCTTGAAAGTGTTCACTTTTAATACAAGAGATACGTTTTCCTTCTTTACAATGACCTATTTATAAGCAGGTGCAAAGTGAATATCCGTGAGGTAAAAATATCGTGTCAACCTTTGATAGGCTAAAGTACATTTTGTACTTTAGCTTCTACTCCCAGTATGTCTGTCTACAGACATGCTTTCAGCTTAACACTGTTGACATTGTTTGTACTTTTTACCAACTATACTACTTCTTGACATTTGATAAGTAATTTTGCACTTATCTTCCCAAGAAGTTTCCTGCCCATTCTTCAGAGACTACGTTGCTTTTCAGAGATAAGTCTTTATGTAGCATCAGTGATTGAGAAGATCGTTCAAGGAAACAGAGTGTTATTGTCATCACACTCTGACTCCATCATCCAAGTCTTGGTTCCTTTCTTCGGTCTCTAAGATCCGCCTCATGTAATGACGAGTCTTTATCAGGATAGCATACACTTAGGGTGTTTTCATTCAAATTTATACTTAAGAGACTTTTGGGCTCTGAATCGAGACAACAATAAGAAAACTACTACCATGAATGGAATAAAATAGATGAACGAAAGGAATAAAAAGGATGAATGGAGTTGTACGAGTCAACATCTCATACAAATTAATTAAAAAAAAATGAATGGATAGTAAGAAACAGATCGGTTGTGGTATTCTTGTCAATAATATAACAAAGCAGCCACATACATTATCCAATGTCGGTTGTGGTATTTTTGTGTAGCCCATGTTTGCGCCAATTTCCAATCACCAGCCCAAGAAATGAACGGTAATAAGAAATAGATCGAAGCGCGTGATAAAAACATGGTTTTCTTTTGTCGGAAACAACGGTGTTTGGCCGGATTTATAAGATGTAGAAGATGAAGTTGGAAGAAATGACCAAATTACCCCTAAAGGTGGTGAATAATGATATTTTTTGAAGTAGAGAAAGCATAATGAGTTATGAGGAATAGTATGTACAGCATTTTTGGCTTTTACCCTAAATTGAATTGGACAAATTTAATTTCATATCAACATCTAAGTAGCACATCATCCAAATTTGTATCGAAGTCGAAATACTCGAATGGATATTGAAAATGTCAAAACCATATACATATTCATTAGTTTTATTCAAATCTTTAGGAAAATTAATGTATCTGGATATCAGCTCCCTTTATCAAAAAACAATTATGATGAACTAACAAAAATGCATAATACAAATGAATTTTGAATATATATATATATATATATATATATATATATATATATATATATATATATATATATATATATATATATATATATATATATATAAAAGTTCATTAGAAAGCGAAAGCAAACTCAAAGCCCTAGTTTCTTAGGTGTCTCTAGCTCTTGACATTCTAATGATTTCTCAATACTAGGGAAACTAAAAGTCTAAAATAAATACAGTTATGGGATTTAGTGGCTGAAATAGAACCCCCAGATATATAATTGAAATATCCAACAAAAATTTGCTTAGAGGCTATTAGAAGATATCAACATGAATGGATGAAACATAACAATGTTCATATGTATTTACAATTTAATATATGTTATCAGATACATATATTTCACTTTAAACTGATACATATTATACTCTCTATAAGATGAGTAGTGATGTAAATGGAATTCGATCTAATTTCAATAGGCAAACCAATAAGAAAATTTGCACTTCCAAATACATAATGGAAAATGACCGGTCATTTAGTTTGAGATCACCACATGAGTCAACTGCAGTGTGTGCACTTACATCTATATGTTTAGAACTTTTTTGACTCCTCAATCTGAATTGACTAAGCTGTTAAATTCTGCCTACCTCAAGAGGTAAGGCCACACATACTTATTTGAAAATTGAAGTTCCAGCATCTTAAAATTAGTGTGTGCTATACGAACAGACTAATGTCTTTTCTTATAGTTGTATATATAGCTATGATTACTAAGTGAGAATATATGCTAGGAAGTTAACAGAAGATACTCATTTTAGATTAAAAAGGGTGGCATCAGAAATGTGAAATTTGTCAACAGGTAATGGTTCTAAGTGAAACATGGCAAGTTCACAGGAGAATACCTTACAGATCACAGTCAAAGTATGTTATTGTTGCTTACCTAATGGTTCTAACGTATGAGCATGTATAAATGATTGTACCATTCCGTTTCCAAATACTCCTAGCAACTTAGCACCAAATCCTGCAGCTGAGAGGTACTGAATGGCCTATACACAAAGATAGTGTATTAAAAAGTGGACTCAAGTATGTAATCCATCAGATCTTAAATATAATGACGATAATCTCAATGCTTTTACTATAATATTGTACTATATGTTGTGGCCAGGAATCAACTTATCAACAGCATACAGTAAACATACTATTAGGAAGAAGAAAATTTTGAGCAGTGACTCAGTCGCCTATGGTATTTAACAGGGCATGCTAGTCAACTTGAATAAACTAATTCGAGCATATATTAGAATGTTTATCCTCACTTAAACAGACAGTTACTATAGAAAACATGATCAATCAAATCTAAACCATCTTCCAGCGGTGTGCACCTAGAAAGATGAAGTTGAGATGGCATCCTTATATATTGAATTGAATAGCATAAACTAAAAGATTGGCGAGTGTGCATCACTAGTAGAGCAGTTACGCAGAGAGCTATAAACTTTGCAAAGGCATAAATGATCTAATACTGCAGCATTTACCTCAACAAATTGTATGCTTATGTTACTTCTTAATTGCAAAACATTATTCAATCAACAATGTCTCTTATTCTTTTCTAGTGATCATGAAAAAAGACCACAAATATATAGTGAGATAGAGTACCTGCAGTTCCCTTTGTCTATTGATGACATATTCGGTATTTGGACCATAGAGCCTAACCGTGACATCCACCGTATTCCCATTCTCTTCCTTTACAGATAATTTGAGCACTACAACAACAAAATGCAATTACTTACTACACAAATCCAGATACTAAAATACAACAAAATAAAAAGTAGTAGAGATCCTAATCTCTTGATATCAAACCGGTCAAAAGTACTATAAAGGAAAACATAAAACGTAAAAAAGTGTAAAAGATACCTACAGAGATTTGTAATGCCACCCGACACTCTCTCGGCAGAGAAACGTGATTCATCCAAATTTGACCATTCTTTGAACAGCTCCTTGCAAAGCTTTCTGTAAAAGTGTCAAAATACTTGTTTTAGCAACACAATAACGTAGGTATTCATTTAATTAAAAGTCAAACATATGAAAAAAAGGATACACGAGAGATGGAAGCATGTCGGGAACAGGAAGAGTGTGATCGACGATTAGAGATGAAGATGGAATCTTAGGAGGAGGAGCTTCACCGGAGATATCCATGGTGTGGTGTGGGTTAGGATTTGGATTTGGATTTGGATTTAAATTTTAGTTAGGATTTGAATTTGGATTTGAATTTGTATTATAAGAGAGAAAATATATTTTAATTAATATTATAATTAAATTATATTTAAATATTATATTTTAATTTAAATAATAAAGTGATTGTGAGTATAACAAATATGGGCCCACAGGTTTAATCTTAATCCTACCAATTTGTTGAGAATACGAAATAGTAGCAAATAGTGACTGTCAGATGAATAACTTTCTCATCCAATCAACCTTTTTTTTAATTCATTCGAAGGCTACATTGGGATACCCCCAAACTAAACTGGCCCTTAAATGAGTTGAGCCTCGGTTTTGGCAGGTTTAAGTTTAACTCAACCCGTTTACACTCGGGCATGTTGAAAATTGATGGAAGAAGTGTTTTACAAATTCCTTTACCTAAAATTGCTTAAAATTTTTGCCTATAAAACTCATTAAATTCAAATGCTTAAATGACAAGTTTACTATTTTACTTTTCGTTTCAAAACAACTTTAAGTCACACAATTGTTCTATCAATATCAATCTCTACTACTTTAAAAATGTCTACTTTTTAAATTACAATTTTTAATATTGGTAAATATTTACGTGTTTATCAAAGGTTTTTTTTTTTTTTTTTTTTTTTTTTTTTTTTTTTTTTTTTTTAATACATAGTTTCTTTATCAATACCAATTTACACACTTGCTCTTATAAAAAGTGAATGATATTTCTTAAAACTTAAAAGCTTAAAATTCAGTAATATTAATAGACTATTATACTTTTGATTATAGATGATAACATCATCTACAACTAAATTAATATTTTAAATATTGTTTAATCCTTAAACTTTTACTATTTTTTGTTTCTATCCCATGAACTTCTTTCTAGCAGTGACTACAAATTGAACCCGCAAGTTTTGCATCAAGGGTCAAACTATAATCACGATTTCGCAATGTAACACTCCAAATTTTACGTATTATGTGTGACATTTTTACTTGACATGTGATGTTGAGTCTTGACTCGTTCATGAGCAAAGTCTACATATGTTGTTTGTTTGCTCGTGTTTGGTTTTTCGCAAAATGACACATTTATAAATTGCGTTGCAACCTAAATTGCTTGAACATTTTGGATGAAACATCCAAGTCGTCAATCCTATTTCGTTGTGTATTTTAAGCATATTTTAAACATATTAGTTTAATATTTGGAATACAACCATTGGACAAGAAGACTCAATATGACATCATCAACATAAGTGTGAGTTATGATCCAATGCATGACGTCATTATTTTCATACCAATCGCGTGTGATTGAGTATGTAAGTTCAAGATAATATATTTGTTATATTTTGATTTTATCTTGAAGTTAAACAAATAATGATTCTAATTTCATGTCCACACTCAAAAACTTGTCAATTAGATTCGATAATGATATCAATCATAATTAATAATTAATCGATATATGCTCGAAATCTTTGTTGACCCTCACGACCACTCCTTTTTAACAAAGAAAATAGATAAAGATTTATGGAATGTGCTCCATCAACTTTAATACTAATTATATGTATGAGGTTAATAATAATGACATGTGAACTTACTAATTCAAGATTGTCATTTATTTTTGTGTGTGAGAAACTATTTATTATTACGTATAATATGCATAGCTTTTGACATTTCATGAGTATAAAAATAATTATCCTAAACATTTTTATACAATGCAAAAGTTATGTATAAACAGTTTATGACTACATGTTTGAAACAATTAGTATGTGTTCAAATACATGCAAGTTTCAAAAACACATTTTATTTTACTTAAATACTAATGTATTATTATAAACCTTTCTCTTGATTAGACAATCCATGGCCAACCAAGATAAGTGCATGTAATGTTTTAGAAATCATGTTGAAGATTTGATTAAGTGTTAAATATTTTAAGGTGTCATATTTTAACACTTGAACCATTGGAGATAATTGTGTGAGACAATTGTTTTCCACAAACATGATTAATCAACTTAGTCTACATGTCTAAGTGAGTTAATAAAACATTTTAAGATAAGCAAACAATCAAAGACATATAAGCAAGTAAGGTAACTTATGCCTAATGCAAGAATAATGTGGGAAACTAAAAGGGGGGTTGAATAGTTTACCGACTTGTTTTCTTAGGTTATAAAAATTTCTTTATAAAAACTTAGATTCGATTGTAGGTAAAGTCAAACGACACCAATATGAATGCAACACTATGCAAATACTAATATGCAATAAGTAAATAAAGAGAAGAAATGAAAAGATCAAACCAAGACAAAGGGATTTATAGTGGTTCGGTCACGAAGCTCTTCTTCGCCCTACTCCACTCCTTGAGTACCACACTCAAAAGTTCTAAGCACTATGTCAACAAAGCTCCCTTCAGGCGGAGAAAACCGTACAACGTCGCTTACGTTATTTTCCGACACTAAGCTAGATGTCGAGTACTAATCTTAGCTAGTACCAATCTACCACGATCCGTACGATCCTTACTTCACTCACGATCTACACGATCCACACACTCTACACTTGATCCACACGATCCTCACATAATATACATGATCGACACGATCCTTACACAATCTACACGATCTTCACGATCCTCACACAATCCTCACAAGCTACTCTTGATCCACTTGATCAAGACTATATCACTCAACACTCAAGAGATCTCCAAGATCACAATGATCAACACAATGACTAAGAAACACCAATACTCTTGATGTATGTCAAGATACAATCAAGTAGACAACTTGTAATGCAAGTGCACTACACAAAGACACTACCTGTTAGGAATACAATTATTCCTATAGAAGACTCGGTCACCTAAATGATGTAATAGCATTAAGATAGCTCGTAGTTAGTTTATTATTTAGTTAGTTTTAGTTTAAGTAACACCGTGGAAGAAGGACGAGTCTTTACCCACTGTATACCTGATCCACAGCCCAGTAGAGGGCGTTTATTATGTAACTATATAAGCCCTCTCCCAGCAAGGGAGAGGGTGGAACTTCCAATCTAATATTTCATATTTTTCTTTCACTCTCTCTCTCTCTCTCTAAGTTCCCTACTCTCTCTTTCTCTCTCTAGAATTCTTATTCCATCTTCTCATCTTCTTTATATTGAACCATAATCACAAGGACCATACATGTTATAATTATGAGAATACTACAATTGGTATCAAGAGCCATGGTTTCATCCTAGGATTGTTGGTGCTCAAATTTGTGGCTTGGTTTAGTGGTTCAATTTTTTTTGGTTCGAAATGTTTTTCAAGAAAACACCTCGAATTGATTTTTGGTTGTGGTGTTGTTGATGATTTGGTGGTATTGTTGTGTTTTGAGGTGTTAGTAGTACTTAATTTTTCACTTGGGTAGGTTGAATTAGTTGTTTGGTTGATGTTTGATGTGATTTAGTGCAAGATTCTTGTTAGAGATTAGCTCCTCTAGTAGTGTTTCTTATTAGAGATTAGCTCCTCTAGTAGTATTTCTTATTAGAGATTAGCTTGAATTTTTAGTAGAGATTTAATATATTTTACTACTTTGTCTTGGTTTATTATCAAAAAAGGGAAAAAGACAAACTGGCAAGATAGTGACTTTCTTGTATTTTTGTGTCTAGAGGTTAGCTCAAAGTTAGAGGTTAGCTCAGAGTTAGAGGTTAGCTCAAAGTTTGAGGTTAGCTCAAAGTTAGAGATTAGCTCAGAGTTGAGATTAGCTCAGAGTTAGAGATTAGCTCGAAGTTAGAGGTTATCTCAAGTTAGAGGTTATCTCCAGTTAGAGGTTAGCTCCGGT
This sequence comes from Artemisia argyi, assembly GCA_030686995.1. Taxonomy (NCBI): domain Eukaryota; kingdom Viridiplantae; phylum Streptophyta; class Magnoliopsida; order Asterales; family Asteraceae; genus Artemisia; species Artemisia argyi. The sequence continues at coordinate 104,243,975 of CM060679.1, forward strand.
TAGAGGTTATCTCCAGTTAGAGGTTATTTCCAGTTAGAGGTTATCTCCAGTTAGAGGTTATCTCCATTTAGAGGTTATCTCTAGTTAAAGGTTATCTCCAGCTAGAGATTATCTCCAGTTAGAGGTTATCTCAAGTTAGCGGTTATCTCCTTTAGCAGTTATCTCCTTCAGCGGTTATCTCCTTTAGCGGTTATCTCCATCTGCGGTTATCTCCTTTAGCGGTTATCTCCAGAGGTTATCTCGTTTAGCGATTAACTCAGTTCGAGTTGCAGGTTGACCAAAGTTGACTTTTTACGTCAAAACTTCAAACGACCATATCTTTTGAACCGTAACTCCGTTTTCAACGAAATAGCTGTCAAACGACCGGTACAGGCTGACTATTGAGAGGCTTCACCACAAAGTTGTGTAACGAAATTTTCGAGGCCCAACTTGCATCAATCTAACCAAGATCACTACTAAACAACATATAACCTATTCCATCAACTAATCATCAAGTTCAACTCTAGTCTTCGGTGTTTCACGGTTTCTTCTTGATTTTGTAAAATCCCGCGAAAGAATCTATTTCTCGGTTTAAATCATAGAAGTGTAAAATCCCGTGCACGTTCACAACATGTCAAACTCTTCAGATTCATTCATATCTGAGATACTCAAATTTTATGACATGTTTGATGGCCATAAGATTTCTGACAAAGTACAACAGATTGACGGTTTTGAGTATGATATTGATAGAATGGAATCTTTGTGCTCTAATTCGCAAGAGAGAGAACTTCAACAGCCACAACAATTGCTCGATAATGCAAAGGATTGCTGCATAGAATGTTTTCGACAACTTCATTCACATCTCTCGGCACTTTTAGAGGGAACTGGATTCAAGATGGGATTCGAACATGCATTTATAACACTCTTTGGTCAAGGTGTTCAGACTTTCACTGGCACAATGATTCTTAACTTAGATCAACTACAACAACAACTTGACCAAGGAGAATCTTCCAAAATTGGATCCATAGCTGCCCTTTGTGTACTCAACAAACAACTCCAAGTGTTCATCGTTATGACTACGAGAGTCAGATGACATTAAAGTGTTTTGCTGATCACACGGGAATCGAGGTTTACACGTTCAGAGATACACTACTCATTCTCATGGGTAATGTCAAGGAGTTCATTAATTAAAAGGAGCTGAATCAACAACACAGTGACACTACGGTTGATAAGCATGATACAAATGACAGCTCTTGGACTTATACTACTCGTGGCATTGATATTAATCACAGATCAGATAATGTCCAAGTTCCATCTGTTGAGGTACATGTCACTGATCAACATGATGTGCTTTCTAATGAACGACAACATACCGATCAAAATAAACCCACTTACGACACATATTTGTTGGAAAAGACTGATAGCAATATCATTTCTGATTCAACAAATATGAATCATAAAGGGGGAGAAAGTGATCAGTATGCTGAACATGGTGATGAGTCAAGTTATTTGTTTACGGTTGAGTCTTTCAAATCAAATGATAAGGTTGATAAAGAAGTGTTTAATGAACTTTCAAACAGATTTCTACAACTTGAAAAACATTGTATTTCACTTGAAATCGCAATGTAACAAAAGGAAGAAAGTTTTCAAACTAACCAACCATGTAAAAATCCGGAACTTCCTGATTTCCGTGAATTCTTTATGATTAATGATTTGAAAGCCCAGCTAGAAGCCAAAAACTTAACTATCAACAACCTGAAAAAACGTATTACTAAGATGTGTGATATGTATAATGAAGTTAAGGCTAAACATGTCAGTGATGATATTGGAACTAGAAACTTTGAACTAAAAGTGGCTGAATTACTTTTGGAAAATGAGTCTTTGAAAAAGCATTGTAAAAATCTTAATGAGTCAATCAAAGAAACAAGAACTAAGACAATAGAACAAACAACCTCTTTGATTGCCAAAAATGATGAATTCAAAGCTCAACTTCTAGAAAAGGGGTTCACAATAACAGAACTAAAGAACGAGCTAAGAAAAGCAATAGGGAATAGTGTGAACACTAAGTTTGCAAAATCATCAATCTTGGGGAAACAAGTTTCTCAATCAATTAGAAACCAATCCGTTGTTAGGAAACCGAATGCGTTTAGATCTGAACGACTAAAACTTTCAAAAACACGGTTTGCCTCCCAAGTTGATGTGGAACAAGTTTTGAAAAAACCAGTCACTACACATTATTTGCCTAAGATAATTGCTTCTAGTTCTGTTAATCCTCAACATGTAGCTACTCCTAGTCCCAGCTCCTCTAGGATTAGTTCAAAAACAGTGTCGAAACCTATCATTAAGGTTCAAAACACTTATGATATAAATGAATTGCACAAAGACTATGATCTAGAAAAGGCTAGGAAAAGGGCACTACTTCATAAGGATGGAATCTTAGGTTCACAACCTTTTATGATCCCTCCTAGGATATTGAGGAACAATGCTAAGGTTCAACCTGTTAAGTCTAGGATTTACAGTAAGTCATCCACAATGCATAAGAAGCAAAACAAACCTATAACTTCTCCTAGGTGGATTCTAACTGCTAAATCTTTGGAGACTAGGAATATCGATAAGCCTTCCACTGTGCATAAGAAGCTAAACAATCCTAGACCTTGCCATAAGTGGATTCCAACGGGTAGAATTTTTAAGGACGCTGGACTTAAGTGGATACCTACCGGAAAGATACTTACCAATGGCAATACCTTGGTTGACCGTGAAACCCCCAAGGGTTTGGATACTTTTGTCACTAACCCATGTATATGCAATCAAGTTTGTAATGTTAGTGCAGGTAGTCTTTACTCAGTTGCAGGTACATCAATCATTCACCACACGAGAAGACTCAAAGTCTGGAGGCCTAAAGCAAGCATATCTCCTACTTGAGGAGGTATAGAAGGTCAATGTTGACGTATGTTCACAATGACGTCTGAATTCTTCAGTCATGCCTCGTTCATCAACGATTATGACGATTGAACAAATCAGTTCAAGCCTCGGTTTTCAATGTTATCATTATGGCGTCTGGTGACAACTCTTCAGGCCCCAGTCTTCAAAGAAAAGAAAGGTGTATGATTCAGTGCGCCTTATCTTCGGAAGAAGAGAAATCTTCTTAGTTTTGACCATTCTCAACAATACGGTTCTTGCTTCCTCCATGTTCATTCAGTCATCAAGTGGATATGCTCATCTTTGCTTGAATTCATATTCACTTGCTCATTAAAAAATGGCAAACTTCGTATGCAATTTTTGAGGGGGAGAAGAGTGAATAAACTACATGATTGAGTGTATTCTTATTCACATGCTCAATCAAAAATGGCAACCTCGTATGCAATTTTTGAGGGGGAGAAGTGTGAATAAAATACATGACTGATTGTATTATTATTCACTTGCTCAATCAAAAATGGCAAACCTCGCTTGCAATTTTTGAGGGGGAGAAGTGTGAATATACCACATGTTGATTGATGCTTGAAGAATAGTCATATGACTCTCCTCCAACACCTAATGTTCTACTTACTAAGGATGACTGGGATTTATGTTTGATGATTACTTCCAAGCTTCAACGAATGATGATTGATCAAGATGCACCATCTAGAACCATTACGAATGATGATTAATCACTTGCTCAAGTAATCCAATCTCTAGTTATTTCTCAAGGTGTTGATGATGACTATCATGATTAGGAAGTTGCACACATGAATAATGATCTGTCTTTTCGTTCTAAAATCAAGGATTGTTGTTCTTTCCAATGTGCACTTTGTAAATCAACCCAAAGAACATTATGGAAAATGTCGGTTAAAATGCCTAAACGGTTAACAATTTGGACATGAAATGTCAAGTGATCACGAAGTTTATTTGGCATCCCTTAATTGAGATTGAAGAGTATTTTACGAAGGCGTCTACTTATTTCATCATCGAAACTTCATGTATCGATTGATGACTTGCGTGAACTCTTAAAGTTTATGATTGGGACTTGGATTATCTAGTTATACCCGATGGAAGGAGTTACATTGTAGTACTCACGGGCTATAGCTATCACTTCAAGGAGTTACATTATAGTGCTCAGTGTCACACGCAAATGTGGATGTGGATAGTCTCAAGAGGTGTTGTACTTATTATTCTACATCGTTCTTTAAGCAACAAACGTGCAAGCTTAAGTTATGGATTTGGGGAATTCTTCTTCAGTTTCAAGTTTGGTATATTGGGTTTACTTCACAAAGTGGTCATTGAAATAGCCGACTGAATATAAGGGTTGATAATGATAGTCAGAGAGTGGTTTTGTAGCAGCTGAATCTCACATGATACATTTGCACCAATTTTGTTCTTCTCACAAGATTTCAAGTTGATACGCGTAAAAGTTGTTGCTGATTCTGATATATCAAAACCAGTAAGGGGGAAGGAGACATACATCTGAATGCATAACGAGTACACGTGATGAACATAATACTTCTTCTTAATTGAAGTTATCCCGGGAAGACATATGTCATAACCATAGAGAAACTCGGTGTCTTAACTCGTAGCGTTTGGTGTATTATTCCAACTACGTGGGGGAAGTGGTCTCTTGATACTTGTGGTGTGAATTACTTCAGCTTTCAGTGGGAAGAAATATGAGAAGGATATGTGGAACGTGAGATGATATTGCTTATTGACATCTTCATATAAGCTGATAAGAGTTATGGTAAAGTGCTTCTGGTTAATGTTTCATGTACACATTGTTATGCTGATTCCGATAAGATCGCAACCATCATGGGGAGAGATATATGTACATCAGGGACGCACAACAGGTTCACGTGATCGGTCTTAAACACTTATTCTGGAGTTGATATCCACAAAGATGATTAGTGCTTCAACCTGTTACTTTGGTGTCATCATTCTTCTTTTGTTGGATAAATGCGTACAATATGGATTGAGTTGGTATGTGTAAGATAACTGGAAAGCATTTAGTGAAATGAAGATGTTGATATCTTATTCCCCTGAATTGACAACTGCTCCAAACTGCAAAGTAATGTGTACATTGGGGACGCACAACAGGGTCATGTGATCGGGCTTAATCATATATTCCGGAATTGATAACCGCAGAGATGATTCGTGTTTCACCCTGTTACTTCAGTGTTATCATTTTTCTTCGGGTTTTTGAGCTTCATTTAATGAGACTTTTTGCATCACTTCAACTATCTGGGGGAAGTGGTCTCATGAAGATGATTTTCGGTTTGGGGGGAAGCTACCAAAGAAGGCACAAGTTCAGATGATTATTCATGAGCCTCGAATGCTTTGGTGGTGAAAGTTTAAGAGATGTTGACTACATATTTCTACAACATGCTGAACGATATCCTCTTTTTGGCATTCAAGTCAATATCTTCTTAAACTGAATAATATAATTTGTACATATCTTAAACCAAATTTTTTTGTAAATATTTTTTCAAAAACAAAATAAAATAAATACAAAATTTTCAAAAACTACAAAAAGAATATTCTTTCTTCATGTGCAAACTTCTTACCTTCAAAACTATGTTCCACTATTAAAACTAATTCTTTGCATTGTCAAAATGGAACATGTTTTGAGGGGGAGAAAAATTTTCACAACATCATGAAGTTTGCACACCTTATCATAATTCTTCATGGAAAATTGTTTCTTCATCATCCAGATAAAAAATGTTCTCAAAAGTTTCACACATAGTTGAAAATCTCAATGATTCAGACTAACAAGTTTCTTCTTATCCTCGATTATTGTGAGATTCTAATTTCTTCATGGTTGTTGACTAATCATTCCATAAAATGTTTCAAATGATAACACCAATCAAAAGGGCATAATCAGATACTAGGGTTTATGTAACTATCGATTGAAGCATTTCGTGTTTTAGTCTAATTAATTAGTTCATATAACCTTAGAGAACACTAAAGAAATCTTGATTGGGTGTTTGCTCGATTAGAAACAACATAGGTTTGAAATTAAGTGACTTAGGGTTTAAGATGTCAATGTCTTTGCTGCTACTACTAGGGTGTTTGCTTGTACATTATTCATGGATCATGATACTAGTATGCATGTAAAGTCTCAAAACATAATCCTAAACCATGATAATAATCGGAAAATCTCGAGTGAAAGAATGAATTAATCTGTGATCTTGTGTGTTAATTTGAGAATTCTGTGCACTTAGGAAGATTTAGAATGAGTTTTTGATTCTCCTGTATGCTTGTTTGTGCGTGATGCATTTTTTGTGAGCAAGTACATGTCATCGTATTTGAAGTCAAGATATGTTTCGTCAAAAGTTCAACTATTGCCAAAATGTTTAGCATGAAACATGTTTTGAGGAGGAGAAACGTGTTCAACCGTATTGTTCATGTAGTTGCATACTTTTGTTTGATTCCTGATGCACCAATCTCTCATGAGCGTTTTACAATATGTAAAATCAAGTAAATATTTTTCATGAAAGGAATGAGAGAGGTTAAAGGGGCTAAATGTGTCAAAAGGCCAAACGTGATACAAGATTTAAATGTTGAGAAACAAGTTTTTCAAATTTTCAAAGCAAAGTTGTTCACATTCTTTCAAATTTTCAAAATCTGTAATTCTTTTGATGCATTATAAGAATGATCTTGTTTCGTAATCTCTCACAAAATCAAATCTTCCAAAATGAACCCATATGGTTCAACTTTAGAGGGAAATCTTTTTCTTCAGATTTTAAAACACTGAGAGAAACACCAGGTTTTCAATCAACTTTTCAACAGTAAAAGAGTTTTAAATCTTCATGGATTCCATGAGTGTTACGTCAAAATGAAACACCGGTTTTCTATCCTCGTTGGAATTCAATGATTGGAAAGTGTCTCGCTAAACCATTCTTTAATACCAAGCTTGCACTAAACCACTTTGTACATATTTTTCATTTTCCATAATTGTAAATAGAAAAATATATAACCTACAAAACCCAATAAAAAATCAAAAAAGTAGAAAATACAAAAATATTCTTCTCACGACATGTCTCTTGTGTAATAAATATTATGTACGTTTCTAGAAATGTCATTCAATAATGACACGGAATCATACATATGCTTGAGCAAGAGTTTTCGGTTTCAAATAAAGTTTTTTTTTCTAAAACATGTCGTATCTCAAAATATTCTTCAAAAAAAATAATTATGGCTTGCAGTCATTTCAAGCTGTAACCCGGTCTTCAAAATTATGGCTTGCTGTTACTTCAGATAGCAACCCGTTTTTCAGAATGGGGAAAACACGTCGCCAAAAAGACGGTTGTTCCTTTTACCGGGTGAAGTTCACTTGGGCATGGATTACTTTATATCCATGTTTCCTCGATCTAATGTACGCTTCAGTGCATTATTTCTTGATAAAGAAGAGAAATCTTCTTTTTATCACCAATACTTTCCCTTCTATGATTTTTCCGGAAAGTATTTGTGCAAAACTTGGTGGTACCATGAGATTTTGTTTGGAAATCAATCTGAATCTAAATTTTGATAAAAATTTTCACTCAATCAATGACTTCAATATTTTATGATAAAATTTCAGTTTTAACATCCGTCATTGATTGAGGGGGAGAGTGATTTCTCAAAATTTTATGTATCATCAAAACTCTCCACACTTTGTACAAAAACCTTGCAACAAAACGATTTGTGATGGTTATGTGTTAGAATGAGAACATTTTCAAAGAGTTTTCGTTAAAACTTGAAATCTTTTGTAAACTCATCATATCTGACACATAACAACCTCCCTCACAGATTGAGAGGGAGCATGCAAAAGGTTCCTTTATCAGACGATATTAAAACTGACCGCATTTCTCTCCCAAATGTTTTCTAACTTATTTAAATCAATTGAGATCCAAAATCTCGAAAGATTTGAAATTTTTGATCAGGGGAGAGAATGTGATTTAAATATGAAATCTGATAATCAAACGTGATCTTTTGGACTCAATAATTGGCTTCCGCATATGTGCTAAACTCTTTCGAATATCGATGCATATATTGAGGGGGAGAAAAAGGTGTTTGTGGAAGTAATACCAAAGACCGACCATTTATCTTTATGCATGGAATTATAAGGATGGTTAAGGTTAGGTATGAGTTCCCATGATCCACCAGAATCGGAAGGATCTTCCCAGGGACAATCCATAGATAGATTAGAAGTCCTTAGGAATGATTGAAAAAAGGAGTAAAGTGAGAAATAGAAGAGTGCGGACTGAGATAGAGCTAGGACTGGAACAAACCCAACAAGGTTCTAGTGATGAAATCTCGGTAAGCACTGAAGGGGTTGAAGAATGAAAAAGAAATGTAATGAGAAAGGGTGAAAAGAAATAGCCCTCCATATATTCAACCTTAGGGCAGAAACCGGGTTCAACTTCATATGCTACTAGTGGTTACTAAGGTAACACTGGTATTGAAGACAAGACGTCATGGACCCAGTGACGCACTGCACTAAACTTCCCAGCCACTCAAGTTCTCTTAAAAGAGCTTGTTTCATTCTCACGGGGAACCCTGTGCAATGTATCGACCGCTCATTGCGAGCTATGTTGATACCTAAACAGGAGACGCCTCCTCAGTCTCCAGGAGCGGATCAAAACGCACTATTGAGTCTAGAGCCAAAGAGATCATCCATAAATCTCAACAGGACACACTCCCAAATATGCTTATTGTTTCACATAATGTGGAAAATAAGATAAAATATTTAGAGTCCTACGCATTATCCTTGTGGTATTGCCAGAACATCCGAGTGATATGAAAATATTCACAATGAAGATGGAAATCCTTCTAGAGCGAACATCTCTCAAGCTCTTGGTAGGTGACATGTGAGATCCATCTTGGATCAATGATCAAGTGACAACTGGAAAGCAACGATGGTGCGATTCAACATTGAATCAAACTTGTTCCAGGATATGGATTGACGGATACTTTTGAAAGAACCTTTTAGTGTGCTCACCAACTTATTTTCGAGTACATTGATTGTGTAAAATCTTTCAAACAAAAGTATTTTTTATGGAAATGTGATTCAAAGTATAAAACTCTCATCGTGTCTCAAAATTGTTTATCATATGACACGCGAGTGATTTCTATAAATCAATTTCTCATCAATCCGTGAATATCAATTCACCGATTCACTCTATCGTGCTGTCTGCTTTGAGACGTTCCGGTATGAGAACATGTTTAGTATGAAGATTCTGAAGTGGACTCTTTGGAAAATTCATTGCTACAAGCTGGAAATCCCTGTCAAGGAGAGTCTTCTTTAAAAGAGACTCTACCTGATCACAGGTCGGTTTTCACAAAACCAAAGGGTAGTCTGTCCTCGCAGAACGAATGACAAAGCCATATTCGTTCTCTATCTTTATTGCTAACTGTTTTATTTCAAGGACACATATAAAGATGGCGTTGATGGTTCCTATTTCCAGCTAAAACGGGTCAATCCATACCTCATGCTCGCACATCCTACGCGCTGTCAATGATGATCATGAAAGTTAAAGAGACTACCTACAACATTTCTGCAACTTTGATGAAAAGTCTCCCAATACAGAAGGGTGTGAGCATGACGGTCCTTATGTCACTACATCACATGAAGGCAATATGACTAAGGATGAGCTTGGAGATTTACTATGGCTGATGATCTCAAAGAAAGCTCAAAGATCACAGACCTCAAAGGAACTCAAATCACGAGATCATTGTTTGAAGTACAAAGTGTGGTGAAAAGTGAAGAATCAAATCCTACGAGCTACAAAGTCTAAAGAATGCTTGAAGATCAAAGAGCTTAATTTCCAAAGGTGACCACGCTTAGGGGGAGATTGTTAGGAATACAATTATTCCTATAGAAGACTCGGTCACCTAAATGATGTAATAGCATTAAGATAGCTCGTAGTTAGTTTATTATTTAGTTAGTTTTAGTTTAAGTAACACCGTGGAAGAAGGACGGGTCTTTACCCACTGTATACCTGATCCACAGCCCGGTAGAGGGCGTTTATTATGTAACTATATAAGCCCTCTCCCAGCAAAGGAAAGGGTGGAACTTCCAATCTAATATTTCATATTTTTCTTTCACTCTCTCTCTCTAAGTTCCCTAATCTCTCTTTCTCTCTCTAGAATTCTTATTCCATCTTCTCATCTTCTTTATATTAAACCATAATCACAAGGACCATACATGTTATAATTATGAGAATACTACACTAACACTTTGTATCTTCTTGATACTTTGTGTTCTTCTCTTGACTAGTAGAGGAATCTAGATGATTCTTGGTTGGATGAAAGAATCACTCTTTAAACAAAAGAAAACTAACTAATGATCTAAGAAGTGTAAATATAAAAGGAGGATGGAAACCAGAAAGTTATGTGTGTGAAAGGATGGCCAAAATCTGGGAATTGAAGTGGTATTTATAGAATCTAAAAATCTGGCCGTTATGAACGGACGACACCACTAAATGTCACACGATACCACTAAATTTAGTGTTACCATGGTACCGTGCCAGACAAACATGCTCCATTTTTTGTCTTTAGTGGTGAAATTTTATTTGGGGAGTTTGGAGCTGGTTTTGGTAAAAAAAAACTAGCTGTTGAGAATGTTTTTGAATTAATTTTCCTAAATAAAACATTTTTTTATAATTCAAAAATAATTTGTAAAATGTATTTTTGAAAAGAAAGTTTTGTCAAGCTAAAATTGTGAAGTTTAAGACACAAATTCACTTCTTTGATCATTTGTCAAGTTGTAAATTTGTTTGTTCATACCTAGAGTGACTGACGTAGAAATCAGATATTTCGACTAAAAACTTGTTTACGTTAATTTTGACATAAGATGTTTTCACATTTTTTTATCATCAAAACATAGAGATATCGTAAGATGAGAATAACGTTTTTAGACATTATTTGCATCAACAATCTCCCCATTTTTGATGATGACAAAACATAAACTCATTTTATGTGAAAAACTAGTTTCGACAAGTTTTTAGTGTGAGTTTATATCCCACTTCTCCCCCTTTTTGTCGAAGCAAAAAGACTACAAAGACTCCCCCTTGATGTATACTCCCCCTAGTTTGGAGAACACCAAGTAATCAAGCAATGATTCTTGCTACAAAACAAAGTTAGAAAACACGAGAAACATATCTAACATGAAGCAACTAAGACAAATATCCAACCTTGAGTAAACAACAAAGATAAGAAAATAAGCACATGCATTGAAATGAAATCCATACATAAAGTGTGAGTACATTAAAGACATAACAAAAGCTACAACTAAAAGAAGCACATATTAATCTTTAGTGACTTGAGAGGTCCTAAGATTTGCTTCTAGTCCAAGATGAAATCCTAAGTGTTATTCATAATAACTAAACATAAGCATGTTTAGTTCAATGGGCTAAGAGATGGTGATGGTGACATGATTGGTTGTTGTGGTGGTGTCAAGAGTTGTTCAACATAAGAGAACATGTAGTAGAGTTCATCTCTTAAAGAGGAAATGAGGTTATGGTTATGAAGACAACATAGGCAATTAGCACTATGAATATCAACCGGATTGAGTTGAATAGGAGGGCCCATGATTGGTGATGGAGGTGGTAGTTGGTATGTAGGTGATGGAGTAGGCATAGCATAGTCCAATGGTGTGATGGGTGAGAGTGTGTAATCCATGGATGATGGCATGGTGTTAAAAGAGGAAGATGATGAAGATGTCCTAGTAGATGATGATTTGGAAGGAGCATTAGGTGGAGGTGGTGAGTTTTGATTGTTTTGGGAAGGTGGTGTTGTGAATTCATCATCTTTGGTAACAAAGGCCTAATGATGATTCTAGGTTTCTTGGAGATGTGAGATGTGGATCCTTGTGTGGAAGCCATGGTGAATGAAGGGTTTAAGGATGATGATGAGTTGCAAGAAATGCTTGCAAGTGTGAAGCCTTATATAGGCAAGAGTGGTGTAATTTGAATTAAAGGTGATAAGGATATCCTATGGGGATCTAGGGGAATCTTAAGGTGCATGAGAGTATGTGAAATTTTGTAGGTTTGGAGGATAGGGATGCAGAGTTCTAGAAGAGATAGTAAATTTCGTCTTGGAATGGGACGGTACCATTAAATAGCATATGGTACCACTAATTTTAGTGGTGCCGTGGCATGTTTAGTGGTGCCGTAACCTGGAAGAGTGAAATTTTTCTGTTGTACCTATGTTTTAGCAGCTAGAGGGAGTTTCCTAGGTGGACTATTTGCGGGAAATGATGGTGCCTCAAGTCACTAAGGATTAAGTTACCAAATAAGTCCAATAATGCTCTACATCTAGCAATCTAAGAGGGTCAAACATGTATCTATAAGGAACTAAGCATGCACCCAAATGAACAAAATAATCTATCATCCATCATGATAACAAAAAAGAAAAATATCCAAGAAGTTAGGGAGATAGTTAGGCATGCAATAAGTTAAGTCAAATGTTATAAGTTCCTAAAAATGAATCTACTAATCCCTTCCTAACTACTCAAGTCCATGCTTCTCAAGGATCATTTCAACTTCATTTGGTTCCATCACATTCTCGAGTTGAGCTCGCACCGCTCCCTCATCCGTAGGGTCGTCATAGATGTCGTAGTCGACAGATGAGGTATAAATGAAAATAGAAGAGATAAGAAACTCATTAATGGGTTTCATGACGGGTTTGACGAGTATTGAGGACCACGAAGGTATGGGTGGAAGTTCATGATGAAGTGATAGAGACGAGGTAGGAACATCCCATAAGGTATCAATTTAGTTTTGTTACCTTTGAGATGTACAATTCGCTTTGTGAAGAAGTAGGCAAGGTTGTATGGTTGATGAGTGAGGACACAAAACAACATATGAGCACAACACGCCGGAAGTTGCTCACGGACACCTTGTAGACTAAGAACGTTTTCCTTAAGGATGATTGCTCGAGAGAGCAATTCTTAACTAATCTCTACCAAAAGTATTTTCATTTGATCGAGAAAAGGAATGTACTTGGGAGTATGAAGGAGTTTAGTGAGTTCGCTTTGAGTGGGTACATAGGAACAATAAGGACCGTTCTCTTCTATATAGTTGAAGAGTGACTCAAGACACCAATCTTCGGTATAGGCACATTGCCTATGATTGGGAATTCGAAGAATTTGAGCAAAATGCTCAAGAGTAAGGAAAAACTTGAAGTTACGAATCCAAAACCAAAGTGACAAAGATTGATCCTCGTTACATACGAGTTCAACTTGTCGAAAGAATTCCACCACAAAGTGAGGACAAATGTACTCATTAATGTGTAGCAGACAATCAAGACCTATAGCTCTAAATGACATGTTGATATCTCTATGATAGATTAGAGAGGGATCAATGACACGACCTTCATGAAATTGACGGGTTTCAAGATTTATATAAGGACGAATGTGATTTTTGGGTGTTGTAGGTTTGTGAGAGATGTCGGGCATGTAGTTGTCGGTTGAGAGGTGATCAAAATCATAGAGGTGAGACATGGTTGGAACCTATAAAAGATAAGTTGTATTTAATCATCAAGGATGTTTATCATGAAGATATGTTCCTAGTGTGTGCCTGTATGCAAACAGTGTGGAGATGCGATAATCTCGACTCTAAAGTAAACTTAATAAGATTATCCAAACACTCCTAATTTTGCTCTTGCTCAATTGAATATTTCGAAGAGTACATATTAGTTATGTAATTCGATTGATATTCATGAGATCATATATGCATGAGAAAACGTTTTGAATTTGGATCAACAATGCTAAAAAAAAAATATTTCATGATCCTAGATTTGTGAGGTTTTTAAAACTTTGAAATTGGATTTTAAGTTTGAAAGATTTATGTGTAATTTGCTAATCTAATCTCTTAAATGGGATTCTATGTTAGTATTCTATGTTGGGAGAATTTAAAATTGACTCATTAAGAGATCCCCAATGTCAATTCTTTGTGTAAAAATAACCCTAGACTCAAGATTAAAGAAAGATTAGAATGAAATAACTTAAAATTGATGATAAGGTATTAGTAATGATTGATTTTCTTGAAGAATAATGCTTCCAATATGATTTTGAGATCATGTAATTGAGATTTGGGTTGTGAGGTTCGACTTTGACAGCAATGGAGGAAATTGGGAAAGTTCAAATGTGAATTGTGAGGGAAAGGAGGCTGATATACAAGAATGTCAGACCTACGGTACCGTGGTACCACTAAATTTAGTGGTGTCGTGCCCACTTTAGTGGAGCCGTGGTCTGCTGGAACAAAAATTTTTCCCTTTTTGATTTTTGACTAACTAGCCTCATTAACTTAGTGAGACTCTTTGACACGAGGAAAGAATTTATACCTAATAAATTCTTCTGACGAGAGGTAGACCGAGCTAAACTAGACAATACGGGATGACTTCAATAGTCATTAGAGAGATATGCGAGGGATGACCTTAATATTTCAAGTGAAATATTCAAATAGTCATAAGAGGGGGTTTATGGGATGTGTTCCATCATTCCTAGACCTAGACGGAGATAGTTAAAGGATTCGCGTTTGAGGGGTTTCGTTAGGATGTCGGCGATATTGTCTTGAGAGGGAACTTTCTCAATAGAGATGTTTCCTTTTTGGACATTATCGCAAAGGAAGTGGTGGCGAATCTCAATGTGTTTAGTATGAGAATGTTGGATGGGATTCTTGCTCAGGTCGATGGTGCCTTTGTTGTCGCACATAATCAGTATGTAGTCTAGGTGGATGTCGTAGTCGACAAGAGCTTGTTTCATTCATAGTGCTTGTTGACATGCCTATCCGGTGCTTACGTATTCGGCTTCGGTCGTGGAGATAGCAAGAGCCGTTTGTTTCTTGGAGAACCAAGAAGTTAGACAACAACCCATGAAGGTACAAACGCCATTCATACTTTTTCGATCCATATAATCTCCCGCATGATTAGAGTCGGCATAGACAATAGTTTTTACGCCGGTCCCCTTGGGATAATATAATCCCAACTGTGTAGTGCCTTTAACGTATCGGAAGATACTTTTAACTGCTTCAAGATGAGAGGTTTTGGGATCCTCTTGGAAGCGTGCACAAAGGAAGACATTAAACATGATACCGGGCCTACTTGCCGTTAAATATAATAGACTACCTATCATGCCCCTATACTTAGTGTTATCTGCCGTTAAATATAATAGACTACCTATCATGCCCCTATAGTTAGTGTTATCTACAGACTCACCTTCTTCATCTTTCGTGAGTTTTACTAAACTAGGTCTAGAGGTGAGGGATGATTCTTTTTGTATTTTTTTTATATTTTATGAAAGCAAGTAAAATCTCGGGTTTTGAAGGAGTGGGCAGAATTAGTTGCTAGCAAACTAACCAAATTAATTAAAGATGTAATTAAAATAAAATAAAAATAAATGAAAACAAACTAATGTAATTATGTGGTGGAAACAATAATGAGAGAAGATGTGTTTACTTAGATTTCATTACTCCCTAGATATCTTTTACCGGTTGATTAGCTTGTTACAATTGCATGGATGACGGGTTATATTCCTTAATACTAGTTGTAGGGCCGTGTACAATATTTCCTAACTCTATAAGCTCCTACTTCACTCCTATGTCGAGCCGACTAAAAGCTCCTCACATGGGATCATTAGAATTCACTTATGCATTAAATACAACCAAAAATCGTAGTACACCTCCGATCATGTTTCTTAAGACGTTCAAGCAAGTTACCAATGAAAGTCTGCCAGTTTTCTTAAGCCTAACATCGAATACAATCATCCGAAACAATTATAAACAAACCATCAACCAATAATCAACATCTAGGTTTCACTACATCTAAGCAAACACAATAAAAACCTAGCCTAGCATGTTAAAAGAAAGACAAGCATATGATAGAATCAAACAACACATAGACATATTGAATGATTATTGGAAGACTTATCTTTATTCAAACATGGATGAAAGAAGGGTTTGAAACCCCTACAATATGATGAAAATTCAACCTAGGGTTTGTGGTAAAGTTCCTCCTAATGTTCCACCCCATTATGAATGAAAAATTGGAAAAATATATAGAGAGAATACATCCTGACGGCGTCACATTGTATCCTCTGACGCCGTCAACTCGCCACCAAATTAAAGGTCGTATTGCCTAGATCTAGTCTTGACGCTGTCATGTAGAAATTGAGCTCTGGGCCGTCACTTGCAAAATGACCCTGACGGCCTTGGTGACGCCGTCAGGTCAATTGCACTAAAAATGCTCTGGGCCGTCACGTGTGTTTTCCACTTCCACCTCTTTTGCCAAGCTTGATGCCGTCATGTGTGAAGTCTTGACGTCTTCAGGTACTGTTCCCAGCAAGGATTTTGAGACTTTGCCATTTTCTTCACTTTTATGCTCCAAAAACGTCCAAAATGCTTCCTTTTCCAGATTTCTCCTCAGAAGTATCTTAAATGACAAAAGGAATAATTTAGGGCAGTAACTGATCAAATAATCATGAATTCGGGCTTAAATGACCCATTAAAGGCGGTACACTTTTTGCCTCATCAAATACCCTTACACTTGAGATTTGCTTGTCCTCAAGCAAATGCGCTTTTATTCTAATCAAAATACAAGTTAGGGGTCATTTAACACTAATATAAAAGTAATTACAACAAATAATCGTTCCACTAAAAACCAAAAACAAGCACAGAGGTTATACACTAGCACCTCACAAATAGTGTTTAGATACTCACATCTCTCGGGTGTAATAAAGTATATATCACAATATGGAAATGGAAAACATCTCTCACTACCTGTCATAGCAAATAGATTACCATAGGCTTGGGAAAGGATCAAACCTCCACCACTTGGCGTAAGCACCTAGGATAAACTATCAAAGAGGTCTTTTAAAGGTTTATAATGTTAGGTGTAGGGATATGGAAAACACGGTTTTATTGGATAAAGGCAATATTTACTGGTGGTGAGTTAATCATCTTGGTTAATTACATGTACAATATGGCGTTGCTAAGCCTAGACTCGACTCGACTTAAGCTAATCAAATACTAATAAAAACATAAAATAAACATAGAATGAAACAGGATGGTAGTCCGTATGTTTTTCTCTTTTTCTTTTTTTTTTCTATTTTTTTTTGCATACACTCTTACCCTACCATCCAAAATAATACATCATAGGGAGTTTGCATTCCCCTTACACTTGAATTTTTACATACTTTACAATAAACTACTCTAATGACTCGAATCAAGATAATCAAAACACTTGTAGTACTTTTTAAGATTAACGCACATATAGGGGTAATAAATTGATGTCTTCCCCATTACTCCATAACACTAGTACTTTACCCATGAGTCCCAATCGTCCCAAAACAATATGTACAAGATATGACTCGGATATGACTCGACTTAGCAACCATGTAATCAATTAGATAATTAACTAAGGGTTTAAACATATAACAATAATGCACTAAAGATGAGTGCATACAAGGAAGGCTAAAGCGATTTGGTTGCACATTTGGGTGGATTGTTAAAAAATTCTTCCTTTAAGTAAAATGCTTAAAGTTAGAAACGAAAAGATAGGCTCGTAGGGGTGTACTAGGGGTTTCGTGTACTAAAAATGAGTACAACGCTAAGGTGTGGGAAAATTAATTGACTTCGCTAGTCAAGTAATATGACTTAAATGGTCAAGTAATTATGATACGGGTTTAAACACAAGGGTGATCCTAATGCCTCTTATCATGTAGTAAATCCTACTACACGAATGTAGTCTCACTAGCGGTCTCGGGATGCATCACTAACGCAAGTTCTAGAATCTAAATACTACCGGTACACTCATAAGCACTAATAATGAATGCTTTTCCTATCAAATCTAAAGGCAAACCTCACATATTTGGGTGGATTTTTTTTTAAGTGGTACGGTTTTATGCTAGTCATACAACTCCTATCCATGAGATGCTTGTTAAGGCTAAAGTTTCACTCCTAAATGTTGCAAAAAATTTTAAATTTGGCGCTAAAATTGCCCTAACAAGTATTTCTCTTAGTTTTATTACACACCTACTATCGAACAAACAAACTCAAGTGCAATTGTATCCTATAAGGTATCATCATTTACCCTCCCCTTACAGTTAGGATGAACATTGTCCCCAATGTTCAATTAAATGATGTAAAAGTAAAGCAGGTAAAAGAATGAAAACAACTACTCCCCTGATTCGTTCGGTGTGGATAATGTGTCAACAAGGTTAGATCTTCTTCCAAGAAAATGAACGTTGAAAGCATCCCTCCAGAAATATAAATCATCTTCTTGTCATATATAATTTGTTAAACCTGAGAAAACAATCAAGGCAAACCTCGCGTAAAATCGGCGGCAATCTATATATACTAAAAAATCCTAGAAAACAAATTAAGATATAATGTTTGTGGAATGAATGCTTGCAGATTTCCTGTAGTTTATAAAACTAAAGAATCAACAAAAACTTTAAGACTCTGGTATAAAAAAAACTCGCAAAAATTTTCAGAATTTTAGTACATGACGCCGTCAGGTTGTAACTCCTGACGTCGTCAGAATGTTTCTGGAAAAATCTTATGTTAAGTTTTCGGAAAATTTCTGGAAAAACTTATGCCTTATTTCCTGAAAAATCCTGCAAAACATCATTATGACTCGATACAAACATTTGACTCAAACAATTACTAATATACATGCTCATTTAATATTGTAGTGAATCATGCTCATTTTCGTTCTTATAAAAAAATTTTATTTCCCTTACACTTTGCTTTTGCAAAATACCTTTATATGTAATTAAGACAAAGTAAAAAACAAAATAAAGCATTTTCACAATTTACTTTGAAACATGATTTACCAACAATAAAAATAAAACATGCATTCGGAAACAAATAAAATCAAACTAATAAAAACACACAAAACATGGGTTGCCTCCCAAGAAGCGCTTTTCTTTATTAACGAGTTTTGTAGCTAGACTCAAGGTCATGGGCAAGTACGTGACCTCATCATCAAATGTTACATCCTCCTCACTAATTATTTCATTACCATTTTCTTGATAATGTTTTACGCGTTGTATATTCACAGTGAATTCTCTATTTGCATCGTCCTTTAACACAACAGCGCCCGCTTTAGAGTAGCTTTTCACCGTAAAGGGTCCATACCATCTAGACCTAAGCTACCCGGGAAATAACCTTAACCGAGAATTATACAATAGAACTTTGTCCCCTTCTGAGAACTCCTTAGGTTTCTTAATTCGTTGGTCATGCCATATTTTTGCCCTTTCTTTATATGTAACGGAGGATTCATACGCTTCTAGCCTTAATTCATCAAGCTCATGGAGTTGTAAGAACCTATTCGTTCCAGCGATCGTATAATCCAAATTACATGCCTTAAGTGCCCAATAAGCCTTGTGTTCAAGTTCTACTGGAAGGTGACATGTCTTGCTATAAACCATGCGAAACGGGGTCGTTCCTATAGGTGTCTTGTAGGCAGTTCGGAATGCCCATAAGGCCTCATTGAGTTTAAATGACCAATCCTTTCTGTTCTGATTGACTGTCTTTTCCAGTATTCTCTTAATCGCCCTGTTGGTGTTTTCAACTTGATCGTTGGTTTGCATGTGATAAGCGGTGGAGAACCGGTGGGAGACCCCATATCTTTTCATGACCTTTTCTATTTGCGCGTTGCAAAAGTGGGTTCCCCTATCACTAATGAGAGCTTTAGGAATGCCGAACCTAGCAAATAGCTTTTTCAAAAAATGAATGACTACCCTAGCATCGTTGGTCCTAAGGGCTTGTGCCTCCACCCATTTTGAAACATAATAAATGGCCACTAATATGTATTCGTTCCCCCTGAAGATGGGAAGGGTCCCATGAAATCTATTCCCCAAACATCGAAAACCTCACAAACTTGTATAAAATTCTGAGGTGCTTCATCTCTTCTCGATATATTCCCGGCTCGTTGACATGCATCGCATGCATGTATCATTCCCTTCACATCACGAAATATTGTAGGCCAGTAGAATCCTGCATCGAAAATCTTTCGTGCGGTGGTGTTTATTCCATGATGGCCCCTAGATGGCCCGAATGACATTCTTTCATAATCTTCATTGCTTCTTTTCCCGAAACACAACGCCTGATTACTTGATCAGGATATCTTCGGAATAAGAAGGGTTCGTCCCAAAAGTAGTATTTTAGTTGGGTAAAGAACCTTTTCCTTTCGTGTCTAGTCATGTGTTCCGGAATGAGTCTGCTGGCAAGATAATTAGCATAATCAGCATACCATGGCTCAGAATCTGTTATTGGCATGAGCTGCTCTTTAGGAAATGAGTCCCGAATCTCACACTTGTCAAGTTCACTAAGGAGGGGATTTTCGAGACGAGAGAGATGATCAGCAGCTAAATTCTCTGCCCCTTTTTTATCACGAATTTCAACATCGAATTCTTGTAACAACAAGATCCACCGAATTAGTCGTGGTTTAGCGTCTTGCTTAGCAAAAAGGTATCGAAGAGCCGAATGATCAGTAAAAACAACCGTTTTTGAAAGGACAAGATATTGGCAGAATTTGTCAAAAGCGAACACCACGGCTAATAATTCCTTTTCGGTGGTAGAATAGTTCTCTTGAGCGGGATTCTTAGTTTTGCTAGCGTAGTATATTAGTTGGAATTGTTTGTTAAGCCTTTGGCCTATTACTGCTCCAACAGCATAGTCGCTAGCGTCACACATGATTTTGAAAGGTAATTCCCAGTTAGGTGTAGTCATGATTGGGGCTTGTGTGAGTTCCTTTTTCAGGAGATTGAATGCATCCATGCATTGTTGAGAGAAATCGAAAGGGGCATCCTTTACAAGCAATTGAGTCATTGGCCGAGCTATTTTAGAGAAGTCCTTAATGAACCTTCTGTAGAAACCGGCATGACCCAACAAGCTACGTATTGCCTTGACAGTAGTGGGATAAGGTAGTTTAGATATATCTTCAACCTTTGCTTGGTCCATCTCAATCCCATTTCCTGAGATCTTATGCCCTAGCACAATCCCTTCTTTTACCATAAATGGCGTTTCTCCCAATTTAGGACCAAGTTGGTTTCCTCGCAACGTTTGAGCATTTTTTCAAGGTTAGCGAGACAGCGATCGAAAAAGTTCCTGAAGACCGAGAAATCATCCATTAAAACTTCCATGCTGTCTTCCATTAACTCGTGAAAGATTACGGTCATACATCGCTGAAAAGTGGCGGGAGCGTTACATAGCCCAAAAGGCATTCTCTTATAGGTGAATGTTCCATAAAGGCAAGTAAATGTGGTTTTTTCTTGGTCCTCAGGGGCAATGGGGATTTGGAAATATCCTGAGAATCCATCCAAGAAACAATAGTACTCATGCCCGGCTAATCTTTCCAACATTTGGTCAATGAACGGGAGGGGAAAGTGATCCTTTCTGGTGGCATCATTGAGCTTTCTATAATCGATGCATACCCGTCAACCGATAATCGTTCTCTAGGGTAACATTTCACCGTTGTCATTTTTCACCACAGTCATCCCTCCTTTCTTTGGTACAACCTGTACGGGACTAACCCACGGGCTATCCGAAATCGGGTAGATCAGCCCTGCATCCAAGAGTATGATAACTTCCTTTTTCACCACCTCCTTAATGTTGGGATTTACCCGCCTTTGGGGTTGCACGACCGGTTTATAGTCTTCTTCCATAAGAATCTTATGCGTGCAGAAGGTCGAGTCAATCCCCTTAATGTCAGCTACACTCCATGCAAGGACTCCCTTATATTTCTTTAAAACTCCTAAGAGTTTATCCTTTTGCCCACGTTCAAGGGAAGAATTTATGACCACTGGCATTTGATCTTTTCCATGGAAGAAAGCATATTCCAAGTGGTTTGGGAGTTCTTTAAGTTCTAGCTTGGGTGGTTCGATAATGGAGGGATTTAGCTTATTTTTGGGTTTACGGAGTTCGAGCGGTTCAGTGGCCTCTTGTTTGGGATAGAAGGAGACTGCGCTAATGCCCTCCGTCTTCTCCTTCTCCATTATGGGAAGGATGACCTCATCCCGCAACCAACCCTCTTCGATTTGTTCATCAACACAGTTGTCAATGACATCTGTTAATTCATCGACCTCTCCGATGAAATAGAGTCGCTTAGCTGCTTCGAGAGATAGGTTCATAGGGTCTTTAATATCAAAGATCAAGCTATCGGTCCCTACTCATAAGGTTAACTTGCCGTCGTAAACATCGATGACTGCACGAGCAGTGGCAAGAAAGGGTCTCCCTAAGATGATGGGCACCAGGTCATCCTCCTCCATTTCCAAGATCACGAAGTCAACTGGAAATTTGAACTTCCCTACTTTAACTAGCACATTCTCGCATATCCCCAAGGGATATTTGACCGATCTATCGGCTAGTTGGATGTTCATACGGGTTGGTTTTAATCCGGAATACCCTTGTTTGAGGAACATTGAGTAGGGCATGAGGTTGATGCTTGCCCCTAAATCAGCAAGAGCATTCTTTATCGATCGAGATCCTATGGAATAGGGCAAGGTGAAGGTGCCTGGGTCGTCTACCTTTTTTGGTAACCCTCGTTGGGTCACCACCGAACATTCTTCTCCCAGAGTCACAAGACCCTCGAGTTTCGTTCAGTTGGCAAGAAATCTTTTGAAGTATGAGTCATACTTGGGCATGTGATAGCAAGCATCAAGGAGAGGTATGGTGACCATTGAATCTTTTAGATATGACAAGAATCTCTTATTATCGTTCTCAATCTTCTGATTTTTTAGGCGGGATGGAAATGGGATTCTCACAGGTTGGTTAGTTGGAGTTGGTGGGGATGGGGTCATCAGAGGAGGTTGTTCGGGAGCCTCGTTGCTCACATTACCTTCCTCCTCGTGGGGATTATTTGGCTCAACGGCGACAGGATGTTGGCTCGGATAAGGAGGGTCCTTGGTTGTTGTTCTAGCTCGAGTAGTAACCGTAAGCAAGGGATCTTTTTGGCTTACTAGGGGCCTGTTATGGCCATCAAGGGTGGCATTAAGTTTTTTGAACCATTTTTCCATGTCATTCTGTTGTTCAGTGATGAGCTCGTCAAACCCTTTCAATTGTAAGCCTTTTTTCTGAGTAAAGTGTCCAAGGTCATCCTCAAAAGTGCTCCTGATTTTGAAGTCAGGGCCTTCCTCTCCTTCTTTTCTTTTCACCAGATTCCCCCAAAGGGTATAATCATCGTTTTGGTAAAAAGGCAAAAGGGAGGGGTCATCGAAGATTTCATGTCCCGAAAAACACGCATGTTCGGTAGTGATTTCTCCTCCAAATTCTTCTACTTCGTGCGGGCCCCCACAGTAGTCGCAGATCAAGTAAGGGTTTGAAAGTTGTTTAGTTGTTCGCGACCCTGCAAGGTATGACACTCTTTCGTGAAGTTTCCTCAGCCGATCCAAGGGTGTTTGTGCGATTTCGGATATGCTCATAGTTGAATTGGGTTCATCCCAAGTATCGTCCTGTTCTTGAGCATATTCCTCAATCCTATTCCACCCTTCCTCGGCGCTTAGATTGGCTATTTTCCCTTTCCTCGAATTATTGATTCCGTTCTGGTCGTTTGGGGAGACGTTGTCGTAGAAGATTTGGACCAGAAGCCAAAGCTCTATGCCATGATGGGGACTTGTCTTATTAGATCCTTGAATCTAATCCATGATTTATAGATGGGTTCATCTTTTCCCATTCGGAAACAGAGGATCCTATCCCTAAATGCCGAGGTTTTCCTTGCTGGGAAGAACTTCTCATAAAACTTGAAGATAAGTTGCTCCCATGTAAAAATAGACTCGGAGGGGAGTTTGTCATACCACTCCTTGGCTTTTTCATAAAGGGTGAAAGGAAAGAATCGTAATCGGGACGTGTTTCTAGTGGCCTTGTCCATATGGAGGGTGTCCACTATCTTCAAGAAATCCCTAATATGTTGAATTGGGTCATCGGTTTGCAACCCACGAAACTTGCATACACTCTGGACAAGCCAGACATCGTTTACACGCAAGACCTCATCGGTGCATTCGTTTGGGAAAAAAATGGCATTTGAGAAGCCGCGAGGATTCGGGGAAGAATAGTCCTTAAGGCGCTTAGGGGTGGGAGTTTCGGGGGTGCTCATATCGTGGTTAGATTGGGGGCTAGAGGGTGTGAAGTGATTATCTGAATCTTCTTCAGAAAGAGCCTCATCAAAGTTGATGGCTATGCCAGACGGTTCGGGTGTTGGAAGAGATTGCTTTAGCCTATGCATTTCCCTTTCAGGTTTTGCATATGGCAAAACAAGATTTCTTATGGAACTACGACTCCTAGTGATTCTAAGGTTAGAGAGATCTTCATTTGCCATGATGGCGGATGGTAATGGTTACAAACAAAGGGACAAAGAAATGAGATAGACTAAAGAAAACCTAAAAATAAAAATAAAAATCTTACAAGAAAGGAATCTAGTAAGTAGACCTAATAAAAAGAAATTCTAACCTAGACAATAACTATTCCCCGAGCTGCGGCGCCAAAAACTTGATACGCGGGATTGCGCCCTCACAACAGGTTTTACCTCTCAAGGGATCTTGAGAAGCTTGCAATCCCCGCTAGGCAGTGTACCTGATCGTTGTAGTATAGTATAGTGAAAAGTACCGGGGGATTGATCGTTCAACTCAGGAATAGTGTCGCTAGGATTAGAAAGCTTACTAAACTAGGTCTACAGGTGAGGGATGATTCTTTTTGTATTTGTTTATATTTTATGAAAGCAAGTAAAATCTCGGGTTTTGAAGGAGTAGGCGGAATTAGTTGCTAGCCAACTAACCCAATTAACTAAAGATGCAATTAAAATAAAATAAAAAGAAATGAAAATAAACTAATGTAATTATGTGGTGGAAACAATAATGAGAGAAGATGTGTTTACTTAGATTTCATTACTCCCTAGATATCTTTTACAGGTTGATTAGCTTGTTACAATTGCATGGATGACGGGTTATATTCCTTAATACTAGTTATAGGGCCGTGTACAATATTCCCTGACTCTATAAGCTCCTACTTCACTCCTATGTCGAGCCGACTAAAAGCTCCTAACATGGGATCATTAGAATTCACTTATGCATTAAATACAACCAAAAATCATAGTACACCTCCGATCATGTTTCATAAGACGTTCAAGCAAGTTACCAATGGAAGTCTGCCAGTTTTATTAAGCCTAACATCGAATACAATCATCCGTAACAATTATAAACAAACCATCAACCAATAAGCAACATCTAGGTTTCACTACATCTCAGCAAACATAATAAAAACCTAGCCTAGCATGTTAAAAGAAAGACAAGCATAAGATAGAATCAAACAACACATAGACATATTGAATGATTATTGGAAGACTTATCTTTATTCAAACATGGATGGAAGAAGGGTTTGAAACCCCTACAATATGATGAAAATTCGACCTAGGGTTTGTGGTAAAGTTCCTCCTAATGTTCCATCCCATTATGAATGAAATATTGGAAAATATATATAGATAATACATCCTGACGGCGTCACATTGTAGCCTCTGACGCCGTCAACTCGCCGCTAAATTAAAGGTCGTATTGCCTAGATCCAGTCTTGACGCTGTCATGTAGAAATTGAGCTCTGGGCCGTCACTTGCAAAATGACCCTGGCGGCCTTGGTGACGCCGTCAGGTCAATTACACTAAAAATGCTCTGGGCCGTCATGTGTATTTTCCACTTCCACCTCTTTTGCCAAGCTTGACGCCGTCATGTGTGAAGTCTTGACGTCTTCAGGTACTGTTCCCAGCAAGGATTTTGAGACTTTGCCGTTTTCTTCACTTTTATGCTCCAAAAACGTCCAAAATGCTTCCTTTTCCAGATTTCTCCTCAAAAGTACCTAAAATGACAAAAGGAACGATTTAGGGCAGTAATTGATCAAATAATCACGAATTTGGGCTTAAATGACCCCTTAAAAGCGGTACACTTTTCGCCTCATCAGCAACTATCCAACTCTCATCCTTAATAGCTTCCCCGACATTCTTAGGTTCTACGGTAGATATGAAACAAAAGAAATTACTTTTGTTTTGTGCTTATGACCTAAGAGTTCTTTGGTTAAGATTTCCTATGACATTTCTTTTGGATGATTTTTAGATTCCTTAATGTTAACAACATCGTCAACTTCGACTATTTCTTCCTCAAGGTCATTTTCTAGAACTTTCATGCCATTAACCTTGGTGGCTTCTTCCTCATCTAGATCATCATCCACCAAGGGTGATGTTTTCGTGGGAGGAGGACTTTTCATCGAATGTCACGTTAAGTGATTCTTCGACTTTCATAGTTTCCTTGTTTAGAACTACGTAGGCTTTACTAGGTTGGGAGTAACCTAGTGATAGGGTCATTGTGGGGCCCAACAAAAATTATTTATAAGGAAGAGGGAACGATACGAATACGAACCTAAATACCTAAGTATCGTGGTAAGTATTGATCTCCCGGAATGTCGTTCTAAAGGAATGATGAATTTGAGACTCGCATTTAAGTTCTTGTTGAATGCTTAGATATCGCAAATTTTTTGGGATTTGTAATATTTATATACTAAAGAAAAACTAAAGGGAATCCTAAGACGAATAATAACTAAGGAAAAATAACAACTAAAAGGAAAACTAAAGGGAACTAAGGAAAAATAAAACTAAGGAAAGCTAAGGAATAAACTACGAGATAGGCTAAAATGATAAGGGCAAAAATATAAAGGAGGAAATATACTCGTTTGGATTATGGTTGATTCTTAGTGATGACTAATTGGTAATTTAGATTGAATGATTAATAATTTAAGATAAGAAATTTGACCCTTGGATTAAATTAAATGCTAAATCAAATTTATTGGTCACCGGTTCCGTTTACCCAATAAACTCGAAAAAGAAAGTAATTTAATTCAAACAACGATAATCCACAACGCATTTTTGAAGCCGATTTTTTTAAAATTCGTTTAAGTTAATTAATTACTTAAAAAGCTTTTGACTAAAAAAAATCAATTTCTAAAATCTTACATGGTTCCCTTTTCAATTTGAATCAAAACAATGATTTTGGGATTATCGTTTGAATCAAAAGTCCTAACTTAACTAATAATAATCCTCTCCAAATCACTAATTAATCATCACCTCAAATCAACCCATCACCAAACAAGTATATCAATAAATCTACTCTAGCATCCTAGTATCGCTAAAAGGCATAATAGTAAAACCAAACATGGCAATTCTAATTAAACGAAATACGACAATAAACATAATGAAAAGAGAATAATAATAAAGACGAGAAAGCACCGTATATGGTTTAAGCATAACGACAACGATGAGAACACTAAACTAAATACCCCATCCAAAGCTCATTATTAACCCAAAATACTTCATATTACCCATTAATCTTCAACTAATCTTCAAAAGCTAGAAACTTTAAGGGAATTTAAGATGGAGTAAGGAATAAAGTTTGCAACTTTTTAATTAAGAAAGCATAAAAAAAATTATAAAACTTGATCTTAAAAACTATTTTAACACTAAAAATGCGTAAAGTTTAAAACTTTAATAAAAAGACTTGATGAAAATGAGTTTTAAGACTTAAAATGTAAACTTTATAAACTTTGAAAGCAAAAAATGAAAGATTTTTATAAAAAGATTTTAACCATGAAAATGCTAAAAACACAAACTTTATGTAAAATAAACTAAGATTAAGCAATTAATGATGAAAGTAATGAAGTTAAAATACTAATTTGATAAAGTCTAGAAACATAAAACACACTTACACACATTAAATGTGTGTTATTACAAGAAAAAGGTATAGTTATTACATTCTTAATGACAATTAACTCTACATAAAAAAAAGCGTACATAAAACAAAAAATGGAAGATATTCATTAATCCGCTGCTACAATTCATTTATAACCTCCAAATCCAAATTGACTATTGCACCATTTTATGACTGTTGGATTATAATATTGCCGTTGCAGAAATGGGACCCGCCTCCAACAGTTGGCTTCGATTTTTATCAAATGGAATTATGGAAATGGGAGTTAGACACGTGTGAATGGAGGTGATGTTATTTCATTTAGTTGGATATATTGGTTTTTGCATAATAATGGACTTAAAATAAGGCTTTTAGTTGGGCTTCGAAAATCATAAGTAAACTCAATCATGGGCTTGATGTTATGCAATGATCTTTACTTTACTTGGGCTTATTTCTTCGGACTTTATCTCGGGCTTCCACTTAAGTTTGATAAATCATTAAATAAGCTCCAATATATCTTCTAAACATCTTTAATATCTTCTAATCTTCAAATAATAGCCATTTTGCTCCACTTCTGCTCCAATATTTCTCGAACGGTACCTTAAAAATAAAATAACAAATAGACGTAATATTTGCAATTAAAAGCGCAATATTGTTATTTATATTAGCACAAATGGGGGCATTTTTTGTAATAAAACATGTATAATCGTGATTTCTGTAATAATTCGCAATTTCAGGTTAATTGCTATTCCCGAAAAATTTTACTTTTCACTTTTACTATTCATTTTTCCCGAAATTTTCCCGAAATTTGATTTTTATTTCTTGGCCTCCAGTGATAAATCATTCCCATAGCAAATTAAAAGTTTGACACTCATCAGATCATTTTCGTGAAAGTTAATAAGGAATTACACGTTTTAGGGTAAAACGTCATTCAAAAATTCTACGCACAACGAAACTCGACCGCGTTAATTTTTCCCGTATCAGAAAAATGTTTAGTACTCTCATGATTAATTAGAGAATTAATCATGACTAAGAAAAATATGATCAAATAAACCTCGGCCGTGAGAAACAGGAATTTTAGTTTTTAAGCACTTTTACTTAGCCGTAACCTTAGCATATACCTGCACCGCGTTTCTATGACAATTTGAGTTTTCACATTTTTGGAATAAGTCAACATATTTTTCCCTCCTCCTTTGACCAAAAATCATTCCTTGATTTTATAAATCATTCCTTAATTTTTAGGCTTACGGTTCTAAGTTTAAAGACATTAAATACCAACCGACACTAGACTGAGCCCAGCCTAGACATTATAAGCCATTTTAAGTCATTAGTATCATATTAGAAAAGTTATATTTTACTTTTCTCAATTTTACGCAACTTTCGTACGTTTTACGTATTACGCGTTTTAGACCCGTGTTTCCAGTTTTAGCAGGGTTTTAGCACCCAATAGAACCTACCACTCATTTTATATTTTATTATGGAGTATATTAATAAGTTCTAGCATATTTATAAGTTTCATATTTTTAGGATACCCGGTTTTACGTTTCGTGACTTAACAACTTACGGTTAGCATTTTACGGGTCCAAAACTAGCTCCATAAGTAGGATAATACCAAAAACCACCAACTCATCCTTCCTATCCATTGTGAAACCGACTTGGGGGGGGGGGAGTCATCCCTTGTGTGTCATGATCTCATGCCTTAAGCCCTAGGATCCATACATGTGTAAAACTTGCTAAGAAAGCTTCCTAAATATCCTAAAAACTAACCTCCTCAACGAACCTTCCTAGGCACCTTCCTTGAACCTCCTCTTCATGCTATAAATACAAGGCTCATCTCTTCCTTTCTTCATAATAAAAATACGACACATAAATCCCTAGCACCATGATCCTTTGATCTTCAAACTACAAGTTACACTACAAAGTTCAAGGTCTTAGTATTCTCTACCTAGTTCTTAAGTTTGTTTGGTGATTCCATGGTTGAATTAGGAGCTACACAAGGTGATTAGGGGCTGAAGTTAAATGGTTTTCACAAGTTCTATATCAAGGCGAGCAAGGGTTTCAAGAGTTGTGGTGAAGGGTTTTCAAGCATAGGTTTAGTGTCCTAGTTTCATACTTGACTTCCTTTCTTTAGAAAGCCAAAAGTTGTAAGCAAATCCTATTACACTTTCTTGCTCAATATCATTTTCATGCTTATTATGTTTCTTTCATGCTATATATGGTCTTTGTATTATGTTCATGATGTATAAAAACTAGTAAAACAAGTTATGGTATATATATGTTAACTTATGTTATTTAAACAAGTAAACTAGTAATTTCTTGGAGAACCACGACCAAAATAGTATAACTATGATATTTGACACTTACTTACTGTTAAAGAGGACTTAACAAGGAAAACATAGCAATTTGAATCACCCAAAACGAGTACCCGAGTCAAAAGTTATGACCATTTGAAATTACCAAAACTTTACGGCAAAACTGCCAATTACTTTATGTGACAGAACATAAAACACGCAAAAAGATGCCCTTCTGGTCCGTTTCATGAAAAAGTTAAAACACGAAAGTTGTCCGGAATCACGTTTTCTTCAAAAACTCAGGAGCACATCTCCAGAAACCAATAACGAATGAGATTTTCTTCAGTTTCTTAACAGCTATTTTATATATACCAAAGTCACTATATAATAGTTATGTTTTACTAAGACCAAGAGGTCTAATGACCTAAAGCCAAGACCACAACCATGGCTAAAGCCAAGGTTGAGTCTCAAGACCATGGTAACATGACCAAGGTCACGGCAAAGCCACGGCTAAAGACCATATAACTTTTAAAGATCAAAAACTTATATATATATATATATATATATATATATATATATATATATATATATATATATATATATATATATATATATATATATATATATATATATATATATATATATATTATCAAATACTACAATAGTAGGGAGCCTCATGTGAGGAGTTCATTAAGTAAGCCGTTAAGATGAGTTGTGGATTTACGAATTAAAGTGTCCTGGCTCCTCGAACGTTTACTCCATGACTTCTGAATTATGTCGGCCCGAATGGTAGTAAGAGATATACAACCTATACATGTTTCATAAACCACTTATATTCAACAACTTACACTATATACCAAGTACTACATCATGAACTATATGCAAGACATATATAGGCAATTCTTCGTATTCTTAGACATTACTCCCAACCTAAGTCACAACGTTCTATTATAGGCTGCTCTTAGAGACTTTCGCAATTCGACTACCACTTTCATTTCTCATTACATAGACTTAAGGTGAGTCATAGCCCCTACTCTTTTCATACTTGTTTTAAACTCTTTTGGGGAGATACATGCTTAAACTACTTGCTTACTTGTACAAATACTCAAAGCATTTATACTTGATTGTTTTATACTTGATTGTCTTATACTTGATTGCATTATACTTGATTTCATACATACATGACTGTGTTATACTTAATTGTGTTATTCTATTTAGTGGCTAGTAGTTATACTTTGGGAAATGGCACCCAGTAATCTTTTATACTTTGGGAAATGGCACCCAGTAATCTCATAACTTTGGGAAATGGCACCCAGTAGTCTTTAATCTTTGAGCATTTGCATGTACACATATCGTATTCTCATATGTCTTAATCATAATATATATTAGCAGTGGGTTGTGAACACACAGGTTACAAGTCTCTTATGGCGGGACTTGCAACTTTGTGGATTCACAATGCCTTTGCTGTGTGAACATTCTTTAAGACTTTTTAACTGTTTTAAGACAAACTCTATGAACTCACCAACCATTGTGTTGACACTTTAGCATGTTTATCTCAGGTTAGTAAGGCGATAGCTAGTGCGTGGAACTTAGAGTCAAGCTGCATATTCTGAAGACTTACGCTTTTATCATTTACCATTCAAAACATTTTGTATACATTTATGTATCATACTTTGGAATCTCATGTTTGTAACTTTGAATTCATTAATCGAATGGTAACTTTTCAAAACGTCTCATTTAGAGGTCGTTTTCTATAACTTGTACTTTGTATTATGAAGTAGCACCCCAAGTGACACAGTCTTCCGTTGCGGTATTTTGGGGGTGTTACAGATTGGTATCAGAGCCAGGTTATAGAGAACTAGGTTGCATTTAGTGCCTAGACTATAACTGCTATATATGTTAAGACTCTCCTCTTTATTTGCCTTACATACACTACATACACATACGCTTTTTTGGCAGTTGTTGGTTTAGTTCCACGCTGTTAGATGATGTGACTTTAGTATTATAAGGAACCCCAGAGATTAGCCGAATCATTAAAAACATGGAGCTCAGTAATAACTAATTATTTAACTTGATCTTGTGATAGTTCTTGTTTGATGAGACACAAGATTTGAGTTAAATAATATTATTGCTTAGCTTTAGGGATTTGATGACTTGATTATCTTATTATCTGCCTCAGAAAGCGGATTTTGTGTAGGAAATTCTTAAGTAGGATGTTTTAGAATCTCTTTATTTAAATGGATTGAGACGCCTCTTCATTTAAATAAAGAAATTGTAAATCACCGAACCATAAGTTTATGATCCCTTACTTACATAAATTTGGACGCTTCTTTATGTAAGTAATGAGTTATAAATAAGTGGGCTTAATTGTATCCGATACGACTCCTTAACCAGAACCTTAGACGAATCAGAGTAAACACCAGTATTTTAGAGATCCTGAAATCCCGAATTCTCTTAGACACACCGTAAGTAGTTAACATCAACCGTACTTTGGGACGAAGTTCTCCTTAAGGGGTAGAGACTGTAACAATTCGCAATTTCAGGTTAATTACTATTCCCAGAAAATTTTACTATTCATTTTTCCCGAAATTTTCCTGAAATTTGATTTTTGTTTCTTGGCCTCCAGTGATAAATCATTCCCATAGCAAATTAAAAGTTTGACACTCATCAGATCATTTTCGTGAAAGTTAATAAGGAATTACACGTTTTAGGGTAAAACGTCATTCAAAAATTCTATGCACAATGAAAATCGACTGCGTTAATTTTCCCCGTATCAGAAAAATGTTTAGTACTCTCATGACTAATTAGAGAATTAATCATGACTAAGAAAAATATGACCAAATAAACCTCGGCCGTGAGAAACAGGAATTTTCGTTTTTAAGCACTTTTACTTAGCCGTAACCTTAGCCTATACCTGCACCGCGTTTCTATGACAATTTGAGTTTTCACATTTTTGGAATAAGTCAACATATTTTTCCCTCCTCCTTTGACCAAAAATCATTCCTTGATTTTATAAATCATTCCTTAATTTTTAGGCTTACGGTTCTAAGTTTAAAGACATTAAATACCAACCGACACTAGACTGAGCCCAGCCTAAACATTATAAGCCATTTTAACTCATTAGTATCCTATTATAAAAGTTACATTTTACTTTTCTCAATTTTACGCAACTTTCGTACATTTTACGTATTACGCGTTTTAGACCCGTGTTTCCAGTTTTAGCAGGGTTTTAGCACCCAATAGAACCTACCACTCATTTTATATTTTATTATGGAGTATATTGATAAGTTCTAGCATATTTATAAGTTTCATATTTTTAGGATACCCGGTTTTATGTTTCGCGACTTAACAACTTACGGTTAGCATTTTCCGGGTCCAAAACTAGCTCCATAAGTAGGATAATACCAAAAACCACCAACTCATCCTTCCTATCCATTGTGAAACCGACTTAGGGGGGGGGGGGGAGTCATCCCTTGTGTGTCATGATCTCATGCCTTAAGCCCTAGGATCTATACATGTGTAAAACTTGCTAAGAAAGCTTCCTAAATATCCTAAAAACTAACTTCCTCAATGAACCTTCCTAGGCACCTTCCTTGAACCTCCTCTTCATGCTATAAATACAAGGCTCATCTCTTCCTTTCTTCATAATAAAAACGCCACACATAAATCCCTAGCACCATGATCCTTTGATCTTCAAACTACAAGTTACACTACAAAGTTCAAGGTCTTAGTATTCTCTACCTAGTTCTTAAGTTTGTTTGGTGATTCCATGGTTGAATTAGGAGCTACACAAGGTGATTAGGGGCTGAAGTTAAATGGTTTTCACAAGTTCTATATCAAGGCTAGCAAGGGTTTCAAGAGTTGTGGTGAAGGGTTTGCAAGCATAGGTTTAGTGTCCTAGTTTCATACTTGACTTCCTTTCTTTAGAAAGCCAAAAGTTGTAAGCAAATCCTATTACACTTTCTTGCTCAATATCATTTTCATGCTTATTATGTTTCTTTCATACTATATATGGTCTTTGTATTATGTTCATGATGTATAAAAACTAGTAAAACAAGTTATGGTATATATATGTTAACTTATGTTATTTAAACAAGTAAACTAGTAATTTCTTGGAGAACCACGACCAAAATAGTATAACTATGATATTTTACACTTACTTACTGTTAAAGAGGACTTAACAAGGAAAACATAGCAATTTGAATCACCCAAAACGAGTACCCGAGTCAAAAGTTATGACCATTTGAAATTACCAAAACTTTACGGCAAAACTGCCAATTACTTTATGTGACAGAACATAAAACACGCAAAAAGAGGCCCTTCTGGTCCGTTTCATGAAATAGTTAAAGCACGAAAGTTGTCCGGAATCACGTTTTCTTCAAAAACTCAGGTGCACATCTCCAGAAAACCAATAACGAATGAGATTTTCTTCAGTTTCTTAACAGCTATTTTATATATACCAAAGTCACTATATAATAGTTATGTTTTACTAAGACCAAGAGGTCTAATGACCTAAAGCCAAGACCACAACCATGGCTAAAGCCAAGGTTGAGTCTCAAGACCATGGTAACATGACCAAGGTCACGGCAAAGCCACGGCTAAAGACCATATAACTTTTAAAGATCAAAAACTTATATATATATATTATCAAATACTACAATAGTAGGGAGCCTCATGTGAGGAGTTCATTAAGTAAGCCGTTGAGATGAGTTGTGGATTTATGAATTAAAGTGTCCTGGCTCCTCGAACTTTTACTCCATGACTTCTGAATTATGTCGGCCCGAACGGTAGTAAGAGATATACAACCTATACATGTTTCATAAACCACTTATATTCAACAACTTACACTATATACTAAGTACTACATCATGAACTATATGCAAGACATATATAGGCAATTCTTCGTATTCTTAGACGTTACTCCCAACCTAAGTCGCAACGTTCTATTATAGGTTGCTCTTAGAGACTTTCGCGATTCGACTACCACTTTCATTTCTCATTACATAGACTTAAGGTGAGTCATAGCCCCTACTCTTTTCATACTTGTTTTAAACTCTTTTGGGGAGATACATGCTTAAACTACTTGCTTACTTGTACAAATACTCAAAGCATTTATACTTGATTGTTTTATACTTGATTGTCTTATACTTGATTGCATTATACTTGATTTCATACATACATGACTGTGTTATACTTAATTGCGTTATTCTATTTAGTGGCTAGTAGTTATACTTTTGGGAAATGGCACCCAATAATCTTTTATACTTTGGGAAATGACACCCAGTAATCTTTTATACTTTGGGAAATGGCACCCAGTAATCTCATAACTTTGGGAAATGGCACCCAGTAGTCTTTAATCTTTGAGCATTTGCATGTACACATATCGTATTCTCATATGTCTTAATCATAATATATATTAGCAGTGGGTTGTGAACACACAGGTTACAAGTCTCTTATGGCGGGACTTGCAACTGAGTGGATTCACAATGCCTTTGCTGTGTGAACATTCTTTAAGACTTTTTAACTGTTTTAAGACAAACTCTATGAACTCACCAACCATTGTGTTGACACTTTAGCGCGTTTATCTCAGGTTAGTAAGGCGATAGCTAGTGCGTGGAACTTAGAGTCAAGCTGCATATTCTGAAGACTTACGCTTTTATCATTTACTATTCAAAACATTTTGTATACATTTATGTATCATACTTTGGAATCTCATGTTTATAACTTTGAATTCATTAATCGAATGGTAACTTTTCAAAACGTCTCATTTAGAGGTCGTTTTCTATAACTTGTACTTTGTATTATAAAGT
The DNA here is from genome assembly GCA_030686995.1 of Artemisia argyi. Classification (NCBI taxonomy): domain Eukaryota; kingdom Viridiplantae; phylum Streptophyta; class Magnoliopsida; order Asterales; family Asteraceae; genus Artemisia; species Artemisia argyi. Next base: position 104,279,719 of record CM060679.1, read on the forward strand.
AGCACCCCAAGTGACACAGTCTTCCGCTGCGGTATTTTGGGGGTCTTACAATTTCATCACTACCCCACATTTAAGCTTTGCTCGTCCTCGAGCAAAATCATCAAAAATATTAAGCTAAGTAAAAACTTGATCCTAACCAATCTCACATCTCATCAAACAAGAACTGATATGAAATTAAGTTAGAAGTTATTAAAAAACTCAAAGTTCGACGACGCCCCAAGATTGATCCATTATTCTTTTTTTTAATTATTTATTTTATTTATTTATTTTTGTATATCAAACTAATTTAAAATTTTTGGAAAAATTCGGAAAATTTGGCAAACATTTTATAATTTTTTGAAATTTTTGGCACAATTTTGGGGTTGCTCAAAAACAAACAAATTCGAAAAATTTGGCAAACATTTTATAATTCGTTCAAGAGGTTTGGATAAACATCGAAGCATAAGAAAGTTCCGCACTGACGAGATACCCATGGTTTTAAGAAAAAAAAAATCATAAATGGTGATACCGGGGTCAAAGATGAAATTCTCACTCCCAATGGAGTGAAGGATCGGAGAAGTCACATCAAATGTGATGAACGGGAAAAAGATTTTTATCACAAGTAAGATCAATTCATCATTTTCAAACACAAGTTTTTTGATTTCTTTGTTTTGAATATCATCGTTAAAGCTCATTTGGTTATTTTCAAAAACTTTTAGAGGGAGAGGCGGGGTGCTATCATGAAAAAGTATGCCTCCCCCCAGACTAAAATCTTTCTCAAGATCAAAATGAAAATAATCATACTCCGGAGGAGCTATGACATGAGAGAGTTTACCGGAGAACTCCTCGAGAAGATGATCACTCTTATGAAGTACGTCTTTGAGCTCAGGCTCTGGATGGATATGTGGAGGATGGACTTGTGCGGTACTTCGTGGGCTATAAATGTACACCTCGTCCATAATGGTCTCCGTATCGGACTCATCACTCTCCTCGTTCTGAATATCGAGGATCGGATTAACTGATGTAAGAGTAAATTCATAATCGAAATCAAATAAAGGATTGGTGATAGTCATATCGAATGTTTCAGAGATTGACTCGAAAGGTTTCTCAGATACCCTTGGGATTGGAACAAGGTCATCAATTTCCTCAAGAGGATTGACTTCGACTTCCTTGCCCTCCATTGACAAGGTATCTAAAGATTCCTTAATGAGTGGATCTATCTTAACTTTTTCTAAAGGCTCGTCATCACCGTCATCGTGAATGAAAGTCTTGCAAAATTGGGCACTCACTTTAAATGCTTGTTCTTCGGCAAGTAACTCTCTAATTGATTTTTTATTTCGAAATTGGAGACTTACTACCGGTTTGTTTTGTGCAGTGCGAACTTTCGATTTGTTTTTGATAATCGTCAAGACGTCCTTCGGAGTTTGATAAAAGATGTTGCCACCGGCGGCCGTGTTAGGCGAATCTTGATCGTTTTGCATTAAAGCATTATAGAATATATCGACTTGTTGCAATTCTGAAAAACCGTGATGTGGGCATTTCCACTTTAAATCTTTAAATCTCTCCCACGTCTGGGCAAATGTCTCATCAAAACTTTGTTGAAAATTAATGATCTCTTTTCTAAGCTCAGTTGTTTTAGAATGAGGATAAAATCTATTCAAGAACTTGGATAATAGATCATCTCAAGATGTGATTGAATTAGGAGGTTCATAATTAAGCCATTTCTCGGCTGCTCCTTTGAGTGAAAACGGAAACAAGATCAAATTCACCACATCTTGAGGCATTTGATTGATTTTGAAAGTTTGAGTTATTTGAGAAAATCCTTTAATGTGTGAATAAGGATCGTCATTTTCAAAGCCATAGAAAGGATTGTTCTTTATAAAATAAACTATCTCGGCTTTCAATTCAAATTTATCCGCTAGAATAGGTGGAATAACGATGGCATCTTCAATACCTACGATAGGTATTCGTAGTAATTCCTCCATAGTCCGCCTGTCCACCATAAGTATTAAACGATATAGAGGGATAAGAAGATAGAGTTAAACGGTTAAGAGGATAAAGAAGATTATTTTTGAATTTTTAAATATATAAGGAAGGAAAAATAGAATGGGAAAAAATATTTTTGGATTTTTATAATTAGAAAAATAGAAAACAAGCTAAGATAAAAGAAAAAAAAAAATTGAAAAAGAAAATATTTTTTGTTATATATATATATATATATATATATATATATATATATATATATATATATATATATATATATATATGTATATATATATAAGAAAATATTGATTTTTTTTAATTTTCTTTTATTTATTTATTTATTTTAACTAGAACGATGAAAATTAATTCTCACAAGAATAGGATTTCTTACGAAAGGATCTCTATGGCATTGACTTAAACTTATATGTGAAACTCGTGCACCACTCCCCGGCAGCGGCGCCATTTGATAGGGTCATTGTGGGGCCCACCAAACATTATTTATAAAGAAGAGGGAACGATACGCATACGAACCTAAATACCTAAGTATCGCGGTAGGTATTGATCCCTCGGATTGTCGTTCTAAGTAATGATGAATTTGAGACTCGCATTTAAGTTCTTGTTGAATGCTTAGATATCGCAAATTTTTGGGATTTGTAATAATTATATACTAAGGAAAAACTAAAGGGAATCCTAAGACAAATAATAACTAAGGCAAAATAACAACTAAAAGGAAAACTAAAGGGAACTAAGGAAAAATAAAACTAAATAAAGCTAAGGAATAAACTACGATATAGGCTAAAATGATAAGGGCAGAAATGTAAAGGAGGAAATATACTCGTTTGTATTATGGTTGATTCTTAGTGATGACTAATTGGTAATTTGGATTGAATGATTAATAATTTAAGATAAGAAATTTGACCATTGGATTAAATTAAATGCTAAATCAAATTTATTGGTCACCGGTTCCGTTTACACAATAAACTCGAAAAAGAAAGTAATTTAATTCAAACAACGATAATCCACAACGCACTTTTGAAGCCGGATTTTATAAAATTTGTTTAAGTTAATTAATTACTTAAAAAGCTTTTGACTTAAAAAAAAATCAATTTCTAAAATCTTACATGGTTCCTTTTTCAATTTGAATCAAAACAATGATTTTGGGATTATCGTTTGAATCAAAAGTCCTAACTTAACTAATAATAATCCTCTCCAAATCACTAATTAATCACCACCTCAAATCAACTCATCACCAATCAAGTATATCAATAAATCTACTCTAGCATCCTAGTATCGCTAAAAGGCATAATAGTAAAAAGAGTCCTTGATGTGACATTGCTTGTTATTGAAAGAGTTCTTGCATGTTTTCCTGAGTCCTGGCGGAACCCTCAGGGTACATGGGCGGAACCCATTCTAAGGTTTCGCCGAATCCGCCAGACTGCTGGTTGGTTTGGCTATAAATACCAAGCCACTTGCAAGAATTCACCCATCACTTTAGGACATATATTTCACATATTCTCTCATCTAACTAAGTAACATTTGACTTGTGTGATTCTCTTATGTAGCAAAGGAGTTCACAAGTTCTTCCAAGAAGTTACAAGTTTCAACTCAAAAGTTGCAAGACTTGTTAGCTTTGTTATGTATGAACTTTGGTAGTTTATACTTCAGTTGTATCTTGTGTAGAAGTGATCGGTTAGTATTTTAGGCCTCAAAATACATAGTGTGTCGAGAGTTGTTGTACCCTTGTAAAAGAACTATCGGGAGTGGTTGTACCCTTGTAAAAGAACTCGACATCTAGCTTAGTGTCGGAAATAGTGGATAGGTGACGTTGGGTTGGTTCTACCTTGAACTAGGACCTGGTATCTAGCTATGTACTGGATAAAGTGTAAGCGACGATTGTAAAGGTTTCTCCACCCGTGAAAGGAGCTTGTTGACTAGTGCTTGAAACTCTCGAGTTGGAAACTTGGGACGTGGATGTAGGGCAAGGAAAAAGAGTCCTTGTAGCCGAACCACGATAAACAATCGTGTTGTGGTTTGATCGTTTCTTTCTTTATCTTTGCATATTACATATTGTCTTTATTTAGAATTGTTAATTACACGTAAAGCTTTGCAAAGACTAACAAATATTTTGAGTCTATATCTTTGATCAAACGTAAAGCTTTTCAAAGATTAAACAAGTAATTTGAGTCTATATCTTTAAACAAACGTAAAGTTTTAAAAGATAATTAAGACAAAAAATGGGTAAACTATTCAACCCCCCTTCTAGTTTTCCACAATTGGCATCAGGAGCTACATTACTCAAGATCTTTAAAATATATTGTATTTTAAAAATTGGATCGATCCATGGATTTTGTAAATCTCAAAGAAGGGCAACCTATTCAAAAGCCACCGCAATGGAAAAGTAAATTTGAAAACTATGTGAAATCAATTGATCAATATATTTGGCATATTATTTCTATTGGTGATTTCAAACCAACGAAAACAAGTTTTGAAAATCAAGATGATTATCCTAAACTTGATAAAAACACTAAAGCTAAGATAATGATTTATAAAGCTTTACCAAGGACCGAATATGAAAGAGTATATTTTTATCAAACGGCTAACGATATTTGGAAAAATATGTCAAACTTTAATCAAGAAATATGTCAAGTCAAAGATGATCAATTTGATCTCACATATGAATTAGAAGTCTTAGAAAAATTAATAGATAGACATTTAGTTGAAATAAATACATGTGCTACTAGTTTAAATGTTTTAAATGAAGGTGTAAGTGAAGATGATTACTTATGTCGAGCTCAAAGAGGCCTTGCTTACGATTCATGGAATGACACGGATGAAGATGAAGCCAACTATCCGGTTTGTGATTCTCAACTAGATAAAACATCAAACAAGGTACAATTTGAAACCAAACACTTTTGCTTTGACACATTTATCCTAGAGTTTTCTAAACTAGAAAATGAGTCTAAACTCTTATGCAACATGGACCTAAAAACTATCTTCAACAATGAACATTCAAAATCTCTTGTGAACAATCTTGAAAAAGAGACAATGTTAGAAGATAAAATGTCTAGACTTGAAAGCAATATTGAAATTGATCTAGGATGCAAAATATGTCTAAAATACAAACATGAAATTAAAAGACAAAATGAAAAAGGAAAAATGCTTGCTAAATTTGAAGAAAGTTCAAAAGCTCTCAAAAGCCTATTGAAAAGTTAAAAGTCATTTAGAGATAAAACCGGATTAGGATTTGGCTCAAATGCACCAACAACAAGTAAAACAAAACAAGTTATGTTTGTGAAACCTAGGAGTGAATTGTAGGAGAAATTCTATCTCTATTAGGAGCTCATGATAAAAGGTTAAAGATATCATGTTCAATACCTTTATATGTTTATCTAACCTTCTTGGATTTAAAAGTATTTTGAGTTTAGCTCTCTTACGAGTCAAGATAATTTGCTTTAAGATTATCTTCTTGGTGGTTCATCTATGGAGCTTAAAAGGTACACGTTTCTTCAACCTATGTTTCATTGCTTCTTGGTGATTGACATTAAGCTTTGTCGTGGGTGTTATTAATAGTTTTTACTCTAAGGTGTTTATGTGATGTAAGTAACAATAAGGATTAGATCCTCCATGATTAAAAGATTTAGACACTACATCTAGTAGGAGATATAAGGTGTTTTACCTCTTTAAACTTTCGGGAAAATACACGAGAAACTCTTGAGTGAGTCTCACTTAATACTTGTCTACAAGTGAGCTAACTAAGAATCTCCTAAGTGATTTAACAACCAACACTTTTGTGATGCTTGCAAATCTAACAAAAACACAACATTTCATAGATGTTTGTGGTACAACATCTTTTGACATTATACCTTATATTTTCAATCGTGTCTTTAATTCAATCACTCTTTTGTTAAAGTTTCATATAAGACACACAAAGAAAAATAAATCATTTGAATACATTAGGATGATTGGGAGAAAATGATTTATAAACATCTAGGTTTTGCACATCTAATTCGACCCATAGTCTTATGATGTTGTATTTCTTGGACATTTACACTTATAGTGTTTTAAGTAAATAAACCTAAAGAGTCGAGGAGTCATTGAATTTATCATTCGATGAAAGACCACCTCCTTGTAAGATATCATCTTTGGTAGATGATGACTTAGTCGAAAGTCCAACTTTGATAAGACAAGTAAGTTAAGATGAATAACAAGGAAGATGAACTATTAAAAATGAAAAACAATATCTTTTCGTCTTGTGTCAAACATTGAGTCAAGCAATATTGACAAGGTCATAAAAACTTGAATCATGGGTCATTGTTGTGATTAAAACAAATTGGATAAAAATAGTTTTTGGACATTAGAGTAAAGCAACAATTAAAACTTAATGGATCTTTCAAAATAGAAAATTGTGTAAATCTATGAAAGACTTTTTAATAACCTAAGCAAGCTCCAAAAGCAAGGAATAATCACTCAAAGACATTCTTAGTTATTCACAAGTTCACAATGATTAAGTCTTATATGACTTATCAAGAATGAGATTAGTAAATCCGTAGATAAAACTAAACATAGAGAATGTTTGGAAGTTTACTTGTTCTCACAACAAATAGATCCAACATTATGTTTAGTGCTTGTCTATGTGCTCGTGTTAGAGAAGATCCTAAAATAAATCTTTCGGAAGAGCTTGTTTGGATACATCAAAAGGTACTACACAACTAGGATTATGGTATCTCAAAAGAACGGAAATAGAAACCATAGTGTATGCCAAATGGAATTATGTCGGTAATAAGTTGATAAGAAAAGCACAAGTGGTACTTGCACTTTTATACTTACTTACCCAATGATTCTCCAAAACACTTAAGGTTCTCAAATTAGTATCGAATGGAGAAGCACATCAACAAGCTCCACTAGAACAAGCAAACTCACGTCTACAATGGAATTCCTCTTATCAACATGTTTATCCCTTCAACAAAGGAAGAATCGTCTTCAGCGTCAACCCAATCCATTATGTTCTTAATTGACATATTGTAATCATTCATCATCGCCGTGGTAAAAATGTTCATTAAGGAACGTCTCAACCAAGAAATTCTTATACGATAACCATATTGTCGACGTTTGATGAGGCGAAAAATGAACCACTTTTAGGGGGTCATTTAAGCCCGGAATTGAATTTATTTGATCAAATATTGCCCTAAATCGTCCCTTTTGTGATTTTAGGTACTTTGGGAGAGAAATCTGGAAAAGGAAGCAATTCGGACGTTTTTGGAGCATAAAAGTGAAGAAAACGCCAAAGTCTTAATTTTCCTTGCTGGGAACAGTAGGTGACGGCGTCAAGAGCAACACCCTGACGGCGTCAAGAGTAAATTCCATGACGACCCAGTACAGAATGGACGGCGTCACGAAGTAGGGCGTCAAGAGTAGAATTTATGACGGCCTGGAAATGCTAATACATGACGGCGTCAGAAGTAGATCAAGGCAGTCCGAGAAGAATTTTGGCGGCGAGGTGACGGCGTCACAAGCTTTGTCTTGACGCCGTCAGACCCTATTTCCTATATATAGTTTTCTAATTTTCATATCAAAAAGAGAGAAGTTAGAGAGAAGTTTGGGAGAAACCCTAAGTACGAACTTGGTGCGAATTTTACAGGTTTTTCAAGGGTTCTTACAAGCAAATCTCAAGTGTAAGTGTAACACCCCAACCCGATAAGGGTAGAAGTATTACATTACAGTGACATATCAGAACAAACACAAGCATATGATTTATACATACAAAAGAAATTCAGGGTTTACAAATGGAAAATCTGATACTATAAGGTTACAAAAATAAATACTAAGTCTAATGAGGTGAAACTTCTTCTAATCATCTCTAGTCCAGCGTAACTATCAAAGCATAGTCTTCTAAGTCCAGTCACACTCTCTTCCCATAACCCAGCTTCCTACTAAAACCTGCCGCAGGAAAAGGAAATGCGGCTGAGCTTAAAAAGCCCAGTGAACAGATACATATACAAAACAATGATAATGAAACAGAACTGAAATATAGTGCATTGGGGAAATAGAATAAGGAATATATAAAAGAGAGTAATAGAAAAGAAAAGAAGAAAGGATAGTCATCCACCATGAGCCCAAAACTCAAAGTCATATCTCAACATCATAATCTCAAAGTCATAATCACACAATCAGAGGGGATACCTCTCAGGCAACCAGATAATATGAGGGGTGTCCTCATGTATCAACAGGGGTGGAGTGATCAGCTCCCAAGGGTTGTGAAGGGCATGTATAGCACACAGTACCAATCACCTCAAAGTCAACTCAAAGTCATAGTTAAATCCACTAAGCATACATGTCTAGGATTGCAATCCATACGCCCCTTACTCAAAGTCAATCTCAAAGTCATATACTCAAAGTCATAATAGCCGGCAGATAATCATAAAAAGGGACGACGTGAGAAATCACTCACCCACGCATGAGTCATGCCAGTGGTGCATCACAGACATGCCTATGGTACCTCCATAGGTAGAAGAAACATAAATGGCTCGGGTATCAAACTAAGAGTCAGGTCTCAAAGTCATGCAAAAGGTCATATAGTAAAGGTTTATCTCAAAGTCGGCTCAAAATCATATCAAAGGTGCATCTCAAGGTCATATCTCAAGGTCATCTCAGAGTCATAATATCAGAAGTCACATCAATGGTTCAGAATATTCAAGGTTCATTTCCAAAGGTTCATTTCAAAAGATTCATTATTTAGTTTCAAAAATTTATCACAAAATGTGAAAGAGTTAAGAGAAAACAGATTTAAAAACTTTAATAGTCATTTACCCATTTCATCACAAAGATTTCCCTTTTAAAACATTCTTCATAAAAGCCAATTAATCCTTCATTTAAAAATGGTTTCGTATCAAAATCATAGAGTGTCATTTCAAAACAGTTTCCTTCCATAACATCAAGTTATATTTTCAAAAAGGTTTTCATATCAGATTATCATAAAAGATGAACCAGAGATATCGGGTATACAAAGGTCAGAAGTCATAGCAACGAAATCAAATCAGAAGCTAACATATCAAAGCTTAACAGGAATCAGAGGAAGTTCACAACAGAAGGGAGCATAGCAATGGCTTGGGGAATCTTAACTGAAACATAGCTCAAAGTCATAAGAAGAATATAGGAGCCTTTACTGAAAAGGCAGAGTATCCGTACCTTATTGCAAAGCACAAATGAAACAAACACAGAAAGGGAAAGGGCTCAAGATCTCTCCTTCTTCACACCTAGAGGAGAAGAGGGGGAATCATAATTCATTCTCAAATTCATGCCTTTCCATTTTAAGTATCTTTCCCTTTTTAGCAGGTTTCCATAAATAGTAAGTTTCCACTTTTAGAAAGTTTCCATATTTAGAAAGTTGGATTTACATAAATCATTATTAATGGAAATAAAGTATCTTTTAACATATTTACACATTTGGTCCTTAGGGTTTCATAACTTTACATTTTAACCATTTACTTTCCAAAATTACACTTTAAACCTTTTAGTTCTCAAAGTTACACTTTAAACCCTTAACTTATCCATTTTACATAATGAGTACTTATTTTAGGATGTTATTCGAATGGATACTTCAATTATTCATAATTTACACTTTAAGTCCTTCAAGTTATCAAAGTTACATATTTAACCCTTTAATTTACAATTTCAACTTTTAATTATTAATAATTACATATTAAGCCATTAATTTATCAAAATGACACATAATCCTCTGAATATATTTAATTACTCAAAACAGCTCCAAGTTTCTGAAAATTACATTTTTAGTCCCTCTCTTTTAATTATTTACAAAACAAACCCTAATTAATCATTAAATACATTTTAACCCATTTAAATGCAAACTTACACTTAGCACCCTTAGGTTATATTTTTGTCGAATAGTATACGGCCCAATTAAAGTTCCAGAATTAACCCTTAAGTTTTAAAGTTTACAAAACTCACCCAAAACTTTTATTACAAATCGTATAACACATATATATATGATTTAGAAACCCTAATCAAACCTAATCCATTTTAATCATTACATGATCATTGAATATCATTAATCATCACAATTTCAAGCCCTAATCCTCAAAAATCCACTCGTATGAATTTTTTCCATTTCTTTATACGTTTTAAATAAAAACCGATTAGCCCAAAATAATTCGAAACCAAGGATTCAAGCCATGTTAATTCTTTCCAATATTTTTACAGGTTATAACACATCATAATAAGTGTATAAAAATTTTATTAAGAATTATTCTGGATCGCATGATGTATTTTACAATTAAACACGTTTTTAGGGTTCTAATTCACAAAAGTGATGTCGAGTCTGCAAGGGTCGAACAAAACAATTGATTTGATGTCTATGAGGTATAAAGGGTCTGAGAAAAATACCAAACCAATTTTGGAACGTGTAGAATAAGCAGTTCGATCAGATGTATACGCGATTGGCCAAAACACTCCAAATATCGTCACGACTTCACCAATGGCCTAACAACCTTGAAACCAATTTTCCTGGGTCTTATTACATATAAGGAACATCAGAAAAATGATGAATGAATTTTATAGAGGTCGAATTAAGCAGAAACGATTTACCTTATTTGTAGGGCTCGACAAAAGAAAAACAATGCCACGATGGTGTAAGGCTTCAAAAATTCGAATGGGATTTTTCTTGGCTTCTTAGGATGATGATAGATCACAGAAAAATGCTTGAGAGTGATGGGAGAGTCGAATGGAGGCTTGGGAATATTTTCTTGTGTGTTTTGTTTATTCGGTATTAGGGTTTGGAGGAAAAAGGGTATGGGTTGACTTTTATTTTGATTGTGCCGAGTACGGGGGGGGGGGGGGGGGGGGGGGTTATGGGCCAGGAATTTCGTGATTTTAGATTGGGTAATATCTCTTAATAATTATCTTCTCAATTTACCATATATATATCATTTAAATCAAAATAAAACTAATTAAAATACATTTTTACCTTAATCGGCCATATAGGGGCATTTTGGTAATTTCACCACTTGTGTAAATGTTAAATGTAATAGTTAAAATTATTTGGATACATAACTTGTGCATTGTTTGAAGTTTGGGATTTATTTGGAGACTTTATAAGCTTTTAAATAAGTTTCAAATTTGTAAGGGCAATTTGGTCTTTTCACATGTTCTTAGATTTTAGGTGTTACAACTTCTTCCCCTCTAAAAAGAAAAATTTCGTCCTCGAAATTTGAAGTCGCAAGGTTAGACGAAGTCGTAGTAAACCGTAACAGGTCGTCACAACCATTCTCACGCTCGGGGAGGTTCTTCCAAAAGATCTTTGGACCTAAATGGTTTCTCATGACTCGTAACTATTGTCAAAATAGTTTCAGATTTCTCAGAAAGGCATATCATATTGAAATTGAATCAAAAGGATAATGTACCAAACATAACGGATGATAAACGAATTTTCCAGGAAGAGGTATAAAAATTCATAGGATTTACATCGAATTGATTAGGCGAATCAGATGAGAGTACATTGAATCGTAGCAAACATGGGGTGATATAAGTTTTAACTCTTCAGCTTCTCAAATAGTCTCGGCTTTCAGATAACCTTCCAAAGGTATTCTCATAAACAAACAGGTCTCATTTCCTCAAAGTCCATAATCACATATTCTACTCATGGCAGATCATAATGAACAACTTCACGAATGCGAATCGTATACGGACAGAAAGCATATCGTTAGATATCGTCAATGGTAGAAATTTCATAATGGAACCTAAGATTCTTATCAGAAGTTGCAAAGGTCAGCAAAACACGTGTCGAGAGTCCAAACGTATCGAATCGTATATCAAGGACAGCAGATCAAACTTATATGTAGAATGAACCTAAAGTCTCACTAAATGCGAATGATTTCAATCAGATATCATAAATTCTAAGGCTTCTAAGGCACTCCTCGAAATATCACATGCCCACCATAAGTGCACGTTATATGATGTAAGTATTATCACGTTGGCCAGGCGTCATAATACTGGCATCATATACATATGCCCTCATGATGGTCATACTTTATCTCAAGTCGTGAACAACACAAACTTATCTAAATCCACCTAGTCCACCTACAGTCTCAGAGGTCACCAAAATCAAACATCATAACTCAGAGAACGAAATTACTCGAAGAGTAACGGAAATCCGAGAATGTCATTCAAAATTAAGGTACGTCATCAATAGCGTCAATCCTTTACAGAATCATCTCCTCTAAACACAATGTCTGCTTCAAAATCCGTCCACTCAAATACAAATTCAAAATTCCTTCCAAGTTGGAGTAGCCTGTTTACTCTTGTCCATCTTACCTCATGATTAAAAGAATTTAAAAACTCGAGTCTGGTTCCTCCGGTCTTCAGCAGCTCCTCTTGGTAGTGTGGTATCGTAACGGCAGTCTCTGACGCGATTACTGTGCATCCCCCCATCTGCAGGTCTGCTTCTGCTCTCAATTCATCTTAGTACAACTAAAATGAATAGAGAAACAAGACTGCGTGTCTTCGACAGGTCTTCTAACATAGCTCCGGGTTTTAAGGAACATGATGTTGTTGTCGACTCCAGGTTGTGTGTTGAATGGTTCGTCTTCTTTGGTCTGGTTGTCTTGGTGCCCAAACTGAAATCTTCACGTGTTGCATGATGTATGATTGAGCACTATCCTAGTTCCTCACTTCTTCTTGTATGCTTCTTCCATGGTAATGCTTGTCGCAACCATCTTCTACTACTCTTCCACCAGGTTTCTAACTCCGATAACGGTCTTCGATCTTGGTCCCTCTTGTGAAAGCTCTGTCTTCACATTATACAGGGTAGTGTTGTCTACTATGATTTCTGAACGTCAATCAAATTTCCCTTCCAGAACAAAGGGTCATCTCACCAATAATCTCTATGTTCTTCTTTCGTTTTAGAACACAACACAATGTCATACTATGACAATTTGTCCAAAACACGCGAAAACATGATTATTCTAGCCAACACCATTGGCATCATTCAAGCTCATAGATGTTATAACGAGTGCAAAGGCAACTTCAGAAATCATCTCAGGGAATTTTCACATCGCCTTCTTTCTTCTTCAAGAACTGAAATACTTCACAAAGGTTACTCTCGGTTAGTTAACCCCCTTCTTAGAAGTTCTTGTGGTTGCTTCTTCAGTGCTTCAAATCTAAAATGATGCAGTCAGATGCGGAGTTTCAAAGGAAGACCAATTTAATTATTGATACTCGGAAATAGATAATGATTAGTGATAGTGGTACGTTTAAGTTCACGATAGTCGATACGTCATTGCATACTTCTCTTGTTCTTCTTCATAAACAAACAAGAGCATCCAAAAGAATCACAAAGGGTTAACACAAATCATATTCCATCAGCTCCTTCAATCTCTCAACTTCTATGGTACCATGGTTTCTTAAACTGAGATCAGTTCAATGCCCACTCTACTTCCTACGCAGGAAGGAGTACCAAAAGGTTCATCAGAGAATACCGGAAAATCCTCGTACAACAAAAATTTCCCAATAGCAGAACTTTCCAAGGGTTGATAATAATGGTTTTCAGGAAAACTTGATAATCACATGAGTTTGGGTTTGGGGTTTTCCATAGTGGTAGAAATTTTAGCAGATGTAAAGAGTCATCATAATGAAATAGAGTGAAGCAGATTGTTAAGGTCACATTTCAGATACGGTAGTCTATGGTATCTTCACAAATAGCCATCCAGTCCAAAGACCGTACAATCAGACATATCAAAGTCAAAGGATTCATAGAGTGAATACAGTCGTCAAATCATACATATAGTTCATATATCAGGGTCAAGTACATGATTCAACAAGATGTTGGGATGGATAAACGAACAGTTCAATGTGTGGGAATTTTGTTTAGCTTCTTAGCATAAGTAGCAGGTAGGATGTGTATCATTGGTAATACGAACATCGTATAATTGTCAATTGTGAGAGGTACAGAATATCAGTCATCAGCATCATTATGCTTAGTTAACAAATCCATACAGAGATAGTATTTACATCACGCCCTTCCAAAGGAAACGGTTGGCAGAACAAGGTTCATCATTCAAAGAGAGGAAACAAAACTTCTCATATCCGTGGTTCATAATTACCAAAATTCTCATAGGAGTAGTAATGGATCATACAGAGTTAAGTAGTATCGGATGATACATTCATACCCAGCATAAGTAATGAATTTACAGAATGTGTCGAACACATTGTGGTTGAATGACCTACGATATGGTCGAAAAGGTGTCAAACCGCTTATCAACAAATCGGAGGCGGAGATCAAAATCTGAAGGTGAAACTTAAATGTGTAAGGTATCCAGGTAGCTTTCCGAGGTATTCCAAACTTACTTGGTTACTAAGCTTAAGTTGTAAAACTTCTAACTTCTGAAACAAGGGTCCTTATAAGGCTTATCCAAGAGCAAAGGCACGATCAGAGTGATGCGGAAGCAAATGATACTTACATAAATGTCTTAGTCTACCCATTCCTCACTGGTAATAACTTGGGTTCCTATGGGGAATCCTAAGGTAAAGTTCCAAAGGTTGTCTTATGAGCGCCTACATGGAAAACTTAGGGGTCCAAACTTCACAGGTCTCGGGTAAAAGTATTACAAATCGCAGCCTGGGCTCTGATACCATAATTGTAACACCCCAACCCGATAAGGGTAGAAGTATTACATTACAGTGACATATCAGAACAAACACAAGCATATGATTTATACATACAAAAGAAATTCAGGGTTTACAAATGGAAAATCTGATACTACAAGGTTACAAAAATAAATACTAAGTCTAATGAGGTGAAACTTCTTCTAATCATCTCTAGTCCAGCGTAACTATCAAAGCATAGTCTTCTAAGTCCAGTCACACTCTCTTCCCATAACCCAGCTTCCTACTAAAACCTGCCGCAGGAAAAGGAAATGCGGTTGAGCTTAAAAAGCCCAGTGAACAGATACATATACAAAACAATGATAATGAAACAGAACTGAAATATAGTGCATTGGGGAAATAGAATAAGGAATATATAAAAGAGAGTAATAGAAAAGAAAAGAAGAAAGGATAGTCATCCACCACGAGCCCAAAACTCAAAGTCATATCTCAACATCATAATCTCAAAGTCATAATCACACAATCAGAGGGGATACCTCTCAGGCAACCAGATAATATGAGGGGTGTCCTCATGTATCAACAGGGGTGGAGTGATCAGCTCCCAGGGGTTGTGAAGGGCATGTATAGCACACAGTACCAATCACCTCAAAGTCAACTCAAAGTCATAGTTAAATCCACTAAGCATACATGTCTAGGATTGCAATCCATACGCCCCTTACTCAAAGTCAATCTCAAAGTCATATACTCAAAGTCATAATAGCCGGCAGATAATCATAAAAAGGGACGACGTGAGAAATCACTCACCCACGCATGAGTCATGCCAGTGGTGCATCACAGACATGCCTATGGTACCTCCATAGGTAGAAGAAACATAAATGGCTCGGGTATCAAACTAAGAGTCAGGTCTCAAAGTCATGCAAAAGGTCATATAGTAAAGGTTTATCTCAAAGTCGGCTCAAAATCATATCAAAGGTGAATCTCAAGGTCATATCTCAAGGTCATCTCAGAGTCATAATATCAGAAGTCACATCAATGGTTCAGAATATTCAAGGTTCATTTCCAAAGGTTCATTTCAAAAGATTCATTATTTAGTTTCAAAAATTTATCACAAAATGTGAAAGAGTTAAGAGAACACAGATTTAAAAACTTTAATAGTCATTTACCCATTTCATCACAAAGATTTCCCTTTTAAAACATTCTTCATAAAAGCCAATTAATCCTTCATTTAAAAATGGTTTCGTATCAAAATCATAGAGTGTCATTTCAAAACAGTTTCCTTCCATAACATCAAGTTATATTTTCAAAAAGGTTTTCATATCAGATTATCATAAAAGATGAACCAGAGATATCGGGTATACAAAGGTCAGAAGTCATAGCAACGAAATCAAATCAGAAGCTAACATATCAAAGCTTAACAGGAATCAGAGGAAGTTCACAACAGAAGGGAGCATAGCAATGGCTTGGGGAATCTTAACTGAAACATAGCTCAAAGTCATAAGAAGAATATAGGAGCCTTTACTGAAAAGGCAGAGTATCCGTACCTTATTGCAAAGCACAAATGAAACAAACACAGAAAGGGAAAGGGCTCAAGATCTCTCCTTCTTCACACCTAGAGGAGAAGAGGGGGAATCATAATTCATTCTCAAATTCATGCCTTTCCATTTTAAGTAACTTTCCCTTTTTAGCAGGTTTCCATAAATAGTAAGTTTCCACTTTTAGAAAGTTTCCATATTTAGAAAGTTGGATTTACATAAATCATTATTAATGGAAATAAAGTATCTTTTAACATATTTACACATTTGGTCCTTAGGGTTTCATAACTTTACATTTTAACCATTTACTTTCCAAAATTACACTTTAAACCTTTTAGTTCTCAAAGTTACACTTTAAACCCTTAACTTATCCATTTTACATAATGAGTACTTATTTTAGGATGTTATTCGAATGGATACTTCAATTATTCATAATTTACACTTTAAGTCCTTCAAGTTATCAAAGTTACATATTTAACCCTTTAATTTACAATTTCAACTTTTAATTATTAATAATTACATATTAAGCCATTAATTTATCAAAATGACACATAATCCTCTGAATATATTTAATTACTCAAAACAGCTCCAAGTTTCTGAAAATTACATTTTTAGTCCCTCTCTTTTAATTATTTACAAAACAAACCCTAATTAATCATTAAATACATTTTAACCCATTTAAATGCAAACTTACACTTAGCACCCTTAGGTTATATTTTTGTCGAATAGTATACGGCCCAATTAAAGTTCCAGAATTAACCCTTAAGTTTTAAAGTTTACAAAACTCACCCAAAACTTTTATTACAAATCGTATAACACATATATATATGATTTAGAAACCCTAATCAAACCTAATCCATTTTAATCATTACATGATCATTGAATATCATTAATCATCACAATTTCAAGCCCTAATCCTCAAAAATCCACTCGTATGAATTTTTTCCATTTCTTTATACGTTTTAAATAAAAACCGATTAGCCCAAAATAATTCGAAACCAAGGATTCAAGCCATGTTAATTCTTTCCAATATTTTTACAGGTTATAACACATCATAATAAGTGTATAAAAATTTTATTAAGAATTATTCTGGATCGCATGATGTATTTTACAATTAAACACGTTTTTAGGGTTCTAATTCACAAAAGTGATGTCGAGTCTGCAAGGGTCGAACAAAACAATTGATTTGATGTCTATGAGGTATAAAGGGTCTGAGAAAAATACCAAACCAATTTTGGAACGTGTAGAATAAGCAGTTCGATCAGATGTATACGCGATTGGCCAAAACACTCCAAATATCGTCACGACTTCACCAATGGCCTAACAACCTTGAAACCAATTTTCCTGGGTCTTATTACATATAAGGAACATCAGAAAAATGATGAATGAATTTTATAGAGGTCGAATTAAGCAGAAACGATTTACCTTATTTGTAGGGCTCGACAAAAGAAAAACAATGCCACGATGGTGTAAGGCTTCAAAAATTCGAATGGGATTTTTCTTGGCTTCTTAGGATGATGATAGATCACAGAAAAATGCTTGAGAGTGATGGGAGAGTCGAATGGAGGCTTGGGAATATTTTCTTGTGTGTTTTGTTTATTCGGTATTAGGGTTTGGAGGAAAAAGGGTATGGGTTGACTTTTATTTTGATTGTGCCGAGTAGGGGGGGGGGGGGGGTTATGGGCCAGGAATTTCGTGATTTTAGATTGGGTAATATCTCTTAATAATTATCTTCTCAATTTACCATATATATATCATTTAAATCAAAATAAAACTAATTAAAATACATTTTTACCTTAATCGGCCATATAGGGGCATTTTGGTAATTTCACCACTTGTGTAAATGTTAAATGTAATAGTTAAAATTATTTGGATACATAACTTGTGTATGACCTCCGTGCTTGTCTATTGGTCTTTAGTGGAACGATTATTTGTTGTAATTACTTTTATATTAGTGTTAAATGACCCCTAACTTGTATTTTGACTAGAATAAAAGTGCATTTGCTTGAGGACAAGCAAATCTCAAGTGTAAGGGTAATGATGAGGCGAAAAATGAACCACTTTTAGGGGGTCATTTAAGCCCGAATTGAATTTATTTGATCAAATATTGCCCTAAATCGTTCCTTTTGTGATTTTAGGTACTTTGGGAGAGAAATCTGGAAAAGGAAGCAATTCGGACGTTTTTGGAGCATAAAAGTGGAAAACGCCAAAGTCTTAATTTTCCTTGCTGGGAACAGTAGGTGACGGCGTCAAGAGCAACACCCTGACGGCGTCAAGAGTAAATTCCATGACGACCCAGTACAGAATGGACGGCGTTACGAAGTAGGGCGTCAAGAGTAAAATTTATGACGGCCTGGAAATGCTAATACATGTCGGCGTCAGAAGTAGATCAAGGCAGTCCGAGAAGAATTTTGGCGGCGAGGTGACGGCGTCACAAGCTTTGTCTTGACGCCGTCAGACCCTATTTCCTATATATAGTTTTCTAATTTTCACATTAAAAAGAGAGAAGTTAGGGAGAAACCCTAAGTACGAACTTGATGCGAATTTTACAAGTTTTTCAAGGGTTCTAAGCCCTTGATACCTTTCATGTGTAATTGAGATAAGTATTCTTTTAATTCAATCAATATGTCTATGTGTTGGTTGTCTATATCTTGTTCTTGTCTTAATTCCATCATGCTAGGCTAGATCTATCTTGTGTTTGCTTAGATCTAATGAAACCTAGATGTTAATTATGTGTTGATTACTTGTTTATATTTGTATTGGATGAATGAATTCGATATTAGGCTTAAGAAAACTGGCAGACTTCCAAATGGTAACATGCTTGAACGTCTTAGGAAACATG
Organism: Artemisia argyi; assembly: GCA_030686995.1. Taxonomy (NCBI): domain Eukaryota; kingdom Viridiplantae; phylum Streptophyta; class Magnoliopsida; order Asterales; family Asteraceae; genus Artemisia; species Artemisia argyi. Next base: position 104,298,670 of record CM060679.1, read on the forward strand.
AACTGATGTGCACTAGGTTTTATTGGTTGTATTTAATGCATGAGCCACTGTTTATAATCCCTATGGTTATGCTGGGCATGGTATAGGAGGAGATAAGAGCTCATAGGATTGGGGAGTTAAGTGCGCCACCCCATGAATGGTATTAAGGAATACAATCCGTCATCCAAGAAACTATAACAAGTAATTAACATGTAAAAGATGTCTAGGGAGTAGTGAAATCTAAGTAAACACATTTTCTCCACTTATTTCTCAAAACTTTAGTATAATTTAGTTTATTTTCATTTCTAGTATTTTATTTTGATTGCATCTTTAGTATTGGGTTAGTTGACTAGCAACTAATTCCGCCCAAATCCTTCAAACCCGAGAATTTTACTTGCTTTCTAAAAAATATAAAAATACAAAAAGAATCATCTCTCACCTTTAGAACTAGTATTTAGGTTTTCTAATCCTAGCGACACTATTCCTAGCTGAACGATCAATCCCCCGGTACTTGTCACTATACTATACTACAACGATCAGGTACACTGCCTGGTGGGGGTTGTGAGCTTCTCAAGATCCCTTGAGAGGTAAAGCCTGGTGCGATTCCCACGTATCAAGTTTTTGGCGCCGCTACCGGGGAATAGTTATTGTCTAGGTTAGAATCTCTTTTTATTAGATCTACTTGCTAGATTCCTTTCTAGTAAGATTTTATTTTTATTTTTAGGTTCTCTTTAGTCTATCTTATTTCTTTGTGTCTTTGTTCGTAACTTTTCACCACCCGACATCATGGACAACGGGAACATCTTTGAACCCGTCATCCCACCACAACAAAACCCACCACTAGAACCTCTTAGGCCCCGAACCTTAGGAGAGTATTCCCGACCTAGCCGCCAAGGCTACCGAAACACTATTGAGCTCACCGGAGCCAATGTGACCCCCTTGCGATCCGACACCATCCGGTTGGTGCAAAGCGGATGTGCATTCCATGGACTTCGTTCCGAAGATCCAAACCAACATCTTAAGGGCTTCCTCAAAATCGTAGATTCCATAGACCTAGATGTTGCAACTAGAGAGACAACCCGATTACGCCTATTCCAATTCTCTCTTCGGGATCAAGCTAGTCAATGGCTTGAGCGTTTACCCGCGGGATCCATCACCACATGGGATGATCTCACCACTCGTTTCCTTGCTCAATTTTTCCCACCGGGGAGAACTACAAAGCTTAGAAATGACATCTTGATGTTCCAACAATGTCAAAATGAATCTCTTTATGAAGCATGGACTCGTTTCAAGGACTTACTTCAAAAAGTCCCTCATCATGGCATAGATCTTTGGCTCCAAGTCCAAATTTTTTATGACCATATCGATCTCTCCACGAGGCGAGCCATTGACCAATCGGCCGGTGGTAAGCTACGTGATCTAAGTGCGGAACAATCATGGGAACTCATAGAAGATCTTTCTCTCTATGACAACGAAAGTTGGAATGATCCCTGTGATTTGAACAAAACGGTCAAGGCAATATCTTTGCCTTCGAACAACTCTAGCACTCCCGACCGTAGAATCATGGAACTTGAGGACCAAGTCAAGTTTCTCATGAAATCTTACGAAGCTCCTAAACCTTCAAGCCAAGTGAACAAAATCACTTCTTCATGCGAATTATGTAGTGGTCCCCATGACACTCGTGATTGTGTGGAACTCCCCGGAACAGCTTTTGCGGACTACGCATCCACGCGTACCGACAAAGCGGGAGATAAGTGGTATACTTTCAAGCCCGAGCCAAACACTTACGGTGATTCATACAATCCCTCTTGGAAAAATCACCCAAACCTTAGGTGGAAACAAAATCAACCCAATTCTTCCAATCCGCCTAATCGTTACCAACCAAACGGTCCACCCTCCAACCGTATTTTCAACAACAATCCTTCTAACAACTATGGTAGTACCAACAATCTTAAAGGATTGATGTCTAAATTCATGGCATCTCAAGAGGCTCGCATAGCTAGGTTTGAAACCGAATTCAACCAACAACAAACGGAGATGACCAACAAGATTGAAAACTTGTTGAAAGCCCTCAACAACCAAGCATTAGTCACACCTAGGAAGGACACTAGGGACACCAATAACGGAATCCAAATTAAGGACCTCTCATCATCCAAACATGTCCACTTTGTCAATGTTGTCACCATTAAGCCAATAGATAAGGAGATAGAAGAGAGTGACAAGGATGAAGTTAGAGTAGAAGCCGAGACTAAAGATGAGAGTAGGGAAGTTGAGGTTAATAGGAGAGAGGAATTAGAGGAGGTAGAGCCTATAGAAAAATACTTTGATAAGTTTCCCACCAAGGAAGAACGGGAATACCATAAGGATTTATTCGATAGTCCCGAGAGACCATATATCCTTGGCACCCCCCTTATCAAAATGGGAGACCCCTCTAACATTAACATACCATGCAATATCAGGCACATGCATATATGGAAAGCTTACATCGACCCTAGATCCCCCGTGAACTTCATGACTAGGACTTATTACAATTGGGTGATGAAGAAGCAACTTAATTTTAGGATGATGCCTAATAAGAATCTGATAAGTAATTTTGCAGGAAGAGTGAAGGGATTGCATGTGATTATAGGAAATCTCACCTATGAGATCGATTTTATGATAGTGGAAGACACTCGTCCGGTGATAAATGCTTGCCTAAGCCAAATAATATTTGGAAAACCATTTGTTGAGGCCACTAGGATGAGTTATGATCCGACTTTAGGGATAGTTAGATTCAAGGATGAGAATGATGAGGTTGCCTATCAAATGCCCTACAAGATTGAGCAATACCGCCTTCTCTCTAATTTTGAAAAGGAACACAAGCAAGCGGCTTATTATAGGAATGAGGAGGATAGACGTAGAGGAGTAGAGTATGTAAAGAATAGGATGCTTGGTTTCTACAAAGAATGCTTGCAACTAGGTCCAGAATACAAAACTGGTTTAGAAGACGACCTAGAGAGTGGAACCAACGATGAGGTCACGTAGTAACCCATGACCTTGAGTCTAGCTACAAGACTCGTAAATAAAGAAAAACGCTTCTTAGGAGGCAACCCATGTTTTGTGTGATTTTATTTTTTGTTTGTTTGTTATTTGCTTCCGCATGCATGCTTTATTTTTATTGTTGGTTGATCATGTTTCTAAACTAAATAGTGGAAATACTTTACTTTGTTGTTTTGGCTTAGTCTTAACTCAACCTAAAAGTATTTTTGCAAAAGATAAGTGTAAGGGGAAACCCCAAATATGTTTTTAAGAAACAAACCGATCATGATTCTCCACAATATTAAATGAACATGTATATTCATATTTGCTAGAGTCAAATGCTTGTATTGAGTCATAATGAAGTTTTGCAGGATTTTCCAGGAAGTAGGACCAAGTTTTTCTAGAAATTTTCCGGAAACTTAACATAAGAATTTCTGCAGGTCACTTCTGATAGCGTCAAGAATTTCTTCTTGACGGCGTCACGTGTAAAAATCTGGAAATTTTACCAGTTTTGTTTTTCTAACGGAGTCTTATGGTTTTTGTGAATTATTAAGTTTTATAATCTCCAGGAGATCTGCAAACTTCATTCCACAAGCATTATATCTTATCTTGTTTTCTAGGATTTAGTAACTTATATAGGATGCCGCCGATTTTACGCGAGGTTGTTTTGTCTATTTTCTCAGGATTTACAGGTTATGTATGACAAGAAGATGATTTACATTCTGGAAGGGAAGCTTTGATTGTTCATTTTCTTGGAGGAAGATTTAACCTGGCCACCTTATTATCCATACCGAGCGAATCAGGGGAGTTTTGATTTCATTCTTTTTACTTTTTAACTTTTACATTCTTTACTTGAACATTGGGGACAATGTTCATCTTAAGTGTAAGGGGAGGGCAAAAAGATGATACCTTACATATGCGCTTTCGCTTGAGTTTGTTTTGTTTAATGGTAGATGTGTAATAAAACTATGAGAAATACTTGTTAGTGCAATTTTAACGCCAAATTTAAAATTTTTTACAACATTTAGGAGTGAAACTTTAGCCATAGCAAGCGTCTCATGGATAGGAGATTGTATGACTAGCACATAACCGTATATTCAGAAAAATTTTCCACCCAAATATGTGAGGTTCGCCTTTAGATTTGATATGAAAAACATTTACTATTAGTGCTTATGAGTGTACCGGTAGCATTTAGATTCTAGAACTTGCGTTAGTGATGCATCCCGAGACCGCTAGTGAGACTACATTTGTGTAGTAGGATTTACTACATGATAAGAGGCATTAGGATCACCCTTGTGTTAAACCCGTATCATAATTACTTGACCATTTAAGTCATATTACTTGGTTAGTTAAGTCAACTAATTTTTCCCACACCCTTAGCGTTGTACTCATTTTTAGTACACGAATCCCCTAGTACACCCCTCCGAGCCTATCTTTTCATTTTTAACTTTAAGCATTTTACTTAAAGGAAGAATTTGTTACACCCCACTTAAATGTACAACCAAATTGCCTTAGCCTTCCGTGTATGCACTCATCCTTAGTGCATTATTGTTATTTGTTAAACCCTAAGTTAACTATCTAATTGATTACATGGTTGCTAAGTCGAGTCATATCCTTGTACATATTGTTTTGGGACGATTGGGACTCATGGGTAAAGTACTTATTTTATGGAGTAATGGGGAAGAACATCATATTATTACCCCCGTATGTACGTTAATCTTAAAAGTACTCCAAGTGTTTTGATTTTCTTAATTCGAGTCATTAGATTAGTTCATTGTAAAGTATGTAAAGATTCAAGTGTAAGGGGAATTTTCATCCCCTATGATGTATTATTTTGGATGGTAGGGTAACAGTGTATGCAAAAAAAAAAAAAAAAAAAAAAAAAAAAAAAAAAAAAAATCTAAAAATCAAGAAAAAGAAAAAAAAAATAGAAAAGGAAAAAGAAAAAAAACAAACGGACTACCATCCCGTTTTATTCTATGTTCATTTTTTTTTGTTTTTGTTATTTTTCATTTATTAGCTTAAGTCGAGTCTAGTCTTGGCTTAGCAACGCCATATTGTACATGTAATTAACCAGGATTGTTAACTCGCCACCAGTAAAACTTCCTTTATCCAACAAAACCGTGTATTTCATATCCCTACACCTAACGTTACAACCCTTTAAAAGACCTCCTTGATAGTTTATCCTAGGTGCTTACGCCATGTGGTGGAGGTTTGATCCTTTCCCAAGCCTATGGTAATCTATTTTGCTATGACAGGTAGTGAGAGATATATTCCGTTTCCATATTGTAATTTATACTTTATTACACCCGAGAGATGTGAGTATCTAAACACTATTTGTGAGGTGCTTGTGTATGACCTCCGTGCTTGTCTATTGGTCTTTAGTGGAACGATTATTTGTTGTAATTACTTTTATATTAGTGTTAAATGACCCCTAACTTGTATTTTGACTAGAATAAAAGTGCATTTGCTTGAGGAAAAGCAAATCTCAAGTGTAAGGGTAATGATGAGGCGAAAAATGAACCACTTTTAGGGGGTCATTTAAGCCCGGAATTGAATTTATTTGATCAAATATTGCCCTAAATCGTTCCTTTTGTGATTTTAGGTACTTTGGGAGAGAAATCTGGAAAAGGAAGCAATTCGGACGTTTTTGGAGCATAAAAGTGAAGAAAACGCCAAAGTCTTAATTTTCCTTGCTGGGAATAGTAGGTGACGGCGTCAAGAGCAACACCCTGACGGCGTCAAGAGTAAATTCCATGACGACCCAGTACAGAATGGACGGCGTTACGAAGTAGGGCGTCAAGAGTAAAATTTATGACGGCCTGGAAATGCTAATACATGACGGCGTCAGAAGTAGATCAAGGCAGTCCGAGAAGAATTTTGGCGGCGAGGTGACGGCGTCACAAGCTTTGTCTTGACGCCGTCAGACCCTATTTCCTATATATAGTTTTCTAATTTTCACATTAAAAAGAGAGAAGTTAGGGATAAACCCTAAGTACGAACTTGATGCGAATTTTACAGGTTTTTCAAGGGTTCTAAGCCCTTGATACCTTTCATGTGTAATTGAGATAAGTATCCTTTTAATTCAATCAATATGTCTATGTGTTGGTTGTCTATATCTTGTTCTTGTCTTAATTCCATCATGCTAGGCTAGATCTATCTTGTGTTTGCTTAGATCTAATGAAACCTAGATGTTAATTATGTGTTGATTACTTGTTTATATTTGTATTGGATGAACGAATTCGATGTTAGGCTTAAGAAAACTGACAGACTTCCAAATGGTAACATGCTTGAACGTCTTAGGAAACATGAACTGATGTGCACTAGGTTTTATTGGTTGTATTTAATGCATGAGCCACTGTTTATAATCCCTATGGTTTTGCTGGGCATGGTATAGGAGGAGATAAAAGCTCATAGGATTGGGGAGTTAAGTGCGCCACCCCATGAATGGTATTAAGGAATACAATCCGTCATCCAAGCAATTATAACAAGTAATTAACATGTAAAAGATGTCTAGGGAGTAGTGAAATCTAAGTAAACACATTTTCTCCACTTATTGCTCACAACTTTAGTATAATTTAGTTTATTTTCATTTCTAGTATTTTATTTTGATTGCATCTTTAGTATTGGGTTAGTTGACTAGCAACTAATTCCGCCCAAATCCTTCAAACCCGAGATTTTTACTTGCTTTCTAAAAAATATAAAAATACAAAAAGAATCATCTCTCACCTTTAGAACTAGTATTTAGGTTTTCTAATCCTAGCGACACTATTCCTAGCTGAACGATCAATCCCCCGGTACTTGTCACTATACTATACTACAACAATCAGGTACACTGCCTGGTGGGGGTTGTAAGCTTCTCAAGATCCCTTGAGAGGTAAAGCCTGGTGCGATTCCCACGTATCAACGTTTTCACGAAACCTCTTGAACAAGAATCTTTCATCCTCCCTAGGCTTAGTTAAAGACTCATGAGACCTAAAACCTTAGTTTTGAACATTAGGATAAAACCACAAAAATCAAGACAAAACCTTTTTAATTTTTCCTGTGCAGTACCCACGGAACCCTGAAACCAAACGGACGGAACCCTCCCTTTGGTTCCACCTGGTCCATCGAATCTGCAGCATGTTTTATTTTAATTTCAAAACCAAACACCTCTTTACTCACAACTTCAACTTACCAACAACCATCCCTCACTCACAAACACCTTACCACACGAAAATTAGGGCTCTCACTTACATCTCTTCCAATCCAATCAACTTTGTAAGTATTTTTATCATAATTGCATTTTCAATCAAGTCTATCATTTTCATCTACATACATTAAATAGAATCTTAGGGTTTATGTATAAACTTGTTGATTCATGAAAAACCTTGGTTGTAAACTAATCATAATTTCCATTAGTTAGGAATTGTACTTTTCTTGTTACTATCATGATTTACCAAACACACCAAGTTCATTGTCTTTCAAAAATCACTAGAACACAACCTTTCACCACATTGTTAAAACGAATGAAAAACGTCATTAAAACATCACTTGCATAATGTCTCTTGAATGCTAAAGGGAATACATAACTAATATGTATTTTTCGGGTACATTCAAACGAATCTATATTGAACTAGGAGCGTTTGGGGTTATCTTTTGTTTTATAACCTAACTTGCATTACAAAAATGGTTCAAGCATCAAAATGAGTCAAGATAACCGCACCTACGCATTGTTTTTGTAAGGAATTAAATATTCCATAGATTTAATAGATTTGATGATCATAAACAAGAAGAATGAAACATGAAGAATACTGAAATGATAAGCAGAACAAGATTCTGCTGATGATGCGTTTCTGCTGATGAGCTTGCTGGTGCAGAAAAAGAGCCTGCTAGGGCAGAACAAAAGCCTGCTGAAGAGCAAAGATTCTGCTGAAGAGCAAAATAGTTCCACTGATGGATTCTGCTGAAGAGCAAAGATTCTGCTGATTGACTGCTGCTGATCAGTGAGTCATACTACTGAATGGATAAGGATGAAAGAAGATATTATGTGCATAAAAGTCAAGTGTATCCTTTAGATAATATCTTTCACCAGTCATCAAATTGAACACTCCAAATGAGTTGTAAACATAGATACGTGTTGTATCTTAGATGACTTGACATCCTAGTCATAAGCTAGATAGTAGATGACTAAGCTTATCAAAATTTGTAATGATCTCCTTTGTTCTATAAAAGGGAGATCACACCCCTTTAGATAAGTGGTGGTGAGTGCATGATTCACAGTGAAACAAAGTGAACGTCACCTCCAATGTGCTTCGTACTTAGAAATTACAATAACACCAAGTGTGTTAAAATGTAAAGCATCTAAAAGAGTGTGTGTGGGAACATCAGACGAGGGGTCTGATAAACATTAGACATGGGGTCTTTTGTTGTTAGGTTTGTTTAGCCTCAAGGATCTTTGATTCCTTGTTATAGTGTAGATAACACGTACTACTGTTGATCAAGTAGTATTGGGGCATATGAAATAACAAACGGTAGAAAAGTTGGCAAAACCTTGTTGTGATAGTATTGTTTCTTTCATAGAATATTCCGTCAATATTATCATCATGCTTTTCATAGCCAAAATCCTAGATCAAAGGTGTAACAACCTTGAGCCCATAAACGATCAAGTTAACTTATTTTAGAAGATCATAAAATAAGTTTCTCACAATTGGTATCAGAGCAAGGGGGCTCTCGATATAGGATATTAAAAGGTTTTAGTTTGCCATAGAATGCAGAAAAACAAGAAAAAATCGAAACTGGTTCATATTTTCGTAACTCACTGCAGGGCTGTTTTCAAAGGGCGATAAATCCTTCGTTAACCGTTGGATCGGGCTGAAATTTTTTATGGAGATTCTACATATATCAAGGTATATTCTTACCAAAGGGATCTTCAATCTGAGCTCTATATTGTCAGGTATAAATTTTTGAAAACTGCTGCATTGGTGTTTCTGAAGTTCAATTTTTCTGGGGTTCAATATGAATGTTGAATATAGTTTATTTGATAAACCTTATATTGATCAAAATTGAAAATTTGTTGATCATAGAGCATAAAACAGGTTAGTGACTCTAAAAAGTGTCACTAAAGGCTAAAAAGTGTTGTCTTTATACTTAAAAAAAAAAAAAAGGAAAAGGACGAACTGGTTGTTTGCTCATTAAGGTTTGATGACATTCATATGGAAGTTTCTGCTTTTACACACACAAAGGGGAAGAATCACACACAGAAGAGAGTTGGTTCTTAAAAGGTTTAAAGGCTTGTTTATCAATTTATTATTGGTGAAAAAGGTCATTTGTTGCTTATTTGAAGTTGAGGTTGAATTTTTCAAAGTTGTGTTTTATCATATCTTTTGTTGAGAAGGTAACTTATTCGTTCGTTCAAGTGACTACGAATTGACAAACACTTAAAGGAGTAACGTTGAAGTGCTCAGTGTCTCATAGAAGATGAGTTTATTGTCAAGAGATTGAGGTCTCCCTATACATCGAAGATGGGTATACGTTCGAAGTCAGTTTTAGTACAAGACATAAGACACAAGGTTGGTTTATTCTGTTTCATCATCAAGTTGGTAATGGTTGGTTTTTCTTCATCAGTCATAAAAGCCTACAGAATGGAAGATTCAAATGGTTAACATATGGGTTTCAGGGGAAGCTTAAATGTTCAAATGTTCAACCATTTATTATGTATATGTATCACCACAGGGAAAGTTATTGATTCTTACAATTGTTAATTAGTATTAGTTCGTAGTTGTAAAGATCATATTTGTAAATTTCCTATTTGTTGATAACAAAAAGGGGAAGAGATGTGGTGGATAGCATAAATTAAGGGGAAGACAGTATAAGTTTCATTCATAGTGAGATTTAGCTATCTCAATTTCTCTACTTCGTCTAGGGAAATTCGTACAAGAATGTTTTTGTTTTGTAATCATCAAATAGGGGAAGATTGTAAGGAATTAAATATTCCATAGATTTAATAGATTTGATGATCATAAACAAGAAGAATGAAACATGAAGAATACTGAAATGATAAGCAGAACAAGATTCTGCTGATGATGCGTTTCTGCTGATGAGCTTGCTGGTGCAGAAAAAGAGCCTGCTAGGGCAGAACAAAAGCCTGCTGAAGAGCAAAGATTCTGCTGAAGAGCAAAATAGTTCCACTGATGGATTCTGCTGAAGAGCAAAGATTCTGCTGATAGATTCTGCTGATTGACTGCTGCTGATCAGTGAGTCATACTACTGAATGGATAAGGATGAAAGAAGATATTATGTGCATAAAAGTCAAGTGTATCCTTTAGATAATATCTTTCACCAGTCATCAAATTGAACACTCCAAATGAGTTGTAAACATAGATACGTGTTGTATCTTAGATGACTTGACATCCTAGTCATAAGCTAGATAGTAGATGACTAAGCTTATCAAAATTTGTAATGATCTCCTTTGTTCTATAAAAGGGAGATCACACCCCTTTAGATAAGTGGTGGTGAGTGCATGATTCACAGTGAAACAAAGTGAACGTCACCTCCAAGGTGCTTCGTACTTAGAAATTACAATAACACCAAGTGTGTTAAAATGTAAAGCATCTAAAAGAGTGTGTGTGGGAACATCAGACGAGGGGTTTGATAAACATTAGACATGGGGTCTTTTGTTGTTAGGTTTGTTGAGCCTCAAGGATCTTTGATTCCTTGTTATAGTGTAGATAACACGTACTACTGTTGATCAAGTAGTATTGGGGCATATGAAATAACAAACGGTAGAAAAGTTGGCAAAACCTTGTTGTGATAGTATTGTTTCTTTCATAGAATATTCCGTCAATATTATCATCATGCTTTTCATAGCCAAAATCCTAGATCAAAGGTGTAACAACCTTGAGCCCATAAACGATCAAGTTAACTTATTTTAGAAGATCATAAAATAAGTTTCTCACAGTTTTCATATAGGCTTATACTAGAACATCCACATTATAAAAGTCATTAATTTAAACTTAAATTTTGTGTTTTCTAGGAATCAACATGCCTCCTGCAACATTCTCCGATCACAAGGAAACTCTTAAGTACTTACCCAAACAACATAGGACCAAAGGCCTTACTAAAGATCAAGTTGAAACCTTTAAGAGTCTAGAAAAATGCTACGTTCATGAAGGAAGAACCATTGATCCATCCTTCCTAAAAGGAACATCCATTCACCAAAACTTTGCCGCAATCAACTTTGATTGCCTCCTAGACATCGATGAGCAAATTTGTCCTAGGTTCATCTTAGAATTCTATGCAACCATAAGCCTTTTCTTCGATGACGATGATGAGTTCTCACTAACCTTTACAACCAATCAAATACCAAACATCATACCCTTGAAAGATTTTGCAAAAATTCTTGGTGTCCCTAATGTGGGTACATGTCTCTATACGGATAAGTGGCCCCTTTCTAGTCTTGATTCTATTGAGCGTTATCATCCATACGACACTCCTCTTGCTAATAAGGAAGAAATTCGCGAGCATCTCTTTGTTAGGACCTCAACAACTAAGAAGAATCGTTCGGGAAATGAGGTAGATAAGGACCCTTTTGGTATGGAACTCAATGAGCTTAAACCACAATTTAAGAAATGGGAAGAAATTCTTAGAGCGAACGTTATAAGTTCCATAGGAAATAGAGATCATGTCAACACATGTCTTAGCTACATGCTCTATAGCATTTCCACTGGTCAACCTTTTAACTTAGCCTATTACCTAGCCAAAATAATGGCTGACATACCTTTGGTAGGAACAACCGCTCTACCTTGTGGAATGCTTCTCACCCACCTCTTTAGAGCAATCTCGCCCATTCCTCCTAATGATAAGGGAATGTGCCTTGACCATTCTCTCGTTCCTCACATTTTCGTCCCTCTAAGTGATAAAAGAGTCTTCAAGGCTAAGGGCAAGCGTACTCGCTCTCCTTCACCATCATCTTCATCATCTGATATGAGGGTTGACGATAAACTTCCTAACTCTAAGCTACCCCCTTTAGATTACCTTCAAGAACTTCCCGTCATTAGCAATGCATCCGAAGAGTTCAAGCAAACCAAAGGAACTTTCAAATGCTTTGGAAGGTACCTAAGAAAGCTCAATAAGAAGATAGACTGGTTGTGAGATGTGTGATTAAGGAGTGTTTGGCTTATGAAGGTTTTAGAACTTTGTATGTGTTAAACTATGTGATTTGTATTGTTTTTTACTTCCATGCTTTATTACTTTCGTCGGATTATGTTTTGTATGAGCCTTTATGCATATTGACAATATTTGAGGTGTTTGTCAATTTTTTTATGCTTATGGAAAATTTCACTAAGTATAGTGAAAATCGCTAGCCCCCGGTCAAAGTCCTATGATATTAATGTCTACATGTCCAATTTTTGCATTTCCAAATCAGGCATATAATAAATTTTCATTTTAAGAGTTTTCGGAAAATTTGAAAATCGTCTCGCGGGTCAAAAACGTGGACTGCCTTGTTTTTCAGGCCTGGCGGATCTGGCGGCACCCTCAAATGGGTTCCGCCAGTGTAAATTCTGGGTAACCCAGTTTTGGCCCAACGGACCAGACGGAACCCAAAACAGGGTTCCGCCAGTCACCTGCAGAAAATTTTTGTCATTTTTCTAAATTTCAAAATTTGTAAAGTGTCAAATCATTATCTTTAGTGAGAAACATCTTCCCGTACTTCCAATAAACATATTAGGATCACTCTCACTCACTAGAACAATTAGGAAGTCATTTCCCGCCAAAAATTCAAATTCAAACATAACTAACCCAAGGAACCCTTGCAAAGGATCCTTCAAAACCTTTAGAACATTTTCAACCAAATCACTTTCCATGATCACTTAGCGTTGAGTGCATAAGTTAGTCTTTTTGATGAGTGCTCAAACACTCATCATTTTTGGTCAAATCTGAACTGCAAAACATACAAAAACACTCAGAAATGCATCAAAATACTGAAAATATTTCAAAATTGTGTTTTATATGTTCTAGATGCAAAAAGAGTAAAAATAGATGAAAAACGTACAAAGTTTGAAAAATTGGCAGTTTCAGTCCCCCAACTTTCATAAAGTGTCAAAACTAGTCCCTGGTCATTCAAAATATGGAAAATTAGCACAGCCCAAATACCTACTTGAGTCAACTTTTACACTACTATTTTAGACTTTAGGGGCTTATTAGTAGTGTAAAAATTCAACATAAGTGCTTCTTTTTAATTTCAAAATTAAGTAGGCAAAAGTTAGTTCTAAAATTCAAATTCGGTTGCATAAGTAGTTCATAGTATAGTTTTAATTAAGTCAAGGCTTGTTTAAACTTCTTGAGATCCTTGGGTAGCTTAATTTATGACTGCTAATACACCCCTTAGGACTTGCTGCTACATCAGACCTGACCAAACCTCCCCACCCTTCCAGGCCTGCTTTCACAACAGGTCTAGACTTGTTGTGACCCATTTGACCCATTTTGTGCCTTGCTACCTTGGCTTGAAGCAGTTCCACTCAACCCTTTTGATCTTGGCGCTTATTTCAGTGGGTACAACGTGAATTGGAAGCTTAAATTACCCCTGCAAAACTCACCCACCAGGCCTGCATATTAGCAGCCAGATGTCCCATTTGTAGCCCTGCTGCATTAGTTGGTCAACCCAGTCCCTTAGCACCCTTTGTTTTTAAAATCAGTGAGACTCAAGTAGCTTTAGGATTGGATGTTTGTTTCACTTTTAGTTTGTAGCATTGCAGCCCCCAGTTTTAAGGTAGAAGCTTATGCACAGGTTTGAAGTTCCCCTTTGGACGGTTTGCATCAGCAGTTTGGTTGTTGTTTATTTTTTTAGCTTTTGAGTAAAATTGTTGTTTTGCATTGCTTGTTATTCTGTCCCATTAGTGCTTAATATATTTCCCTCCCCTAGTTCAGTTTTTATGGCTTATTGATTAGCTTTTTGTGCTTTCAAGTTCCCTAGCAGCCCACATTTAGCATTGTACTTGAAGATATTGCTTGAATTTAAGAAGCTCTCACATTTGGACTTGTGTATATGTGCTTATGTTTAAGAGCTTATCTATTTAGCTTATTCAGCTTCATTAGTGGCCTGTATGAACCAGTGGGTCTGACTTTACCCATTTGGTGATTCTCAGTCATTTTTTTAGCTTCTTCTTGTTTTAGTTAATTCTTGTTAAGTTTTGAGTAGGTTTAACTCATATATGTTGGTTTGAGCTTAAAGAGAGATTTTGATATGCTTGCACGATTCATCATTGCCCCTACTAGCTTCATACTTACCTGTCATTGAAACAGTCCAAGCAGCCATATTCATAAGCTAATATATAGCTATTTACTTGAGCTTACCCAGAGCTTTATGGTTCTTTGGAAAGCTTGACTAGCCAGTTTATAGGTTCCAAGCTTCTTTTGAGCTTCTGAGCTTGTTGGATAAGCCAAAATCTGGCCTGCAAACACCCCATTTGGAACTGTGTGGGTTCAATTTTTTGGATTAGCTTGTTTTTGCTCTTTAAGCTCATGTCAGCGTAATCATTGGGTATTCTTGCTTGGGTGTGCTAGCTTCTGTCCCATTTAAACTTGTTTTCATTCAATAGAAGTAGCTTGTAGCTTCTTTTTAGCTTTTTAGCATCTCAAAATCACTCCTTGTGCCATTGTTGTTAACTGTTGGCACAAAAAGCTCACACAGAGCTTATTGTGAAGCTTTAGCAAAATCCTTTACACAAAAGCCTTTCATTCTTAGTGTTGAAATAGTTTGGTAAAAAAAAATAAAAAATAAAAAATAAAAAAAATCCAACTTTAATTTTAGTGATAGCTTCTATTTAATAGAGGTTGTCTTTTTCATTTTTCATTTTAGCTTATTATTAAGCACTTTTGTATTCTCATATTTTTCTTCAGTTCCTGATAGTTTAAAGTATTTTTAGGAATTTTTCTAGATTTTTCACTTATCATTTGCTATTTTTAATAATTAATACTAGTTTTATTAATAATTAATTAATATTAGATTATTAAATAGTATAAATAGTTTTTATTAAGTACTCCTATGTTTTTATATTTTTCCTAGGTTTTATATGTCATAAAATATTTTTAGAAAAAGTTTTAGAATTTTTAATATTCATTTGCTATTTTTCTTTAGTTTAATTAATTTAATTAGTATTTAAATCTTAATTAATTAATAATAAATAGAGAAAAAGTAAGAAAATATATTTTTAGTTTTAAAATTACTTCTATATTATTTCAGAATTTTTAGAATTAAATTTTCATTTTTCTAGGTTAAATTCATAATTAGTGTATTTTAATTATTATTAATTAGTTATTAAATGGTAATTAATTAATAGTAATTAATTAAATAGTGTAAAAATTAATTTTAATTTTCTAAAAATTTTCTTTTATCATTAGGATTGTAAAAATGTAATTTTCATGTTCGTAGGTATTTTATTTCACCAAAACTCGCGTTTTATTTCCTACGTCTACGTAGAATTAAATCAATCGAACGTGTTTTTAGACTTAGCTTACGTTTTTTGGTTATCTGATCATCAGTAATTGTTAGAATAGTGTTTCTAAGTTATTTTCATTCCTTATGTCTTAGTGTAATCATTCAAACCAAATTCCTTACCTTTCTGTCCAAATTCACCCAATCACAAACCCGTTTTGATTACCATCACACCTCGTGGGGACATAACGACCCGGGGAAGCTACTATACTTCAACGGAGATTGACTCTGAGCAGTTTGACCTGGTTGACCATATCTTTGGTCAATACAAGTTGACCGTTTGGAGCCAATCAAATTTTGGCGCCGCTGCCGGGGAGGTCGTGTGCGCTATTTTAAACGGTTTTACAGATTAGTGAATCTGGATATACACTCATTGTATATTTACCATCCTTTGTTCATATTTTCTTATTATAAAAACAAAACTGTTCCCGAAAACATATTAAATCAGTTTTTAACGAACACAAAAAACACAAAAACATTTTCTTTCTTATTTGTACAAAATGTTTATTCAAAAATCCAAAAATAATCATCTTTACCCTCTCACATCTTTGATTCTTCATCCCTACCCCTCTGTAAACCTTTGATTCTTTCTATGTCGTATCCACACCATTTGGGTTGCCAATGGTGTGGTGGCCCTCATAACGGTGGAAATTGCCCCGGCTGTGGCGTGATAGAGTCAGAAAATGGGCCTGTCTATAACCAGGATCCCTATTCTTACCATGACACAAATGATTTATTCCACCAGCCACCAAACCATGAGATACTGACATATTCGTGTGAATATTGTGGAGGTCCTCATCAGGGATTTGAGTGTCAAACCGAAAACACGTTTGTCTACGAACAGTTTTCTGGTAACACTCAGAATTTTGAAAATGACCAATATCCATACGATTTACCAAACCAGACTCAACAGTTTAACTGTTGTGAGTACTGTGGTAGTTCACACTACAGTTCTGATTGTCAATCAGGAAACACGCTTGTCTATGAGCAGGTTCCTGATAACAATTATGACTACAACACATATGACTCACAGCCACATCAGTTTTACTGTTGTGATTAATGTGGAGGTCCACACTTCAGCTCAGATTGTCAAACAGGGAATCCAATTCCCTGTAACAATCTTGACACATCATATTATGACCAACCTCCACAGTCCCAATTGAGTCAGGCAATTCTTCCAAAAATGCAAAATATGATGAAAATTGTTGATGAACTTAAGGATTTAGTTAAAGATTTTGCTCAAAAATATACACATGAGAAATCCTTGGAAGAATTGCTGGCTGAAGAGCAGGCTGCTAAAGTAAATTCCCAAGATGCCCATGAAAAATCTATTAGGGAATCAATTGCAAAAGAAAAAGTAGCCAAGTCTATCTCTTTGTTCCATTTTATTCCTGATGACAGTGATGATGAAGATACACTTGATATCTTTCAATTCTATAAAGATTCATCAAGTTCATCAGTTGATATCCCAGCAGTTGAGATTCCATCTCAAACAACTGCTATCACACCCGAAGTTCACACTCACTCTCTAAACATGGGGGATGAGCATCTTAGCACTGTTCCTAATAAGGAATCGGACGAATTCATAAAGTCTAGTGTTGAGAACCTTGTCCCAATCCCGAGAGAGTTACAGGGAACTTTTGATCATGTGTGTGATTTAACTTCCCCTCTTGAGTGTTCAAACGATCATTTTGAGACTTTCTCAGATTTTAATGATGATTGTACATCTCATGGAGACATTGAGTATATTGAGGCATCACTCCCACAGTCTGATGCTGATCCTCTTCTTGAGGAGTTCACTGATGAACTTACTCACATCAATCCACTTTCACTGGAAAGATATGATGGTTGATGAGGCGAAAAATGAACCACTTTTAGGGGGTCATTTAAGCCCGTAATTGAATTTATTTGATCAAATATTGCCCTAAATCGTTCCTTTTGTGATTTTAGGTACTTTGGGAGAGAAATCTGGAAAAGGAAGCAATTCAGACGTTTTTGAAGCATAAAAGTGAAGAAAACGCCAAAGACTTAATTTTCCAAGCTGGGAACAGTAGGTGACGGCGTCAAGAGTAACAATCTGACGGCGTCAAGAGTAACAATTTGAAGGCGTCACAAGGAAGAGCGTCAAGTGTAAAATACGTGATGGCCTGGAAAAAGCTAATACATGACGGCGTCAGATGTAGATCAAGGCAGTCCGAGAATTCTTTTGGCGGCGAGATGACGGCGTCACCCATTTGGTCTTGACGCCGTCAGCCTCAATTTCCTATATATAGTTTTCTAATTTTCATTCATAAAAAAAGGGAGAAGTTTTGGAGAAATCCTAAGGCCGAACCTATTACGAATTTTACAGGTTTTTCAAGGGTTTTCAGCCCTTGAACCCTTACATGTGTAATTGAGATAAGTGTTCTTCTAATTCAATCAATATGTCTATGTGTTGGTTGTCTATATCTTGTGCTTGTCTTAATTCCACCATGCTAGGCTAGATTTATCTTGTGTTTGCTTAGATCTAATGAAATCTAGATGTTAATTATGTGTTGATTACTTGTTTATGGTTGTATTGGATGAATGATTTCGATGTTAGGCTTAAGAAAACTGGCAGATCTCCAAATGGTAACATGCTTGAACGTCTTAGGAAACATGAACCGATGTGCACTAGGTTTTATTGGTTGTATTTAATGCGTGATTAAATTCTAATGATCCCATGTTAGGAGCTTCTTAGCCGGCTCGACATAGGAGTGAAGTAGGCACTCATAGGATTGGGGAGTTAAGTACGCCACCCCATGAATGGTATTAAGGTCCGTCATCCACGCAACAATAACAAGTAATTAACGTGTAAAAGATATCTAGGGAGTAGTGAAATCTAAGTAAACACAATTTCTCCATTTATTACTCACAACCTTAGTTTAATTTAGTTTTATTTTCATTTCCAGTATTTTATTTTGATTGCATCTTTAGTATTGGGTTAGTTGACTAGCAACTAATTCCGCCCCAATCCTTCAAACACGATATTTTTATTTGCTTTCTAAAAAATATAAAAATACAAAAATAATCATCCCTCATCTTTAGAACTAGTATTTAGGTTTTCTAATCCTAGCGACACTATTCCTAGCTGAACGATTAATCCCCCGGTACTTGTCACTATACTATATTACAACGATCAGGTACACTGCCTAGTGGGGGTTGTGAGCTTCTCGAGATCCCACGAGAGGTAAAGCCTGGTGCAATCCCTACGCATCAAGTTTTTGGCGCCGCAACCCGGGGAATAGTTATTGTCTAGGTTAGAATTTCTTTTTATTAGGTCTACTTGCTAGATTCCTTTCTAGTAAGATTTTATTTTTATTTTTAGGTTTTGTTTAGTCTATCTTTTTCTTCGTGTTTTTGTTAGTAAATTAAATTCATTGACTATTCCGTTGACCAATATGGAAAACGCGAATCCACCCCTTTCTCCTAGTGAAGTGGCTGTGTTACGTGAACAAATTGAGAGTGAGATTAGGGAACTGAGGGAGCTTAATAGGTTGATTAAGGTTGAGCTCGACCAGGCATTTAGTGACCTAGCGACCGCCTTGTATTCAAATGAGAACCTGGGGCCTAATGATTTTGTGAATGTCGTTGAGGAACTTGAAGAGGGGGAAATAGATCCGAAGCTAAATGATTATTTTAATCTATACCCCACTAAAGAGGAGATTGCATATTATAATAATCTTATTGATAACCCGCGATCTCCTTTCACTATAATCGAACCTAAGATAAAGAGAGGCGATCCTAAGAATGTTAAGATACCATGTATGATTGGGTATAGACACGTTAACAATGCTTACATTGACTTTAAATTCCCAATCAACATTATGTCCTCAAATATTTATAATTATATAGTGAAAACAAGACTTGAACCTAGAAAAGATCCCAAATACCCCGGTGGAGTTTGTAACTTTGTCGGGAGAGTTAAAGGTTTACATGTCTTTGTTGGGAATTTCACTTTTATCACCGACTTTATGATTGTGGAAGATCTTGCTAATGTTATTGATTGTCGATTGTCCAATGTCGTGTTTGGTAAACCGTTTGTTAAGGAGTCCAAGTTATAATATGATGAGATAGAAGGGACAATCCGATTTGCAAGTAACACCGATAGGATCACTTATAGGATGCCTAATAGAATGAAAGAATTTCGCTTTATATCCCGATTTGATAAGCGTTGGTGCTTTTGAGGACATCAATGAAGAGGATAAGAAAAAGGGCATGGATTATGTATGGGAAAAGAGAAGTCTTTTCTACAAAGATTGCTTGGCTCTAGGACCAAGGTATAAAGTCGATAAGGAATTTACCCAAAGGATTATGGGGGCGATTGAGAAAAAGGTGATTGGTTTCTACCAAGAATATTTACAATCGGAGAGTGAAAACAATGATGAGGTCACGTAGTAACCCATGACCTTGAGTCTAGCTACAAGAGTCGTAAATAAAAAAAAGCGCTTCTTGGGAGGCAACCCATGTTTTGTGTGATTTTATTTTGTTTGTTTGTTATTTGCTTCCGTATGCATGCTTTATTTTTATTGTTGGTAGATCATGTTTCTAAAATAAATAGTGGAAATACTTTACTTTGTTGTTTTGGCCTAGTCTTAACTCCACCTAAAAGTATTTTTGCAAAAGATAAGTGTAAGGGGAAACCCCAAATATGTTTTTAAGAAACAAACCGATCATGATTCTTAACAATATTAAGTGAACATGTATATTCATAATCGTTAGAGTCAAATGCTTGTATTGAGTCATAATGAAGTTTTGCAGGATTTTCCAGGAAGTAGGACCAAGTTTTTCCAGAAATTTTCCAGAAACTTAACATAAGAATTTCTGCAGGTCACTTCTGACGGCGTCATGAGCTTGCTCTTGATGGCGTCACGTGTAAAAATCTGGAAATTTTACCGGTTTTGTTTTTCTAACGGAGTCTTAAGGTTTTTGTTGAATAAATTAAGTTTTATAATCTCCAGGAAATCTGCAAACTTCATTCCACAAGCATTATATCTTACTTTGTTTTCTAGGATTTAGTAACTTATATAGATTGCCGCCGATTTTATGTGAGGTTGCCTTGTTTGTTTTCTCAGGATTTACAGGTTATGTATGACAAGAAGATGATTTATATTCTGGAAGGGAAGCTTTGATTGTTCATTTTCTTAGAGGAAGATTTAACCTGGCCACCTTATTATCCATACCGAGCGAATCAGGGGAGTATTTGATTTCATTCTTTTTACTTTTTCACTTTTACATTCTTTACTTGAACATTGGGGACAATGTTCATCTTAAGTGTAAGGGGAGGGTAAAATGATGATACCTTACAGATACACTTTCGCTTGAGTTTGTTTGTTTGATAGTAGATGTGTAATAAAACTATGAGAAATACTTGTTAGTGCAATTTTAGCGCCAAATTTAAATTTTTTTACAACATTTAGGAGTGAAACTTTAGCCATAGCAAGCATCTCATGGATAGGAGATTGTATGACTAGCACAAAACCGTATATTCAGAAAAATCTTCCACCAAAATATGTGAGGTTCGCCTTTAGATTTGATAGGAAAAGCATTTACTATTAATGCTTATGAGTGTACCGTTAGCATTTAGATTCTAGAACTTGCGTTAGTGATGCATCCCGAGACCGCTAGTGAGACTACATTCGTGTGGTAGGATTTACTACATGATAAGAGGCATTAGGATCACCCTTGTGTTAAACCCGGATTATAATTACTTGACCATTTAAGTCATATTACTTGGCTAGTTAAGTCAACTAATTTTTCCCACACCTTAGCGTTGTACTCATTTTTAGTACACGAAACCCCTAGTACACCCGTCCGAGCCTATCTTTTCGTTTCTTACTTTAAGCATCTTACTTAAAGGAAGAATTTGTTACACCTTACTTAAATGTACACCCAAATCGCCTTAGCCTTCCGTGTATGCACTCATCTTTAATGCATTATTGTTATTTGTTTAAACCCTAATTTAATTATCTAATTGATTACATGGTTGCTAAGTCGAGTCATATCCTTGTACATATTGTTTTGGGACGATTGGGACTCATGGGTAAAGTACTTATTTTATGGAGTAACGGGGGAGAACATCATTTATTACCCCCATATGTACGTTAATCTTAAAAGTGCTCCAAGCGTTTTGATTTTCTTAATTCGAGTCAATAGATTAGTTTATTGTAAAGTATGTAAAAATTCAAGTGTAAGGGGAATTTCCATTCCCTATGATGTATTATTTTGTATGGTAGGGTAAGAGAGTATGAAAAAAAAAAAAAATCGGAAAGATCAAGAAAAAGAAAAAAAAAATAGAAAAAGAAAAGAGAAAAAAACATACGGACTACCATCCCGTTTCATTCTATGTTTATTTTATGTTTTTGTTATTTTTCATTTATTAGCTTAAGTCGAGTCTAGTCTTGGCTTAGCAACGCCATATTGTACATGTAATTAACTAAGATTGTTAACTCGCCACCAGTAAAGACTTCCTTTATCCAACAAAACCGTGTATTTCATATCCCTACACCTAACGTTACAACCCTTTAAAAGACATCTTTGATAGTTTATCCTAGGTGCTTACGCCATGTGGTGGAGGTTTGATCCTTTCCCAAGCCTATGGTAATCTATTTTGCTATAACAGGTAGTGAGAGATATCTTCCGTTTCCATATTGTAATTTATACTTTATTACACCCGAGAGATGTGAGTATCTAAACACTATTTGTGAGGTGCTTGTGTATGACCTCCGTGCTTGTCTATTGGTCTTTAGTGGAACGATTATTTGTTGTAATTACTTTTATATTAGTGTTAAATGACCCCTAACTTGTATTTTGACTAGAATAAAAGCGCATTTGCTTGAGGACAAGCAAATCTCAAGTGTAAGGGTATATGATGAGGCGAAAAATGAACCACTTTTAGGGGGTCATTTAAGCCCGGAATTGAATTTATTTGATCAAATATTGCCCTAAATCGTTCATTTTGTGATTTTAGGTCCTTTGGGAGGGAAATCTGGAAAAGGAAGCAATTCGGATGTTTTTGAAGCATAAAAGTGAAGAAAACGCCAAAGACTTAATTTTCCATGCTGGGAACAGTAGGTGACGGCGTCAAGAGTAACAATTTGACGGCGTCAAGAGTAAATTGCATGACAGCCCGGTACTGAAATGAAGGCGTCACAAGGAAGAGCGTCAAGTGTAAAATACGTGACGGCCTGGAAAAAGCTAATACATGACGGCGTCAGATGTAGATCAAGGCAGTTCGAGAATTCTTTTGGTGGCGAGATGACGGCGTCACCCATTTGGTCTTGACGCCGTCAGCCTCAATTTCCTATATATAGTTTTCTAATTTTCATTCATAAAAAAAGGGAGAAGTTTTGGAGAAACCCTAAGGCCGAACCTATTACAAATTTTACAGGTTTTTCAAGGGTTTTCAGCCCTTGAACCCTTACATGTGTAATTGAGATAAGTGTTCTTCTAATTCAATCAATATGTCTAGGTGTTGGTTGTCTATATCTTGTGCTTGTCTTAATTCCACCATGCTAGGCTAGATTTATCTTGTGTTTGCTTAGATCTAATGAAACCTAGATGTTAATTATGTGTTGATTACTTGTTTATGGTTGTATTGGATGAATGATTTTGATATTAGGCTTAAGAAAACTGGTAGATCTCCAAATGGTAACATGCTTGAACGTCTTAGGAAACATGAACCAGGTTTTATTGGTTGTATTTAATGCATGAGTAAATTCTAATGATCCCATGTTAGGAGCTTCTTAGCCGGCTCGACATAGGAGTGAAGTAGGCACTCATAGGATTGGGGAGTTAAGTGCGCCACCCCATGAATGGTATTAAGGAATACAATCCGTCATGCACGCAACTATAACAAGTAATTAACGTGTAAAAGATATCTAGGGAGTAGTGAAATCTAAGTAAACACAATTTCTCCACTTATTGCTCACAACCTTAGTTTAATTTAGTTTTATTTTCATTTCCAGTATTTTATTTTGATTGCATCTTTTGTATTGGGTTAGTTGACTAGCAACTAATTCCGCCCAAATCCTTCAAACCCGAGATTTTTATTTGCTTTCTAAAAAATATAAAAATACAAAAATAATCATCCCTCATCTTTAGAACTAGTATTTAGGTTTTCAAATCCTAGCGACACTATTCCTAGCTGAACGATCAATCCCCCGGTACTTGTCACTATACTATACTTCAACGATCAGGTACACTGCCTGGTGGGGGTTGTAAGCTTATCGAGATCCCTCGAGAGGTAAAGCCTGGTGCAATCCCTACGCATCAATGGTCTCCTCGACTTTGAAGCCGATCTAGGAGAAATTGAAAGTCTCCTATATCATGATCCACCACTCAGTTCTTATCCCAGCAGTCCAATAGAGAATGATAATCACTTTGTTCCCGAATCATTCGATACTACTCTCACCAATCCTCTATTTGAATTTGAATCTGAATTCACTTTGATTTCTGATAATCCACTCTTTGATATTCAGAACGAGGATAGTGATGAGTTTATAATGGAACATGAATTCACAGATTCACATCTTGTGAATAATTCTCTTCATGAGGAGTTCTCTGATTAACTCACTCATATCATGACTCCTCCGGAGTTTGATAGCCCGGGGGGAGATGCACTCAATCATGAGTATTTGCAAATTCCCACCCACCCTCCCGAGATGTTTTTGAGCCTAACCCTTGAAATCCAAATTTAGGCTAATGCGCTTGCTCTCGAGGAAGACGATCTTATCATGATTTTCATCATGGTTTTCTTCCTTTTCTTCACCTATAGGGTGACTTCTCTTGTTCTTCACTCCTTCGGGAATGAGGATACCATCTTTGATCCCGGCATTTTCATTTACCATTATCTTGAGCCGGGTACTTATCTCATCGGTGTGGAACTTTCACGTGCTTCAAATGTTTGTCCAAACATCTAGAATGAAAGTCCGATGGAGATTGTCTCTTCCACATCATGCTTCCCAAGGACAAATGAATTCGGGGTCGGGTCAAGCTAGCGACTCGGTAAACAAAAACAGTAGCATGTACTTAGGGTTTTCACCCTAAGTGTGGGGGAGTTACCCCTGCTGTGGTTACCAAAAAGTGAAAAAAATGGTGTTTTCCATATTTAGCTTTTGATGTTGCCCTTTTACGATCAAAGAGTCGGCATAATAGCCGGGACTTTGAATATTGAGGACAATATTCAATTCTAAGTGTGGGGGGGGGGGGGGGGGTATTTCGCTATTCTAGCGAATTTTATCACATTTTACTATCTAATACCCCCGTTTTTGGCAAAATTTTTGTGGTTATCAGTCCGCCATGTCTAAACGACAAAAGGATTGACTAATCCAGGAGCAAACGGCTCTTGGTAAAGATATATCAAATCCGTTGATGGCTTGTAATTTGCCTAAAATTGTATGGTACCTCAACTCGCCATATCCCAAAAAGTAAATGAGTGTGCTAGCCCGCAAGATTATGGCTTGTGGTAAAGGCAGTGGAAAAACCATAATTGGTAATCAGCTCACCAAGATGTTGACTATTCCATCAAAAGTTGGCTAGTCCAGAAGCAAATGGCTTTTGGTAAAGACAAATCAAATCCGTTGATAGCTGGTGGTTTGCTCAAAATCACATGGTTATCAAGTGGACCATAGTTCTTACCTGAACTGATACATTTGGCTACTCCAAAAGTAATGGATTTTGGTAAAGAGATTAAAATCCATTAAATTTTCAAAATAGTTTATTGCTAGGGACTAGCAATATTTTAGTGTGGGGGATTGATGAGTGCTCAAACACTCATCATTTTTGGTCAAATCTGAACTGCAAAACATACAAAAACACTCAGAAATGCATCAAAATACTGAAAATATTTCAAAATTGTGTTTTATATGTTCTAGATGCAAAAAGAGTAAAAACAGATGAAAAACATACAAAGTTTGCAAAATTGGCAGTTTCAGTCCTCCAACTTTCATAAAGTGTCAAAACTAGTCCCTGGTTATTCAAAATATGGAAAATTATCACTAAAGGTCCTTTCAAAATCATAAGTGGTCATATTTAATCCTTTGGTGAAAAATCTCAAAAGTTTTGGAAATTTACAAGTTTAGTCCCTGGAGTTTAAAAATTGGCAGATTTGGTCCCTGGTGGGATATTGTTGGAAGAAAAATCATTTTTGGACCTTGGGAAATCAAAAGTTATCAAAATTGGTCCCTGGGTGAAAGTTTTGAAAAGTTTACAATTTTGGTCCCTCAACTTTGAGTTTTGACATTTTTAGTCCCTGAGAAATTAAAATTGTAAAATTACATGAAAGGTCCTTGTGGAATTAAAACATGGCAGGAATAGTCCTTGGAACAAGTTTGAAAGATTGGCAAATCTGGTCCCTTAATTTTAGAATATTTACAAATTTGGTCCTTGTAAAATAATACAAACCAAATGGACCCTCGTTCTTTTTATCCAATACCACATCCAATCCATAAACCTGATCCACTAACCCCCTTAGCCCAACCTCAAAGCCCAAACATAAAAAATACATACCCCGTATTATCCTCCCAGTCAACAGGTCAAACTCATCTCCCACCTCACACCCACACGTGATGCCTGCAATCTCCCTGCCACTCCAACACCATCATCACCCCTATTCCCACACTCTACCCACTCCTTTATCACTTTCCACCACTACCTTCCAAACTAATCCCTCTGCCACAAGCAAAACAGCCCAACTTGCTTGTATTTTGTTTTCCTGCCAAAAGAATACAAACGGCCAAGATGTAAAGAGCCAATCCAAGGGCTGGGAAAGAGTCAAGAACAGGAGACAAGATGGAAACCCTAATTTCAGTTTTAGTATAGAAAAATATGTAAGCCTTGAAGAGGCAGTAGGTAATTTAGTATATAATTAATTAGTTTATGTTAATTTAGTTTTAAGCCTTTCAATTTAGTGTTGTAACTTACATTTTGAGTTAATCAAATTTCAAAGTTTTAAATACAATTGCTTTTCTAAATTACTATTTTAGCTTATTTGTATTTGCTTAATTCAATTGCTTATTTGCCTTCAGCTTATCAGTTGCTTATTCTGCTTCTTTTTAATTGCTTATTGTATTCTTAGTTAGCTTATCAGTATTTGTTATTAGGTTTGTGGCCTCTAGATTAGGTTTGGTTGAAAATTGTCCCATTTAAGTTTGAGATAGCTTAACTTAGTTGCGCAGTTTACTGACTTTCATAGGTTTAGTTTTGCTCTTTAAATGTTTTTAGACTCAGTTAGACTATCATTCTCCATAAACTTGCTTCAAAACCTGTTTTCATAGTGTTAAAAATCATTTTGAGAATCTTAGAGACAGTTTGGCACAAGAACTTTTTAACACAAAATCTGGTTTTGACCCATTGTCTTTACTCAAATCAGCTTCCTTTTATTGTTAGTAGTTTTAGACTTAATTTTCTTGTTTCCAAATAACTTAAAAATAGTTCAGTTGCTTTCCCTGTTATTTAATTTCATGAATGTGGAAGCTAGGATAAATCGTTGTTTAGGCATTTGCTAGTTATTTCACTTGTTTGATTTTAGTCACAATTAGGATAGAGTAGGAGTTCAACATCTTGTACCTTAGATTTGTTGGTCAAAAGTTCCTTTCCGATCCATTTTACACCATTACTGCACTTGCAGACTTCTGTCCTATTTAGTCCTTTTTGACCTCAAATTGATGCAAGCTATAGGTAGAATCAGCTTGTGATGTTTGACGCACACCTAGCTCACAGTTTAGTTTCAACTTAGTCAAGCTTATTTTAGACTTTAGGGGCTTATTAGTAGTGTAAAAGTTGAGTCAAGTAGGTGTTTGGGCTGTGCTAATCAAGCTTTACAAAACAGTCTAAGTACTTCTTTTTAATTTCAAAATTAAGTAGGCAAAAGTTAGTTCCAAAATTCAAATTCGGTTGCATAAGTAGTTCATAGTATAGTTTTAATTAAGTCAAGGCTTGTTTAAACTTCTTGAGATCCTTGGGTAGCTTAATTTATGCATGCTAATACACCCCTTAGGACTTGCTGCTACATCAGACCTGACCAAACCTCCCCACCCTTCCAGGCCTGCTTTTACAACATGTCTAGACTTGTTGTGACCCATTTGACCCATTTTGTGCCTTGCTACCTTGGCTTGAAGCAGTTCCACTCAACCCATTTGATCTTGGCGCTTATTTCAGTGGGTACAGCGTGAATTGGAAGCTCAAATTACCCCTGCAAAACACACCCACCAGGCCTGCACATTAGCAGCCTGCTGTCCCATTTGCAGCCCTGCTGCATTAGTTGGTCAACCCAGTCCCTTAGCACCCTTTGTTTTTAAAATCAGTGAGACTCAAGTAGCTTTAGGATTGGATGTTTGTTTCACTTTTAGTTTGTAGCATTGCAGCCCCCAGTTTTAAGGTAGAAGCTTATGCACAGGTTTGAAGTTCCCCTTTGGACGGTTTGCATCAGCAGTTTGCTTGTTGTTTATTTTTTAGCTTTTTGAGTAAAATTGTTGTTTTGCATTGCTTGTTATTCTGTCCCATTAGTGCTTAATAGGTTTCCCTCCCCTAGTTCAGTTTTTATGGCTTATTGTTTAGCTTTTTGTGCATTCAAGTTCCCTAGCAGCCCACATTTGGCTTTGAACTTGAAGATATTGCTTGAATTTAAGAAGCTCTCACATTTGGATTTGTGTATATGTGCTTAAGTTTAAGTTTAAGAGCTTATCTAATTAGCTTATTCAGCTTCATTAGTGGCCTGTATGAACCAGTGGGTCTGACTTAACCCATTTGGTGATTCTCAGTCATTTTTTTAGCTTCTTCTTGTTTTAGTTAATTCTTGTTAAGTTTTGAGTAGGTTTAACTCATATATGTTGGTTTGAGCTTAAAGAGAGATTTTGATATGCTTGCACGATTCATCATTGCCCCTACTAGCTTCATACTTACCTGTCATTGGAACAGTCCAAGCAGCCATATTCATAAGCTAATATATAGCTGATTGGCCTCAAACGGTCAGATAATTATTGGTCAACCACTTGTGAATGGTCAAGTATAATAGTCAAACAGCTGAGGCAAATGCTTCCGTGAAATACAGTGTTTTCCCGGGTCGTAATGTCCCAACGAGGTGTGCGATGTTTTATTATAAACGAATTTGTGATCGAGTGAATGTGAACAGGAAAGGTATAAGTGTGTGTGTGTGTTTAAACTAGGGTTTTATAACTTAAAATGACTTAAATAAACTAATAAGAGTGATTACGTAAAACCTAGATATCTAAAACGTACACCAATTAAAATCAGACGCGACTGCGTACTGAGAAAAAGGTGAGTTTTAAGAAAAATAAACTACAAGGGTTAAAATTGAAAATTTTATAAACTTAAACTTAAAATAAAATTAAATTAAAAAGAAAACTATTTTTTAGATTATTTTAATATTTAATATTAATTATTTAATTAAAAACTATTTAACTATTTAATTAAAACTAAACTAAAAATGATAACTATTACAAATTAAACTAAAAACTTATAAAAATAATTTCTAAACTTAAATTAGAACTTGAAGAAA
This sequence comes from Artemisia argyi, assembly GCA_030686995.1. Classification (NCBI taxonomy): domain Eukaryota; kingdom Viridiplantae; phylum Streptophyta; class Magnoliopsida; order Asterales; family Asteraceae; genus Artemisia; species Artemisia argyi. The sequence goes on from CM060679.1 coordinate 104,327,679, forward strand.
GTATAAAAAATAAAAATAATTGTTTTTGTCTTTTTATAAGCTTTTTATTAATTAATAACTAATTATATTATTTAAACTAATTAAATTATTTTAAATTACAAATAATACTAAAATGACTTGGAAAATTAAGAAAATTTTTATAAATCTAATTAACCATCATAGGAATCCTAAAAAATTATAAAAACTTTATCTTATATATTTTTAAACTAGTTTACTAATTATTATTCTATTTATTATTTAATTACTATGTAAACTATTTAAATTATAAAAACTATTAAATGAACAGTATAAATCACAAGAAAATTTCTAAAATTATCTTATGACTTATAGAAGCTAGGAAAAATATAAAATATAGGTGTTACTATATAAAAACTAATTATGCTATTTATAATTTAATTATTGATTAATTATTAATTAAACTATTATTAAATCTAATAAATACTAAATTACAAAATAAAAATCTGATAAATTTATTAAAAATACTTTAATATAAAAGGAAATTAATAAAAATATAAAAACACAACTTACTTAATAAAAATGTAAAAATGAAAATTAAAATTAAATTGTATTAAATAGAAACTATCACTTATTTTTATATTGATTTTTCTGGATTTTTATTTTACAGAACTATATTATATATACAAATAAACAACTTTAATAAAAACAACTTTTTTATAAGCTACTAATAAGCACTGTGGAAGCTTAATGCTACCACAGTTGACTTTGTTTGACTGAAATGAGAAATAAGCTCAAATGAGCTGGTGTGGGACCCACTATGGCTAAATCTGGTTCTAATAAGTACTTTGGACTTGTCTAAGCTGAAAATGGCCAAATAAGCTCAGTAGATAAGCTGATAAGCCATATTAAGCTAATCCAAAAACATAAAAGCAACACAGAATAGGACAAAGTTTATGGGTATTTCTAGGTGGAGTCCACTGAGACACAGGTCAAACAAATGGTCAATTCTAAGAACCTGGTAGGAGGGGGGTTGGGAAAAGCTAAATAGGAGGTGTGGGGCCCACTGAGTTGGTCAGAAATCACCACCAAAGTGGTGGTGATGAACTGATAACTGCTGATGCAGGGCACACCTTTGCCCTACAAGTGTGTTTGAGGGTGAGTGGGGCCCAGATTGTAACACCCCCAAAATACTGCAGCGGAAGACTGTGTCACTGGGGTGCTACTTCATAATACAAAGTACAAGTTATAGAAAACGAACTCTAAATGAGACGTTTTGAAAAGTTACCATTCGATTAATGAATTCAAAGTTACAAACATGAGATTCCAAAGTATGATACATAAATGTATACAAAATGTTGAATGGTAAATGATAAAAGCGTAAGTCTTCAGAATATGCAGCTTGACTCTAAGTTCCACGCACTAGCTATCGTCTTACTAACCTGAGATAAACATGCTAAAGTGTCAACACAATGGTTGGTGAGTTCATAGAGTTTGTCTTAAAATAGTTAAAACGCCTTAAAGAATGTTGACACAGCAAAGGCATCGTGAATCCACTCAGTTACAAATCCCGCCATAAGAGACTTGTAACCCGTGTGTTCACAACCCACTGCTACATATAAAGTTTATACAATGCACCGGATTATATTCACCCAAGGTCAAGAATAGACACAAGGGCGGGGGTCTCTCCCCAAATAGTACTACGACATCCAAGGTCAAGTATAGACACAAGGGTAGGGGGCATCTTCCCATGAGTACTACCAATACCTCTCCGACAGAATAGAGTATTATGTATGTATGTAAATACGAATCTTGTATTTAAATTAAGCAAGTCTAGTGTAACAAGTATGTATAACGCAATCAAGTATAATGCCAATCAAGTATAACACAATCAAGTATAAATGTTAAAGAGTATTTGTACAAGTAAGCAAGTAGTTGTGCATGTATCTCCCCCAAAGAGTTAAAACAAGTACGAAAAGAGTAGGGGCTATGACTCACCTTAAGCTTATGTAATGAGAAATGAAAGTGGTAGTCGAATCGCGAAAATCTCTAAGAGCAGCCTATAATAGAACGTTGCGACTTAGGTTTGGAGTAACGTCTAAGAATATGAAGAATTGCCAATATATGTCTTGCATAATGTTCATGATGTAGTACTTAGTATATAGTGTAAGTCTTTGAATATAAATTGTTTATGAAACATGTATAGGTTGTACATCTCTTACTACCGTTCGGGCCGACATAATTCAGAAGTCATGGAGTAAACGTTCGAGGAGCCAGGACACTTTAACTCGTAAATCCACAACTCGTCTCGACGGCTTACTCAATGAACTCCTCACATGAGGCTCCCTACTATTGTAGTATTTGATAACATATATTTAAGTTTTGATCTTTAAAAGTTATATGATCTTTAGCCGTGGCTTTGCCGTGACTTTGGTCATGTTACCATGGTCTTGAGACTCAACCTTGGCTTTAGCCATGGTTGTGGTCTTGGCTTTAGGTCATTAGACCTCTTGGTCTTAGTAAAACATAACTATTATCTAGTGACTTTGGTCTAAAAATGGGCTGTTAAGAATTTGAAGAAAATTATGACTCAGAAAGCATTTTCAGGGCTCGAGCTTCTTTGTTCCTGAACGAAAATGGCGTTCCGGACAACTTTAGTGTTTTAACTTTTTGATGAATCGGACCAGAAGTGGGACTTTCAAATTGGCAGAATGCAAACAGTAGGGTTTAGGCAGTTTCGGCGTTTTGGTGTCGCTAACTTCTTATGGTCATAACTTTTGACTCGTGTACTCGTTTTGGGTGATTCAAATTGCTATGTTTTCCTTGTTAAGTCCTCTTTAACAGTAAGTAAGTGTCAAATATCAAAGTTATACTATTGTGGTCGTGGTTTTCCATAAAAATCACTAGTTTGCTTGTTTACTTGTCATAAGTTAACATATGTATACCAATACTTGTTTTATCCATTTTTAAACATCATGAACACAATACAAGAACATATATAGCATGAAAGAACCATAATAAGCATGAAAATGATATTGAGCAAGAAAGTGTATAAGGGTTTGCTTACAACTTTTGGCTTTCTAAAGAAAGGAAGTCAAGTATGAACTAGGACACTAAACCTATGCTTGTAAACCCTTTACCATAACTCTTGTAACCCTTGCTAGCCTTGATCTAACCCTTGTGAAAACCATTTAACTTCAGCCCTAGTAACCTTGTGTAGCTCCTAATTCAACCATGGAATCACCAAACAAACTTGAGAACTAGGTAGAGAATACTAAGACCTTGAACTTTGTAGTGTAACTTGTATATTGAAGATCAAAGGATCATGGTGCTATGATATAAGGGAGTGGCGTTTTTGTGGTGAAGAAAGGAAGAAGAATGAGCTTGTATTTATACTATGAATGAGGAGGTTAGGAAGGTGGCTAGGAAAGTGCTATAACTTGGTGACAAAGTTGTAATTAAGTAAGATCTAATGGTTAAAGTCAAGATTTAACCACACATGGTGACTCCCCCCCCTCCTAAGTCGTTTTTCCAAGGATAAGGGTGACTAGATGAGTAGTCATGGTCTTTGGATGATAATATCCTAAGTATGTAGCTAGTTTTGACTCTGTAAATCGCTAACCGTAAGTTTTTAAGTCACGAAACGTAAAACCGGGTATCCTAAAAATATGAAACTTATAAATATGGTTAAACATGTCAATATAGTCCATAATAAAATATAAAATGAGTGGTAGGTTCTATCGGGTGCGAAAACCCTGCTAAAAACTGGAAACACGGGTCTAAAACGCGCAATTTGCGTAAAACGCTGAACTGAAAAACGTAAAATTCCGAAACTTTTGGAATTGTCCTAAAATGAGAGAAAATCATATTTCTATTGTTTATAATGTTTTATGGATATATCGGGATGCTGAAAGAACGTTTAAACCTAAAAGTAAATCTCGGACACGGCTTTGTGATTTTTGCAGAAATGATCTGACGAGCGTCAAACTCTCGGATTATCGTTAAAATAGTTTAACTTACGAGAATATGAAATAAAAATTTCTGAGATGAATAGTGAAAAGTTAATAGTAAAAAGTGAATAGTAAAATGTGAATAGTAAAAAGTGAATAGTAAAATTTTCGAGAATAAAAGTTAACCTGAAATTGCGAATTGTTACAGTCTCTACCCCTTAAGGAGAACTTCGTCCCGAAGTTCAGTTGATATTAACTACTTACGGTGTGTCTAAGAGAATTCGGGATTTCAGGATCTCTAAAATAGTGGTGTTCACTCTGATTCGTCTAAGGTTGTGGTTAAGGAGTTGTATCGGCTACAATTAAGCCCACTTATTTATAACACATTACTTACATAAAGAAGCGTCCAAATTTATGTAAGTAAGGGATCATAAACTCATGGTTCGGTGATTTACAATTTCTTTATTTAACTGAAGAGGCGTCCCAATCCATTTAAATAAGGAGATTCTAAAACATCCTACTTAAGAATTTCCGACACAAAATCCGCCTTGTGAGGCAGATGGTAAGATAATCCAGTCATCAAATCCCTAAAGCTAAGTAATAATATTATTTAACTCAAATCTTGTGTCTCATCAAACAAGAACTGTCACAAGATCAAGTTAACTAATTAGTTATTACTGAGCTCCATGTTTTTAATGACTCGACGAATCTCTGGGGCTCCTTATAATACTAAAGTCACATCATCTAACAGCGTGGAACTAAACCAACAACTACCAAAAAGCGTATGTGTATGTAGTGTGTGTAAGGCAAATAAAGAGGAAGGTCCCAACGTATATAGCAGTTATAGTCTAGGCACTAAATGCAACCTAGTTCTCTATAACCAAGGCTCTGGTACCAATCTGTAACACCCCCAAAATACCGCAGCGGAAGACTGTGTCACTGGGGTGCTACTTCATAATACAAAGTACAAGTTATAGAAAACGAACTCTAAATGAGACGTTTTGAAAAGTTACCATTCGATTAATGAATTCAAAGTTACAAACATGAGATTCCAAAGTATGATACATAAATGTATACAAAATGTTGAATGGTAAATGATAAAAGCGTAAGTCTTCAGAATATGCAGCTTGACTCTAAGTTCCACGCACTAGCTATCGTCTTACTAACCTGAGATAAACATGCTAAAGTGTCAACACAATGGTTGGTGAGTTCATAGAGTTTGTCTTAAAATAGTTAAAAAGCCTTAAAGAATGTTGACACAGCAAAGGCATCGTGAATCCACTCAGTTACAAATCCCGCCATAAGAGACTTGTAACCCGTGTGTTCACAACCCACTGCTACATATAAAGTTTATACAATGCACCGGATTATATTCACCCAAGGTCAAGAATAGACACAAGGGCGGGGGTCTCTCCCCAAATAGTACTACGACATCCAAGGTCAAGTATAGACACAAGGGTAGGGGGCATCTTCCCATGAGTACTACCAATACCTCTCCGACAGAATAGAGTATTATGTATGTATGTAAATACGAATCTTGTATTTAAATTAAGCAAGTCTAGTGTAACAAGTATGTATAACGCAATCAAGTATAATGCCAATCAAGTATAACACAATCAAGTATAAATGTTAAAGAGTATTTGTACAAGTAAGCAAGTAGTTGTGCATGTATCTCCCCCAAAGAGTTAAAACAAGTACGAAAAGAGTAGGGGCTATGACTCACCTTAAGCTTATGTAATGAGAAATGAAAGTGGTAGTCGAATCGCGAAAATCTCTAAGAGCAGCCTATAATAGAACGTTGCGACTTAGGTTTGGAGTAACGTCTAAGAATATGAAGAATTGCCAATATATGTCTTGCATAATGTTCATGATGTAGTACTTAGTATATAGTGTAAGTCTTTGAATATAAATTGTTTATGAAACATGTATAGGTTGTACATCTCTTACTACCGTTCGGGCCGACATAATTCAGAAGTCATGGAGTAAACGTTCGAGGAGCCAGGACACTTTAACTCGTAAATCCACAACTCGTCTCGACGGCTTACTCAATGAACTCCTCACATGAGGCTCCCTACTATTGTAGTATTTGATAACATATATATAAGTTTTGATCTTTAAAAGTTATATGATCTTTAGCCGTGGCTTTGCCGTGACTTTGGTCATGTTACCATGGTCTTGAGACTCAACCTTGGCTTTAGCCATGGTTGTGGTCTTGGCTTTAGGTCATTAGACCTCTTGGTCTTAGTAAAACATAACTATTATCTAGTGACTTTGGTCTAAAAATGGGCTGTTAAGAATTTGAAGAAAATTAGGACTCAGAAAGCATTTTCAGGGCTCGAGCTTCTTTGTTCCTGAACGAAAACGGCGTTCTGGACAACTTTAGTGTTTTAACTTTTTGATGAATCGGACCAGAAGTGGGACTTTCAAATTGGCAGAATGCAAACAGTAGGGTTTAGGCAGTTTCGGCGTTTTGGTGTCGCTAACTTCTTATGGTCATAACTTTTGACTCGTGTACTCGTTTTGGGTGATTCAAATTGCTATGTTTTCCTTGTTAAGTCCTCTTTAACAGTAAGTAAGTGTCAAATATCAAAGTTATACTATTGTGGTCGTGGTTTTCCATAAAAATCACTAGTTTGCTTGTTTACTTGTCATAAGTTAACATATGTATACCAATACTTGTTTTATCCATTTTTAAACATCATGAACACAATACAAGAACATATATAGCATGAAAGAACCATAATAAGCATGAAAATGATATTGAGCAAGAAAGTGTATAAGGGTTTGCTTACAACTTTTGGCTTTCTAAAGAAAGGAAGTCAAGTATGAACTAGGACACTAAACCTATGCTTGTAAACCCTTTACCATAACTCTTGTAACCCTTGCTAGCCTTGATCTAACCCTTGTGAAAACCATTTAACTTCAGCCCTAGTAACCTTGTGTAGCTCCTAATTCAACCATGGAATCACCAAACAAACTTGAGAACTAGGTAGAGAATACTAAGACCTTGAACTTTGTAGTGTAACTTGTATATTGAAGATCAAAGGATCATGGTGCTATGATATAAGGGTGTGGCGTTTTTGTGGTGAAGAAAGGAAGAAGAATGAGCTTGTATTTATACTATGAATGAGGAGGTTAGGAAGGTGGCTAGGAAAATGCTATAACTTGGTGACAAAGTTGTAATTAAGTAAGATCTAATGGTTAAAGTCAAGATTTAACCACACATGGTGACTCCCCCCCCTCCTAAGTCATTTTCCCAAGGATAAGGGTGACTAGATGAGTAGTCATGGTCTTTGGATGATAATATCCTAAGTATGTAGCTAGTTTTGACTCTGTAAATCGCTAACCGTAAGTTTTTAAGTCACGAAACGTAAAACCGGGTATCCTAAAAATATGAAACTTATAAATATGGTTAAACATGTCAATATAGTCCATAATAAAATATAAAATGAGTGGTAGGTTCTATCGGGTGCGAAAACCCTGCTAAAAACTGGAAACACGGGTCTAAAACGCGCAATTTGCGTAAAACGCTGAACTGAAAAACGTAAAATTCCGAAACTTTTGGAATTGTCCTAAAATGAGAGAAAATCATATTTCTATTGTTTATAATGTTTTATGGATATATCGGGATGCTGGAAGAACGTTTAAACCTAAAAGTAAATCTCGGACACGGCTTTGTGATTTTTGCAGAAATGATCTGACGAGCGTCAAACTCTCGGATTATCGTTAAAATAGTTTAACTTACGAGAATATGAAATAAAAATTTCTGAGATGAATAGTGAAAAGTTAATAGTAAAAAGTGAATAGTAAAATGTGAATAGTAAAAAGTGAATAGTAAAATTTTCGAGAATAAAAGTTAACCTGAAATTGCGAATTGTTACAGTCTCTACCCCTTAAGGAGAACTTCGTCCCGAAGTTCAGTTGATATTAACTACTTACGGTGTGTCTAAGAGAATTCGGGATTTCAGGATCTCTAAAATAGTGGTGTTCACTCTGATTCGTCTAAGGTTGTGGTTAAGGAGTTGTATCGGCTACAATTAAGCCCACTTATTTATAACACATTACTTACATAAAGAAGCGTCCAAATTTATGTAAGTAAGGGATCATAAACTCATGGTTCGGTGATTTACAATTTCTTTATTTAACTGAAGAGGCGTCCCAATCCATTTAAATAAGGAGATTCTAAAACATCCTACTTAAGAATTTCCGACACAAAATCCGCCTTGTGAGGCAGATGGTAAGATAATCCAGTCATCAAATCCCTAAAGCTAAGTAATAATATTATTTAACTCAAATCTTGTATCTCATCAAACAAGAACTGTCACAAGATCAAGTTAACTAATTAGTTATTACTGAGCTCCATGTTTTTAATGACTCGACGAATCTCTGGGGCTCCTTATAATACTAAAGTCACATCATCTAACAGCGTGGAACTAAACCAACAACTACCAAAAAGCGTATGTGTATGTAGTGTGTGTAAGGCAAATAAAGAGGAAGGTCCCAACGTATATAGCAGTTATAGTCTAGGCACTAAATGCAACCTAGTTCTCTATAACCAAGGCTCTGGTACCAATCTGTAACACCCCCAAAATACCGCAGCGGAAGACTGTGTCACTGGGGTGCTACTTCATAATACAAAGTACAAGTTATAGAAAACGAACTCTAAATGAGACGTTTTGAAAAGTTACCATTCGATTAATGAATTCAAAGTTACAAACATGAGATTCCAAAGTATGATACATAAATGTATACAAAATGTTGAATGGTAAATGATAAAAGCGTAAGTCTTCAGAATATGCAGCTTGACTCTAAGTTCCACGCACTAGCTATCGTCTTACTAACCTGAGATAAACATGCTAAAGTGTCAACACAATGGTTGGTGAGTTCATAGAGTTTGTCTTAAAATAGTTAAAAAGCCTTAAAGAATGTTGACACAGCAAAGGCATCGTGAATCCACTCAGTTACAAATCCCGCCATAAGAGACTTGTAACCCGTGTGTTCACAACCCACTGCTACATATAAAGTTTATACAATGCACCGGATTATATTCACCCAAGGTCAAGAATAGACACAAGGGCGGGGGTCTCTCCCCAAATAGTACTACGACATCCAAGGTCAAGTATAGACACAAGGGTAGGGGGCATCTTCCCATGAGTACTACCAATACCTCTCCGACAGAATAGAGTATTATGTATGTATGTAAATACGAATCTTGTATTTAAATTAAGCAAGTCTAGTGTAACAAGTATGTATAACGCAATCAAGTATAATGCCAATCAAGTATAACACAATCAAGTATAAATGTTAAAGAGTATTTGTACAAGTAAGCAAGTAGTTGTGCATGTATCTCCCCCAAAGAGTTAAAACAAGTACGAAAAGAGTAGGGGCTATGACTCACCTTAAGCTTATGTAATGAGAAATGAAAGTGGTAGTCGAATCGCGAAAATCTCTAAGAGCAGCCTATAATAGAACGTTGCGACTTAGGTTTGGAGTAACGTCTAAGAATATGAAGAATTGCCAATATATGTCTTGCATAATGTTCATGATGTAGTACTTAGTATATAGCGTAAGTCTTTGAATATAAATTGTTTATGAAACATGTATAGGTTGTACATCTCTTACTACCGTTCGGGCCGACATAATTCAGAAGTCATGGAGTAAACGTTCGAGGAGCCAGGACACTTTAACTCGTAAATCCACAACTCGTCTCGACGGCTTACTCAATGAACTCCTCACATGAGGCTCCCTACTATTGTAGTATTTGATAACATATATATAAGTTTTGATCTTTAAAAGTTATATGATCTTTAGCCGTGGCTTTGCCGTGACTTTGGTCATGTTACCATGGTCTTGAGACTCAACCTTGGCTTTAGCCATGGTTGTGGTCTTGGCTTTAGGTCATTAGACCTCTTGGTCTTAGTAAAACATAACTATTATCTAGTGACTTTGGTCTAAAAATGGGCTGTTAAGAATTTGAAGAAAATTATGACTCAGAAAGCATTTTCAGGGCTCGAGCTTCTTTGTTCCTGAACAAAAACGGCGTTCCGGACAACTTTCGTGTTTTAACTTTTTGATGAATCGGACCAGAAGTGGGACTTTCAAATTGGCAGAATGCAAACAGTAGGGTTTAGGCAGTTTCGGCGTTTTGGTGTCGCTAACTTCTTATGGTCATAACTTTTGACTCGTGTACTCGTTTTGGGTGATTCAAATTGCTATGTTTTCCTTGTTAAGTCCTCTTTAATAGTAAGTAAGTGTCAAATATCAAAGTTATACTATTGTGGTCGTGGTTTTCCATAAAAATCACTAGTTTGCTTGTTTCCTTGTCATAAGTTAACATATGTATACCAATACTTGTTTTATCAATTTTTAAACATCATGAACACAATACAAGAACATATATAGCATGAAAGAACCATAATAAGCATGAAAATGATATTGAGCAAGAAAGTGTATAAGGGTTTGCTTACAACTTTTGGCTTTCTAAAGAAAGGAAGTCAAGTATGAACTAGGACACTAAACCTATGCTTGTAAACCCTTTACCATAACTCTTGTAACCCTTGCTAGCCTTGATCTAACCCTTGTGAAAACCATTTAACTTCAGCCCTAGTAACCTTGTGTAGCTCCTAATTCAACCATGGAATCACCAAACAAACTTGAGAACTAGGTAGAGAATACTAAGACCTTGAACTTTGTAGTGTAACTTGTATATTGAAGATCAAAGGATCATGGTGCTATGATATAAGGGTGTGGCATTTTTGTGGTGAAGAAAGGAAGAAGAATGAGCTTGTATTTATACTATGAATGAGGAGGTTAGGAAGGTGGCTAGGAAAGTGCTATAACTTGGTGACAAAGTTGTAATTAAGTAAGATCTAATGGTTAAAGTCAAGATTTAACCACACATGGTGACTCCCCCCCCTCCTAAGTCGTTTTTCCAAGGATAAGGGTGACTAGATGAGTAGTCATGGTCTTTGGATGATAATATCCTAAGTATGTAGCTAGTTTTGACTCTGTAAATCGCTAACCGTAAGTTTTTAAGTCACGAAACGTAAAACCGGGTCTCCTAAAAATATGAAACTTATAAATATGGTTAAACATGTCAATATAGTCCATAATAAAATATAAAATGAGTGGTAGGTTCTATCGGGTGCGAAAACCCTGCTAAAAACTGGAAACACGGGTCTAAAACGCGCAATTTGCGTAAAACGCTGAACTGAAAAACGTAAAATTCCGAAACTTTTGGAATTGTCCTAAAATGAGAGAAAATCATATTTCTATTGTTTATAATGTTTTATGGATATATCGGGATGCTGGAAGAACGTTTAAACCTAAAAGTAAATCTCGGACACGGCTTTGTGATTTTTGCAGAAATGATCTGACGAGCGTCAAACTCTCGGATTATCGTTAAAATAGTTTAACTTACGAGAATATGAAATAAAAATTTCTGAGATGAATAGTGAAAAGTTAATAGTAAAAAGTGAATAGTAAAATGTGAATAGTAAAAAGTGAATAGTAAAATTTTCGAGAATAAAAGTTAACCTGAAATTGCGAATTGTTACAGTCTCTACCCCTTAAGGAGAACTTCGTCCCGAAGTTCAGTTGATATTAACTACTTACGGTGTGTCTAAGAGAATTCGGGATTTCAGGATCTCTAAAATAGTGGTGTTCACTCTGATTCGTCTAAGGTTGTGGTTAAGGAGTTGTATCGGCTACAATTAAGCCCACTTATTTATAACACATTACTTACATAAAGAAGCGTCCAAATTTATGTAAGTAAGGGATCATAAACTCATGGTTCGGTGATTTACAATTTCTTTATTTAACTGAAGAGGCGTCCCAATCCATTTAAATAAGGAGATTCTAAAACATCCTACTTAAGAATTTCCGACACAAAATCCGCCTTGTGAGGCAGATGGTAAGATAATCCAGTCATCAAATCCCTAAAGCTAAGTAATAATATTATTTAACTCAAATCTTGTGTCTCATCAAACAAGAACTGTCACAAGATCAAGTTAACTAATTAGTTATTACTGAGCTCCATGTTTTTAATGACTCGACGAATCTCTGGGGCTCCTTATAATACTAAAGTCACATCATCTAACAGCGTGGAACTAAACCAACAACTACCAAAAAGCGTATGTGTATGTAGTGTGTGTAAGGCAAATAAAGAGGAAGGTCCCAACGTATATAGCAGTTATAGTCTAGGCACTAAATGCAACCTAGTTCTCTATAACCAAGGCTCTGGTACCAATCTGTAACACCCCCAAAATACCGCAGCGGAAGACTGTGTCACTGGGGTGCTACTTCATAATACAAAGTACAAGTTATAGAAAACGAACTCTGAATGAGACGTTTTGAAAAGTTACCATTCGATTAATGAATTCAAAGTTACAAACATGAGATTCCAAAGTATGATACATAAATGTATACAAAATGTTGAATGGTAAATGATAAAAGCGTAAGTCTTCAGAATATGCAGCTTGACTCTAAGTTCCACGCACTAGCTATCGTCTTACTAACCTGAGATAAACATGCTAAAGTGTCAACACAATGGTTGGTGAGTTCATAGAGTTTGTCTTAAAATAGTTAAAAAGCCTTAAAGAATGTTGACACAGCAAAGGCATCGTGAATCCACTCAGTTACAAATCCCGCCATAAGAGACTTGTAACCCGTGTGTTCACAACCCACTGCTACATATAAAGTTTATACAATGCACCGGATTATATTCACCCAAGGTCAAGAATAGACACAAGGGCGGGGGTCTCTCCCCAAATAGTACTACGACATCCAAGGTCAAGTATAGACACAAGGGTAGGGGGCATCTTCCCATGAGTACTACCAATACCTCTCCGACAGAATAGAGTATTATGTATGTATGTAAATACGAATCTTGTATTTAAATTAAGCAAGTCTAGTGTAACAAGTATGTATAACGCAATCAAGTATAATGCCAATCAAGTATAACACAATCAAGTATAAATGTTTAAGAGTATTTGTACAAGTAAGCAAGTAGTTGTGCATGTATCTCCCCCAAAGAGTTAAAACAAGTACGAAAAGAGTAGGGGCTATGACTCACCTTAAGCTTATGTAATGAGAAATGAAAGTGGTAGTCGAATCGCAAAAATCTCTAAGAGCAGCCTATAATAGAACGTTGCGACTTAGGTTTGGAGTAACGTCTAAGAATATGAAGAATTGCCAATATATGTCTTGCATAATGTTCATGATGTAGTACTTAGTATATAGTGTAAGTCTTTGAATATAAATTGTTTATGAAACATGTATAGGTTGTACATCTCTTACTACCGTTCGGGCCGACATAATTCAGAAGTCATGGAGTAAACGTTCGAGGAGCCAGGACACTTTAACTCGTAAATCCACAACTCGTCTCGACGGCTTACTCAATGAACTCCTCACATGAGGCTCCCTACTATTGTAGTATTTGATAACATATATATAAGTTTTGATCTTTAAAAGTTATATGATCTTTAGCCGTGGCTTTGCCGTGACTTTGGTCATGTTACCATGGTCTTGAGACTCAACCTTGGCTTTAGCCATGGTTGTGGTCTTGGCTTTAGGTCATTAGACCTCTTGGTCTTAGTAAAACATAACTATTATCTAGTGACTTTGGTCTAAAAATGGGCTGTTAAGAATTTGAAGAAAATTATGACTCAGAAAGCATTTTCAGGGCTCGAGCTTCTTTGATCCTGAACGAAAACGGCGTTCCGGACAACTTTAGTGTTTTAACTTTTTGATGAATCGGACCAGAAGTGGGACTTTCAAATTGGCAGAATGCAAACAGTAGGGTTTAGGCAGTTTCGGCGTTTTGGTGTCGCTTACTTCTTATGGTCATAACTTTTGACTCGTGTACTCGTTTTGGGTGATTCAAATTGCTATGTTTTCCTTGTTAAGTCCTCTTTAACAGTAAGTAAGTGTCAAATATCAAAGTTATACTATTGTGGTCGTGGTTTTCCATAAAAATCACTAGTTTGCTTGTTTACTTGTCATAAGTTAACATATGTATACCAATACTTGTTTTATCCATTTTTAAACATCATGAACACAATACAAGAACATATATAGCATGAAAGAACCATAATAAGCATGAAAATGATATTGAGCAAGAAAGTGTATAAGGGTTTGCTTACAACTTTTGGCTTTCTAAAGAAAGGAAGTCAAGTATGAACTAGGACACTAAACCTATGCTTGTAAACCCTTTACCATAACTCTTGTAACCCTTGCTAGCCTTGATCTAACCCTTGTGAAAACCATTTAACTTCAGCCCTAGTAACCTTGTGTAGCTCCTAATTCAACCATGGAATCACCAAACAAACTTGAGAACTAGGTAGAGAATACTAAGACCTTGAACTTTGTAGTGTAACTTGTATATTGAAGATCAAAGGATCATGGTGCTATGATATAAGGGTGTGGCGTTTTTGTGGTGAAGAAAGGAAGAAGAATGAGCTTGTATTTATACTATGAATGAGGAGGTTAGGAAGGTGGCTAGGAAAGTGCTATAACTTGGTGACAAAGTTGTAATTAAGTAAGATCTAATGGTTAAAGTCAAGATTTAACCACACATGGTGACTCCCCCCCTCCTAAGTCGTTTTTCCAAGGATAAGGGTGACTAGATGAGTAGTCATGGTCTTTGGATGATAATATCCTAAGTATGTAGCTAGTTTTGACTCTGAAAATCGCTAACCGTAAGTTTTTAAGTCACGAAACGTAAAACCGGGTATCCTAAAAATATGATACTTATAAATATGGTTAAACATGTCAATATAGTCCATAATAAAATATAAAATGAGTGGTAGGTTCTATCGGGTGCGAAAACCCTGCTAAAAACTGGAAACACGAGTCTAAAACGCGCAATTTGCGTAAAACGCTGAACTGAAAAACGTAAAATTCCGAAACTTTTGGAATTGTCCTAAAATGAGAGAAAATCATATTTCTATTGTTTATAATGTTTTATGGATATATCGGGATGCTGGAAGGACGTTTAAACCTAAAAGTAAATCTCGGACACGGCTTTGTGATTTTTGCAGAAATGATCTGACGAGCGTCAAACTCTCGGATTATCGTTAAAATAGTTTAACTTACGAGAATATGAAATAAAAATTTGTGAGATGAATAGTGAAAAGTGAATAGTAAAAAGTGAATAGTAAAAAGTGAATAGTAAAATTTTCGAGAATAAAAGTTAACCTGAAATTGCGAATTGTTACAGTCTCTACCCCTTAAGGAGAACTTCGTCCCGAAGTTCAGTTGATATTAACTACTTACGGTGTGTCTAAGAGAATTCGGGATTTCAGGATCTCTAAAATAGTGGTGTTCACTCTGATTCGTCTAAGGTTGTGGTTAAGGAGTTGTATCGGCTACAATTAAGCCCACTTATTTATAACACATTACTTACATAAAGAAGCGTCCAAATTTATGTAAGTAAGGGATCATAAACTCATGGTTCGGTGATTTACAATTTCTTTATTTAACTGAAGAGGCGTCCCAATCCATTTAAATAAGGAGATTCTAAAACATCCTACTTAAGAATTTCCGACACAAAATCCGCCTTGTGAGGCAGATGGTAAGATAATCCAGTCATCAAATCCCTAAAGCTAAGTAATAATATTATTTAACTCAAATCTTGTGTCTCATCAAACAAGAACTGTCACAAGATCAAGTTAACTAATTAGTTATTACTGAGCTCCATGTTTTTAATGACTCGACGAATCTCTGGGGCTCCTTATAATACTAAAGTCACATCATCTAACAGCGTGGAACTAAACCAACAACTACCAAAAAGCGTATGTGTATGTAGTGTGTGTAAGGCAAATAAAGAGGAAGGTCCCAACGTATATAGCAGTTATAGTCTAGGCACTAAATGCAACCTAGTTCTCTATAACCAAGGCTCTGGTACCAATCTGTAACACCCCCAAAATACCGCAGCGGAAGACTGTGTCACTGGGGTGCTACTTCATAATACAAAGTACAAGTTATAGAAAACGAACTCTAAATGAGACGTTTTGAAAAGTTACCATTCGATTAATGAATTCAAAGTTACAAACATGAGATTCCAAAGTATGATACATAAATGTATACAAAATGTTGAATGGTAAATGATAAAAGCGTAATTCTTCAGAATATGCAGCTTGACTCTAAGTTCCACGCACTAGCTATCGTCTTACTAACCTGAGATAAACATGCTAAAGTGTCAACACAATGGTTGGTGAGTTCATAGAGTTTGTCTTAAAATAGTTAAAAAGCCTTAAAGAATGTTGACACAGCAAAGGCATCGTGAATCCACTCAGTTACAAATCCCGCCATAAGAGACTTGTAACCTGTGTGTTCACAACCCACTGCTACATATAAAGTTTATACAATGCACCGGATTATATTCACCCAAGGTCAAGAATAGACACAAGGGCGGGGGTCTCTCCCCAAATAGTACTACGACATCCAAGGTCAAGTATAGACACAAGGGTAGGGGGCATCTTCCCATGAGTACTACCAATACCTCTCCGACAGAATAGAGTATTATGTATGTATGTAAATACGAATCTTGTATTTAAATTAAGCAAGTCTAGTGTAACAAGTATGTATAACGCAATCA
This sequence comes from Artemisia argyi, assembly GCA_030686995.1. Taxonomy (NCBI): domain Eukaryota; kingdom Viridiplantae; phylum Streptophyta; class Magnoliopsida; order Asterales; family Asteraceae; genus Artemisia; species Artemisia argyi. Next base: position 104,344,182 of record CM060679.1, read on the forward strand.
AGTATAATGCCAATCAAGTATAACACAATCAAGTATAAATGTTTAAGAGTATTTGTACAAGTAAGCAAGTAGTTGTGCATGTATCTCCCCCAAAGAGTTAAAACAAGTACGAAAAGAGTAGGGGCTATGACTCACCTTAAGCTTATGTAATGAGAAATGAAAGTGGTAGTCGAATCGCGAAAATCTCTAAGAGCAGCCTATAATAGAACGTTGCGACTTAGGTTTGGAGTAACGTCTAAGAATATGAAGAATTGCCAATATATGTCTTGCATAATGTTCATGATGTAGTACTTAGTATATAGTGTAAGTCTTTGAATATAAATTGTTTATGAAACATGTATAGGTTGTACATCTCTTACTACCGTTCGGGCCGACATAATTCAGAAGTCATGGAGTAAACATTCGAGGAGCCAGGACACTTTAACTCGTAAATCCACAACTCGTCTCGACGGCTTACTCAATGAACTCCTCACATGAGGCTCCCTACTATTGTAGTATTTGATAACATATATATAAGTTTTGATCTTTAAAAGTTATATGATCTTTAGCCGTGGCTTTGCCGTGACTTTGGTCATGTTACCATGGTCTTGAGACTCAACCTTGGCTTTAGCCATGGTTGTGGTCTTGGCTTTAGGTCATTAGACCTCTTGGTCTTAGTAAAACATAACTATTATCTAGTGACTTTGGTCTAAAAATGGGCTGTTAAGAATTTGAAGAAAATTATGACTCAGAAAGCATTTTCAGGGCTCGAGCTTCTTTGTTCCTGAACGAAAACGGCGTTCCGGACAACTTTCGTGTTTTAACTTTTTGATGAATCGGACCAGAAGTGGGACTTTCAAATTGGCAAAATGCAAACAGTAGGGTTTAGGCAGTTTCGGCGTTTTGGTGTCGCTAACTTCTTATGGTCATAACTTTTGACTCGTGTACTCGTTTTGGGTGATTCAAATTGCTATGTTTTCCTTGTTAAGTCCTATTTAACAGTAAGTAAGTGTCAAATATCAAAGTTATACTATTGTGGTCGTGGTTTTCCATAAAAATCACTAGTTTGCTTGTTTACTTGTCATAAGTTAACATATGTATACCAATACTTGTTTTATCCATTTTTAAACATCATGAACACAATACAAGAACATATATGGCATGAAAGAACCATAATAAGCATGAAAATGATATTGAGCAAGAAAGTGTATAAGGGTTTGCTTACAACTTTTGGCTTTCTAAAGAAAGGAAGTCAAGTATGAACTAGGACACTAAACCTATGCTTGTAAACCCTTTACCATAACTCTTGTAACCCTTGCTAGCCTTGATCTAACCCTTGTGAAAACCATTTAACTTCAGCCCTAGTAACCTTGTGTAGCTCCTAATTCAACCATGGAATCACCAAACAAACTTGAGAACTAGGTAGAGAATACTAAGACCTTGAACTTTGTAGTGTAACTTGTATATTGAAGATCAAAGGATCATGGTGCTATGATATAAGGGTGTGGCATTTTTGTGGTGAAGAAAGGAAGAAGAATGAGCTTGTATTTATACTATGAATGAGGAGGTTAGGAATGTGGCTAGGAAAGTGCTATAACTTGGTGACAAAGTTGTAATTAAGTAAGATCTAATGGCTAAAGTCAAGATTTAACCACACATGGTGACTCCCCCCCCCCTCCTAAGTCATTTTTCCAAGGATAAGGGTGACTAGATGAGTAGTCATGGTCTTTGGATGATAATATCCTAAGTATGTAGCTAGTTTTGACTCTGTAAATCGCTAACCGTAAGTTTTTAAGTCACGAAACGTAAAACCGGGTATCCTAAAAATATGAAACTTATAAATATGGTTAAAAATGTCAATATAGTCCATAATAAAATATAAAATGAGTGGTAGGTTCTATCGGGTGCGAAAACCCTGCTAAAAACTGGAAACACGGGTCTAAAACGCGCAATTTGCGTAAAACGCATAACTGAAAAACGTAAAATTCCGAAACTTTTGGAATTGTCCTAAAATGAGAGAAAATCATATTTCTATTGTTTATAATGTTTTATGGATATATCGGGATGCTGGAAGAACGTTTAAACCTAAAAGTAAATCTCGGACACGGCTTTGTGATTTTTGCAGAAATGATCTGACGAGCGTCAAACTCTCGGATTATCGTTAAAATAGTTTAACTTACGAGAATATGAAATAAAAATTTCTGAGATGAATAGTGAAAAGTGAATAGTAAAAAGTGAATAGTAAAATGTGAATAGTAAAAAGTGAATAGTAAAATTTTCGAGAATAAAAGTTAACCTGAAATTGCGAATTGTTACAGTCTCTACCCCTTAAGGAGAACTTCGTCCCGAAGTTCAGTTGATATTAACTACTTACGGTGTGTCTAAGAGAATTCGGGATTTCAGGATCTCTAAAATAGTGGTGTTCACTCTGATTCGTTTAAGGTTGTGGTTAAGGAGTTGTATCGGCTACAATTGAGCCCACTTATTTATAACACATTACTTACATAAAGAAGCGTCCAAATTTATGTAAGTAAGGGATCATAAACTCATGGTTCGGTGATTTACAATTTCTTTATTTAACTGAAGAGGCGTCCAAATCCATTTAAATAAGGAGATTCTAAAACATCCTACTTAAGAATTTCCGACACAAAATCCGCCTTCTGAGGCAGATGGTAAGATAATCCAGTCATCAAATCCCTAAAGCTAAGTAATAATATTATTTAACTCAAATCTTGTGTCTCATCAAACAAGAACTTTCACAAGATCAAGTTAACTAATTAGTTATTACTGAGCTCCATGTTTTTAATGACTCGACGAATCTCTAGGGCTCCTTATAATACTAAAGTCACATCATCTAACAGCGTGGAACTAAACCAACAACTACCAAAAAGCGTATGTGTATGTAGTGTGTGTAAGGCAAAAAAAGAGGAAGGTCCCAACGTATATAGCAGTTATAGTCTAGGCACTAAATGCAACCTAGTTCTCTATAACCAAGGCTCTAGTACCAATCTGTAACACCCCCAAAATACCGCAGCGGAAGACTGTGTCACTGGGGTGCTACTTCATAATACAAAGTACAAGTTATAGAAAACGAACTCTAAATGAGACGTTTTGAAAAGTTACCATTCGATTAATGAATTCAAAGTTACAAACATGAGATTCCAAAGTATGATACATAAATGTATACAAAATGTTGAATGGTAAATGATAAAAGCGTAAGTCTTCAGAATATGCAGCTTGACTCTAAGTTCCACGCACTAGCTATCGTCTTACTAACCTGAGATAAACATGCTAAAGTGTCAACACAATGGTTGGTGAGTTCATAGAGTTTGTCTTAAAATAGTTAAAAAGCCTTAAAGAATGTTGACACAGCAAAGGCATCGTGAATCCACTCAGTTACAAATCCCGCCATAAGAGACTTGTAACCTGTGTGTTCACAACCCACTGCTACATATAAAGTTTATACAATGCACCGGATTATATTCACTCAAGGTCAAGAATAGACACAAGGGCGGGGGTCTCTCCCCAAATAGTACTACGACATCCAAGGTCAAGTATAGACACAAGGGTAGGGGGCATCTTCCCATGAGTACTACCAATACCTCTCCGACAGAATAGAGTATTATGTATGTATGTAAATACGAATCTTGTATTTAAATTAAGCAAGTCTAGTGTAACAAGTATGTATAACGCAATCAAGTATAATGCCAATCAAGTATAACACAATCAAGTATAAATGTTTAAGAGTATTTGTACAAGTAAGCAAGTAGTTGTGCATGTATCTCCCCCAAAGAGTTAAAACAAGTACGAAAAGAGTAGGGGCTATGACTCACCTTAAGCTTATGTAATGAGAAATGAAAGTGGTAGTCGAATCGCGAAAATCTCTAAGAGCAGCCTATAATAGAACGTTGCGACTTAGGTTTGGAGTAACGTCTAAGAATATGAAGAATTGCCAATATATGTCTTGCATAATGTTCATGATGTAGTACTAAGTATATAGTGTAAGTCTTTGAATATAAATTGTTTATGAAACATGTATAGGTTGTACATCTCTTACTACCGTTCGGGCCGACATAATTCAGAAGTCATGGAGTAAACGTTCGAGGAGCCAGGACACTTTAACTCGTAAATCCACAACTCGTCTCGACGGCTTACTCAATGAACTCCTCACATGAGGCTCCCTACTATTGTAGTATTTGATAACATATATATAAGTTTTGATCTTTAAAAGTTATATGATCTTTAGCCGTGGCTTTGCCGTGACTTTGGTCATGTTACCATGGTCTTGAGACTCAACCTTGGCTTTAGCCATGGTTGTGGTCTTGGCTTTAGGTCATTAGACCTCTTGGTCTTAGTAAAACATAACTATTATCTAGTGACTTTGGTCTAAAAATGGGCTGTTAAGAATTTGAAGAAAATTATGACTCAGAAAGCATTTTCAGGGCTCGAGCTTCTTTGTTCCTGAACGAAAACGGCGTTCCGGACAACTTTCGTGTTTTAACTTTTTGATGAATCGGACCAGAAGTGGGACTTTCAAATTGGCAGAATGCAAACAGTAGGGTTTAGGCAGTTTCGGCGTTTTGGTGTCGCTAATTTCTTATGGTCATAACTTTTGGCTCGTGTACTCGTTTTGGGTGATTCAAATTGCTATGTTTTCCTTGTTAAGTCCTCTTTAACAGTAAGTAAGTGTCAAATATCAAAGTTATACTATTGTGGTCGTGGTTTTCCATAAAAATCACTAGTTTGCTTGTTTACTTGTCATAAGTTAACATATGTATACCAATACTTGTTTTATCCATTTTTAAACATCATGAACACAATACAAGAACATATATAGCATGAAAGAACCATAATAAGCATGAAAATGATATTGAGCAAGAAAGTGTATAAGGGTTTGCTTACAACTTTTGGCTTTCTAAAGAAAGGAAGTCAAGTATGAACTAGGACACTAAACCTATGCTTGTAAACCCTTTACCATAACTCTTGTAACACTTTCTAGCCTTGATCTAACCCTTGTGAAAACCATTTAACTTCAGCCCTAGTAACCTTGTGTAGCTCCTAATTCAACCATGGAATCACCAAACAAACTTGAGAACTAGGTAGAGAATACTAAGACCTTGAACTTTGTAGTGTAACTTGTATATTGAAGATCAAAGGATCATGGTGCTATGATATAAGGATGTGGCGTTTTTGTGGTGAAGAAAGGAAGAAGAATGAGCTTGTATTTATACTATGAATGAGGAGGTTAGGAAGGTGGCTAGGAAAGTGCTATAACTTGGTGACAAAGTTGTAATTAAGTAAGATCTAATGGCTAAAGTCAAGATTTAACCACACATGGTGACTCCCCCCCCCCCCCTCCTAAGTCGTTTTTCCAAGGATAAGGGTGACTAGATGAGTAGTCATGGTCTTTGGATGATAATATCCTAAGTATGTAGCTAGTTTTGACTCTGTAAATCGCTAACCGTAAGTTTTTAAGTCACGAAACGTAAAACCGGGTATCCTAAAAATATGAAACTTATAAATATGGTTAAACATGTCAATATAGTCCATAATAAAATATAAAATGAGTGGTAGGTTCTATCGGGTGCGAAAACCCTGCTAAAAACTGGAAACACGGGTCTAAAACGCGCAATTTGCGTAAAACGCTGAACTGAAAAACGTAAAATTCCGAAACTTTTGGAATTGTCCTAAAATGAGAGAAAATCATATTTCTATTGTTTATAATGTTTTATGGATATATCGGGATGCTGGAAGGACGTTTAAACCTAAAAGTAAATCTCGGACACGGCTTTGTGATTTTTGCAGAAATGATTTGACGAGCGTCAAACTCTCGGATTATCGTTAAAATAGTTTAACTTACGAGAATATAAAATAAAAATTTCTGAGATGAATAGTGAAAAGTGAATAGTAAAAAGTAAATAGTAAAATTTCGAGAATAAAAGTTAACCTGAAATTGCGAATTGTTACAGTCTCTACCCCTTAAGGAGAACTTCGTCCCGAAGTTCAGTTGATATTAACTACTTACGGTGTGTCTAAGAGAATTCGGGATTTCAGGATCTCTAAAATAGTGGTGTTCACTCTGATTCGTCTAAGGTTGTGGTTAGGGAGTTGTATCGGCTACAATTAAGCCCACTTATTTATAACACATTACTTACATAAAGAAGCGTCCAAATTTATGTAAGTAAGGGATCATAAACTCATGGTTCGGTGATTTACAATTTCTTTATTTAACTGAAGAGGCGTCCCAATCCATTTAAATAAGGAGATTCTAAAACATCCTACTTTAGAATTTCCGACACAAAATCCGCCTTCTGAGGCAGATGGTAAGATAATCCAGTCATCAAATCCCTAAAGCTAAGTAATAATATTATTTAACTCAAATCTTGTGTCTCATCAAACAAGAACTGTCACAAGATCAAGTTAACTAATTAGTTATTACTGAGCTCCATGTTTTTAATGACTCGACGAATCTCTAGGGCTCCTTATAATACTAAAGTCACATCATCTAACAGCGTGGAACTAAACCAACAACTACCAAAAAGCGTTTGTGTATGTAGTGTGTGTAAGGCAAATAAAGAGGAAGGTCCCAACGTATATAGCAGTTATAGTCTAGGCACTAAATGCAACATAGTTCTCTATAACCAAGGCTCTGGTACCAATCTGTAACACCCCCAAAATACCGCAGCGGAAGACTGTGTCACTGGGGTGCTACTTCATAATACAAAGTACAAGTTATAGAAAACGAACTCTAAATGAGACGTTTTGAAAAGTTACCATTCGATTAATGAATTCAAAGTTACAAACATGAGATTCCAAAGTATGATACATAAATGTATACAAAATGTTGAATGGTAAATGATAAAAGCGTAAGTCTTCAGAATATGCAGCTTGACTCTAAGTTCCACGCACTAGCTATCGTCTTACTAACCTGAGATAAACATGCTAAAGTGTCAACACAATGGTTGGTGAGTTCATAGAGTTTGTCTTAAAATAGTTAAAAAGCCTTAAAGAATGTTGACACAGCAAAGGCATCGTGAATCCACTCAGTTACAAATCCCGCCATAAGAGACTTGTAACCTGTGTGTTCACAACCCACTGCTACATATAAAGTTTATACAATGCACCGGATTATATTCACCCAAGGTCAAGAATAGACACAAGGGCGGGGGTCTCTCCCCAAATAGTACTACGACATCCAAGGTCAAGTATAGACACAAGGGTAGGGGGCATCTTCCCATGAGTACTACCAATACCTCTCCGACAGAATAGAGTATTATGTATGTATGTAAATACGAATCTTGTATTTAAATTAAGCAAGTCTAGTGTAACAAGTATGTATAACGCAATCAAGTATAATGCCAATCAAGTATAACACAATCAAGTATAAATGTTTAAGAGTATTTGTACAAGTAAGCAAGTAGTTCTGCATGTATCTCCCCCAAAGAGTTAAAACAAGTACGAAAAGAGTAGGGGCTATGACTCACCTTAAGCTTATGTAATGAGAAATGAAAGTGGTAGTCGAATCGCGAAAGTCTCTAAGAGCAGCCTATAATAGAACGTTGCGACTTAGGTTTGGAGTAACGTCTAAGAATATGAAGAATTGCCAATATATGTCTTGCATAATGTTCATGATGTAGTACTAAGTATATAGTGTAAGTCTTTGAATATAAATTGTTTATGAAACATGTATAGGTTGTACATCTCTTACTACCGTTCGGGCCGACATAATTCAGAAGTCATGGAGTAAACGTTCGAGGAGCCAGGACACTTTAACTCGTAAATCCACAACTCGTCTCGACGGCTTACTCAATGAACTCCTCACATGAGGCTCCCTACTATTGTAGTATTTGATAACATATATATAAGTTTTGATCTTTAAAAGTTATATGATCTTTAGCCGTGGCTTTGCCGTGACTTTGGTCATGTTACCATGGTCTTGAGACTCAACCTTGGCTTTAGCCATGGTTGTGGTCTTGGCTTTAGGTCATTAGACCTCTTGGTCTTAGTAAAACATAACTATTATCTAGTGACTTTGGTCTAAAAATGGGCTGTTAAGAATTTGAAGAAAATTATGACTCAGAAAGCATTTTCAGGGCTCGAGCTTCTTTGTTCCTGAACGAAAACGGCGTTCCGGACAACTTTCGTGTTTTAACTTTTTGATGAATCGGACCAGAAGTGGGACTTTCAAATTGGCAGAATGCAAACAGTAGGGTTTAGGCAGTTTCGGCGTTTTGGTGTCGCTAACTTCTTATGGTCATAACTTTTGGCTCGTGTACTCGTTTTGGGTGATTCAAATTGCTATGTTTTCCTTGTTAAGTCCTCTTTAACAGTAAGTAAGTGTCAAATATCAAAGTTATACTATTGTGGTCGTGGTTTTCCATAAAAATCACTAGTTTGCTTGTTTACTTGTCATAAGTTAACATATGTATACCAATACTTGTTTTATCCATTTTTAAACATCATGAACACAATACAAGAACATATATAGCATGAAAGAACCATAATAAGCATGAAAATGATATTGAGCAAGAAAGTGTATAAGGGTTTGCTTACAACTTTTGGCTTTCTAAAGAAAGGAAGTCAAGTATGAACTAGGACACTAAACCTATGCTTGTAAACCCTTTACCATAACTCTTGTAACCCTTGCTAGCCTTGATCTAACCCTTGTGAAAACCATTTAACTTCAGCCCTAGTAACCTTGTGTAGCTCCTAATTCAACCATGGAATCACCAAACAAACTTGAGAACTAGGTAGAGAATACTAAGACCTTGAACTTTGTAGTGTAACTTGTATATTGAAGATCAAAGGATCATGGTGCTATGATATAAGGGTGTGGCGTTTTTGTGGTGAAGAAAGGAAGAAGAATGAGCTTGTATTTATACTATGAATGAGGAGGTTAGGAAGGTGGCTAGGAAAGTGCTATAACTTGGTGACAAAGTTGTAATTAAGTAAGATCTAATGGTTAAAGTCAAGATTTAACCACACATGGTGACTCCCCCCCCCCTCCTAAGTCGTTTTTCCAAGGATAAGGGTGACTAGATGAGTAGTCATGGTCTTTGGATGATAATATCCTAAGTATGTAGCTAGTTTTGACTCTGTAAATCGCTAACCGTAAGTTTTTAAGTCACGAAACGTAAAACCGGGTATCCTAAAAATATGAAACTTATAAATATGGTTAAACATGTCAATATAGTCCATAATAAAATATAAAATGAGTGGTAGGTTCTATCGGGTACGAAAACCCTGGTAAAAACTGGAAACACGGGTCTAAAACGCGCAATTTGCGTAAAACGCTAAACTGAAAAACGTAAAATTCCGAAACTTTTGGAATTGTCCTAAAATGAGAGAAAATCATATTTCTATTGTTTATAATGTTTTATGGATATATCGGGATGCTGGAAGGACGTTTAAACCTAAAAGTAAATCTCGGACACGGCTTTGTGATTTTTGCAGAAATGATTTGACGAGCGTCAAACTCTCGGATTATCGTTAAAATAGTTTAACTTACGAGAATATAAAATAAAAATTTCTGAGATGAATAGTGAAAAGTGAATAGTAAAATGTGAATAGTAAAAATTGAATAGTAAAATTTTCGAGAATAAAAGTTAACCTGAAATTGCGAATTGTTACAGTCTCTACCCCTTAAGGAGAACTTCGTCCCGAAGTTCAGTTGATATTAACTACTTACGGTGTGTCTAAGAGAATTCGGGATTTCAGGATCTCTAAAATAGTGGTGTTCACTCTGATTCGTCTAAGGTTGTGGTTAAGGAGTTGTATCGGCTACAATTAAGCCCACTTATTTATAACACATTACTTACATAAAGAAGCGTCCAAATTTATGTAAGTAAGGGATCATAAACTCATGGTTCGGTGATTTACAATTTCTTTATTTAACTGAAGAGGCGTCCCAATCCATTTAAATAAGGAAATTCTAAAACATCCTACTTAAGAATTTCCGACACAAAATCCGCCTTCTGAGGCAGATGGTAAGATAATCCAGTCATCAAATCCCTAAAGCTAAGTAATAATATTATTTAACTCAAATCTTGTGTCTCATCAAACAAGAACTGTCACAAGATCAAGTTAACTAATTAGTTATTACTGAGCTCCATGTTTTTAATGACTCGACGAATCTCTAGGGCTCCTTATAATACTAAAGTCACATCATCTAACAGCGTGGAACTAAACCAACAACTACCAAAAAGCGTATGTGTATGTAGTGTGTGTAAGGCAAATAAAGAGGAAGGTCCCAACGTATATAGCAGTTATAGTCTAGGCACTAAATGCAACCTAGTTCTCTATAACCAAGGCTCTGGTACCAATCTGTAACACCCCCAAAATACCGCAGCGGAAGACTGTGTCACTGGGGTGCTACTTCATAATACAAAGTACAAGTTATAGAAAACGAACTCTAAATGAGACGTTTTGAAAAGTTACCATTCGATTAATGAATTCAAAGTTACAAACATGAGATTCCAAAGTATGATACATAAATGTATACAAAATGTTGAATGGTAAATGATAAAAGCGTAAGTCTTCAGAATATACAGCTTGACTCTAAGTTCCACGCACTAGCTATCGTCTTACTAACCTGAGATAAACATGCTAAAGTGTCAACACAATGGTTGGTGAGTTCATAGAGTTTGTCTTAAAATAGTTAAAAAGCCTTAAAGAATGTTGACACAGCAAAGGCATCGTGAATCCACTCAGTTACAAATCCCGCCATAAGAGACTTGTAACCTGTGTGTTCACAACCCACTGCTACATATAAAGTTTATACAATGCACCGGATTATATTCACCCAAGGTCAAGAATAGACACAAGGGCGGGGGTCTCTCCCCAAATAGTACTACGACATCCAAGGTCAAGTATAGACACAAGGGTAGGGGGCATCTTCCCATGAGTACTACCAATACCTCTCCGACAGAATAGAGTATTATGTATGTATGTAAATATGAATCTTGTATTTAAATTAAGCAAGTCTAGTGTAACAAGTATGTATAACGCAATCAAGTATAATGCCAATCAAGTATAACACAATCAAGTATAAATGTTTAAGAGTATTTGTACAAGTAAGCAAGAAGTTGTGCATGTATCTCCCCCAAAGAGTTAAAACAAGTACGAAAAGAGTAGGGGCTATGACTCACCTTAAGCTTATGTAATGAGAAATGAAAGTGGTAGTCGAATCGCGAAAATCTCTAAGAGCAGCCTATAATAGAACGTTGCGACTTAGGTTTGGAGTAACGTTTAAGAATATGAAGAATTGCCAATATATGTCTTGCATAATGTTCATGATGTAGTACTTAGTATATAGTGTAAGTCTTTGAATATAAATTGTTTATGAAACATGTATAGGTTGTACATCTCTTACTACCGTTCGGGCCGACATAATTCAGAAGTCATGGAGTAAATGTTCGAGGAGCCAGGACACTTTAACTCGTAAATCCATAACTCGTCTCGACGGCTTACTCAATGAACTCCTTACATGAGGCTCCCTACTATTGTAGTATTTGATAACATATATATAAGTTTTGATCTTTAAAAGTTATATGATCTTTAGCCGTGGCTTTGCCGTGACTTTGGTCATGTTACCATGGTCTTGAGACTCAACCTTGGCTTTAGCCATGGTTGTGGTCTTGGCTTTAGGTCATTAGACCTCTTGGTCTTAGTAAAACATAACTATTATCTAGTGACTTTGGTCTAAAAATGGGCTGTTAAGAATTTGAAGAAAATTATGACTCAGAAAGCATTTTCAGGGCTCGAGCTTATTTATTCCTGAACGAAAACGGCGTTCCGGACAACTTTCGTGTTTTAACTTTTTGATGAATCGGACCAGAAGTGGGACTTTCAAATTGGCAGAATGCAAACAGTAGGGTTTAGGCAGTTTCGGCGTTTTGGTGTCGCTAACTTCTTATGGTCATAACTTTTGACTCGTGTACTCGTTTTGGGTGATTCAAATTGCTATGTTTTCCTTGTTAAGTCCTCTTTAACAGTAAGTAAGTGTCAAATATCAAAGTTATACTATTGTGGTCGTGGTTTTCCATAAAAATCACTAGTTTGCTTGTTTACTTGTCATAAGTTAACATATGTATACCAATACTTGTTTTATCCATTTTTAAACATCATGAACACAATACAAGAACATATATAGCATGAAAGAACCATAATAAGCATGAAAATGATATTGAGCAAGAAAGTGTATAAGGGTTTGCTTACAACTTTTGGCTTTCTAAAGAGAGGAAGTCAAGTATGAACTAGGACACTAAACCTATGCTTGTAAACCCTTTACCATAACTCTTGTAACCCTTGCTAGCCTTGATCTAACCCTTGTGAAAACCATTTAACTTCAGCCCTAGTAACCTTGTGTAGCTCCTAATTCAACCATGGAATCACCAAACAAACTTGAGAACTAGGTAGAGAATACTAAGACCTTGAACTTTGTAGTGTAACTTGTATATTGAAGATCAAAGGATCATGGTGCTATGATATAAGGGTGTGGCGTTTTTGTGGTGAAGAAAGGAAGAAGAATGAGCTTGTATTTATACTATGAATGAGGAGGTTAGGAAGGTGGCTAGGAAAATGCTATAACTTGGTGACAAAGTTGTAATTAAGTAAGATCTAATGGCTAAAGTCAAGATTTAACCACACATGGTGACTCCCCCCCCCTCCTAAGTCGTTTTTCCAAGGAAAAGGGTGACTAGATGAGTAGTCATGGTCTTTGGATGATAATATCCTAAGTATGTAGCTAGTTTTGACTCTGTAAATCGCTAACCGTAAGTTTTTAAGTCACGAAACGTAAAACCGGGTATCCTAAAAATATGAAACTTATGAATATGGTTAAACATGTCAATATAGTCCATAATAAAATATAAAATGAGTGGTAGGTTCTATCGGGTGCGAAAACCCTGCTAAAAACTGGAAACACGGGTCTAAAACGCGCAATTTGCGTAAAACGCTGAACTGAAAAACGTAAAATTCCGAAACTTTTTGAATTGTCCTAAAATGAGAGAAAATCATATTTCTATTGTTTATAATGTTTTATGGATACATCGGGATGCTGGAAGGACGTTTAAACCTAAAAGTAAATCTCGGACACGGCTTTGTGATTTTTGCAGAAATGATCTGACGAGCGTCAAACTCTCGGATTATCGTTAAAATAGTTTAACTTATGAGAATATGAAATAAAAATTTCTGAGATGAATAGTGAAAAGTGAATAGTAAAAAGTGAATAGTAAAATGTGAATAGTAAAAAGTGAATAGTAAAATTTTCGGGAATAAAAGTTAACCTGAAATTGCGAATTGTTACACAGATAAAAATTGCTAAAAATATAAGCTCAGTGGGAACTTAAATATGAGCTGGTAGATTGTTACTATAACAAATTTCAAGTTCTAAAGCCTTCTATAAAATTCAAAACAATTGCTTGAAGTTTTGTAAAAACCTGAGATGAGCAAAATTGACTTTTTGATGAAACTTGTTAGTTTGACTTTTGTGACTTTCTAGTGATCCCTATAAGCTGAATAAGTTATTATAAGCTATATAGGACCTATTATGAGCTTAAGCTACAACTAATAAAGTAAATTGAGGATTTGTGGATCACAAATCTTACACAGTTAACTGTGTAGGATCATATTAAGTGATTTTGACTTTTTATTGTTTAACCCCTATGTTTTATTAACTAAACTGAACTAATATGGCTTAGTGAACATGTATGAACCAATTTTACCAGCATAACCCAACAAGGACTGACTTTACAGTCTAAACCAAACACCCCTTCTTGTGAATCTGTTAAGAAGTTTTCAAAGCAACTCAATGTTTTAAGCCTTAAATCTAATTTCTAACACTATATTGATACTCCCTCCGTCCCACATTAAATGTCCTGTTTGACTTTTCAAAGTCTTTTTTTCATATCTTTGACCTTAAATATTGTTGCTTGTGTAATATAGTATTTGATAAAATTTATACATAGTGAAAATACATTTAATACTCAATCCATTCATATATTTTTTGTCAAGTATTATATAATACAAACAAAAATATTTAAGGTCAAAGTTGTGAAAAAAATACTTTGAAAAGTCAAACAGGACATTTAATGTGGGACGGAGGGAGTATTATTTAAGAACAATTAAGCAAAAATCAATCACACCACAGGCATGAAACACAAGTATGTCAATTTTGTCTTTCACACTGTGAGGTTCAAAATTTAGCAGCTCCTAATCTAGTGAACAAATAAGCAAAATTAAACTCTGTTTATAATTAACAATAACAACTAACTAGAAAAGCATAAAGATCAAAGCATGAAATATACAAGAACAATGAAATGCAAAAAATTAGTAAAATTGCTTACAAAATGGAATTGACTGAGATGTGATGAACCAAGAACAAATAACTATCCTAACAGTCTTCCACAAGACTACTAATACCAAAATACTTCAAATCACACCCTGCTCATCACTTCCTTGTTCTTCCTTCTATTTTTTTATTTTTCTCTTATTTAATTGATATTTTTCTTATTTTTGCTTTTTTAACTTAAACTAAGATTTGATGCTTCTAAAAGCTTACAAGAGCTTTGTCAAGGCTAATGGGAGCTGAGAGAACCAACAAACAACAACAATGAACAAAATTAAGCAATTTGTCAAATATGCTTAAAATTACTACAATGGAGATTTATAACTGAAACTTGGAATTAAAACTTGAACTAAGTTTAAATTACAAAATAAATACAGATTACAACTATTTTGATTGAAATTACAACTTAATTTTAAGATTACACTACATACGATTCTATTATATTAAACCTAATCTCATAAACTTCACCACAACTTCCTTGCTTCTATATAACGACTTCTAAGGCTTTGTGGGACCCACAGAACCATTTCCCACCACCATTTAGAACCGTTGGATCACTACTGTTCATCTGAGCCATTTAAATCTTTTTCGCGCCAAAAAGTCTTGGGACAGTTGTGGGTTACGTACGAGGGTTTTAAGGGGTTTTGGAGGGTTGTGTGAGGTGGAGTGATGGTGGGGAGAGTATATTGTGGGCTGGTATGGGAGCAGTGGTGGTGGTTTTGTGTTCAGTGAGGGAGGAGGTGGTAATGGAGGGAAATGGGGGTGACTGGGGTGGTTTTGGGTGTTTTGACCGGGCGTTGACCCTGGTAATATAATAACGGGGTGGGTTTGGTTTGTAACTGGGCTTAGGGATTGGGCTTGGGAAAGTGGGGATGGGCTTGGGTAGTTTAGTTTAGTTTGGATTAGGTTTTATAATAGGGTCCGGTTGGTAAGTTTGTTAAATAAATCACAAGGACCAAATTTGTAAATAGGGAAAAGTTGAGGGGCTGTTGTTGTAAATTCCCATATGTAATCACAAGGACCTATTTTTCCATAATTGAATAGTACACGGTTTATTTTTGATGTTTTTCATTTTTTAAATACCGGGGACTATTTTTGCCAAACTTGCAAAGTTGAGGGGCCTTTTTGCAATTTCTCCAAACTTTTCACCCAAGGACTAATAGTGACAATTAAGAATTCCCTAGGACCCTTAATGATAATTTTCCCATTTTGAACACCCAGGGACTAAAACTGTCAAGTTTGAAACTTTGAGGGACCTGTTTTGCCAAACTGTGAAACTTTAGGGACCAATCATGTAAATTCACCAAACTTCACACCAAGGACCATTCCTGCAAAAGATTATTAGTATAAGGACCAAAATTGATTTTCTCAAAGTTTTTACATCCCAGGGACCATTTCTGTCAATTTCCAAAGTATAGGGACTAAACTTGTAATTTTATGAAACTTTGCACCAAAGGACTAAATATGTAACTTTATGATTAAAAAGGACCTTTGATGACTTTTTCATGTTTTTAGAATAACCAGGGACTAGTTTTGCCAATTTATGAAACTTGAGGGACTGAAACTGCCAATTATGCAAACTTTGTACATTTTTCATTTGTTTTTGCATATTTTGCATTTGAAATATATAAAACACACCTCTAAGATATTTTAAGTATTTTGATACATATTTGAGTATTTTTGTATGTTTTGGCAGCTCAGATTAGTATAAAATGATGAGTATTTAGACACTCATCAATCCCCCACACTAAACTATTGCTAGTCCCTAGCAATCTTTTGAGAAAAACTTAATGGATTTGAAAAACTCTTTACCAAAAGCCATCACTTCTGGAGTAGCCAGGTGTAAGAACTGTGGCACACCTGATAACCGTGTGATTTTGAGCAAACCACCAGCTGTCAAAGGATTTGATTTGTCTTTACCAAAAGCCGTTTGCTTCTGGACTAGCCAACTCTTGATGGAATAGTCAACATCTTGGTGAGCTGATTACTAATTATGGATTTTCCACTGCCTTTACCACAAGCCATAATCTTGCGGGCTAGCCAACTCATTATCTTTTGAGGATGATGGGGAGTTGAGGAACCATACAATTTTGGGCAAATTGCAAGCCATAAACGGGTTTGAGTTATCTTTACCAAGAACCATTTGCTCCTGGATTAGCCAATCCTTATGTAAATTTTAAAATTTTGGCTAAAATGGGGGTTCTTGATGGAACATGTGTTTAAATTCGTTAGAATAACGAATCTCCCCCCACACTTAGAACTGAATATTGTCCTCAATATTCAAAGTACTGGGTGTTAAACCAACACTTAGAACGTAAGAAGAAAATATTCTATAGCCTTTATTTAAGATGTATATACATACAATTATTTTTTAGATAAAACTTCTTAAATAGAAGCTATCACTATATTTACTTTTTTTTTTTTTTTAAATATATATATATATATATATATATATATATATATATATATATATATATATATATATATATATATATATATATATATATATATATATATATATATATATAACATGTGGGTAGTATTTCCCCCACACTTAGGGTGAAACATGGGTGAAAACCTATGTACATGCTACTGTTTTTGATTACCGAGTCGCTAACTTGACTCGACCCCGAATTTATTTGTCCACGGGGAAGTAAGTGGAAGAGACAATCTCAATCGGACTTTCATTCAAGACGTTTGGATAAACATTTGAAGCACGTGAAAGTTCCACTCCGATGAGACATAATGACACCCGGCTCATAATTTATAAATGAGAATGCCGGGGTCAAAGATAATGTCCTCACTCCCGAAAGAGTGAAGAACAGGAGAAGCCACGGGATATATGAAGAAAAGAAAGAAAGTCATGATGAAAATCATGATTAACTCTTCTTCCTCAATAGGAGAATTCATTGTTTCATGAATCTCCTCTTTTAAGCTCGTTTGATCAAGACATATTATGGGTATGTCTAGATCAATATAGAAAGTATCATACTCCGGTGGAGATATGATATGAGTGAGTTCAAAGGAGAACTCCTCGTAAAGAGAATCATTCACAAGATCTAAATCCGTGAACTCATGTTCCGTTGTGGACTCATCACAATCCTTATTCTGAATATCAAAGAGTGGATTATCAGAAATCAAAGTGAATTCGGATTTGAATTCATATAGAGGATTGGTGAGAGTAGTTTTGAATGCTTCAGGAACAATGTGATTAACATTCTCTACTGGACTGTTGGGATAAGTACTGAGTGAAGGATCATTATGTAAGAGACTTTCTATCTCTTCCAGATCGGCTTCAAAGTCAAAGAGATCATCATTACTTCCAGATAGAAGTGGAATGATGTGAGTGAGTTCCTCTGTGAAATCCTCAAGAATAGGATCAACATCAGAATGAGGCAGTGATGCCTCAACATACTCAATGTCTCCATAAGATATACAATCATCACTGGAATTAGAGACATTCTCAATTTGATAATTTAGATTATCAGGAGGGGTAAGGATATCACACATATGATCAAGAATTCCCTGTGACTCACTTGGGATTGAGACAAGGTTCTCAACACTAGACTTTATGAATTCGTCTGATTCCTTTGCAGGAATAGTGTCAAGATGCTCGTCCCCCATGCTCAGAGAGTGAGTGGGAACCTCGGGTATGATAACAGTAGACTTAGGGAGTTGAGAAGGACTAGCATACATGGATTTTATAATTTCCGTTTGTTCAGCTGCTAGTAATTCTCCCATACTCTTTTCTCCCTGAATATCCATGGAAGGAGTCTCAACTGATGAATTTGATGAGGTATCATCACTTTCATCATCCTCATCGAGAAAAGCAGCATTTTGAAATTTGGTACGTGTTATAGCTGCTTGTTCTACGACTAGTAATTCTTCCATGCTTCTTTTGTCTCTAGCAGCATGTTCTTCAGCAAGTAATTCCGCGATAGATTTATCACGAGAATATTGAATGAGTGGAGACTGTGGGGGTGTGAATGTGTCAAAACCGGATATATCAGAACTAGAACAATGTTCATGTTTATAATACGGTTGACAATTGAAATCATCATGAGGACCCCCACAATGTACACAAGAAAAACTTGGTGCATTGTGAAACGACATATTAGCTAACTCCTCCTTAAGGTCTTTAAGTTTGTCAAGAACCTCTAGACAAAGGTCTTGCTGGATTTGAGGAGTTGCTTGGTTCATTTGGTACTGTGGAGGTGGGTCTTGAAACGAATAGTCGTAATTGTTACAAGGAAATGGATTCCTTGTTTGACAATCAGAGCTAAAGTGTGGACCTCCACAGTACTCACAACAGTTGAACTGATGTGACTGTGAGTCGTATGTGTTTGAGTCATAATTGTTATCAGGAACCTGTTCATAGACAAACTGATTCCTAATTTGACAATCAGAACTGTAGTGTGAACCACCACAGTACTCACAACAGTAAAACTGCTGAGTCTCATGGTGTGGAAGCTGGTGGAATGAATCAGTCATGTCAGGGTAGGAATAGGGATTCTGGTTATAGACAGACCCGTTTCCTGACTCTACCATGCCACAACTGGGGCAAGTACCACCATTATAAGGACTACCACACCCTTGACAGACAAGAAGGTGAGAATAAGACATAGAAAGAATCAAAGGGTTTAGGGGGTGAGAAATGAAGAATCAAATAGGTAGGTTTGTAAAGGTGAATATTTTTGGGTTTTTGTGTTTGTTGAAAACTGATTTTAAAAAGTTTTCGGGAACTGTTTTTGTTGTTATATGATAATAATATGAACAAGGACGGATAAATATACAATGAGCGTGTATTCAGGTTCACTAATACGCAAAATCGTTTAGAATATGCGCACAACCTCCCCGGCAGCGGCGCCAAATTTTGATTGGCCTCAAACGGTCAGATAATTATTGGTCAACCACTTGTGAATGGTCAAGTATAATAGTCAAACAGCTGAGGAAAATGCTTCCGTGAAATACAGTGTTTTCCCGGGTCGTAATGTCCCAACGAGGTGTGCGATGTTTTATTATAAACGAATTTGTGATCGAGTGAATGTGAACAGGAAAGGTATAAGTGTGTGTGTGTGTGTTTAAACTAGGGTTTTATAACTTAAAATGACTTAAATAAACTAATAAGAGTGATTACGTAAAACCTAGATATCTAAAACGTATAAACGTACACCAATTAAAATCAGACGCGACTGCGTACTGAGAAAAAGGTGAGGTTTAAGAAAAATAAACTACAAGGGTTAAAATTGAAAATTCTATAAAATTAAACTTAAAATAAAATAAAATTAAAAAGAAAACTATTTTTTAGATTATTTTAATATTTAATATTAATTATTTAATTAAAAACTATTTAACTATTTAATTAAAACTAAACTAAAAATGATAACTATTACAAATTAAACTAAAAACTTATAAAAATAATTTCTAAACTTAAATTAGAACTTGAAGAAAGTATAAAAAATAAAAATAAATGTTTTTGTCTTTTTATAAGCTTTTTATTAATTAATAACTAATTATATTATTTAAACTAATTAAACTATTTTAAGTTACAAATAATACTAAAATGACTTGGAAAATTAATAAAATTTTTATAAATCTAATTAACCATCATAGGAATCCTAAAAAATTATAAAAACTTTATCTTATATATTTTTAAACTAGTTTACTAATTATTATTCTATTTATTATTTAATTACTATTAAAACTATTTAAATTATAAAACTATTAAATGAACAGTATAAATCACAAGAAAATTTCTAAAATTATCTTATGACTTATAGAAGCTAGGAAAAATATAAAATATAGGTGTTACTATATAAAAACTAATTATGCTATTTATAATTTAATTATTGATTAATTATTAATTAAACTATTATTAAATCTAATAAATACTAAATTACAAAATAAAAATCTGATAAATTTATTAAAAATACTTTAATATAAAAGGAAATTAATAAAAATATAAAAACACAACTTACTTAATAAAAATGTAAAAATAAAAATTAAAATTAAATTGTATTAAATAGAAACTATCACTTATTTTTATATTGATTTTTCTGGATTTTTATTTTACAGAACTATATTATATATACAAATAAACAACTTTAATAAAAACAACTTTTTTATAAGCTACTAATAAGCAATGTGGAAGCTTAATGCTACCATAGTTGACTTTGTTTGACTGAAATGAGAAATAAGCTCAAATGAGCTGGTGTGGGACCCACTATGGCTAAATCTGGTTCTAATAAGTTCTTTGGACTTGTCTAAGCTGAAAATGGCCAAATAAGCTCAGTAGATAAGCTGATAAGCCATATTAAGCTAATCCAAAAACATAAAAGCAACACAGAATGGGACAAAGTTTATGGGTATTTCTAGGTGGGGTCCACTGAGACACAGGTCAAACAAATGGTCAATTCTAAGAACCTGGTAGGAGGGGGGTTGGGAAAAGCTAAATAGGAGGTGTGGGGCCCACTGAGTTGGTCAGAAATCACCACCAAAGTGGTGGTGATGAACTGATAACTGCTGATGCAGGGTACACCTTTGCCCTGCAAGTGTGTTTGAGGGTGAGTGGGGCCCAGATAAAAATTGCTAAAAATATAAGCTCAGTGGGAACTTAAATATGAGCTGGTAGATTGTTACTATAACAAATTTCAAGTTCTAAAGCCTTCTACAAAATTCAAAACAATTGCTTGAAGTTTTGTAAAAACCTGAGATGAGCAAAATTGACTTTTTGATGAAACTTGTTAGTTTGACTTTTGTGACTTTCTAGTGATCCCTATAAGCTGAATAAGTTATTATAAGCTATATAGGACCTATTATGAGCTTAAGCTACAACTAATAAAGTAAATTGAGGATTTGTGGATCACAAATCTTACACAGTTAACTGTGTAGGATCATATTAAGTGATCTTGACTTTTTATTGTTTAACCCCTATGTTTTATTAACTAAACTGAACTAATATGGCTTAGTGAACATGTATGAACCAATTTTACCAGCATAACCCAACAAGGACTGACTTTACAGTCTAAACCAAACACCCCTTCTTGTGAATCTGTTAAGAAGTTTTCAAAGCAACTCAATGTTTTAAGCCTTAAATCTAATTTCTAACACTATATTGATATTATTTAAGAACAATTAAGCAAAAATCAATCACACCACAGGCATGAAACACAAGTATGTCAATTTTGTCTTTCACACTGTGAGGTTCAAAATTTAGCAACTCCTAATCTAGTGAACAAACAAGCAAAATTAAACTCTGTTTATAATTAACAATAACAACTAACTAGAAAAGCATAAAGATTAAAGCATGAAAGATACAAGAACAATGAAATGCAAAAAATTAGTAAAATTACTTACAAAATGGAATTGACTGAGATGTGATGAACCAAGAACAAATAACTATCCTAACAGTCTTCCACAAGACTACTAATACCAAAATACTTCAAATCACACCCTGCTCATCAGTTCCTTGTTCTTCCTTCTATTTTTTTATTTTTCTCTTATTTAATTGATATTTATCTTATTTTTGCTTTTTTAACTTAAACTAAGATTTGATGCTTCTAAAAGCTTACAAGAGCTTTGACAAGGCTAATGGGAGCTGAGAGAACCAACAAACAACAACAATGAACAAAATTAAGCAATTTGTCAAATATGCTTAAAATTACTACAATGGAGATTTATAACTGAAACTTGGAATTAAAACTTGAATTAAGTTTAAAGTACAAAATAAAGACAGATTACAACTATTTTGATTGAAATTACAACTTAATTTTAAGATTACACTACATACGATTCTATTATATTAAACCTAATCTCATAAACTTCACCACAGCTTCCTTGCTTCTATATAACGACTTCTAAGGCTTTGTGGGACCCACAGAACCATTTCCCACCACCATTTAGAACCGTTGGATCACTACTTTTCATCTGAGCCATTTAAATCTTTTTCGCGCCAAAAAGTTTTGGGACAGTTGTGGGTTACGTACGAGGGTTTTAAGGGGTTTTGGAGGGTTGTGTGAGGTGGAGTGATGGTGGGGAGAGTATATTGTGGGCTGGTATGGGAGCAGTGGTGGTGGTTTTGTGTTCAGTGAGGGAGGAGGTGGTAATGGAGGGAAAAGGGGGTAACTGGGGTGGTTTTGGGTGTTTTGACCGGGCGTTGACCCTGGTAATATAATAACGGGGTGGGTTTGGTTTGTAACTGGGTTTAGGGATTGGGCTTGGGAAAGTGGGGATGGGCTTGGGTAGTTTAGTTTAGTTTGGATTAGGTTTTATAATAGGGTCCGGTTGGTAAGTTTGTTAAATAAATCACAAGGACCAAATTTGTAAATAGGGAAAAGTTGAGGGGCTGTTGTTGTAAATTCCCATATGTAATCACAAGGACCTATTTTTCCATAATTGAATAGTACACGGTTTATTTTTGATGTTTTTCATTTTTTAAATACCGGGGACTATTTTTGCCAAACTTGCAAAGTTGAGGGGCCTTTTTGCAATTTCTCCAAACTTTTCACCCAAGGACTAATAGTGACAATTATGAATTCCCTAGGACCCTTAATGATAATTTTCCCATTTTGAACACCCAGGGACTAAAACTGTCAAGTTTGAAACTTTGAGGGACCTGTTTTGCCAAACTGTGAAACTTTAGGGACCAATCATGTAAATTCACCAAACTTCAAACCAAGGACCATTCCTGCAAAAGATTATTAGTATAAGGACCAAAATTGATTTTCTCAAAGTTTTTACATCCCAGGGACCATTTCTGTCAATTTCTAAAGTATAGGGACTAAACTTGTAATTTTATGAAACTTTGCACCAAAGGACTAAATATGTAACTTTATGATTAAAAAGGACCTTTGATGACTTTTTCATGTTTTTAGAATAACCAGGGACTAGTTTTGCCAATTTATGAAACTTGAGAGACTGAAACTGTCAATTATGCAAACTTTGTACATTTTTCATTTGTTTTTGCATATTTTGCATTTGAAACATATAAAACACACCTTTAAGATATTTTAAGTATTTTGATACATATTTGAGTATTTTTGTATGTTTTGGCAGCTCAGATTAGTATAAAATGATGAGTATTTAGACACTCATCAATAGCTATTTACTTGAGCTTACCCAGAGCTTTATGGCTCTTTGGAAAGCTTGACTAGCCAGCTTATAGGTTCCAAGCTTCTTTTGAGCTTCTGAGCTTGTTGGATAAGCCAAAATCTGGCCTGCAAATACCCCATTTGGAACTGTGTGGGTTCAATTTTTTGGATTAGCTTGTTTCTGCTCTTTAAGCTCATGTCAGTGTAATCATTGGGTATTCTTGCTTGGGTGTGCTAGCTTCTGTCCCATTTAAACTTGTTTTCATTCAATAGAAGTAGCTTGTAGCTTCTTTTTTAGCTTTTTAGCATCTCAAAATCACTCCTTGTGCCATTGTTGTTAACTGTTGGCACAATAAGCTCACACAGAGCTTATTGTGAAGCTTTAGCAAAATCCTTTTCACAAAAGCCTTTCATTCTTAGTGTTGAAATAGTTTGGTAAAAGAAAAAAAAAATCCAACTTTAATTTTAGTGATAGCTTCTATTTAATAGAAATTATATTATTTCAGAATTTTTAGAATTAAATTTTGATTTTTCTAGCTTAAATTCATAATTAGTGTATTTTAATTATTATTAATTAGTTATTAAATGGTAATTAATTAATAGTAATTAATTAAATAGTGTAAAAATTAATTTTAATTTTCTAAAAATTTTCTTTTATCATTAGGATTGTAAAAATGTAATTTTCATGTTCGTAGGTATTTTATTTCACCAAAACTCGCGTTTTATTTCGTACGTCTACGTAGAATTAAATCAATCGAACGCGTTTTTAGACTTAGCTTACGTTTTTAGGTTATCTGATCATCAGTAATTATTAGAATAGTGTTTCTAAGTTATTTTCATTCCTCATGTCTTAGTTTAATCATTCAAACCAAATTCCTTACTTTTCTGTTCAAATTCACCCGATCACAAACCCATTTTGATTACCATCACACCTCGTCGGGACATAACGACCCGGGGAAGCCACTATACTTCAACGGAGATTGACTCTGAACAGTTTGACCTGGTTGACCATATCTTTGGTCAATACAAGTTGACTTTTTGGAGCCAACCACTTTCACTCCACCCAATTCCATTGGATTTACATCCAATGATTTGACATGTTCTTGGAAATTTTCTAAATCTAGAAACCTCAACATTTGTATGGTAAAACATTAAATCCAAACACCCCTTCCAACATCTCTTCCACTCTATAAATTCGACAATTTTGCAACACTTCAAATCACACCATCACCATCAAAATCCCTTCTCTTAAAGCTTCAAAACCTCACTTTTGAAATGACTAAATCCAACACCTCATCCGAATCATCAAAATCCCTTGCAAAAACCACTAGGATTAGTGTAAAACCGTGTTGCTTCAACAAAACCATCAAATCAAGCTCATCATCATCAAGTGATGCATCACTTGACATTTCTTCACCTATCCAAGGTTTCCTTAACCTTACTACCTCAACACCTTGCAATACCAATGTGATCAATATTCAGGATTTGCTTAATCTTGCTACTCCAACACCCTCTCCAACACATTGCAACACCAACATAGTCACTATTCCGTCACCAACTAGACCTTCAAGTGATTCAACATCACCTTCTCGACAAACTCAACCATCAAAAACTCCATCACCTCAATCACCAACACTTACACCAATGGAACTTTTCCATACACCACCAACATCACCACTACCCTATTTGGAAACTTTAGAAGACCTATCACCAAAATAATCAAGTCCTCCATCATTGTCACTCTTTGACACCATTGCCGAAATGGAAACCCAACAACAACCAAGTTTTCAACCAAATGAGTCATTAGATGATGCACCTCATCAACCGCCATTAATAGAGCGTTTGGCTTACCGTTATGCTAGACTCTCTATTTTTCCACAAGATCAAGGTCATGCACACCTACAATCATTTGTGTTTTACCACATTTACAAAGACCTTCACGGTAATCCTTCCAGAGAACCAAGCTTCCATCATTTTGTTCAAAACCAACAACCACAACAACAACAACAACCACCACAACAAGAACAACCACAACAACAACCACCACAAGAGCTTTCCCAACACTTTGAATCTCTATTTCCTTCTTATAAGAAAATAGAAGCATCCATATGGGAAAAATCTCCAAACCTAAATGATGAGATTGACACTCATTTAAACCACCTTCATGCCTTCAAACATATGGTTGACTCTAAAATCAACCATATTATGGTTTTACAAATGACGTTACACTCATCTAGTGAAGGAACCAAAAACACCTCTCAACCATCCACATTTACTCCTTCAAGTTCAAACCATCCACCACCAACAAATCAAACCTCTCTTCCACCAAACTTTCCCCGCCATGATTGCGGACATTGCGAAAGAACCGCTCACATTAGTGAAAGGTGTCGAACGGAAATTCGTGAGCTAACCAAAGAAATGAGGTTTATCCTAAACCACATTTTGGACTGCCTAAAATCCTTGTCTCACCCACCTCAAGTTTAGAGTCTCCAACAACAATAGGGACCCATCCATAATAGCACCAAAAACACAAACCAACAAACCAAAAACGTCTCACTTCCACAACATTCAAAATGAAATCCTCTACACCCTCCAACACCCATTTTCATCCTTAAACAACCTTAGCGTTGTTTTTGGGAAATGTTTCTCATTAAGGAAAATGATGGTTTCCTTTTATAGATGTAGGATTTTATGTTCTTAGTTTCTTTTTATTTTTTATTTTACTTTTAGAAGTAGAATGTAATCTTCCTAATTTCTTGTCTTTGACTTTCTAAAAGTCAAATTTTACATGAAATGAATTTCATTCTACTATAAGGTATGCATTGTTTGCTGACCATTAAGGTATTGTGAGTAAACTATGCCTTGCTATGGTAGCATACATATATCTTGTATTTTAGAAACTAACCTTCCTTTTTGTAAGATCATTATCCATGTTTCCCTTCCTTGATACTCCATTTAGGGGAGTAATATTCAAAGGGGAGCATGAGAATTGCATTATTTCGCTTCACAACTCTTTACTTCGTGACTTGCTTTATGCTCGTCTATTGCGACAATTAACATTTTTTTGGTAGGTTCAAAATCCATGTCTCCTATCTTGGCACTCCTTTTAGGGGGAGTATCAACCAAGGGGGAGCACGTGCATAGTTCCGCTTCGCTACTCTTCTTTTTGTTTCGACAAAAAGGGGGATAATTTATATTAAACTTATTCTCATCTTTTCTCTTGCATATCACATCATCTTAGCAAAAACAAGTTTTAATACAAACTTTATAAGACTTAACACTAAAACTTGTGGCTTACTTATAAATAAAGTTTATGTTTTGTCATCAACAAAAAGGGGGAGATTGTTAATACAAATATCGCCTAAAAACGTTATTTATATTTTACGATCTTTGCAAAGTTTTGTTAATGACAAAGTATGAACTTTTATTTATAGTAAAAACATCACTTTAGTTTTAAGTCTTGTATAACTAGATTTTACATTTCTCTTTTAACATAACATTGTTTTTATTTCTTAATATAGTATATCTTACATCACATCATGCATTTATGGAAAGCTTATGTGTTTGACTCTCCATAAGACTTACATCACATCATGCATTTATGGAAACCTTATGTGTTTGACTCTCCATAAGACTTCTTACACAATTGTGTGTTTGACTAACTTGATGTGACATTGCTTGATATGGAAAGAGTTCTTGCATGTTTTCCTATCAGTCCTGGCGGAACCCTCAGGGTACATGGGCGGAACCCATTCTAAGGTTCCGCCGAATCCGCCAGACTGCTGGTTGGTTTGGCTATAAATACCAAGCCACTTGCAAGAATTCACCCATATCTTTAGGACATATATTTCACATATTCTCTCATCTAACTAAGTAACATTTGACTTGTGTGATTCTCTTATGTAGGAAAGGAGTTCACAAGTTCTTCCAAGAAGTTACAAGTTTCAACTCAAAAGTTGCAAGACTTGTTAGCTTTGTTATGTATGAACTTTGGTAGTTTATACTTCATTTGTATCTTGTGTAGAAATGATTGGTTAGTATTTTAGGCCTCAAAATACATACTGTGTCGGGAGTTGTTGTACCCTTGTAAAAGAACTATCGGGAGTGGTTGTACCCTTGTAAAAGAACTCGACATCTAGCTTAGTGTCGGAAATAGTGGATAGGCGACGTTAGGTTGGTTCTACCTTGAACTAGGACCTGGTATCTAGCTTTGTACCAGATAAAGTGTAAGCGACGATTGTAAAGGTTTCTCCACCCTTGAAAGGAGCTTGTTGACTAGTGCTTGAAACTCTCGAGTTGGAAACTCGAGGCGTGGATGTAGGGCAAGGAAAAAGAGTCCTTGTAGCCGAACCACGATAAACAATCATGTTGTGGTTTGATCGTTTCTTTCTTTATCATTGTATATTACATATTGTCTTTATTTAGAAGTGTTAATTACACGTAAAGCTTTGCAAAGACTAACAAATATTTTGAGTCTATATCTTTGATCAAACGTAAAGCTTTTCAAAGATTAAACAAGTAATTTTAGTCTATATCTTTAAACAAACGTAAAGTTTTAAAAGATAAGTAAGATGAAAAAGTGGTAAACTATTCAACCCCTCCCCTTCTAGTTTTCCACAAAGTTTGCAACTTTTTAATTAAGAGTGCAAATTTTTTTTTATAAAACTTTATCTTAAAAACTATTTTAACACTAAAAATGTGTAAAGTTTAAAACTTTAATAAAAAGACTTGATGAAAATGAGTTTTAAGACTTAAAAAGTAAACTTTATAAACTTTGAAAGCAAAAAATGAAAGATTTTTATAAAAAGATTTTAACCATGAAAATGCTAAAAACACAAACTTTATGTAAAATAAACTAAGATTAAGCAATTAATGATGAAAGTAATGAAGTTAAAATACTAATTTGATAAAGTCTAGAAACATAAAACACACTTACACACATTAAATGTGTGTTATTACAAGAAAAAGGTATAGTTATTACATTCTTAATGACAATTAACTCTACATAAAAAAAAAGTTGCGTACATAAAACAAAAAATGGAAGATATTCATTAATCTGCTGCTACAATTCATTTATAAACTCCAAATCCAAGTTGACCGTTGCACCATTTTATGATTGTTGGATTATAATATTGCCGTTGCAGAAATGGGACCCGCCTCCAACAGTTGGCTTCGATTTTTATCAAATGGAAATGGAAGTTAGACACGTGTGAATGGAAGTGATGTTATTTCATTTAGTTGGACATATTGGTTTTTGCATAATAATGGACTTAAAATAAGGCTTTTAGTTGGGCTTCGAAAATCATAAGTAAACTCAATCATGGGCTTGATGCTATGCAATGATCTTCACTTTACTTGAGCTTATTTCTTCGAATTTTATCTCGGGCTTCCACTTAAGTTTGATAAATAATTAAATAAGCTCCAATATATCTTCTAAACATCTTTAATATCTTCTAATCTTAAAATAATAGCCATTTTGCTCCACTTCTGCACCAATATTTCTCGAACAGTACCTTAATAATAAAATAACAAATAGACGTAATATTTGCAATTAAAAGCGCAATATTGTTATTTATATTAGCATAAATGGGGGCATTTTTGGTAATAAAACATGTATAATCGTGATTTCATCACCTAGGAATACACCTTCGTAAGACTTAGGGTCAAACTTGGTGAGGTAGTCTTTGGTGTTTAGAATGAAGCACTTGCTTCCAAATACTCTAAAGTAGTCTAATGTAGGTTTTCTTCCTTTCAAGATTTCATATGGTGTTTTGCCTAATATTGGTCTAATCAATATCCTATTAAGTATATAAGTTGAAGTGTCTACGGCGTTACACCAAAACTTTTGCAGAATAGTTTGCTCACTGAGCATTGTTCTACTCATCTCTTGTAGAGTACGATTTTTCCGCTCAACTACCCCATTTGATTGTGGAGTGCGTGGAGCCTGAGAAATTGTGAGTAATACCATTACTATCACAATAAACTCCAAATTGCACTTCATTATCAAATTCTCGACCATGATCCGTTCTAATAGACATTATCTTGCAATCTAATTGATTTTGAACCTTTTTACTAAAGATTTCAAATTCTTCAAAAGCTTGTGTCTTTTTTTAAAGAAACCTAGTCCAAGTGTACCTAGAGTAATCATCTACTATTACTAATGTGTAGTATTTTCCTCCGTAGCTCCGTACAGCGGATGGACCGAATAGGTCCATGTGAAGGAGTTCTAGGCATCTAGTGGTGGAAACCATGTTCTTGACTTTGTGACGAGAATGAGCTTGTTTTCCAACTTTACAAGCATCACAAAAGTGTTTATCGAACTTAAGCTTAGGAAGATTTCTAACTAATTCCTTTGATGCCAATGATTGTATTAGACACATATTGGCATGATCTAGTCTCCTATGCCATAATGTGGAATTGTCATCTATAGTAGCTAGGCAAATATTGTCCTGAGGTGTATTTCCTATCTTCATGACGAATAGGCCATTTTTCCTAACTCCTTTGCCTATGGTCTTGCCATACTTAGTTATTTCACTACCTTCTTCCGAAAAGATAACTCTACACTTATTGTCAACAATTTGACTAATACTCAGCAAATTAAATCCTAGGTTGTCTACATGCTCAACATTTCTAATAGTAAGTGAGTCTTGAGTAATCGTACCTTTGCCAATAATGTTGCCCTTAAGTTTGCTACCGAATGTAACATTACCTCCATTGTATGCTTTGTATGAAGAGAATAGACTTTGGTTGCCCGTCATTTGATTAGTGCGTCCACTATCTTTGACCCATTCATCTGGCTCTAAGTCGATTCCCAAGCATATCTATTGAATAGAATAGAAACTCAAACATTTGGTCCCCAATATCTCATGGGTCCAAAGTTGTTAGTGTTAAAAATCCTATGCATTATTTGCATTTGACCAGGATGTTGGAAAGGATGACAAATTTCCAAAGGCAAGTAACTTTGTTGTCGCAAATTATTCTAGGTTGTTGAATTATTTGAATGGCTTTGTTTTCTAAAGTTACTTCTTGGTTGAGGAGTCATTGACCGAGGTTTGGGCAATTTGGTTTTCCTAGGTGGAGGAGTCTTTGATCTAGGATGAGGTTTTACAAAACCAAGTCCAGGTGTTGACAAAGGTTTGTAAATACTTTTGACTCCCTTTTTGCTAATAAAAGGAGCTTCAACTTTGTTAATTACTTTGTGATTAAGTTCAGGACTTAAATTATTTATCAGAATCGACTCTGTTCTGTTCTTTGCACCACACGGTACCACTAATTTTAGTGGTGCTGTCTGTACCTTTAATGGTGTCGTCCACTGTTTCGACAGAACTTGTCGGTTTACTAAATTCTACTTGTTTTTTTTGACTTATTGAAGCTTTTTTTTTCAAACTTAATAATTTTCAATGTATTTTTACTAAGTTGTACATTCTCTACTCTAAGGTTGTGACATGACTCACATCCAACATCACAAACTTTTTGTTTATCAAGTCTTTTTACTTGATCTTTGAGTTCAAAAATTTCTTTTTCTAGTTTATGCAATGTTGTTTTTAATGTTTTGTTTCTAGTTATGATTTTAGAACTTACCTTACATAATTTATTATATTCATCATATAGCATGTTATCATTTATAGACGAATTATCATCATTGTAGTAAGATAAGTCAGAGTGTACCTCATTTGAAGCTTGAGCCATAAGGCATGTTTCATCATTGGGCTTCTTCTCTTCATTATCGTCACTGTCACTCCAAGATCCTCCTACTAATGCTCTTTGGTAGTTGTTTCTTGGTGGCTTAGGACAATCTCCAATGAGGTGATTTGGGTCTCCACATCTGAAGCATTTTCTGTCATTCTTTTCTTTCTTATCATCTCGGTTCTTTGAGAATGACTTCTTCTCGTCACGAGGTTGTCTAACAAATCTACCCTTTCTTCTAAAGAACTTTTTAAAGTCTCTAACCGCTAGTGCATACTCTTAATCTTCACTATCAGAATTCGAGCTTTCCTCATCACTAGACTCTTTCCTGGCTTTCAATGCTAACGATCTAACTTTCCCACTTTTGCCTTTGACTATGTCAGAGTCTTTCTTGATTATCATTTCATGAACTTTCAAATTTCCTATGAGTTCATCAAGTGATAACGTTGCCAAGTTCTTTGATTCTTCAATAGCGGTGACCTTTGCTCTCCATTTGGGATGTAGAGCCCTAAGAAACTTCCTAACATAGTTCTTGCTAGAATAACCTTCATCAAGAGCTTTAAGACTAGTAATAATAGTTTTAAAACTAGCAAAAGCACTATCTATGGTTTCATCTTCCAAAATGGAAAATTGTTCTTATTGTTGAACAAGAAGATCAATCTTGTTCTCTTTGACTTGATTATTACCTTGATGGGTGACTAACAAAGTTTTCCAAATTTCCTTTGCCGTATTGCACATAAAAATTCTTTCAAATTCCTTTTTCGGCAAAGCATTGTAAATTACCATTTTAGCCTCATCATTTTTGGCCAGCTTTCTTTTAAGATTATCACTTTGTTGATCATAAGGAATAATTTGACCATTTTAAACAGGTTAAAAGTCACCATCGGTAATAACATGCCAAAGATCAATGTCTTTTGATTTCACATACGTTTCGAATCTTGTTTTCCAATAAATAAAACAATCGGTTTCAAAAAGTGGTGGTCTTTGCATCGATTCAAGTTTTAAAATACCGTTTACTTTAAAAACTTGCCTTACGTGGCTCTGGTACCAATTATGGGAACTAGAAGAGGGTTAAATAGTTTACCGACTTGTTTTCTTAGGTTATATAAATTTCTTTATAAAAACTTAGATTCGATTGTAGGTAAAGTCAAACGACACCAATATGAATGCAACACTATGCAAATACTAATATGCAATAAGTAAATAAAGAGAAGAGTTGGAAAGATCAAACCAAGACAAAGGGATTTATAGTGGTTCGGTCACGAAGCTCTTCTTCGCCCTATTCCACTCCTTGAGTACCTCACTCGAGAGTTTTAAGCACTATGTCAACAAAGCTCCCTTCAGGCGGAGAAAACCGTACAACGTCTCTTACATTATTTTCCGACACTAAGCTAGATGTCAAGTACTAATCTTAGCTAGTACCAATCTACCATGATCCACACGAACCTTACTTCACTCACGATCTATACGATCCACACAATCCTTACTTCACTCACGATCTACACAATTCACACACTCTACACTTGATCCACACGATCCTCACACAATATATACGATCGACACGATCCTTACACAATCTACACGATCCTCATACAATCCTCTGAAGCTACTCTTGATCCACTTGATCAAGACTATATCACTCAACACTCAATAGATCTCCAAGATCTCAACAAGATCACAATGATCAACACAATGACTAAGAAACACTAATACTCTTGATGTGTGTCAAGATACAATCAAGTAGACAACTTGTAATGCAAGTGCACTACACAAAGACTCTAACACTTTGTATCTTCTTAATACTTTGTGTTCTTCTCTTAACTAGTAGAGGAATGTAGATGATTCTTGGTTGGACAAAAGAATCATTCTTTAAACAAAAGAAAACTTACTAATGATCTAAGAAGTTTAAAGAGAAAAGGAGGATGGAAACCAGAAAGTTATGTGTGTGAAAGGATGGCCAAAATCTAGTAATTGAAGTGGTATTTATAGAATCTGAAACTTTGGCCGTTATGAAGGGACGGCACCACTAAATGTCACACGATACCACTAAATTTAGTGGTACTGTGCCAGACAAACACGCTCCATTTTTTGTCTTTAGCGGTGTAATTTTATTTGGAGGAGTTTGGAGCTGGTTTGGGAAAAAAACTAGCTGTTGAAAATGTTTTTGAATTGATTTTCCTAAATAAAACATTTCTTTATAATTCAAAAATAATTTGTAAAATGTATTTTGGTAAAGAAAGTTTTGTCAAGCTAAAAATGTGAAGTTTAAGACACAAATTCACTTCTTTGTTTATTTGTCAAGTTGTAAATTTGTTTGTTCATACCGAGAGTGATTGACGTAGAAATCGGATATTTCGACTAAAAACTTGTTTACGTTAATTTTGACATAAGATGTTTTCACATTTTGTTATCATAAAAACATGGAGATGTCGTAAGATGAGAATAACATTTTTAGACATTTTTGGCATCAACAAACAATTTAGCATAACACTCATAAAGATTTTTGTTTTGTTTTGTGTGTTAGATACAACAATGTATATTTGCTTGATTTTTGGTATAAAAAGAATTTTCCTCCCTATTTGAAACATAAGTTGAGATTAATATTTTGAAAAGATAAAGACTGCATTTTTCAAAAATTTGTTGACTAGAAGTATCCGACTCGAAAGAAATAGTAAAATGCAAGTTTAACATTAAATGTAACATAAGGTTTTTATTACTATGTAGTATTTTTCATTTATGACTTAATTAAGTTTGGAATCAATTCTTGCAAGTATTTTTAAATGAAAGTAGACTCAATTACCTTTAAAATGGTGGGTGGCATGACTCCTACGGACTTATGATTGATTTATATCAATTCAAAATTGACACAATTATGGTGGAGGTCCCTTAAATATCCGACGGTCCCTTAGTGATAAAGGACCGTCCAAAGATAAGGGACCGCCACCAGTAAGCAAAAACACATTTTTCGTATAAAAATTTATTTTCTGTGGAAAACTAGAAGGGGGGGTTGAATAGTTTTACGTCTTTTTAGTTTTATGAAAACTTAGTTGTTTAAAAGTCTTGTTTGCTTTTAAAACTTTGATTATATCTTATGTGAACTCAAATCTTGAACAATATGAACAACTATATCTAAGTATGAACAATAATAATAATGTAAGCTAAGTATGTGAAATCAACACATGCATAATATAAACAATTATAGTTATATACGAGAGACAAGTAAGTAAACGTTTATTTTAAAATCCTTAGTTATATTTTGTACGAAAACTATACTTGATCGAAATGATCAATTATATGTATGTTACCTTTTTAGTTTGATTGTAAAAACTTTGTTTTGTGAATGAAACTTTTGTTTGATCTTTAAGTAAAATCAATACTAGCACTATATGAGCAACTACATATATAAACATCTACATCTACAAAAGTAATAACGATATAAACAAGATAATAAGTAAGATACGGAAAGATCTAACCGCGAGACAAAGGATTTATAGTGGTTCGACTACAAGGACACCTTCCTTGCCCTACTCCACTCCTCGAGTCACCTACTCGAGAGTTTTCTTCACTATGTCAACAAGCTCCCTTATGGCGGAGAAAACCTTACACACCAATAAACACACCACAACTTCGTCACAACTTATTCACACCTTCTACACACCTAGTCACTACTTAATCACAACACTACTTCTTCACACCTATCTAGCTTCACAACTATCTACTTCACAACAATCTTCTTCACAACTATCTACTTCCTAGCTCTTCTTATTCACAACAAACTACTTATATCTCACTACTTCTATTCACAAATTCTACTCCTAGATCTATCTAGTTACAATACTATCACACCTTTATAATGAATGTACACAACAACTAGACTATATACACAAATTTATAATACTTCACAACTTGATGTTGAAGGAGTATTCTTCTCTTGCACTTTGAGAGATGAGGAATGAATCACTTGAAACAAGGAAACAATTTTATGATCAAAGGGTTTTTAGGAGGATGTTTAGAGAGATTTGGATCTGAAAATTTTCGTGCAAGAGATAGGAAAAATTCCAGATTTAAGGTGGTATTTATAGGGAAAAATTTCTGACAGAATCTGACAGGGGAGCGTGGCCGGTCCCCTTAATTGTGTGCCGGCCCCCTTAAAATTAAGGGGGCCGCCCAGCTGTAACGGCCAGAAAATCTGTCTTTTAGTAGGGAAAGTTTATTTGGTGAAAAACTAACTGATTTTGGTTAAAAATTTGAATTCATATATTTACTATGAATTAAACATTTCCCTTTATTACCAAAAATGTTTTTCAAAAATATATAATAAGTTTATTTAATTTTATAAACTTTGTATTATTTAAATAAACATCACTTTGATCATAAAATGTATTAGTCACTTGTTTATTCATACCTTAAGTGATTATGTTGGATGAGATGATATAAACTTGCTTAAAACTTGTTTACGTATTAACTTTGCGTTTAATGTTTTTATATTTTGTGATCGTCAAAACCTAGGGATATCGAAAAATATTAATAACGTTTTTATACATTATTTACATCAACATTTTCTTCAAGCTAGTATATAAAGTGCATTTAACCAACAAAACTAGTACGAATCAAGCAACAAAGTACTCTAGCATAAGTTTAGCAACTTAGACCCTTTTTATATTTACTTCCTTTTAGTGAGAAATTTGATACATGGACCTTACTCTATTTAAAAAACCATTTGTTTTGAAAACTAGAGTGACGTGGCTCTAGTACCAATTTGTAACAACCCACAAAACCTCATTACTAACATTCCCATTACAATACCTATAGTAGGTATTTCATAGGTAAATTTTTACTTTTTATGTGCATATATTACTTGCATGACTCATTAGACCTGCTCACATACCCACACAAGCCAAATAACTAAACACTCACATACTATAAACCCCTGGTATATTAAGCATAAGATCACCACAACACAATAATAAATAATCTACCAATCTAACACACTAAATATATCACAAAACCCTAATAAACCTTAACTAAACACTAATTAGGTCTATGTGCTTATTTGAACCTATATGCTTAACTTAACTAGTTTGAAAGTGTCTAAGGCTTAAGTATGAGTTACCTTAGGAACATTAGGATACCTTAGAACTATTAGGCATTAGTACAACCCTTTAGAACTTAGGTACAAGTCCCTTAAGCACAAAACTATAACTAAGTCATAACTTCCTAGAATTAGGTCTAGACTATCCCAAAACTTCACCATAGATTACCACCACTTAGTATAAGCCTCTTAGGACCTAGGATTTGTTATTAGACACTCATAGCACACTAATCTAGGCAAAAAACCCTAGGATAAACCCTAATCTCCCACTAAACACACATAGGACACTTAGGTTACAAAACTAGGTCAAACCTTCCCATAATTTACCATCACTTAGTATAAACCCCTTAGGACTTAGGATTAGTCACTAAACACTCTTAGGAACCTAACCTAGGCACTAAACCTTAGGAAAAACCCTAACACTCACTAAGTAAAACTAGGTCTAAACTTAACCTAAACTAGTAAAACCTAAACATAAGCACCTCAAACACCTCAACCAAGCACCCTAGCACCTCTCCCAAGTTAAGCTAGCACCCTAACACCTTACAAGCACCCACACAAGTAGGTACATCACCTACTTGTCACCTACTTAACTAAACCACCCCTAAACCACCCTAAACCACCACTAAACCACCACTAATCACCCTAAACCACCACTAGCCTCCCAATCAGCTTGCAAGCACCTCTAAGCTAGCACGCAAGTAGGTGATGCACCTACTTGTCACCTACTTGTGCCGCGGCTTCACCACAACCACAAACACCCCTATAACCGCCTATAGACCTCCACCTCCACCCTTGTATCTCCCATTAGTCACCATATAGCTACTATTAGTCACTCCCCCTCCTCGTGACATCACGACTCCCAAAACTTGGCCACCAAGGCTTGCTAGACCTATAAATATCGCGACTCCCTCCTCATTTCAATCCATCCCATTCTTTCTTTCCACCTCAAACTTTTTTGTAGTTAGTAGTAGTATAGGGTCCTTAAAAGTCCTAGGAGTCGAGTAGGGCAAGCCTTGAGGCTTTGTTGAGTCGTGTTGCCATCGAGAAAACCCTAAACCTAGCTTAACCCTCGTTAACCCTTCCCTTACCAAGTAAGCCTTCACTTTTAGTTCTATTAGCTTTAGTTTAGTCTTAGGATAGTATTTGGATGCCTTAGATCGCCTAGGAACCCTTGCATGAGCCTTGGTCATAATCATTTGCTAAACTAGTAAAACCCTAGGACACTTAGGTTACAAAACCCTAGGATAAACCCTACGATAAACCCTAATCTCCCACTAAACACACATAGGACACTTAGGTTACAAAACTAGGTCAAACCTTCCCATAATTTACCATCACTTAGTATAAACCCCTTAGGACTTAGGATTAGTCACTAAACACTCTTAGGAACCTAACCTAGGCACTAAACCTTAGAAAAATTCCTAATACTCACTAAGTAAAACTAGGTCTAAACTTAACCTAAACTAGTAAAACCTAAACATAAGCACCTCAAACACCTCAACCAAGCACCCTAGCACCTCTCCCAAGTTAAGCTAGCACCCTAACACCTTACAAGCACCCACACAAGTAGGTGCATCACCTACTTGTCACCTACTTAACTAAACCGCCCCTAAACCACCCTAAACCACCATTAATCACCCTAAACCACCACTAACCTCCCAATCAGTTTACAAGCACCTCTAAGCTAGCACGCAAGTAGGTGATGCACCTACTTGTCACCTACTTGTACCGCGGCTTCACCACAACCACAAAC
This sequence comes from Artemisia argyi, assembly GCA_030686995.1. Classification (NCBI taxonomy): domain Eukaryota; kingdom Viridiplantae; phylum Streptophyta; class Magnoliopsida; order Asterales; family Asteraceae; genus Artemisia; species Artemisia argyi. Next base: position 104,382,131 of record CM060679.1, read on the forward strand.
ACCCCTATAACCGCCTATAGACCTCCACCTCCACCCTTATAGCTCCCATTAGTCACCATATAGCTACATTAGTCACTCCCCCCTCCTCGTGACACCACGACTCCCAAAACTTGGCCACCAAGGCTTGCTAGACCTATAAATATCGCGACTCCCTCCTCATTTCAATCCATCCCATTCTTTCTTTCCACCTCAAAATTTTTGTAGTTAGTAGTAGTATAGGGTCCTTAAAAGTCCTAGGAGTCGAGTAGGGACAGCCTTGAGGCCTTGTTGAGTCGTGTTGCCATCGAGAAAACCCTAAACCTAGCTTAACCCTCGTTAACCCTTCCCTTACCAAGTAAGCCTTCACTTTTAGTTCTATTAGATTTAGTTTAGTCTTAGGATAGTATTTGGATGCCTTAGATTGCCTAGGAACCCTTGCATGAGCCTTGGTCATAATCATTTGCTAGTTTACATTTTAAAACCCTAATTATAGATAAAACCCTAAATACATGCTATAAGCCCTTTACATAAGCCCTAAGTTAGTTTAGATAACTTAAGTAAGCTAATATTAGTTAAAGATAAGCTAGAAAACTTAGTTGTTACATAAAAATATAATTTACATGCATTTAGAACTAGTTTTGCAAAACTTTACATGCATAAGGGTATATATCATAAATTCCTAAAATTATAACGTCTAGGGACTGTTTTTGACATTTCCTAGAAGTTATAAGTGTAAGGACTCATTTTTCTAAGTATTAAAACCTTAGGATAGAAACTAAAATAAGTTATAAACTAAAAAGGACTAGTTATGCAAATATTATAAAGTTAAAGGTCGAAATGGTAAATATAGAAAACTTATGAGTCTAAGGGTTAAATATGTCATTTTCTAAAAATATAGAAGTCTAGGGACTAGTTGGGTCAAGTATAGATAGTTATAAGCATAAACAATATAAGTTTAGGGTAGAAAATGTAAATATATAAACTATAAGGGTATAAAGTGAAAATATCATATAAGTATAAAACTTAATAAAAGTTAGAAGCATAACATAGTAGTAGGGAGCTTCATGCGAAGAGTACTATGTGGATATTTCGTTTTGACGAATTTGTTGGGTTTACGAATTAAAGTGCCCTGACTCCTCGAACGATTATTGCATATACTTCTGAGATATGATGGCCCGAACAGTGTTATGATTATAACTTAACCTAATAACAATATAGATCAATAGTAAGGAGCTTCGTGTGAGGAGTATTAACTTCTGAATTATGATGGCCCGAACGGTATTATGTTAATAACATAATACAATAGTAGGGAGCTTCATGTGAGGAGTCATATACTTCTGGATTGTGATGGCCCGAACGGTGTTATATTATATCTAAAACATTAATGAACCTAAAAACAATAACTTAAGAAACTTAAACAAGATAACTAAATCTTGACATACATCCAAACCTACAACACACTAGGATACGTGAGTAAGGCAGTCTAGTTCCCGAATCACTTTTTGCATCACTTAGATTTCTCTAAGCCCAGTGAGTTTTCATAGCCTCACATCGTCTTAAAACTTTCACTCTAAATGCTTTACAAACCCTGTGAGGGGGATACATGGTACTTGCATTAAAACCGAATACAAGTCTTTTTCTTTGGTTGTTGCACGAGTAAACTAACTGCCACCACTACATAACCAAAATTCATGAATCTAATCGTTTAGGATATTTTACCCACGCGAACGCGAATATAGTTGATAGATCTATTGGAGTTTGACAACTCCCGTTGGTATTAACACCTCTCTGGGTGGTACCAATAAGTACTATATTTGAACCCACTGAAGGTTTAACTTTGGTAAGTTATCCTTCCCATCCCCTCATGGTTGGGTCTGCAGCCCCCATGACCCGGATTGTTAACGTGTGGTTCATGAGTTTAGTGCAACATACCCCACTCATGATAATTGTGCATGCATCACAATTATCACAAACACATTACATTTTCCCAGATGGGTGTAACAACGGAACCTAGGGAACTTGTATTCACAAACACTTAAACCTGTGACTCTCACACAACACCTAGTGTTGACTTTTTAAGCATGTATTCTAGGTATACTACTTGTACGGGGATATGGCAAAAGGAGGCACTGAGCTCGGAGGACTTTCAACCTGGTTATCATTCAAACATAACCTAATGATTGGCTCCAAACGGTCAACCTAAATTGACTAGGTAAATGGTCAACAAGGTCAAACAACTTAGAGTCAATCTCCGTGGAAGTATAGGGGTTTCCCCGGGTCGTTATGTCCTAGCGAGGTGTGGATTGTATTCAAACGGGTTTGTAATCGGGTGAATATGGACAGAAAGGGGTATAAGTGAGTGATTATACTACTGATTTATACAAGGAAATAGCTTAAATAAGCTATATTAACAAGACTGTAAAATTGGAAAACCAGAAACGTTTAAAACCTAAAATGCGTACGTTCAATTTAAATTTACGTGAACGTACGAAATAAAACGCGAGTTTTAGTGAAATAAAATACTTACGGATATGAAAATTATATTTTTACAATCCTAATGATAAAATAAAATTTTTAGAAAAAGAAAAATAATTTTTACACTATTTAATTAATTATTATTACTTAAATACTATTTAATACTAATTATTAATATTTAAATAACATAAATACAATATTATATTATTTTAATACTAGAAAAATGAAAATTAAATTTCTAAAATTATAAAATAACTAAAACAAATTTTAAAATTAAAAATATTTCTTTTTGTCGTTTTGTGGATTTTATATTAATTAATTACTAATTTAATATTAATTACCTAATTAAACTAATTAAAATTATTAAAAATACTAAAAAGACTTAGAAAATTAAGAAAAATTTTATAAATCTAATTAACCATCACAGGAATCCTAAAAAATTATAAAAAGTGTGTTTTATATGTATTTAAACTATTTTACTAATTATTAAACTCAATGTTGCAAAAATCGGCCGAATCGGCCGATTAATCGCCGATTAATCGCTAATCGGTGATGCACCTTGTCGATTTTCGAAAATCGGTGAAAAAATCGGCCTAGGCAAAAAAATCAGAAAAAATCGGTCAAAAATCGGCCGAATCGGTCAAAAATCGGCCGAATCGGCCAAAAATCGGTCGAATCGGCCAAAAATCGGCCGAATCGGCCGAATCGGTCAATTTTAAAAAAATAGAAATTTAGGCATTTTACTTAATTTGGGGATCGTTTATTTCACTTATAACGTACAATGGGCCTCATAATCAGAATTGAAGCCTTTTATTGAGGTTTGTAAACATAGAAGGCTTGGAATCAGTTAAGATCTTCAGTTTGCTCTCTAGAAATTCCCAAAACATGCAGGAAATGCCAAACCGATTAATCACCGATTAATCACTGCCTTGACCGATTACAGGCTGCAGGGTGGTCGACCGCCCGACTACCGATTCACGATTTTTGCAACATTGATTAAACTAAATATTAATTAATTACTAATTAAACTAATTAAATTCTAAAAAATAGAAAATGAACAGTGAAAATTATGAGAAAATTTCTAAAATTATTTTATAACATATAAAAGCTAGGAAAAATATAAAAACTAGGTATTACTTTATAAAAACTAATTTTGCTATTTAATACTTGAATATTAATTAATAATTAATAAAAATAATATTAAATCTAATAAATACTAAATGTCAATATAAAATTCTGGAAAATTTACTAAAAATACTTTAATATAAAAGAAAATTAAGAAAAATATAAAATTGCAAGTTACTTTATAAAAATCTAAAAAGGGAAATTAAAAAAATAATCAATATTAAATAGAAACTATCATTTGATTTTAAATTGGTTTTTTCTGGATTTTCTTTTTCTATACTATTTTAACACTAAAAACAAACAACTTTTACAAAAAGAACTTTTTTAGAACTTAAAAATAAGCCAAATGGATGCTTAAAAGCTTGACAGTTGACTTTGGTTGACCAAACTAGGAAATAAGCTTAAATGAGCTTATGTGGGGTCCACAGTGATGGATTATGGTGTGGACAAGTTAGTTGGACATGGATGGTGCCAAATCAATAGGCAAATGATGAATAAGCCAAATAAGCCAAAAATAAGCACTTCTAAATCCAAATGTACATAGAAATGGGACAAGGTTTGAAGTTGGCTCAAAGGTGCACAAGACAGCTCAGGGTCTAAAGCTTGTTCACCCTAGAGAGTTTACTAGCTTGTGAGTCCAAGAAGCCAAGGGGGTGTGTGGGGCCCACTGTGGTGGCCTGTGGGACCCACCATAGTGAGGGTGATGGTGACTGATCTGGTGGTGCAGGGGAGGTGCCTCCCCCTGCAGGTCTGTTTGAGGGCCTGTGGGGCCCACAGAAAAAATCAAAAAATTAAAGTGACAATGGGACTTCAAAGTTGAGCTGGTATACTGCAACATATGAAAAGCTCAAGTCCCTAATCTAAATACAAAATTCAGGAAAAATCACCCTAGATTTGGAAACACTGAGAATCATGCATTTTGACTTTTTTCAAACCATTAACTAAGTTGACCATATTGAACTTAGGATGATCCATATTGACTATAAATGTTATTATAAGCTACATGATGATGGAATTAAGCTAATACAACTATTTCTAAACCTAAAATGATCATTATACCCTCTAAATTTCTAACAGTTAAAGTAAAATGAAGAGTAAAAGAAGATTTTGACTTTTGAATGTAAAAGACCTAGTTTTTAAGATTTGATTAACCTACTATGACCTGACTTAGCGTGTTTAACTAATAACTAACACTCAAACACAAAGGGGCTCTATGCACAGCCCTGAGCCAAACACCCCCTTATAAATAAAAATCTTTGATTTTTAACCACACAAGGCTGATTCAGGTACTGATATGGATCTCAAAGGTCAGAGCATGATCACTTATGATCATTTAAACATAAAACATCAACAACAACATAAAACAGAGGAATCATGAACATGCCATTTGATGGTGAAATTAAAATATTGAGTGATTAAGAGTAGTATTGAGCAAATAAAGTCACTAGAGCAACATACTAACTAATAAACACTTAATAAGTTTAAAACAACATAAATAAGCAGACCTTGAACATTTGAACAGTAAAGAGTAAAAATTTGGAACAAAAGATACTCACAAAGACTTTCAATGGCAGAACAATGAACCAAGCGCAAAACCTTTTCCTAATGCCTCCCTTGAGGTACTAAAACCAACTTCCATCCATATTTAATGTTGCTTCAAGCTGTCTTCATCCTTCACAGAGATTTATTTATTTTCCACTAATTTATTATTAATTTTTTTGGATTTTTTAGTTTATGATGCCAACACTAATTCTAAAGCTTAAGAAGCTATTAGCAAGTTCTCAGAGACTTACAGAAGCTTAAATAACTAGTAAACAACTATTTTTATAATAACAATGCTAAAGTGAGATTTTCAAAGTAAAATGGTGAATCTGAATTTCCAAAGGATACTTGAAATTATAATCAAGGAAAGGTGAAATTACACTTGAATTGCTTAGTACAAACTATTTAAATTCAATTAAATAACAGGAAATTGAAATTACACTAAAACGTAATTTTACACTAGGCTACAACTAAAATAATCTAACTGCTAACTACTCTCTTCTCTGTCTTCATTCTTGACTTTTATATGCCCTGGAGTATTGCACTTACTTTCCCATCACTTTCCAGAGCCTTTGGATGAGCCAAAATGATCCTGGCCGTTTATATTGTTTTGGCGGGAAAACAAGTTTGACAGGTTTAGTAGTTTAGGAGAGGGTATTTATGAGGAGGGGGTTGGTTTGGTGTAGGTAGGAGTATTAATTGAAAGTTGGTGAGGAATTGGTGGATGATGTGCGTTTTATTAGTGCAAGTTTTAAAATTTATAAACACGATTTATCCGATTATTTATTTAGCACATACGAGCAAGTATACTCGTCCGATGTAGTAAAGGTGGGTAAGTCGAGGTTGTCCCAAGGGATTTGATAGTTTTAGTAATAAGAAAAATGTTTGTTAAATAAGGGTTGTCAATCCAAATTTATGTAAATATCAATTTAAAAGAAACTCATTAAGAACCAAGCATATACTTGTGTATAATTCATTGATTGGTAATTAGGAGTATCATGACAATTTAAATATAAAGTTTGGTGTAAAACTTTTTATGATGCGCAACTAAAAATGAGTAGTTATACAATCTATGTTGTATGTCATGTTTTAACTACCACTAAGAATTCTATCACCTAAATGACTCCTTTCGGACATATCAAATGAGTATGACAATTCTATAATCACATGGTTGTTTTGAAAATCAGTTCTTTTCTTATGAATTCCTACGAATCCTTTCGGTCCTTTTTCGTGATGAAATCTTCTCAAATCCATTTTAACAAGTAAATAAGATAGGTGTCAAGCATCATATTCCATACTAATTCGTGCACTAATGTTTTGGAATAAAAACAAGTTGAAACTCCTTTCGGACCTATTTTTCCAAAGATTGTTTTTACCAACAAATTAAGCAAGATTAGATGTTACTTCAACAAACTCATAAAATAGATATGTTTTCATGTATCACCTTTTTCATTAAAAAATACTCCGTAACCAATCACATCATACACACAAGTATATCACGTATTACTCCATAACAATCATATTAAAACACAAGTAAATAAGAAAACTTTCATTAAACTCAAAGTAACAATTGTTCATTATAAGTATCAAGGTGTACCTAGCTTGAGAATTACAATGAATAAACTTGTGGAACTATAGCAACCACACTCCTCCAATTGTTCACTAATGTAATTAAACAACTCCAAACTCGAACCAAGGCTTGAGACTCGAACTCAACACTTTCTGGACGTTTTTCACAACACTTAGTAAACTTTCAGTCAATATAAGATGAACTAACAATATTTGGTGTAACACTAAGTTAGATATTTGATGGTATATGTAATCTAGACCTTAAGTAGTCATTATATAGCATAATAACACTTATCCTTCAAGTAAAAACGTCCATCTTGAGTTATTAAGCAGAAATGATCAGCCACAAATGATTATGGGGAATAAATTCGTCCATAAATGCAAGACTTGTAACAGCAGTTACCTCCATCCGATCGGTTTCTCTCCATCCGATCGGATGGCACTCCTTGAGAATAATCCAACCGAATCAGATGCGGGTTGCATCCGATCGGTTGGACACTATCTGGAAGCTATTCTTTTGTCTTTTCTTTGTCGTTTTACGTTGCATGCATTGTCTTTCTTCGTGGCATGACTTTATTCATTAGAACTTGATATTTCCTTGATAAATATATGTAGAAGACTTGTCTTTATCAAATCCTTTTGTCCATGCATCATTTCTTTCTTTCTTGATCTTCTTGAAACTCTCCAAATGTGCATGATCACTTCATTTCTTCATCTTTTAATCATTTTTACCTGCTTTTGGCTATATTTGCATGCATAAACACTTTTTCACGATTAAGTAACAAATATATACAAATATGACCAATTTCCATGCGTAAAACAAACAATAACGCGACTAAAAACATGTTAATTTTGAGCGTTATCAAATCCCCCACACTTGAGCTTTGCTCGCCCTCGAGCAAGTCTTAATCAAAAGAAAATTGATTTCAATGGCAATAGTGCAAATATCTTATTTGAACTCAAACAAGTAAATAAAGAGCTTGATAACAATTCTACGCACCTTACGAAGATAATTTGAAATTCACTCATCACTCAATATGTGTCATGATTAATAGATCACTCATTGCTCAGTCATGATTTATGTTTCTTACCATAGGCTTGTACAAATATCAAAACAATGAAATAATTCATCAAAGAGGTCTTTTATTCAGGTTGTAACGTTTAGGCTAAGGGTAAATAAAACCTTCGTGCAAATATCTTATTTAATAATTACACTAAGTCAAAAAGGTAAGGATAAGGCATGAGAATATTTATGAAATTGGTTTTAAAGAAAAATAAAATCAAAGTATAAGTCCCATTGTTGCTAATCACGAACAAACCACAAATCCCATAAATGATAATAGTTACAATCTTTCTCCTCTTCGAACTTTCACATGTCGATACATCGATTCACCATAAAAATATTCTTCATACTTAGCACATTAGCTAACAACATATCACATAACTTTCTTTATTCATAATAATATAGCACATTTGCTATAATTGTCACCTTATAATTGCGACGACCTTTTTTTTTTTTTTTTTTTTTAAATACATCTCCCCCACACTTCGCATAAGAATTACCACAAAAATACAAATAAGAAGTTGCACACCTTCATCTTTGTCGGAATGGCACACACAAATAACAAAGTGTGTCTAACCCATAAACATCAAAAACAATCCAACATACCAAGCAACTAGCAACCCACCGTTTAGACTTTGACAAGGGTTAGGCTAAGGTTTAAAGTGTAAAATATTTTTGTATTTTTCTGGATTTAACAAAATGAAAAGGATGGCTCAAAGGGTTTAACTAGGGGTATCTAGCGCTAAAGATAAACGCTAACAAAATGGGTTCCAAATACGAGGATAACTAACCGATGTGGTTAGCAAAAATTTGTTTTGTAAACGGATGGCCATTTGGTTTTATATCCTAAGTTTGCCTCTTATCATATGAATATATCCTTATCATTCGAAAATGATTTAACCGTAATGCATAACAAGTACAAGTTCTAGAATTAACACAACCACCGGCACACTCATAATGAAATATATAAATAGCATGAGAAACACTATTCACATAAAAAAAACTAATCCTCACAATTTATAGTAATAAGGGTATAAAATTGTGCTAGCAAATGTTATCAATTCCGAGACGAATTGCTCTTTAAACTTAATTTATTCTCCAAAAATATCATAATTATTTACCATTGAATCAACCTTATTTTAACTAAAATATGAAGGGCGAACTACTTCTAGTTACTAAAGTTCACGACTCTAAAAAAAACGAAAATTTAAAAAAATTAAAAATTAAAAATTATGCAATTTTTCTATTTTCTTCCCTCCCCCACACTTAAGTTTTGCATTGTCCTCAATGTAATAAAAAAATGACTTCAAAGTAAAGGAAATGGAAAAATTTAGAAAATACTGGAGTTAAATACGCAATATGCATATTTGATCATAATAAGCAAATGAGTTTATCGACTCCAAACGTCGATCAACTATATGCTTCTGTAACAAAACCCCTGCAAGAAAACTACAAAATATACGAAACAACCAAACAAACACAAACAAAAATATCTAAACAAAATAAGTAGAAAATTAAGTTACGTTATAAATCCTAAAAGAAATAGTTAAAGGTAGTGGAAATAGAAATAATTCGACACATAATTGTTTTTAACACAAACCATAAACCATATGACGATCACTCGTGATCATCAATAATCCTTGTTGGGATGAACAAACTCATCCTCACTCTCATCTTCATCAACCACTCGTCGCTTCTTCTTTCCAACTCTTGATGACGAACCTCCAACATCATAACTCGATCCTCCAGGATTAAAACTTAATCCACCCACATTGACACCTGAACTACCATACTCGGGAAGTCTACCGTATGGAAGGTATGGCTCGGGAAATGGTGAATAACCAGGATAAGGGTAGGGATATGGTCCAGGATATGGAGAATATGGTAACGGGTATGGTGGAACATTTGGTGGGTTGTAGTGAGGTACCTCATAATTGGCATCTTGTGCCAAGTGTTAGATCATTGGCATGGAATAATCAAAGTTCTAATTATTCCTCATCATCATTTAATCTTTCCAAACTTCCCTACACTCAATAGCATTCAACTCTCGGTTCCAATCACCCTATCCCGAATCAAAACCACTTTGAGTATTCCCCGGAAAACTTCCCATTTGAGGTTGTGATGGTGCCTCCGTATAAGCTCCTGATTGCGCCCCCGCACTTGGTTCGGTCCAAGGTCCCAAAGTCTTATTATTCCTATCCAATGCTTTTCCAAAACTAAAAGCATCCCATATCTCACTCTCCATCCTCACTCGATACTTCTTCAACTCATTCTCATTATAGTACCCAAGATTCTTACCCAAAATGGTTACATAATGACCTCCACAAACATCACTTTGTTTCTTAATTCCCGGTGCTCTCTTAGTCGGCAATAATCCATGCCGCATTCCCATTCTTATCTTCCTCCAATAACTTCATGTCACACCTCCAATTTACCTGACTTGCAGTGGAGTGGAATGCCTGGGGGTGTAACTATCAAAGCACCACAACAAGGATATATTGAACGACCTAAAGTGTCGTTTGGAAAATACATCGTTTGATTTATTTAAAAACATCCAGTGTTACAAAACATAGGTCCCAAAGTCTGGAAAAGTTTAAGGAAATAAGTCTGGTACGATCAAACGATAATATACAAGTGCATGAAAAATCCAAAATGTAGTGCGTCATCCCTGGCACACCCTAATGTGACTCCATGCATATGATATGATAGTGCCTTTAGTTATCTGAAAATACATTGCGAAAATGGTCAACATAAAGTTGGTGAATAATCACAGGTTTATGAAATGTAATGTTGTACGGCCACCACAAGTATAAGTGCATGTCAAAAGTCACGTAAAATAGTACAATAGACCTTAAGCTCATGACACCGAAGCTAGACTGATGAAATATATGCCCCTCCTGAATGTTCTGCCAAAACACTCAAATGTGACAGACATGAAATGCATCGCTTACTGTTGGTAAATACTACCACGGATGGAGGCGTCACCCTCAATAGATCTATCCACTCACTCTCGCTAAGTAGGCAAATTAACGGTTCATGATGATAATAGGGGACTTATCACAAGGCAGATAAGCTACTTAAGCAATGTACATAAGTTTTGATACTTGGGCTCGTACTAAAATGGTGCAATGTATTCTCCCCCGTGGGATTTGAAAACAATCATAAAATGTATACGGGGCTATGAAAACTCACCTTAAACTGATGATACTGTGATGAAGTGAAATGAACAACAATGAACGGTTAGCTGCCTCAACCTAATATGAATGATGAACGATCTAATTTAGATCATGAAATGATATTATGAATGTCCATGCACATGTTTCCTATACCACTCTACTCTTTGAAAAATACTTGTTGTTATCAAAATAATACATTTTCCAAGACTTAGGAAAATAAGGCAACTAGAAAATAAAACTAGTCGAAATGTATATATATCGTATATATAAGTGTTAGTGTTTAAATCCTCGATTTGAAATCCTTGAAATAACGCCTTGTAGTAATAAAAATATACTTGTATTCACTAATACTTCATTAGTTATGAATTTGGGTACTTGGTATTATTTCTAGATTCTAGAGTTACTACGTAGTATTAGTATTATTTTTGGTCCAAAAGCTGTCAAAATAATATAAGTTTTGCCGATATTGAAACGTGAATATCTTTGTCGTTATAAGTCCGTTTTACTTGTTCTTTATATCCATGGTTACGTCTTAATATGTAGTAATATATTTTGGAAAGCTTGGCTCCTCCGGGTTACGTCTAAAGCCTCGTTTTGTCCGACGAAAAACGTTCAACAGCATGTATTTTCAGAAAATATACTTTTCGTCAATAAACTTGCAAAAATCATAATTTCTTCGTTATAAACTCTTTTTAATCCGTTCTTTCGCCTACGGATTCAGTTTCGAAAGTATTTTCTAAAAATTTTGCCAAAGTTTACTTTATGTTTACTGATTTTCCTGGATTTACAAAAATGGGACAGTAGGTTTATATACTTGTTACAAATCCATTTTTCATGTTCAAAACTAGTTTCAACTTCAACCAAAACTCTTGCAAACACCACAAAGCTATACTAATCCTACCATACACCTTCTTAGGGTGCCATGGGTTCCTAATCACTACTAATCATGTTAATTTAACAAAGGAATACCTAAATCAAAATCTAGGGTTTGTATGTTCAAAAAGTTAACAAAAATAATGTGGTATAGCTAACTTGTATATGAAATTAAGCATGAAAACCATAAGATACAAGTATAAATTAGATGAAATCATGAAAATAAATTTGATAACTTATTTTGAAATAATAGGTGATTAGATGATGAGAAATCTTGTGTTACTTGAGTTTATATTGCAAACCTCTTGATTAGAATGATAAAAGGAACAACTTTGTAACTTTAAACTTTGGAAAATCTTCACTTGATCTTGGATTTTTGATTGGGTCGTGGGTTTAGAGAGAAAGAGATGAGGATATGGTCTTTTGATTCTAAGAACTAGTTATGTTTATGTTTTTGAGGTTTTTAGATATTTAGGAAAGTTTATAATGTATTATAATTGTACATAAATGCTAGAGGTTAGGAAAAAAATATATATTGCCTTGGTGAGGACTTTAGGGGCCGGTCAAGGGTGAATGAGGGGGGGGGGGGGGGGTTGGGGTAGCTTGGATTTAATTAGGAAACTAGTGAAGTATAAGTGTACATTGGTGTTATTTGTTAAAATCGGGTACCGGGTTTGATAGAAATAAATGTTAATGAAGTTATTCGGGATAAAATAAAGTTGTAAAAATGTTAAAATTATGTTGGGTACAAGTACTGAGTGTTCGGGTGATTATTGTTTAGTTTTCACGAAAATCGTAGTAATATTTATAAACTTACGTTATAAATAAAAATAAATTTCCAAAATACTGGGTAAATGAATATTATAACTTTTATGTTGATATAATGGATATAAAAATATGTCGGGGCCATTGTGGGAATATTTAGATATATTCGTCGTGTTTATTTTCCGGGTGTTAACGTTTATTTATAAATAATTATACGTAAAACGTTAAATATATCAAATATATAAATTTGAAAATCCTAAGAGTGGTATAACATGAAAATGCTATTATGATGATATGCAGACAGTCTCTAGTCCGAATGCAGTGTCCTTACTGATAATGAAATGAATTAACACCTAAACCAATCCGGTTACGCGAATTTTAATACCCGTAAACTAAATTTACGATGAAATGAGTAATGCAAGTGAATAGTGAAAATTTTTCCGGCAATGAATAGTGTTCAGTGAATAGTAAAATTCTCGAATGTTTCTCAGAATATCAAATTGACCTCGAAAATGATGAATAGTAAAACGATGAATAGTGTTTTGATGAATAGTGATTTTGAATAGTAAAATGTCGAAGTTTGGGAAATGACCTGAAATGGTGAGTTATGACAGTCGCCCACCCAAAAAGGAATTCTGTCCCTGAATTCAGCTAGTGTTGGTCTCAGTAATAGGTTTGGTGAAAAGATGTGGATACTTGTGTTGCATTTGGTCTTCTCGTTCCCAAGTAAACTCGGGTCCTCTTCGAGAATTCCAGCGAACCTTAACGATCGGTATTCGACTCTGCTTCAACTGTTTGACCTCTCGGTCCATGATTTCAACTGGTTCCTCCACAAAGTTAAGCTTGTCATCTAGCTGAATCTCTTCTAATGGTATAACGGAAGACTCATCCAAAAGGCACTTCTTGAGGTTTGAGACATGAAACGTGTTATGTACGTTGCTGAGTTCTGATGGAAGTTCAAGCTTGTAAGCTACTGGACCAATCCTTTCTAGTATCTTAAATGGACCAATGTATCTCGGGTTCAACTTTCCGCGCTTTCCAAATCATATCACGCCTTTCCAGGGCGAGACTTTCAACATGACCTTGTCTCCGACCTGTAATTCCAATGGTTTGTGTCGAACATCTGCGTAGCTTTTCTGTCTACTTCTAGCGGTTTCAAGTCTTTCTCGAATCTGAATTATCTTTTCTGTTGTTTCTCGTACCATCTCTGGACCTGTGCATTGTGCATCTCCAACTTCTGCCCAACAAACTGGGGGTCGACACTTACGACCATAAAGTGCCTCAAATGGTGCTGGTTTAATGCTTGAATGATAACTGTTGTTATAAGAGAACTCGATTAATGGCAAATGGTTAGCCCAACCACTCCCAAAGTCAATCATACATGCCCTCAGCATGTCCTCCAGTGTCTGAATAGTTCTCTCACTCTGACCATCAGTTTGAGGATGATAAGCAGTGCTCATGTCTAACTTGGATCCAAAAGAATCTTGTAATGACTTCCAAAAGTTTGAAGTAAAGCGACTATCTCTGTCAGAAATAATGGAGATTGGTGCTCCATGTCTCGAGACTATTTCCTTGACATAAAGTCTGGCAAGCTGTTCCATGGAATAAGTCTCTCTAATGGGTATGAAATGGGCTGATTTAGTAAGACGATCAACAATTACCCAAATAGCATCGCAACCTCCTGACGTCTTAGGAAGTTTAGTAACAAAGTCCATTGTAATATGCTCCTACTTCCATTGTGGAATTTCTGGTTGTTGAAGTAGTCCTGACGGTTTCTGGTACTCGGCTTTCACTTTAGCACAAGTAAGGCATTTGCTGATGTACGTAGCTATTTCTGCTTTCATGTTCGGCCACCAATACAGCTTTTTGAGATCCTGATACATCTTGTCAGAACCTGGGTGAATAGAGTACTTCGACTTGTGTGATTCATGCAAAATCAATTCTCGTACTCCACCATAGAGTGGTATCCAACTTCGGTCCTTGAAGCATAACACTCCATCAGCTCTCTTCACAAAGCCATTTTTGTTCTCGGGCATACCATAAAGTTTCTCCTGTGGTCGATTTTCCTCCTTGAGAGCCTCAATCTGAGCTTCTAGAATTTTTGATGGTAATGGTGAAATAATAGTCATTCCCAACGACCTAACCCTCAAAGGTTTGAGTCGTTCTTTTCGGCTAAGTGCATCTGCTACAACATTCGCTTTTCCTGGGTGATGTCGAATTTCACAATCGTAATCACTCAACAATTCTAGCCAACGACGTTGTCTCATATTAAGTTCCTTTTGATCAAGTATATGCTGTAAGCTCTTGTGGTCGGTAAAAACTACACATTTAGTACCATAAAGGTAGTGTCTCCAAATCTTGAGTGCAAAAACAACAGCACCCAACTCCAAGTCGTGTGTAGTGTAATTCTTCTCGTGTGTCTTAAGCTGTCTAGATGCATAAGCTATTACCTTCTCATTTTGCATTAGCACTCCAAGTCCTTTATGCGAAGCATCGCAATATACCACAAAGTTCTCAATACCTTCTGGTAGTGACAAAATCGGTGCACTACAAAGCTTCTGCTTCAATAACTGAAATGCAGATTCTTGTTTCTCTCCCCACTCGTACTTTTGATTCTTTTGTGTCAGCTTAGTCAGCGACTTCGCTATCTTGGAAAACCCTTCAATAAACCTTCTGTAATATCCTGCAAGTCCTAGGAATTGACGAATTTCCGTAGGAGACTTGGGCGTAGCCCAATCCTTTACTGCCTTGATCTTTGCTGGGTCGACTTGTAATCCTTGGCTATCAAAAAACATGGCTAAGAAATTGAACTCTTTGTATCCAAAAGTCACACTTTGAAAATTTGGCATACAATTGCTTCTTCTTAAGTAGTTCCAATATTGTTCTGAGGTGTGCTTCATGCTCTTTCTTACTCTTGGAATAAATCAGGATATCGTCAATGAATACAATTACATATTTATCAAGATATGGTTTGCACACTCTGTTCATGAGATCCATGAATACGGCAGGTGCATTCGTTAATCCAAAAGGCATCACTTGGAACTCATAATGACCATAATGTGTTCTGAATGCCGTCTTCGGGTTATCTTCTTCCCGAACTCTGAGTTGATGGTAACCTGATCTTAAATCGATCTTGGAATAATAACAAGAACCTTGTAGCTGATCGAACAAGTCATCAATCCTAGAGAGTGGATAACGATTCTTCACCGTTAACTTGTTCAGCTCACGATAGTCTATGCACATTCTGAAAGATCCATCCTTCTTCTTCACAAACAAAACCGGTGCTCCCCAAGGCCAGGAACTCGGTCTAATGAATCCTTTGTCTAGAAGTTCTTGTAATTGATTAGACAATTCTTGCATCTCAGAAGGTGCAAGTCTATACAGTGCTTGTGCAATTGGTGCAGCTCCTGGTACTAATTCAATTTGAAACTCAACTTGGCGTGTAGAAGGAAGTCCTGGCAATTCTTCCGGAAAAACTTCTGGAAATTCCTTAACAATTGGCACATCTTCAAGTCGTTTCTCATCCGACTTCTTCTCCGTGATGTGAGCCAAGAATGCATAACAACCCTTCTTTATGTACTTCTCGGTTTTAATACATGATATGATACTGAGTCTAGCTCCACTTCGCTGTCCGCGAACAACTAAAGTTTCACCTCCAAAAGAAAGATGAACAACTTTTTCATCACAAATGATTCTTGCACAATGTCGAGACAAGCAATCCATACCGATAACAACGTCAAAACTTCCAAGTTCTACGGGCGTAAGGTCTATATTGAATGGGTGATTTAGGAAATTGATGGTGCAACCACGGATAACGGTGTTGGTGTTAACTAAAGAACCATCGGCTAATTCAACAATATAGGGAATGTCTAAGGTAGTTGGTTCTATGTTAAGTAAAGGTGCAAATGCAATAGAAACAAAACTTCTATCCGCTCCTGAATCAAATAAAATGGATGCATAACGATTATTAACGAGGAACGTACCCGCAACAACATTCGGGTCCTCTCGGGCATCTTCTCCTCCCATAACATAAGCCCTTCCTTGAGCTACTCCACCCTGATTTCCAGCTCTTTGATCCTTCCTCTTTGGGCAATCGTTCTTGAAATGACCCAACTCTCCACAACCATAACATGCTCCTGGTTGGTTCTGATTAATTATCCTTCGTGGAGCTTTGCATTCCCTAGTCGAATGACCGACTTTTCCACAGTTCTCACAAGCTCTAGGACAATTCCCAGGGTTGTGATGAGTTTGACACTTGTTACACTTAGGTAGTTTTCCAGCATATCCTTTTCCCTCTGTTGGCCCTGCAGCATAGGCCTTTGCCACTTCCTGTCTCTTAGGTGCTGGTTGGATAGCATTTCAACCTTGGTTATTGTCAAACCTCCTCTTGTTGTTATTGTTGTTATTGTTTTGGTTATTGGAGTATTTGCGGTTCCGGTTATTGTTATAGTTGTTGTTGTTTCGAGTGTTGTTGTAGTTGGTGTTGTTTGAACGGTTATTGTTGTTGTTTGCAGCAGATTTTCCTTTTAACACTTGGACCATAAGTTTCTGAGTTATACGAATAGCCTCTTCCATTGATTGTGGGTCGAAAGACATCACATCCCCTCGGATGCTTTCGGGTAGTCCACCAATAAAATTCTCCATCTTTTTCTCATCGTCAGGAACCATAGTTGGACATAGTGCAGCCAACTCCTGAAACTTCCTGATATAGGTCTCAATGTCATCACCCTTTGTTACCAGCTCATAGAATTCCGTTTCCAACTTTTGCACCTCAATACGAGGGCAAAACTTCTTAGTCATCAGCTTCTTGAATTGATCCCAAGTGAGCTTGTAGGCATTCTCCATACCAATAGGCTAAGCATAAGAATTCCACCAAGACATAGCTTCATCAAGAAGCATACCATTAGCAAATTTTACCTTGTTAACCTCCTTGCAACCGTACATAAGGAATACATTCTCAGTCTTTTCAAACCAGCGGATCAAAGCAACCGCTCCCTCAGTGCCCTTATACTTGACGGGATCACTAATCTTGAAATCCTTCCAAGTACATTCACGCCTAGTAGTGGGTGGTTCAACCGCCCCAGTATTAGGTGGAACCTCAGCAGCCCTAGCAGCAACCTCAGCTCTCTAAGTCTCCAGAGCTTCTGCTATACTATCCCTGACCAACTTGCGGATAGCGGTTTGAGTCATAGCGGGTGTTTCTGATGTAGCCTTTGCTTTCTTTGGCGCCATACTTCTGATAAATAATAATCGACAACAACCATGAGAAAGCCATAATAGAAATAGTCATCGTACAAAAAGTATACACCCACAACATGTATATATACTACCACAAAAAGTATAAATACAACCACGACATGTACGAGTACAAACACAACCTGTAATAATACAACGACGACACGTATAGATACAACCACAACAAGTATAAATACGTTAACAATAAAGAGCAACCACGAAACATCATAAATATAATCACAACACATGAATATAATACATGAAAATTTCGGCCTACATGGACCGATATATATATAGCACAACATTTCCAACATAGTAGAGTCGCACTTGATATATTTGTTTGTACAACAACCAAAAGACTACAAGTTCTTGAACTATGTCCCACACCTCGGGACTAGGAAATAGTAAAAGCTAATACAATAAAAGTCTATGTCTAGGCTCCTCTAGGTGCTCTAGATGGTCCAGGAGCTCCAGATGCTCCAGGTGCACTCCTCAGACGACGGATCTCCCTGTCCATCATAACGACAATCTCCTCTAAATGCTGAACTCGGAGCTGAAGAACAGCATCTCTACCCTCCATCATAGCCAACCTCTCCTGTGCTACTGCCAACTGGTGTGTTTGCTCTCCCTGAGCCTCCTGTGTAGTCTAAGCTCTATCCCGTATCTCCGGTAGCTCATCCCTAAGCTGATCAATCAACTCCTGGTGTCCCTCCTGCCATGCCTCAAGCCCATGATACGACACGTCGATACTAACTCTGCCTAAAATCAATCCCTCGACCTGCTCCTCAACCGCCTCAAGTCGAGTTGTGATAACCTCATCAACCCTATAACCCAAACTATCAACCTGCTCCTGCTGAGCCCCTAACTGATCCTCTAATGTAACATCTGTAGGCTCCCTAGCAGCAGCTGCTCTCGAACTCTCACCTACATGGTATACTGGTGGTGGTTCTGACTTTGTAGTAGGTGAAGCTGGTGTAGTAAACCTCGCACGCTTCCTAAGCGGCAATAGTGAAGTAGATATGGAAGTAGTAGCGGGTATGGCTGGTGGTGCAGGTAATATAGGAATAGCAGGGATCCTAAAGGTAGATGTAGCAGGGCATGCTCTCTTACTAGCACCTATAGTCGTCTTCCTACGGGGAAACATAAGTCTAGGTTCTGATAGAATAGTGGTAGCAGGGGATGATATATCAGTGGGTGCACGGGTAACCTCAGGTGGTGCAATAGGGGAAACATGAGGAGTAGGAGCAGTCTCTTCCTCCTCAAAAGGCTCGGTTTCCTCACCTGATGCTGAGAGTGGCAACACATGTACAAGAGGAATGGGTGGTGGTGAAAAGGCAGTGGAAGACATAGAGCCTTCAACATCGGAGTCTGTGATAGAGTAAAGTATGACAATGTTCGGGTCTGAAGACATGGTTCTGTGATAATCAAGGTAAAATAAAATAAATAACTCGTATAATGGAATCACCTAAAACAATGAACATGCACTTATGATGAAATGATGAGATGCTATGATAATGTGGTTATAGTCTAGGGTCCATGATGCATCCTAGTTCGCTATAACCTTAGCTCTGATACCAATCTGTCACACCCCCTATTTACCTGACTTGCAGCGGAATAGAATGCCTGGGGGTGTAACTGTTATAGCACCACAACAAGGATATATTGAACGACCTAAAGTGTCGTTTGGAAAATACATCGATTGATTTATTTAAAAACATCCAGTGTTACAAAACATAGGTCCCAAAGTATGGAAAAGTTTAAGGAAATAAGTCTGGTACGATCAAACGATAATATACAAGTGCATGAAAAATCCAAAATGTAGTGCGTCATCCCTGGCACACCCTAATGTGACTCCATGCATATGATATGATACTGCCTTTAGTTACCTGAAAATACATTACGAAAACGGTCAACATAAAGTTGGTAAATAATCATAGGTTTATGAAATGTAATGTTGTACGGCCACCACAAGTATAAGTGCATGACAAAAGTCACGTAAAATAGTACAATAGACCTTAAGCTCATGACACCGAAGCTAGACTAATGAAATATATGCCCCTCCTGAATGTTCTGCCAAAACACTCAAATGTGACAGACATGAAATGCATCCGCTTATTGTTGGTAAATACTACCACGGATTGAGGCGTCACCCTCAATAGATCTATCCACTCACTCTCGCTAAGTAGGCAAATTAATGGTTCATGATGATAATAGGGGACTTATCACAAGGCAGATAAGCTACTTAAGCAATGTACATAAGTTTTGATACTTGGGCTCGTACTAAAATGGTGCAATGTATTCTCCCCCGTGGGATTTGAAAACAATCATAAAATGTATACGGGGCTATGAAAACTCACCTCAAACTGATGATACTGTGATGAAGTGAAATGAACAACAATGAACGGTTAGCTGCCTCAACCTAATATGAATGATGAACGATCTAATTTAGATCATGAAATGATATTATGAATGTCCATGCACATGTTTCCTATACCACTCTACTCTTTGAAAAATACTTGTTGTTATCAAAATAATACATTTTCCAAGACTTAGGAAAATAAGGCAACTAGAAAATAAAACTAGTCGAAATGTATATATATCGTATATATAAGTGTTAGTGTTGAAATCCTCGATTTGAAATCCTTGAAATAACGCCTTGTAGTAATAAAAATATACTTGTATTCACTAATACTTCATTAGTTATGAATTTGGGTACTTGGTATTATTTCTAGATTCTAGAGTTACTATGTAGTATTAGTATTATTTTTGGTCCAAAAGCTGTCAAAATAATATAAGTTTTGCCGATATTGAAACGTGAATATCTTTGTCGTTATAAGTCCGTTTTACTTGTTCTTTATATCCATGGTTACGTCTTAGTATGTAGTAATATATTTTGGAAAGCTTGGCTCCTCCGGGTTACGTCTAAAGCCTCGTTTTGTCCAACAGCATGTATTTTCAGAAAATATACTTTTCGTCAATAAACTTGCAAAAATCATAACTTCTTCGTTATAAACTCTTTTTAATCCGTTCTTTCGCCTACGGATTCGTTTTTGAAAGTATTTTCTAACAATTTTGCCAAATTTTACTTTATGTTTACTGATTTTCCTGGATTTACAAAAATGGGACAGTAGGTTTATATACTTGTTACAAATCCATTTTTCATGTTCAAAACTAGTTTCAACTTCAACCAAAACTCTTGCAAATACCACAAAGCTATACTAATCCTACCATACACCTTCTTAGGGTGCCATGGGTTCCTAATCACTACTAATCATGTTAATTTAACAAAGGAATACCTAAATCAAAATCTAGGGTTTGTATGTTCAAAAAGTTAACAAAAATAATGTGGTATAGCTAACTTATATATGGAATTAAGCATGAAAACCATAAGATACAAGTATAAATTAGTTGAAATCATGAAAATAAATTTGATAATTTACTTTGAAACAATAGGTGATTAGATGATGAGAAATCTTGTGTTACTTGAGTTTATATTGCAAACCTCTTGATTAGAATGATAAAAGGAACAACTTTGTAACTTTAAACTTTGGAAAATCTTCACTTGATCTTGGATTTTTGATTGGGTCGTGGGTTTAGAGAGAAAGAGATGAGGATATGGTCTTTTGATTCTAAGAACTAGTTATGTTTATGTTTTTGAGGTTTTTAGATATTTAGGAAAGTTTATAATGTATTATAATTGTACATAAATGCTAGAGGTTAGGAAAAAAAATATATATTGCCTTGGTGAGGACTTTAGGGGCCGGCCAAGGGTGAATGAGGGGGGGGGGGGGGGTTGGGGTAGCTTGGATTTAATTAGGAAGCTAGTGAAGTATAAGTGTACATTGGTGTTATTTGTTAAAATTGGGTACCGGGTTTGATAGAAATAAATGTTAACGAAGTTATTCGGGATAAAATAAAGTTGTAAAAATGTTAAAATTATGTTGGGTACAAGTACTGAGTGTTCGGGTAATTATTGTTTAGTTTCCCGAAAATCGTCGTAATATTTATAAACTTACGTTATAAATAAAAATAAATTTCCAAAATACTGGGTAAATGAATATTATAACTTTTATGATGATATAATGGATATAAAAATATGTCGAGACTATTGTGGGAATATTTAGATATATTCGTCGTGTTTATTTACCAGGTGTTAACGTTTATTTATAAATAATTATACGTAAAACGTTAAATATATCAAATATATAAATTTGAAAATCCTAAGAGTGGTATAACATGAAAATGCTATTATGATGATATCCAGACTGTCCTAGTCCGTATGCAGTGTCCTTACTGATAATGAAATGAATTCGCACCTAAACCAATCCGGTTACGCGAATTTTAATACCCATAAACTAAATTTACGATGAAATGAGTAATGCAAGTGAATAGTGAAAATTTTTCCGGCAATGAATAGTGTTCAGTGAATAGTAAAATTCTCAAATGTTTCTCAGAATATCAAATTGATCTCGAAAATGATGAATAGTGTTTTGATGTATAGTGATTTATGAATAGTAAAATGTCGAAGTTTAGGAAATGACCTGAAATGGTGAGTTGTAACACTTCATCACCCATAGATACGGTTGACTACATTTGTCTTGACTACCGCTCCTATGCAACAATCCCCAAGAAATCAACTTTTATAACACCTTCATCAACGGATTCCTAATTCTAGAAGAATTCCTTCTAAGACAAGTTGGATCACCAATTCTATTCCAATAAGCATCAACACCCGTGTATTGATCATGATCTCTAGCCAAGCTCACAAAATGTGGTCCAAACAACCTATGATTAACCTCACTTTCCTCATACAAACCTAGGGTAACTGCAAAATTTGGCAAAGAGAAAGCATGTTCGTGCCCACACAATCTAAACCAAATACAAACATCCCAAAGAACATCATTCACCTTCCTATCAAAGTAAAATGTAGAAAAGAACTCCAAACACCATTCCTTGTAAACATCCTCACGTATACTAAAAGCTCTTTCCCAAGAATAATCTTCAAACCTATCCCCATCACCGGGATACACATAAATCATAGTCATCATGCTCCTCAATTGATCATTCATACTCCGCAAGCAAATCCTAATCAATCAATCTAGGCTTAGCAATCTTTCTCTCTTGAAGTTTTGAAAGACGTTCCCTATACGCATTCTTCTCATCTTTGTTTTGCACATGAGAAAACTTGACATTATCATTAGACTCCGGTTTCAAAC
Source organism: Artemisia argyi (assembly GCA_030686995.1). Classification (NCBI taxonomy): domain Eukaryota; kingdom Viridiplantae; phylum Streptophyta; class Magnoliopsida; order Asterales; family Asteraceae; genus Artemisia; species Artemisia argyi. Next base: position 104,405,149 of record CM060679.1, read on the forward strand.
TGAAAGTGATCCTCTTCCTCTCGTTCCTTTTCAAATACTTGTTAACAAGTTGGTTTCTTTGACTACGACCCAATACTGCAACATTTCCCTGAAAGAAAACTCAAATTATGTTATTATAAAAGTATAAAATCTAATACCAATCAATTTAGAAACTAGAAAACGCGATTTCAAAAATGTCAAAAATTTTTCCGTAGCATCCATCCGATCGGATGGATCTTTTGGCACACTCCTATCCGTTCGTTGCAACTCGCAACCGAATCGGCTGGAGTTTCTGTTTACATAATACATCCTCAATCGATTCTAAACGTTTCCCAATGAATCCGAACTTCTTTCTAACTTGTAATCTACCATTTTTGAGTGCTTCTAACATCTGAACTCTCCTATCAACGATTCGTAACATTTCCATGCATCAACCTAATGATCCTGTGAAACTCAAGAACACCATCTACTAAAATCTTCCAATTAGTGCTCTAATTAACAATGCAATTACCTAACATCACTAATTATCAAGCATGTAACTCCTGGGATTCATCAAAACTATTATCTTCCAACTTCGACTTTGCTAACATAACCCTGTCTAATTTCTTCCTATAATCCATGTAGTTTCTTAACACTTCAATGACCGGTTTGTTTTCCATCAATTCACTAATTTTTGCTTCAAGATTCTCCAAGATAGCTTGTTTTTGCTCTTTAGTTAAGGGTTTGCTACTTTTTGGTGAATTTGGTGGAGTTTTGGATGATGATGATGATGATGATTTGTTTTCTTTTTTTTTTTTTGGGTGGAGGGTTGGGTTAATTTGTTCAATAGTGTTTTGTTTCTGTTAGCCTTGCCCATCTTACAAATTTCATCCCTTCCTTCCTTTATCTTTTCCATACCTTCACAAACATCAACAAGCATTTCATTCACACCTTTTCCTTCTTCCAAATCACTTATGTTAATTCGTAACTCCCCAAGTGCGAAATCCAATGTACACTTGGTAGTCACAAGAAAATCTCTACCAAAGATAACCTCCGGTTCATCGGCATCAGTATATTCCACAACCACAAAATCAAATTTGAAAATGTGACCATGAATGTTCACTCTAACTCCTTTCACTTTCTTCCTTCCATAATCTCCATAGTCAAGCCTAACAAAACCAAGCTTGTCAAGTACTTCTTCCGAAATGTAATTGTCTCCATATTCCATGTTCAACTCCGCATCCCACGCTTTAACACCTTCCACCGCACAAGGTGTAGAATACCTCATGTGTGGAGCATCGAATTCCTTTAGTGGTGCTCTTGTGAAAACAACAACCTTCCTTTCCTTCTCCTTCTTTGGGTAACACATTTCATGTGGCAAGTAAGACACATTGTCACCAACAACCTCTTCTCCTTCTAAATCTAACTTAGCCTTTTCCAATATGCTTTCCAACTTTTCCAAGGAATCACCGGAATCCTTGAACATATCCTCCAAATCTTTCAAGTACGCCGAAATCTGACTTAAACTCTCCATTTCAACTTAAGCAATTACTAACTATAACATAACCATCAACAAAAACATCCAAATCATTAGCATGAGGGTTAGTTGTAAGCAAATAACTCTTAATATGAAATAAGAATAAGTAAATTAACAAACTAAAACACTTTGAATTGAAAATAAACTTGAAAATAAAAATGTTAAAAATTTTACCGTGGCTTCCATCCGTTCGGATGGACATCCATCCAATCGGATGGAACAATTTACCCACCTCCAACCGATCGGTTGGAACCCGCAACTGATTCGGTTGGAGCTTCTGAAACTATTTTTTTATATATATATAAAAAGACGAAAACTTGAAAACTTTAAAAGCAACCATTGAATGTCTAATTAACTATGACTAAATGTATTCTAAACATTGTAAAAGCATTAACTCTATTTAAGATTAATAAAAAAATTAATAACTAATCATAATAACATCTTAAAACTAATAATTACTAATATTAATCATCTATTCATTAAAATTAATTAACTAAAAACAGAAAACTGAAAATTAAATGAACAAACAAGAATCCTAAAATTTTACCGTGGCCACCAACCGATTGGATGGATATTCATCCGAATTGGTTGGCTAAAGCCAACTTTTTTTTTTTTTTACTTTTACTTTAAAAACTTGAATATTCCCAAATTACAAACAATTTTATTACTAAAAACTAAGAAATTAATCAAATCCCCGGCAGCGGCGCCAAAAACTTGATGTGCGTTTTATTAGTGCAAGTTTTAAAATTTATAAATACGATTTATCCGATTATTTATTTAGCACATACGAGCAAGTATACTCGTCCGATGTAGTAAAGGTGGGTAAGTCGAGGTTGTCCGAAGGGATTTGATAGTTTTAGTAATAAGAAAAACGTTTGTTAAATATGGGTTGTCAATCCAAATTTATGTAAATATCAATTTAAAAGAAACTCAATAAGAACTAAGCATATACTTGTGTATAATTCCTTGATTGGTAATTAGGGGTATCATGACAATTTAAGTATAAAGTTTGGTGTAAAACTTGTTATGATGCGCAACTAAAAATGAGTAGTTATACAATCTATAATGTATGTCATGTTTTAACTACCACTAAGAATTCTATCACCTAAATGACTCCTTTCGGACATATCAAATGAGTATGACAATTCTATAATCACATGGTTGTTTTTAAAATCAGTTCTTTTCTTATGAATTCCTACGAATCCTTTCGGTCCTTTTTCGTGATGAAATCTTCTCAAATCCATTTTAACAAGTAAATAAGATGGGTGTCAAGCATCATATTCCATACTAATTCGTGCACTAATGTTTTGGAATAAAAACAAGTTGAAACTCCTTTCAGACCTATTTTTCCAAAGATTGTTTTTACCAACAAATTAAGCAAGATTAGATGTTACTTCAACAAACTCATAAAATAGATATGTTTTCATGTATCACCTTTTTCATAAAAGAATACTCCGTAACCAATCACATCATACACACAAGCAATGTTGCAAAAATCGTGAATCGGTAGTCGGGCGGTCGACCACCCTGTAGCCTGTAATCGGTCAAGGCGGTGATTAATCGGTTTGGCATTTCCTGCATGTTTTGGGAATTTCTGGAGAGCAAACTAAAGATCTTAACTGATTCCAAGCCTTCTATGTTTACAAACCTCAATAAAAGGCTTCAATTGTGATTATGAGGCCCATTGTACGTTATAAGTGAAATAAACGATCCCCAAATTAAGTAAAATGCCTAAATTTCTGTTTTTTTTAAATTGACCGATTCGGCCGATTTTTGGCCGATTCGGCCGATTTTTGACCGATTCGGCCGATTTTTGATGAATTTTTTGCCTAGGCCGATTTTTTCACCGATTTTCGAAAATCGACAAGGTGCATCACCGATTAGCGATTAATCGGCCGATTCGGCCGATTTTTGCAACATTGCACACAAGTATATCACGAATTACTCCATAACAACCATATTAAAACACAAGTAAATAAGAAAACTTTCATTAAACTCAAAGTAACAATTGTTCATTATAAGTATCAAGGTGTACCTAGCTTGAGAATTACAATGAATAAACTTTTGAAACTATAGCAACCACACTCCTCCAATTGTTCACTAATGTAAGTAAATAACTCCAAACTCAAACCAAGGCTTGAGACTCAAACTCAACACTTTCTGGACGTTTTTCACAACACTTAGTAAACTTTCAGGCAATATAAGATGAACTAACAATATTTGGTGTAACACTTAGTTAGATATTTGATGGTACATGTAATCTAGACCCTAAGTAGTCATTATCTAGCATAATAACACTTATCCTTCAAGTAAAAACGTCCCTCTTGAGTTATTAAGCAGAAATGATCAGCCATAAATGATTATGGGGAGTAAATTCGTCCATAAATGCAAGACTTGTAACAGCAGTCACCTCCATCTGATCGGTTTCTCTCCATCCGATCGGATGGCACTCCTTGAGAATACTCCAACCGAATCGGATGCGGGTTGCATCCGATCGGTTGGACACTATCTGGAAACTATTCTTTTGTCTTTTCTTTATCGTTTTACGTTGCATGCATTGTCTTTCTTCATGGCATGACTTTATTCATTAGAACTTGATATTTCCTTGATAAATATATGTAGAAGACTTGTCTTTATCAAATCCTTTTGTCCATGCGTCGTTTCTTTCCTTCTTGATCTTTTTGAAACTCTCCAAATGTGCATGATCACTTCATTTCTTCATCTTTTAATCATTTTTACCTGCTTTTGGCTATATTTGCATGCATAAACACTTTTTCACGATTAAGCAATAAATATATACAAATATGACCAATTTCCATGCGTAAAACAAACAATAACACGACTAAAAACATGTTAATTTTGAGAGGAGGGGGGACATGGCAGCCAGAATTGTGAAGGTTAGGGAGGGTGAACAGTGTTTGGTGTTTGACTGGTGGGTTTGACCAGGGATATATCAAACGGGTTGGGGAGATGGGCTTAGGAGGTTGGGCCTGGATAGTGGATTGGGTTGTGTTTGGTTTGGATTTGGTTTATTATTTGTAATAAGAATCCATTTGGTTAAGTAGTAAAACCCAAGGACTAATATTGTAATTTCTGAAAATCCATGGGGCTGAAATGTAACTTTCCCAAAGTAGTCCAAGGATGAATTATGCCACATATGAATAGTCCAAGGGTCATGAAAGTAATTTTTCACTTTTGGTCCTTCAGGGACTAAAACTGTCAATAATTGAAACTTGAGGGACCAAAATGCAATTTCTTCAAATTTTCATTCCAAGGACCAATCTTGTCAAAATAAGTAACCAAAGGACCCTAAATTGATTTTTCTTCCAAAAATTTCCCACCAGGGACTAAAACTGCCAAGTTTCAAAGTAGAGGGACCAAACTTGTAAAATTCTCAAAACTTTTGAAATTTTTCACCAAAGGACTAAATATGACAACTTATGATTTCAAAGGGACCTTTGGTGACTTTTCTTTTAAAATAAGTGCTCAGGGACTTATTTTGCCAATTTTTGAAAGTTGAGGGACTGAAACTGCCAATTATGCAAACTTTGTTCATTTTTCATCAGTTTTTACTCATTTTGCATCTAAAACATATAAAACACAATTTTGGAATATTTTCAGTATTTTGACACATTTTTGAGTGTTTTTAAATGTTTTGCAACTCAGATTTGACCAAAAATAATGAGTGTTTGAGCACTCATCAATCCCCCACACTTAACTATTGCTAGTCCTTAGCAATCTTTTTAAAAAACTTAATGGATTTAAATCTCTTTACCAAAAGCCATTACTTCTGGAGTAGCCAAATGTTTCAGTTCAGGTAAGAACCATGGTACACTGATAACCATATGATTTTGAGCAAACCATCAGGTGTCAACGGTTTTGATTTGTCTTTACCAGAAGCCGTTTGCTTCTGGACTAGCCAACTCTTGATGGACATAGTCAACATCTTGGTGAGCTGATTACCAATTATGGTTTTCCAATGCCTTTACCACAAGCCATAATCTTGCGGGCTAGCCAACTCTTTACTTTTCAGGATATGGTGAGTCGAATACCATACAACTCTTTACTTTACCAAGATCCGTTTGCTCCTGGATTAGCCAATCCCTTTTGTCGTTTAGACATGGCGGACTGATAACCACAAAAAATTTTGAAGCTCAAGTGAAAAAAATTTAAAATTTTTGGCCCAAAATGGGGGTACTAGAAGGTAAAATGTGATCAAATTCGCTAGAATCCCCCCCCCCCCCCACACACACTTAGAATTGAATATTGTCCTCAATATTCAAAGTCCCAGCTATTATGCCGACTCTTTGAACGTAAAAAGACAACATCATAAGCTAAATTATTTATTGATATATATACATGGTAACAACAGCAGGGGTAACTCCCCTACACTTAGGGTGAAAACGTCATATGCATGCTACTGTTTTTGTTTACCGAGTCGCTAGCTTGACTCGACACCGAATTCATTTATTCATGGGGAAGTATCATGTGGAAGAGACAATCTCCATCGAACTTTCATTCAAGATGTTTGGAAAAACATTTGAAGCACGTGAAAGTTCCACACCGATGAGATATACAGAGAGATACGCTGGCTCTAAAGTATGATATATGGAAATGTCGGGGTCAAAGATAGTGTCTTCACTCCCGAATGAGTGAAGAAGAGAGGAAGTCACCAGGTAGGTGAAGAAAAGAAAGAAAATCATGATGATAATCATGATAAGATCTTCTTCCTCGAGATCAGGCTCAGTTGCCTGAATTTGGATTTCAAGGGTTAAGCTTATTGGGTTTAAAAACATCCCGGGTGGGAGGGTGGGAATTTGTAAATTCTCATGATTGAGCACATCTCCCCCGGGCTATCATACTCCGGAAGAGTCATGATATGAGTGAGTTCATCGGCGAACTCCACATGAAGAGAATCATTCACATGATGTGAATCTGTGAACTCATGTTCCGATGTAGACTCATCACTTGTAACACCCCCAATTCATGGATGCAGCGGAATTCAAACTGGGTGTTACTCGACTGCATAATAGTCACAATAATAGAAAACGAACTTTAATTGAGTCGTTTTAAAAGATTTATCATTCAAATTATATAAATATCATAGATTACAAAATGAGGTCCCAGATGGTTCCATGTTTACAATTTACATTAAATGAGTTTTTGAATGATAATAAAATTTATAGCACTCTTGAATATCCGTGCTCCTCCGTGCCAGCCTCGTTCATTATGGACCTGAAATACATGCTTAAAACAGTCAACACAAAGGTTGAGTGGAATTCGTAGAGTTTGTAGTTAAATCGTTGAACACAATAATTGTAGTGTGAGCTATAGACTCACACTCGTAGTTAGAAAAGAAAATCGTTATTATTGCACTAAGCTCATGCAACCAAAGCATTAACATCGAACCAAAAATTGGCATTATAGAAGCCCTACCAAGGTAATATTGCCATTATACATCTAAATATCAAATATAGTGCATTTGTTTGAACTCGTAGTTGTTCAACACAAATGGGATTCGTCAATCCCAATAGATCTATTCACAATATTCGCGCTCACTATAGCTAGTGACTAATGGTTCATGATATAGGGACTTCGAACATGGCAATCGTTACTTAGTGACAATAAAACATAGTCGGGTAAGCATACAGTAGAAAGTATTGTGTTCGAGTAGAAAAATAATAGCATGTATCCCCCCCATGGGTTTGTAAAATAGTTAGACAATAGAAAGTGCGGCTACGAACTCACCTTAAGTTAAATAGCAAGTAGTGAATGTGATGGTCGAATCGCGAAGGTTTCTATGAGCAACCTATAATAGAATGTTGCGACTTATGATTGGAGTAAAGAATATGAAGAATTGCCTATATATGTCTTGCATTTAGTGCATGATGTAGTACTTAGTATAGTGTAAGTCTTTAAATAAAAATGATTTATGAAACATGTATAGTTTGTATATCGCTTACTACCGTTCGGGCAAACATAATTGAGAGGTCATGTAGTAAACGTTCAAGGAGCCAGGACATTTTAATTCGTAAATCCACAACTCATCTCGATGGCTTACTTTAATGAACCCCTCACATGAGGCTCCCTACTATTGTAGTATTTGATAAAATATATATAAGTTTTTGATCTGAAAAGTTACATGTCCAAATAATTGAATAAACTTAGGAAAGTTTACTTTTGGATGAAGATTGTTATTACAATGAGTTTCTTGAGTCTATGAATATTACTTGTAAAGTCTCATGGTTATTTTGACGGAGTAGATCCAAATAGGATTTATGTTGCCATTCACTCTTTGGTTTATGTTTTCGACTTGGTAAGTTTATATGGTCTTTAGCCGTGGCTTTGCCGTGACTTTGGTCATTGTTACCATTGTCTTGAGACTCATCCTTGGTCTTAGCAATGGCTGTGGTCTTGGCTTTAGGTCATTAGACCTCTTGGTTTCATTTAACCATAACTATTACATGGTCATTTGGTCTTAAAATAGGCTGTTAAGAATTTAAAGAAAAATCTCACGTCGTTCCGGACAACTTTCGTGTTTTAAGTTTTTGATGAATCGGAGCAGAAGTGCCACTTTCAAAAGGGTCAGATCGTTTACAAGTTATGTTTGGCAGTTTCGGCGTTTTGGTTTCGCTAACTTCTTATGGCCATAACTTTTGACTCGTATACTCGTTTTAGGTGATTCAAATTGCTATGTTTTCCTTATTAAGTCCTCTTTAACAGTAGGTAAGTGTCCAATATCATAGTTATACTATTTTGATCGTCATTCTCCATAAAAGTCACTAGTTTTCTTGTTATCTTAACATAAGTTAACATATATATACCATAACTTGTTTTACCAATTTTTATACATCTTGAACATAATAAAAAGACAATATATAGTATGAATGAAATATAAATAGCAAGAAAATGATATTTAACAAGAAAGTATGTTAGGCTTTGCTTACAACTTTGGGCTTTCTACAAAGAAAGGTAAGTAACATGTAAGGTAAGGACTTTGATTGATTATGCTTCACTTTACTTCACTTCAAGCAATCTTTCTACACTTGTATTCTTGAAAGAGAGATGATGAAGGTTGAGGTGACTTGAGTAGATTTAAACTCAAGTGAAATCACCAAAGTTTCAAAAGATTGGAAGTATTTTGATGAATCAAAACTAAACTAGGGTTTATGTGTTGTTAATACTCTTGATTTCTTGCATAAAACTTGAAGTAGAGGGAAAATTAGGAGTGTGTTTGTGTATGTGAGGTTATGAACGACCAAGAGAGGATGAGGAGGGTTATATAGGGCCTTGAGGAGGTGCTAGGAAAGTGTTAGGAAGTTTCCTTTGAGGAGGTGCAAATATTAGGATATTTAGGAAGCTTACTTAGGAAGTTTTACACATGTAATGAATCCAAGACTTCAAGTATGAGATCAAGACACATACTAGGTGACTCCCCCACCCCCCTCAAAGTTGGCCAAGATGAGATAAGGGTGACTAGATGATGAATCTTGGTGCTATCTTATTTACAGAGTGAGTTTTGGTCCTGGTAATCGCTAACGGTAAGTGGTTAAGTCATGAAACTTAAAATCAGGTATCCTAAAAATATGAAACTTATAAATATGTTAGAACTTATTAATATAACCTATCTTAGCATATTTAATAAGTGATAAGTTCTATCGGGTTGCTTAAATGCTGTTAAAACTGGAAACGCGGGTCTAAAACGCGTAACTCGTGTAAAACGCTGAACTGGAAAACGTAAAATTCCAAAACTTTTGGAATTGTCGTAAAATGAGAGAAATTCATATTTCTATTTTTTATAGTGTTTTATGGACATATCGGGATGCTGGAATCCTAAAAGTAAATCTCAGACACGGTTTCGTGATTTTTGCAGAAATGATCCGACGAGTGTTAAACTCTCGGATTATCATTAGAATAGTTTAACTTACGAGAATATGAAATAAAAATTTCGGGAGTGAATAGTAAAAGTGAATAGTAAAAATGAATAGTGAAAATTCGGGAATAGAAGTTAACCTGAAAATGCGAATTGTTACAGTCTCTACCCCTTAAGGGAACTTCGTTCCGAAGTTCTATGTGTGTTATATGTTGGAGTGGTGTCGATGAAGAGGTGTGGTTACTTATGAGGACTAGAGTCTATGGTTACTACTGATGTAGTTTGATTTGTCTTAGAATACGGTGTGTCAATAGAGATTGATAACATAGTTGAATATCAGTAGAGATCCATATAATAGTCGAATATCAAAGGAAATTGATATAGCGGTCGAATATTAATAGAAATGTATATAGTAGTTGCAATCATAGTCTAGTAGGTAATCTGTTGTTGTACCTAGTGTTTATTGACTTCATACTTATGTTATTTCGGATACAAATAAGCCCACTTGTTTATAATTCTTTATTTACATAGAGATGCATCCCAAACAATGTAAATAGAGGAATATAAACTTATGGTTCGGTGATTTACAATTTCTTTATTTAAATGAAAAGGCATCCCAATCCATTCAAATAATTATAAATCATCTTACTTAAGAATTCCCAACACAACATTCATACTTAGCCGATTAGTTACAAGGTAGTGTATTACGAGATGATACTGGTGTTCCAAAAGTACAAAATGAGTATTCAATCTTGTAAAGCTGATGAGGGTGCTTGTGGTGTAGCTAAGGATGATTTGAGCTTTAAAAGTGCATCAAGATCTGTTAATGAGCTTGTGGTTCTAACGGTTGTGAAGATAATGATGTGATATGTTGATGAACAAAAGTGTGTAGTGTATGCTTAACATTTATATTCTTAGGTATAGATGTTGAGTTTGCTTTGAAAATCTTAAGAGATTTTAAAGGTTTATGACGGAATGGTATTCTTATGACTTAAATAGGATAGTACTTCTACGGGATAAAGAGAAGAATTGATAACTATCCCAAGATAGTAGTTCGGATTATCTTATAAATGAAAACTTTCAAGAATGAAATTAGATAATACAAATAAGGTGTTAAGATCTTGCTGAGTGGTAAGACACTATCGTGTCTCTAGATCATTTTAAAGAATTCTGGTGGTTTATTGAGTTCAAGTAGGAAATCAATCTGAACATAACCCTAGTACAACTATTCTCAGTATTTGAAAATTTTAAGTCGAACATAGTTAGTCAGACTATGTTTCACTGTCCCTAGGTTAAATATAGGTGACTAGTCTATATTTAGCCGAGGTTCGATAAAATTTTCAAATACCTAAATTTGGCATACTTGTGATATGTCCGTTGCTTTTGGGAAACTGTCCACTAAACAAAGGCGATGTCAATCCATTCAGTTGCAAGTCCCACCCATACAAGACTTGTAACCTATGTTTTCACATTTCATTGCATAGAAGATAGTACGGGTAGATACATGTGGAAAGGAAGTTTTAAGTAGTTCTAAAACAGTCCATACTTGGCCAGGATCACGAACTTTTAATAATGAAGGTTTCATAAGAAAACTTTGATGAATGTAGAGAAACTTCAGCTTTTGTAGATGATGGATTAGTTTATTCTTTAGAAATCTCATATTTCTATTTGGAAATCGATAGATTGTGATGGGTTTTTGGTATCATATGAAATGATATTGATGAGGTGATGGAATAATTCCAGAGACCATTGCGCAAATCACAATGTCTCAGAAGTACATTAGACCATTGTGCGACTCAAAACATTTGAGAAATTATTAAGACAATTGTATCATACAATGTCCGGAAATAGGAAAGACCATCGTAATTAGTTACAATATCTTGGACATAAAATGTTGGAGTAGGAACATGGTGGGGAGAATGTGGTTGTGCCGAAATGCCCTAGAATAGGCATGTGCAGATATGTTTAGATAAAATGATTGAAAATAACTCGAATGTATATATCAATACACTAATATGTTCATGTAGTATATAATGCTAACGGGGAAATGCTCAATTATGCTAAGGGTACATATATCCATATGCAATTATGTTTGTGTAATATAAAATGCTTAATAAGTCCATAATCGTCTGGAGGATGGAAGACACGGAGAGCGGAAGGCTATAAAATATTTTTGCTTGTAATTGTGGTTATAGTTTAGGTCTCAATTAAACCCGTTTCTCTATAACCATGGCTCTGGTACCAATCTGTAACACCCCCAATTCATGGATGCAGCGGAATTCAAACTGGGTGTTACTCGACGGCACAATAGTCACAATAATAGAAAACGAACTCTAATTGAGTCGTTTTAAAAGATTTATCATTCAAATTATATAAATATCACAGATTACAAAATGAGGTCCCAGATGGTTCCATGTTTACAATTTACATTAAATGAGTTTTTGAATGATAATAAAATTTATAGCCCTCTTGAATATCCGTGCTCCTTCGTGCCAGCCTCGTTCATTATGCACCTGAAATACATGCTTAAAATAGTCAACACAAAGGTTGAGTGGAATTCGTAGAGTTTGTAGTTAAATCGTTGAACACAATAATCGTAGTGTAAGCTATAGACTCACACTCATAGTTAGAAAACAAAATTGTTATTATTGCACTAAGCACATGCAACCAAAGCATTAACATCAAACCAAAAATTGGCATTATAGAATCCCTACCAAGGTAATATTGCCATTATACCTCTAAATATCAAATATAGTGCATTTGTTTGAACTCGTAGTTGTTCAACACAAATGGGATTCGTCAATCCCAATAGATCTATTCACAATATTCGCACTCACTATAGCTAGTGACTAATGGTTCATGATATAGGGACTTCGACCCTGGCAATCGTTACTTAGTGACAATAAAACATAGTCAGGTAAGCATACAGTAGAAAGCATTGTGTTCGAGTAGAAAAATAAAGCATGTATCCCCCCATGGGTTTGTAAAATAGTTAAACAATAGAAAGTGGGGCTACGAACTCACCTTAAGTTATATAGCAAGTGTTGATATAAATAATGCCTAAAAACATTATTAACATATATCGATATCTCTATGTTTTGATAATCACAAAACGTAAACTCATTGAACTACAAATTATGACGTAAACAAGTATTTAGTCGTAAATATTTGCTTTAGCATCCATATCACTTAAGGTATGAATAAACAAAGTGTCTAATGCATTTTATGATCAAAGGAATTTTTATTTTTACAAACCTTACATTTTATTAAAGTGGGACAAACATTTTTAAACTTATACAAAACATTTTTGTATTTATAAGAAATGTTTTATTCAAAATAAATATTTTGAATTCAAATTTCAACCCAAAAAACGGCTACATTCTTCAGGAAAAACCTCTCCCACAAAAAGACAAAAAATCTGAAGAAAAAATATTTTTTTCTTAGGCGGCCCCCTTAATTATACTAGGCGGTCCCCTTAATTATTAAGGGGACCGGCACCCAATTAAGGAGACCGGCCACGCTCCCAAACAGTATTTTTCTCCCTATAAATACTGGTTCATCCTACAGAATTTTCTTACCTTTTGCACGAAAATTTTCAATCCCAATCCCTTCAAAACATCCTTCTAAATCCTTTGATCATAAGATTATAAGTCTTTGTTTCAAGTGATCCAATCCTTCACCACTCAAAGTGCAAAAGAAGAATCCTCCCTATCATAAAGCCAAAGATGTATTAGGATCTCGTTAGTGTTTATGTAATGTTGTGAGTTATGTATATGTAATAAGTAGATCAAGATGATCTTACTTAGTAGTGAGTTTATGAGTGAGTAAGAAGTAGTGGGAAGAAGTAGTAGTGTGGAGAAGTTATGAAGTTGTGAAGAAGTAGATGTGTGAACATGTAGTGGAGTATAGAAGAAGTTGTGAAGTAGTGAAGAAGTCGTGAAGTCGTGTAGAAGTTGTGTAGTGATCGAGGTAGTGTTGTGAGATTGGTTCTAGCAACTATTAGAACTCGACATTTAGCTTAGTGTCGTTAAATGGTGTAAGCAAAAGTTGTGTACGGTTTTCTCCGCCAAAAGGGAGCTTGTTTAGTTGTGAAGAAAACTCTCGAGTAGGTGACTCGGGGAGTGGAGTAGGGCAAGGAAGGTGTCCTTGTGGCCGAATCACTATAAATCATCGTGTCCGGTTTGCATTTACTTTCTCTTATCTCTTTTCATTTATTCTTGCATTTATCGCTTTACATCTATGCTTGCCTATATGTCTTAGTTGTTGCTTATATAGTTGTGATGATTGATTGTGTTGTACATAGAAGTTAATATTGTGATTGTGTGTATAATTATATGATATGGTCAAATAGATTATTATTCACACTTCTCATATTAGGTTTAACTTGATAGATAATTTGATACAAAACGTTTTAAGATTTTAAAAGGAAAACGTATTCACACAAATACCGACCAAAGCTCCATTCATAAAACTAAGTTTTTCAAAAAGCTTACGTATATAATTGATCACATTGATTATATGGTGTTTTCATACTAAACTCTAATTAAAGGTTTTCCAAACAAACAATTGAATAAATTCGAATCAACATTTTGAAACAAAGTAATTATAAAATGAAAAAGAGGGGAAAACTATTCAACCCCCCCTCCCCCCCTTCTAGTTTTTCACAATTGGTACCAGAGCCACGTCGCTCAAATTTTCAAAACCAACGGTTTTAAAAATTGAGTACGATCCATGTATCAAATTACCCATTAAGGAGGATTAAATATGAAAAGTGCTTTGTTGATTAACTTGTATTAGTTTTGATGATATATACACTAATTATACTAGCTCGAAATAATATTATGCTTAAAATAAGTGTTATATGTTCGGTATCAAAATCAGAAAGTTACACACCTTTCCGAAAAGTCAGAAAACAATTTTTTACAAAAAATGAAATTTTGAGTACCAGATGGGCGGCCCCCTTAATTGTCTGGACGCCCCCCTTAAATACTGGGCTGTCCCCTTAATTATTTAAGGGGTCCGCCTGTCTGTTCGACTATTTTTCGAAAACTTTGAAAAATCATATAAAATTAACCGTAACTCCGTAGAAGTCGTGCCACCCGGCTTTTTAAAGATAATTGAGTCTACTTTCATTTAAAAATACTTACAAATAACCATTAAAAACTTAAATAAGTAAGAAAGTCAAAATACTATACGATGGTCAAAAATTTGTGTTTCGTTTTAACGTAAAACTTTTGTTTTACCTTTTCCTTCAAGTCGGGCATTCCTAGTTGATATAATTTTGAAAAATTAAGTATTTATGTTTTCAAAATATTGATCTTAATTAAATTATAGAATGAGGAGGAAACTACTTTATTTTCAAATAAATTCGAGCTAAGTAAACATTGGTGTATATAATACACAAAATGACGACAAGTGTTTTATGTGTTATGTGAACTTCTTAGTGATTTTATTCTCTTAATTGAAGATATTAAATGATTGTTGCTATTTGAAGGTTAGCTATGTGTATATCTATGCATATGTGCCCTATTAGTTTATAGCTAGTTTGCCGATTTATACTTAACTAGATCTTATGCTAGATTTCTTGCGTTAGGATTGTTATAATATGCTTGCATTGCATATAGGTATAGATGGCTTAATGTTACTCAAACATCTTGTAAATGAGTTCAATCTACTCACCTAAACATTTCAAACAATTTAATCTATTCTTCACAACACACTTAAATATTTTCTACAAATTAGCTTGTTTTACCTTAAGATGTTTAATAAGTGAAATTGAATCATTGTAAAACATTAATAGTTATATAAAAGAAAAATTATTTTCAAAATCTAAGTGTGTTCATAATAAGTAAAAATGAAGAGTCTTTCACAAAAACAAAACATATAACAATCATGAAATAATAAGTCAACTTTCAATCATTCGCTAATAAATAATCTTAGGATTAATGGAACACACTATCAAAATGTTTATTTATTTCAAATGAGTGTACGTGAGGGTCAAGAAAGATCTTGATATTATATCAATTCATTATTCAAATTATGGTTGATATATTCATCAAATCTAATTGACGTGTTTTTGAGTGTAGATAAGAAATTGGATTGCTATTTGTTTAGCTTCAAGATTATATCAAATTAAAACAAAAGATATAGTCTTAAATCTACGTACTCAATCAAACTAGATTGATATGAAAATAGTTACATCCTTTGTAGATGAAAAGAGTATGCATTGGATCATAACTCAAACTTGTGTTGATAATGTCATATTGAATCTACTTGTCCAATAATTGTGTTCCAAATATTAGAATAACATTTTAAACATATTCATAAAATATACAATGAAGTAGGATTGACAACTTGGATGTTTCGTCCGAAATATTCAAGAAA
This sequence comes from Artemisia argyi, assembly GCA_030686995.1. Classification (NCBI taxonomy): domain Eukaryota; kingdom Viridiplantae; phylum Streptophyta; class Magnoliopsida; order Asterales; family Asteraceae; genus Artemisia; species Artemisia argyi. The sequence goes on from CM060679.1 coordinate 104,420,901, forward strand.
TTTACATTGCAATGCAATGGATAAATGTGTCATATCCGAAAAACCAAACATTAGCAAACTAACAACATATGTAAACTTTGCTCACACTACTTAAAATTATCACTTCAAGATGAAATATATATTTAAGAATAATACACACTATATATTCTATGTATTTCATTTTCTTTGTAGCATGAATGGTTGTGTTACAAGATAATGCACTACATTTTTTTTTAAATAATATAAGTTATTAGAATTGAAAAATAATTTGTCATAATCCATAAACAAGTAAAATTTATTTTTTCAAATACTTGTTAAAGTATGATATATAACATTGGCAAAAATCATAGAAAATAATATTTTTTTTTAAAATATATTAATGTCTAGTTTTGATATCATTTGAGAATCACAAACTCATTTAAGATAAATAATCTTAATGAGATTCATTTCACAAGAGATGCTAAGGTGCACTCTTAAGTCTAGCACAGTTATTAAATCAAGTAATATGTCATCAAAACCAAACAACCGGTAAATCATGAAGAAAGGATTAATTTTTTTTTTTTACTCTTTATCTAACCATTCAACACGTCTCTATTAGGATCGTGAATAAAATATATCATCTAGATTTACCTTAATAAAAACATGATGTTTGAGTCATATTAAGCCAAGTATTAGTGAATCAAGTAAACTTCATATTTGGTAATCTTCGATAGGTAAATTTAGGAACTCGATTTCTTCTAAAAAGAGAGTAACTACAGGAGAATCTATTGACTAGAAATTCAATTTAACCTAACAGTAGAATTGCTTCTATGTGAGAAGTTGGGTGTGTGTAACCCGTAAAAATGGTCGTGTTTAGCCTAAATTGAGCACCACTAGTAATAGTCTCATACTCATTCTCCAACTTGATTAAATTGCTCTTCCTATATATACCTAACGCTAGTTTACTTTTATGAACTTTGCTTCTCATTAGATTCTTTCATTCCTAGATTTATGGCATTAAGTTAGATAAGCGTGCAAAAACAAAGAAACTATAGATGTTAGGTTATACCCCATTCAACACTCTCGCATCTAACATATAAATTATCGTCTTCATTTCCTTTAAGATCATAAGATATGTAGAAACGATAGCATGAGATAATAATAGGCTTAACCAACCCTCTTGAGCATGAGATCTTTAATAAACATTTTTTTTTAAATATTTGATTCATGATATTTGTTGTCAAAAATCTAATATCTCTAAAAATATGCAAAAACCTCACATTTTGGAAAATAGTTTTTCAAATAACTATCCCACTTTTAAATAACATGTTTTCACTATCAATATCCACAATTTTGTTTTGATCAAAACTAAAGATTGGGAAAATATTCTTTACCATTTATTCACACATTTTGAAGTAAAAACCCAATCTATTTTATTCAAATAACTCTCACATCTAAGTGAAAACTTACTTTCAAACATTGTTGAATAATGCTAAAAATGTCTCTTTTAAAATCATGCATGGTGATCTCATATTTGTCATCTATATTTATATAAATGACACTTATAAGTGAACTAAATCAAATCAAGAGGACCATGGTTTGTTCATTAAGACTTTCTTTGTAACAAGTCAAGAAATCCATGCTATCATAACTACCCACTTATTGCACATTGATACACATTAGGATTAATCCTCCTAGTTATGTAGTTATGAAATACTTGATGTTGCTTATTGTTTCCTAGCACTTATATTTTACTTGCTTGATGAGTATGTTTGCATGCTAGATGAAATTGCTTATTTACTTAATCTCTTTGATTAACATGCTTTGGCTACATAATTGCCTACATAATTAGTATATGCTTAATTGCCTCAAAGAGTTGGACTTGTTTGAAACAAAAAACACAACCTTTCTGCAATTCACTACCAAAAACCCTTTTCTGGCAATCTGGGAATCACCAGATGGGCGGCCCCCTTAAATCATAAGGCGGACCCCTTAATTATTAAGGGGACCGGCCTCCAATTAAGGGGACCGGCCATCTGATGGTCGAAGGTGTTGTTTCCTTTTTCTACTTTTTAGCCCATTTCATCCTACACTTCCCAAAAATTCATAAACCTATTTTATCCTAAACCTTCTATCAAAATTTATACATCCTTAATCCCACCAATCCTACATTATAAACACTCTCATTCCTCTCAATCTATATTCATCTCTTCATGACCTCTCCCATTAAACCAAAACCACCAAATAACCCGTTTGGAGAAGAAAGTCTAACTTCCATTAAAAGCCCGTCAAACCAAATGATGTTGTTCATAATCAACCAACACCTAAACCTCACTCTCACACAACAAATCATCCATTCGTGCTTCCACTAATGCTCCTTCTTATGATGAGCATGCACATTCCCAAAACAATAATCCCAACCTCATTACCAACACTTTACATGTTGCTCACTCAACAAAAACACCATCCACTCATGAAGCATCTCTTCCACCCATATCATGTTTTCATGATTACCCAAGCTCAAACATGTCTCCACCACCAAGAGTATCACCACCACATCCTACAACTTCACATGCCATTCCTATGTTGCATGTTCAAACCCTCACCCAAGACAACTATCATGCTCCACCACCATTACTTTCCTCCGAACACTTAATGTTTGTTGAGGCGCTAAAAGAATCCCATGAGCTTAGTGCTCTTTTAGCCTTACATCTTGCTCAACGCAATTTGGATCCACCTTCATCTAGATCACCCTCATCACCACACAACATAAATCAACTTGAGAAGCATGTCAACAATTAACCTTGTTGCAACTTTCTCCTAAAAACCATTGCATTCAATGAACACCTCACTTGTATTGAATATCTTCTCACTAGATCACATCCAATACCCTCACTTGAACAACATCCAAAACCTTAATCAACCTCTTCCGCTACAAACTCTCCACAACCAAACTCTCCAACATTCATGACCCAAACATATACCTCCATTAATCCAACAACCTCACCCTAACTAAACCATCTTCATTCCAAACACTCCATCATCAACCATCTAACCATACTATATGCTTATGATTTTTACTTCCAAATACGAATCAGCCAACCTTTTGTTACAAGCAAGTCCGATGGCTCTCTTTGGCAAATTAGGATCTTTAACATAATCTCTTTGAATTAATTGTTATGTATCCTTAATATTTGTTTGCTATGCTTGTTATTTGTATATTGCATATTCTTCTATATATGCTTGTGCTTCTAATATATTTTTTTTGCGAGCATTCCATATCTCGATCCCTTGGTGCCATCGAACGAGGGGGAGCATACATCAAGGGGAGCTTTCATCCCGTCTAACTTCATTTATGAAGCTAGTCGGCATAACCTTTTTTGATTTTACAAAAAGGGGGAGAAGTGAATATAAACTCACTAAATACATGTCTAAAAATTAATTTTTAGACTTGATGAGTTTAGGTTTTGTAATCATCAAAAAGGGGGAGATTGTTGATATAAATAATGCCTAAAAACATTATTAACATATATCGATATCTCTATGTTTTGATAATTACAAAACGTAAACTCATTGAACTACAAAGTATGACGTAAACAAGTATTTAGTCGTAAATATTTGCTTTAGCATCCATATCACATAAGGTATGAATAAACAAAGTGTCTAATGCATTTTATGATCAAAGGAATTTTTAGTTTTACAAACCTTACATTTTATTAAAGTGGGACAAACATTTTTAAACTTATACAAAACATTTTTGTATTTATAAGAAATGTTTTAGTTAAAATAAATATTTTTAATTTAAATTTCAACCCAAAAAACGGCTACATTCTTCAGGAAAAACCTCCCCCACAAAAAGACAAAAAAATCTGGAAAAAAATATTTTTTTCTTAGGCGGCCCCCTTAATTATACTAGGCGGTCCCCTTAATTATTAAGGGGACCGGAACCCAATTAAGGGGACCGGCCACGCTCCCAAACAGTATTTTTCTCCCTATAAATACTGGTTCATCCCACAGAATTTTCTCACCTTATGCACGAAAATTTTCAGTCCCAATCCCTTCAAAACATCCTTCTAAATCTTTTGATCATAAGATTATAAGTCTTTGTTTCAAGTGATCCAATCCTTTACCACTCAAAGTGCAAGAGAAGAATCCTCACTATCATAAAGTCAAAGATGTATTAGGATCTAGTTAGTGTTTATGTAATGTTGTGAGTTATGTATATGTAATAAGTAGATCAAGATGATCTTACTTAGTAGTGAGTTTATGAGTGAGTAAGAAGTAGTGGGAAGAAGTAGTAGTGTGGAGAAGTCATGAAGTTGTGAAGAAGTAGATGTGTGAACATGTAGTGGAGTATAGAAGAAGTTGTGAAGTCATGAAGTCGTGTAGAAGTTGTGTAGTGATCGAAGTAGTGTTGTGAGATTGTATCTAGCTACTATTAGAACTCGACATTTAGCTTAGTGTCGTTAAATGGTGTAAGCAAAAGTTGTGTACGGTTTTCTCCGCCAAAAGGGAGCTTGTTTAGTTGTGAAGAAAACTCTCGAGTAGGTGACTCGAGGAGTGGAGTAGGGAAAGGAAGGTGTCCTTGTAGCCGAACCACTATAAATCATCGTGTCCGGTTTGCATTTCCTTTCTCTTATCTCTTTTCATTTATTCTTGCATTTATCGCTTTACATCTATGCTTGCCTATATGTCTTAGTTGTTGCTTATATAGTTGTGATGATTGACTGTGTTGTACATAGAAGTTAATATTGTGATTGTGTGTATAATTATATGATATGGTCAAATAGATTATTATTCACACTTCTCATATTAAGTTTAACTTGATAGATAATTTGATACAAAACGTTTTAAGATTTTAAAAGGAAAACGTATTCACACAAAGACCAACCAAAGCTCCATTCATAAAACTAAGTTTTTCAAAAAGCTTACGTATATAATTGATCACATTGATTATATGGTGTTTTTATACTAAACTCTAATTAAAGGTTTTCCTAACAAACAATTGAATAAATTCGAATCAACATTTTGAAAAAAAGTTTTTATAAAATGAAAAAGAGGGTAAAACTATTCAACCCCACCTTCTAGTTTTCCACAGCAAGTAGTGAATATGATGGTTGAATCGCGAAGGTTTCTATGAGAAACCTCTAATAGAATGTTGCGACTTATGATTGGAGTAAAGAATATGAAGAATTGCCTATATATGTCTTGCATTTAGTCCATGATGTAGTACTTAGTATAGTGTAAGTCTTTGAATAAAAATGATTTATGAAACATGTATAGTTTGTATATCGCTTACTACCGTTCGGGCCGACATAATTCAGAGGTCATGTAGTAAACGTTCGAGGAGCCAGGACACTTTAATTTGTAAATCCACAACTCATCTCGATGGCTTACTTTAATGTACCCCTCACATGAGGCTCCCTACTATTGTAGTATTTGATAAAATATATATAAGTTTTTGATCCGAAAAGTTACATGTCCAAATAATTGAATAAACTTAGAAAAGTTTACTTTTGGATGAAGATTGTTATTACAATGAGTTTCTTGAGTCTATGAATATTACTTGTAAAGTCTCATGGTTATTTTGATGGAGTAGATCCAAATTGGATGTTTATGTTGCCATTAACTCTTTGGTTTATGTTTTTGACTTGGTAAGTTTATATGGTCTTTAGCCGTGGCTTTTCCGTGACTTTGGTCATTGTTACCATTGTCTTGAGACTCATCCTTGGCCTTAGCCATGGTTGTGGTCTTGGCTTTAGGTCATTAGACCTCTTGGCTTCATTTAACCATAACTATTACATAGTCATTTGGTCTTAAAATGGGCTGTTAAGAATTTGAAGAAAAATCTCACTCGTAAAGTGTTTTCAGGGCTCGAGCTTCTTTGTTACTGAACGAAAACGTCGTTTCGGACAACTTTCGTGTTTTAAGTTTTTGATGAATCGGACCAGAAGTGCCACTTTCAAAAGGGTCAGATCGTTTACAGGTTATGTTTGGCAGTTTCGGTGTTTTGGTTTCGCTAACTTCTTATGGCCATAACTTTTGACTCGTATACTCGTTTTAGGTGATTCAAATTGCTATGTTTTCCTTATTAAGTCCTCTTTAACAGTAGGTAAGTGTCCAATATCATAGTTATACTATTTTGGTCGTGGTTCTCCATAAAAGTCACTAGTTTTCTTGTTATCTTAACATAAGTTAACATATATATACCATAACTTGTTTTACCAATTTTTATACATCATGAACATAATAACAAGACAATATATAATATGAATGAAATATAAATAGCAAGAAAATGATATTTAACAAGAAAGTATGTTAGGGTTTGCTTACAACTTTGGGCTTTCTACAAAGAAAGGTAAGTAACATGTAAGGTAAGGACTTTTATTGATTATGCTTCACTTTACTTCACTTCAAGCAATCTTTCTACACTTGTATTCTTGAAAGAGAGATGATGAAGGTTGTGGTGACTTGAGTAGATTTAAACTCAAGAGAAATGACCAAAGTTTCAAAAGATTGGAAGTATTTTGATGCATCAAAACTAAACTAGGGTTTATGTGTTGATAATACTCTTGATTTCTTGCATAAAACTTGAAGTAGAGGGAAAATTAGGAGTGTGTTTGTGTGTGTGAGGTTATGAACGACCAAGAGAGGATGAGGAGGGTTATATAGGGCCTTGAGGAGGTGCTAGGAAAGTGTTAGGAAGTTTCCTTTGAGGAGGTGCAAATATTAGGATATTTAGGAAGCTTACTTAGGAAGTTTTACACATGTAATGAATCCAAGACTTCAAGTATGAGATCAAGACACATACTAGGTGACTCCCCCCCCCCCTCAAAGTCGGCCAAGATGAGATAAGGGTGACTAGATGATGAATTTTGGTGCTATCTTGTTTACGAAGTGAGTTTTGGTCCCGGTAATCGCTAACGGTAAGTAGTTAAGTCATGAAACTTAAAATCGGGTATCCTAAAAATATGAAACTTATAAATATGTTAGAACTTATTAATATAACCTATCTTAGCATATTTAATAAATGATAAGTTCTATCGGGTTGCTTAAATGCTGTTAAAACTGGAAACGCGGGTCTAAAACGCGTAATTCATGTAAAACGCTGAACTGGAAAACGTAAAATTCCAAAACTTTTGGAATTGTCGTAAAATGAGAGAAATTCATATTTCTATTGTTTATAGTGTTTTATGAATATATCGGGATGCTGGAATGACGTTTAAACCTAAAAGTAAATCTCGGACACGGTTTCGTGATTTTTGCAGAAATGATCCGACGAATGTCAAACTCTCGGATTATCATTAAAATTGTTTAACTTACGAGAATATGAAATAAAAATTTCGGGAGTGATTAGTAAAAGTGAATAGTAAAAATTCGGGAATAGAAGTTAACCTGAAAATGCGAATTGTTACATCACTTTCCTCGTTTTGAGTACCAAAGATTGGATTATCAGAAATCATAGTGAATTCAGATTCGAATTCAAATAGTGGATTAGTGAGAGTGGTTTTGAATGCTTCAAGAACAAAGTGGTTAACATTCTCTATTGGACTGTTGGGATCAGAAGTGAGTGACAGATCATGATATAAGAGACTTTCAATTTCTCCTAGATCAGCTTCAAAGTCAACGAGATCATCGTCACTTCCCGTTGGAAGTGGATTGATGTGAGTGAGTTCATCGGTGAACTCCTCAAGAAGATGATCAGCATAAGAATGTAGAACTGATGCCTCAACATACTCGATGCCTCCATAAGATGCACAATCCTCGCTACAATCGGAGAAAGTCTCAAATTGATCTTTTGGACACTCAAGAGGGGAAGGTAAATCACACATATGATCAAAAGTTCCCTGTGACTCTCTTGGGATTGGGACAAGGTTCTCAGCACTAAATTTTATGAATTCATCCGATTCCTTTGCAGGAACAGTGCTAAGATGCTCATCCCCCATGCTCAGAGAGTGAGTGTGAACTTCGGGTGTGATAACAGACTGAGGGAGTTGAGAGAAGCTAGCATTCATGGATTGTACGAGTTCCATTTGATCTTCTGCTAGTAATTTCTCCGTCACATTATTTTCTCCCTGATTTTCCATGGAAGGAATCACAACTGATGAATCTGATGAACCCTTATAAAATTGAAGGATATCAAGGGTATCTTCATTATCACTATCATCATCACAATTGAGAAGAGCAGCTTTACGAAATTTGGCACGTGTTATAGCTGCTTGTTCTTCGACAAGTAATTCCTCCATACTCTTTTTGTTTCTAGCCTCTCGTTCTTCCGCAAGTAATTCTGCCATAGATTTCTCACGAGAGCTTTAAAACAATATGTTAGCCAACTCCTCCTTAAGCTCTTTCAATATTTCAAGAGCTTCAAGACAAAGGTCTTGCTGAATTTGAGGAGTTGCTTGGATCATTTGGTGCTGTGGAAGTGGGTCATGATACGGATAGTCGTAATTGTTACAAGGAAATGGAATCCCTGTTTGACAATCCGAGCTGAAGTGTGGACCTCCACAGTAATCACAACAGTCGAACTGATGTGGTTGTGAGTCGTATGTGCTGAAGTTATAATTGTTATCAGGAACCTTCTCATAGACAAGCGTGTTTCCTGATTGACAATCAGAACTGTAGTGTGAACCACCACAATACTCACAACAGTAAAACTGCTGAGTCTCATGGTGTAGTAGCTGATGGAATGAATCAGTCATGTCATGGTACGAATAGGGATTCTGCTTATAGACAGACCCGTTTCCTGACTCTACCATGCCACAACTGGGGCAATTACCACCATTATGAGACTACCACACCAATGACAAATCAGAAGGTGTGGATGAGACATAGAAAGAATCAAATGGTTAGAGGGGGTAAGGGATAAAGAATCAAAAAGGTAGGAGGGTAAAGATGGATATTTTTGAGATTTTTGATAAACATTTTATAAGTATAAGAAAGAAAATCTTTTTGGGTTTTTGTGTTCGTTGAAAACTGATTATAAAATGTTTTCGGGAACAGTTTTGTTTTTATGTGAAAATAAGATAATATGAACAAGGATGGATAAATATACAATGAGTGTATATCCAGATTCACTAATCTGCAAAAATAGAATAACGCGCACAACCCCCCCGGCAGCGGCGCCAAAATTTTGATTCACTCCAAAATGTCAACCTAAATTGACCAGGTAAATGGTCAAAAAGGTCAAACAGCTTAGAGTCAATCTCCATGGAAGTATAGGGGTTTCCCCAGGTCGTTATGTCCGAGCGAGGTGTGGATTGTATTTAAACGGGTTTGTAATCGGGTGAATATGGACAGAAAGGGGTATAAGTGAGTGATTATACTACTGATTTATACAAGGAAATAGCTTAATTAAGCTATACTAACAAGACTGTAAAATTGGAAAACCCAGAAACGTTTAAAACCTAAAACGCGTACGTTCAATTTAAATTTACGTGAACGTACGAAATAAAACGCGAGTTTTAGTGAAATAAAATACTTACGGATATGAAAATTACATTTTTACAATCCAAATGATAAAATAAAATTTTTAGAAAAAGAAAAATAAATTTTACACTATTTAATTAATTATTATTACTTAAATACTATTTAATACTAATTATTAATATTTAAATAACTTAAATACAATATAATATTATTTTAATACCAAAAAAATGAAAATTAAATTTTTAAAATTATAAAATAACTAAAAACAAATTTTAAAAGAAAAAATATGTCTTTTTGTCTTTTTGTGGATTTTATATTAATTAATTACTAATTTAATATTAATTACCTAATTAAACTAATTAAAATTATTAAAAATACTAAAAAAGACTTAGAAAATTAAGAAAATTTTTACAAATCTAATTAACCAACACAGGAATCCTAAAAAATTATAAAAAGTTTGTTTCATATGTTTTTAAACTATTTTACTAATTATTAAACTAAATATTAATTAATTACTAATTAAATTCTAAAAAATAGAAAATGAACAGTGAAAATTATGAGAAAATTTCTAAAATTATTTTATAAAATATAAAAGCTTGGAAAAATATAAAAACTAGGTTTTACTTTAAAAAAACTAATTTTGCTATTTAATACTTGAATATTAATTAATAATTAATAAAACTAATATTAAATCTAATAAATACTAAATGACAATATAAAATTCTGGAAAATTTACTAAAAATACTTTAATATAAAAGAAAATTAAGAAAAATATAAAATTGCAAGTTACTTAATAAAAATCTAAAAAGGAAAATTAAAAAGATAATGAATATTAAATAGAAACTATCACTTGATTTTAAATTGGTTTTTTCTGGATTTTCTTTTTCTAAACTATTTTAAAACTAAAAACAAACAACTTTTTTAGAACTTAAAAATAAGCTAAATGGATGCTTAAAAGCTTGACAGTTGACTTTGGTTGACCAAACAAGGAAATAAGCTTAAATGAGCTTATGTGGGGTCCACAGTGATGCATTATGGTGTGGACAAGTTAGTTGGACATGGATGGTGCCAAATCAACAGGAAAAGGCCACTGAATAAGCCAAATAAGCCAAAAATAAGCACTTCTAAATCTAAATGTACACAGAAATGGGACAAGGTTTGAAGCTGGCTCAAAGGTGCACAAGACAGCTCAGGGTCAAAAGCTTGTTCCACCCTAGAGAGTTTGCCAGCTTGTGAGTCCAAGAAGCCAAAGGGGTATGTGGGGCCCACTGTGGTGGCCTGTGGGACCCACCAAAGTGAGGGTGATGGTGACTGATCTGGTGGTGCAGGGGAGGTGCCTCCCCCTGCAGGTCTGTTTGAGGGGCAGTGGGGCCCACAGAAAAAATCACAAAATTAAGGTGACAATGGGACTTCAAAGTTGAGCTGGTATACTACCACATATGAAAAGCTCAAGTCCCTAATCTAAATACAAAATTCAGGAAAAATCACCCTAGATTTGGAAAAACTGATATTCATGCATTTTGACTTTTTTCAAACCATTAATTAAGTTGACCATACTGAACCTAGGATGATCCATATTGACTATAACTGTTATTATAAGCTACATGATGATGGAATTAAGCTAATACAACTATTTCTAAACCTAAAATGATCATTATACCCTCTAAATTTCTAACAGTTAAAGTAAAATGAAGAGTAAAAGAAGATTTTGACTTTTGAATGTAAAAGACCTAGTTTTTGAGATTTGATTAACCTACTATGACCTGACTTAGCATGTTTAACTAATAACTAATACCCAAACACAAAGGGGCTCTATGCACAGCCCTGAGCCAAACACCCCCTTATAAATAAAAATCTTTGATTTTTAACCACACAAGGCTGATTCAGGTACTGATATGGATCTCAAAGGTCATAGCATGATCACTTATGATCATTTAAACATAAAACATCAACAACAACTACATAAAACAGAGGAATCATGAACATGCCATTTGATGGAGAAATTAAAATATTGAGTGATTAAGAGTAGTACTGAGCAAATAAAGTCACTAGAGCAACATATTAACTAATAAACACTTAATAAGTTTAAAACAACATAAATAAGCAGACCTTGAACATTTGAACAGTAAAGAGTAAAAATTTGGAACAAAAGATACTCACAAAGACTTTCAATGGCAGAACAATGAACCAAGCACAAAACCTTTTCCTAATGCCTCCCTTGAGGTACTAAAACCAACTTCCATCCATATTTAATGTTGCTTCAAGCTGTCTTCATCCTCCACAGTGATTTATTTATTTTCCACTAATTTATTATTGATTTTTTTTGGATTTTCTAGTTTATGATGCCAACACTAATTCTAAAGCTTAAGAAGCTATTGGCAAGTTCTCAGAGACTTACAGAAGCTTAAATAACTAGTAAACAACAAATTTTATAATAACAATGCTAAAGTGAGATTTTCAAAGGAAAATGGTGAATCTGAATTTCCAAAGGATACTTGAAATTATAATCAAGGAAAGGTGAAATTACACTTGAATTGCTTAGTACAAACTATTTAAACTCAATTAAATAACAGGAAATTGAAATTACACTAAAACGTAATTTTAGACTAGGCTACAACTGAAATTATTTAACTGCTAACTACTCTCTTCTCTTTCTTCATTCTTGACTTTTATATGCCCTGGAGTATTGCACTTACTTTCCCACCACTTTCCAGAGCCCTTGGATGAGCCAAATGATCCTGGCCGTTAATATTGTTTGGCGGGAAAACAAGTTTGACAGGTTTAGTGGTTTAGGTGAGGGTATTTATGAAGAGGGGGTTGGTTTGGTGTAGGTAGGAGTAGTAATTGAAAGTTGGTGAGGAATTGGTGGAGTTGGAGAAGATGGGGGACATGGCGGCAGGAATTGTGGAGGTTAGGGAGGGTGAACAGTGTTTGGTGTTTGACTGGTGGGTTTGACCAGGGATATATCAAACGGGTTGGGGAGATGGGCTTAGGAGGTTGGGCCTGGATAGTGGATTGGGTTGTGTTTGGTTTGGATTTGGTTTATTATTTGTAATAAGGATCCATTTGGTTAAGTAGTAAAACACAAGGACTAATATTGTAATTTCTGAAAATCCAGGGGGCTGAAATGTAGCTTTCCCAAAGTAGTCCAAGGATGAATTATGCCACATATGAATAGTCCAACGGTCATGAAAGTAATTTTTCACTTTTGGTCCTTCAGGGACTAAAAATGTCAATAATTGAAACTTGAGGGACCAAAATGCAATTTCTTCAAATTTTCATTCCAAGGACCAATATTGCCAAAATAAGTAACCAAAGGACCCTAAATTGATTTTTCTTCCAAAAATTTCCCACCAGGGACTAAAACTGCCAAGTTTTAATGTACAGGGACCAAACTTGTAAAATTCTCAAAACTTTTGAAATTTTTCACCAAAGGAATAAATATGGAAACTTATGATTTCAAAAGGACCTTTGGAGACTTTTCTTTTAAAATAATTGCTCAGGGACTTATTTTTGCTAATTTTTGAAAGTTGGGGGACTGAAACTGCCAATTATGCAAACTTTGTTCGTTTTTCATCAGTTTTTACTCATTTTGCATCTGAAACATATAAAATGCAATTTTGGAATATTTTCAGTATTTTGATGCATTTTTTAGTGTTTTTAAATGCTTTTGCAGCTCAGATTTGACCAAAAATGATGAGTGTTTGAGCACTCATCACCTAACACCTAGATTTTTGGGACCTCATCAAAAGTAAAAGTATATCTTTTACAAATAAAACTCTGATAATTAAATGAATGATAACTAAATTTCTAAAACGTCTCTTTTCAGGTCGTTTTCTATTACTGTAACTGTGATTCTTTGAAGTAATACCCCAAACACTTAATCCGCTGCGATCAGTGAAAAATGTGGGTGTTACAGATTGGCATCAGAGCTTCAGTTGTAGAGAACAAGGTCAAAACCTAAACTACAACTATTTCTCCTAAACCCGAGAAAAGTCGTCAGTACCTCTGCCATCCTCCATAACTATACGTGCTAAGGTTAGTATAATAATTGCTTGCTTAATTGCTAAATGATTTACAGTATTTTTACTATTATATAGTTATGTCTACTCCCCACTACCCTACCCCCGTCTCATCTAGCTTACATCCGGAGAATGATCTTCCTTCTCCGAATGTACTAGATTATTCCCCTAAACCCTATATCCCCAATAACTTAGAAGACTCTAGGAATAGTTTAGATATACCTTCACCCTTAGGATATACCCCTTCCTTAGACAACCCTCATTTAAAACACATAAGAGATTTCTATACTAAGACATCAGTTATACCTCCCCTAAACCAGGTTATACACCCACCTTTCCCCAAATCTGGATTAGAACCCCATGGTTTCTTTCTCTCTAGAGAACCATATATACCTAAAAACCCTATCCCTACCTATACCCCTAGATATGACCTTAGGCAACCCTACACCTTAGGACCTACCCCTTACTTAGTAAACCCTCCCATTTCATCTTAGAAAGATGAAATTGGAGAAAAACACTCGAGGACAACTTTAGAAAATGAGGAAAATCAATTAGAGGTAATTTTAAACAACTTAGATGAGATTTTCTGATACGTGGGAATCGCACGAGGCTTTACCTCTCAAGGGATCTTGAGAAGCTTACAACCCCCACCAGGCAGTGTACCTGATCGTTGTAGTATAGTATAATGACAAGTACCGGGGGATTGATCGTTCAGCTAGGAATAGTGTCGCTGGGATTAGAAAACCTAAATACTAGTTCTAAAGGTGAGAGATGATTCTTTTTGTATTTTTTTTTTTATATTTTTTAGAAAGCAAGTAAAAATCTCGGGTTTGAAGGATTTGGGCGGAATTAGTTGCTAGTCAACTAACCCAATACTAAAGATGCAATCAAAATAAAATACTAAAAATGAAAATAAACTAAATTATACTAATGTTGTGAGCAATAAGTGGAGAAAATGTGTTTACTTAGATTTCACTACTCCCTAGACATCTTTTACATGTTAATTACTTGTTATAGTTGCATGGATGACGGATTGTATTCCTTAATACCATTCATGGGGTATCGCACATAACTCCCCAATTCTATGAGCTCTTATCTCCTCCTACACCATGCCCAACACAACTATAGGGATTATAAACAGTGGCTCATGCATTAAATACAACCAATAAAGACCTTAGTGCAATAGGTTCATGTTTCCTAAGACGTTCAAGCATGTTACCATTCGGAGATCTTCCAGTTTTCTTAAGCCTAACATATATAAATCATTCATCCAAGACAATTATAAACAAGTAATCAACACATAATTAACATCTAGGTTTCATTAGATCCAAGCAAACACAAGATAGATCAAGCCTAGCATGATGAAATTAAGACAAGAACAAAAGATAGACAACCAACACATAGACATATTGATTGAATTAAAAGAACACTTATCTTAATTACACATGAGAGGTATCAAGGGCTTGGAACCCTTGAAAAACCTGGAAAATTCGTACCAAAGTCAGACCTAGGGTTTCTCCAAAACTTCTCTCTCCTTAATGTGAAAATTAGAAAACTATATATAGGAAAAGGGGTCTGACGGCGTCAAGACCAAACTTGTAACGCCGTCACCTCGCCGCCAAAACTCTTCTCGGACTGCCTTGATCTACTTCTGACGCCGTCATGTATTATGCATTTCCAGGCCGTCATGACTTTAACTCTTGACGCCCTTCCTTCTGACGCCGTCAAATCTGCACTGGGTCGTCATGGAAATTACTCTTGACGCCGTCAGGATGTTGCTCTTGACGCCGTCACCTACTGTTCCCAGCAAGGAAAATTAAGACTTTGGCGTTTTCTTCACTTTTATGCTCCAAAAACGTACGAATTGCTTCCTTTTCCAGATTTCACTCCCAAAGTACCTAAAATCACAAAAGGAACGATTTAGGGCAATATTTGATCAAATAAATTCAATTCCAGGCTTAAATGACCCCCTAAAAGTGGTTCATTTTTCGCCTCCTCATATACCCTTACACTTGAGATTTGCTTGTCCTCAAGCAAATGCGCTTTTATTCTACTCAAAATACAAATTAGGGGTCATTTAACACTAATATAAAAGTAATTACAACAAATAATCGTTCCACTAAAGACCAATAGACAAGCACGGAGGTCATACACTAGCACCTCACAAATAGTGTTTAGATACTCACATCTCTCGGGTGTAATAAAGTATAGATTACAATATGGAAATGGAAGATATCTCTCACTACCTGTCATAGCAAAATAGATTACCATAGGCTTGGGAAAGGATCAAACTTCCACCACATGGCGTAAGCACCTAGGATAAACTATCAAAGAAGTCTTTTAAAGGGTTGTAACGTTAGGTGTAGGGATATGAAATACATGGTTTTGTTGGATAATGGAAGTTTTACTGGTGGCGAGTTAACAATCTTAGTCAATTACATGTACAATGTGGCGTTGCTAAGCCAAGACTAGACTCGACTTAAGCTAATAAATAAAAAATAACGAAAACATAAAATGAACATAGAATAAAATTGGATGGTAGTCCGTATGTTTTTTCTCTTTTTCCTTTTTCTATTTTTTTTTCTTTTTTCCTGATTTTTTTTTTCGATTTTTTTTTTTTTTTAGACATACACTCTTACCCTACCATCCAAAATAATACATCATAGGGGATAAGCATTCCCCTTACACTTGAATCTTTACATAATTTACATTAAACTAATCTAATGACTCGAATTAAGAAAATCAAAACACTTAGTGCACTTTTAAGATTAACGTACGTATGGGGGTAATAAATGATGTTCTTCCCCATTACTCCATAAAATAAGTGCTTACCCATGAGTCCCAATCGTCCCAAAACAATATGTACAAGGATATGACTCGACTTAGCAACCATGTAATCAATTAGATAGTTAACTTAGGGTTTAACAAATAACAATAATGCACTAAAAATGAGCGCATACACGGAAGGCTAAGGCGATTTGGTTGTACATTTAAGTGGGGTGTAACAAATTCTTCCTTTAAGTAAGATGCTTAAAGTTAGAAACGAAAAGATAGGCTCGGAGGGGTGTACTAGGGGTTTCGTGTACTAAAAATGAGTACAACGCTAAGGGTGTGGGAAAAATTAATTGACTTAAGTAGTCAAGTAATATGACTTAAATGGTCAAGTAATTGTAATACGGGTTTAACACAAGGGTAATCCTAATGCCTCTTATCATGTAGTAAATCCTACCACACGAATGTAGTCTCACTAGCGGTCTCGGGATGCATCACTAACGCAAGTTCTAGAATCTAAATGCTACCGGTACACTCATAAGCACTAATAGTAAATGCTTTTCCTATCAAATCTAAAGGCGAACCTCACATATTTGGGTGGAAAATTTTTCTGAACATACGGTTATGTGCTAGTTATACAATCTCCTATCTATGAGACGCTTGCTATGGCTAAAGGTATCATCTTTTTACCCTCCCCTTACACTTAAGATGAAAATTGTCCCCAATGTTCAAGTAAAGAATGTAAAAGTGAAAAAGTAAAGAGAATGAAATCAAATACTCCCCTGATTCGCTCGGTATGGATAATAAGGTGGCCAGGTTAGATCTTCCTCCAAGAAAATGAACAATCAAAGCTTCCCTTCCAGAACATAAATCATCTTCTTGTCATACATAACCTGTAATTCCTGAAAAATAGACAAAACAACCTCGTGTAAAATCGGCGGCATCCTATATAAGTTACTAAATCCTAGAAACAAGATAAGATATAATGCTTGTGGAATGAAGTTTACAGATTTCCTGGAGATTATAAAACTTAATAATTCACAAAAACCATAAAGACTCCGTTAGAAAAAACAAAACCGGTAAAATTTCCAGATTTTTACACTTGACGCCGTCAAGAGTAAACTCTTGACGCCGTCAGAAGTGACCTGCAGAAATTCTTATGTTAAGTTTCCGGAAAATTTCTGGAAAAACTTGGTCCTACTTCCTGGAAAATCCTGCAAAACTTCATTATGACTCAATACAAGCATTTGACTCTAACAAATACGAATACACATGTTCATTTAATATTGTGGAAAATCATGATTGGTTTGTTTCTTAAAAACATATTTGGGGTTTCCCCTTACACTTATCTTTTGCAAAAATACTTCTAGGTGGAGTTAAGACTAGGCCAAAACAACAAAGTAAAGTATTTTCACTATTTAATTTAGAAACATGATCAACCAACAATAAAAATAAAGCATGCATACGGAAGCAAATAACAAACAAACAAAAATAAAATCACACAAAGCATGGGTTGCCTCCCAAGAAGCGCTTTTCTTTATTTACGAGTCTTGTAGCTAGACTCAAGGTCATGGGTTACTACGTGATACGGGTGAGTTTCTCATTGAGGACATCTTCGGGATCAAACTTAGGTTTCAACTTCCTATCGGTTTCCTTAGTATGGTATGACCTTTCAAACTTTTCTCCATCCGGATCATACAAAGTCATCCTCATGTGCCATGATCCGTCACCTTCTTTAGGTGGCTTGTCCCACCTCCATTTACACTTGCCTCCCTCTCTTTTCCACTTATTCATCTCTATGTTAATAGGCATTACGCTCAAGAACTCAATCATCTTCCTAAAGAATAAGGGGTCCTCAAAGGGGTCTAGCTCTTCATCTCTAGCTATGAGTTGTTCTACCGAATGTGTCTTTTCTACGTAGTCTTTCTCTAGATAAAATGGGCATTGAGGTCCTATGAAGTTCCTTTCTATCCAAGGTCCATATCTAGATGGTTTCCTATTCATCTCTATCCAATGCGGTGTCGGTTCATCATCACAATCATAACTATGCTTCTTTACATCGTACACCGACCAAGTATCGTCTTCACCTACCGCTATTTTAGATTCCTTACAATCTATCATTGCGCTAGCGATTGCTAAAAATCCTCTTCCTACTAATAATGGGCATGTAGTGTCACTAACCATGTCTAGGACGTGAAAATCCGCTAATATAGTTAACTTTCCTACGTGAACAACTACATCCTTAATCATTCCAACCGGGTGGGCAATACTCCCATCCGCTAGCCCTATCAATACCTCCATTTCCTCTAACTTTCCTAGCTTAAGAGCGGTGAATAAGGATAAGGGAATCAAGTTGAGGCTTGACCCTAAATCGGCTAGTGTGTCGAAAGCTTCGGATCTTCCTATCTTACAAGGCAAAACAAATATACCCAGATCATCAAGCTTTTTGGGCAACTTGTTTTGAACGAAGGCGGTCCCATTTTTCCCTAGTTTGAACTTCTCGTATTTTTCTAGGAGGGCACTATAGTAAGGAGCACGTGCTAAGACATCAATGACGGGGCGTTCAAGGTGAAGTTCTTTGAATTCACCGTCAAGGTCTTGCGTAGGAGGTGTTTCAACTATACTTTTGACCGGTTCTATATTGGGTGTTTTATTTGATTGGTCCTTTTGAAGAATTTGGTTTTGTTTGAAACACGTGCTCGTTGATTTAACCGAGTAGTATTGTGGACACGAAGTGGGTGACGAAACTGAAGATATGGAATTAACGTTTAGTTTCAGATTTTTGATTGTGTCGCTTGGGAGTGCTCCCATTTCTCGGTCATTGAGAACTTTCAACAATGCGTCAATTTTGGTGGTCATCTCGTTTTGCTTGTGTTTGAAATCGGCTTCAAACTTAGATATGCGAGCTTCTTGAGATGTCATAAACTTTGATATCAATCCTTCAAGATTGTTGGTACTACCATAGTTGTTAGAAGGATTGTTGTTGAAGGTACGGTTGGATGGTGGGCTGTTTGGTTGATAACGATTAGGCGGATTGGAAGAATTGGGTTGATTTTGTTTCCACCTAAGGTTTGGGTGATTTTTCCAAGATGGGTTGTATGAATCACCGTAAGGGTTCGGCTCAGGCTTGAAAGTGTACCACTTAACTCCCACTTCGTCGGTACGCGTGGATGCGTAGTCCGCAAAAGCTGTTCCGGGGAGTTCCACACAATCACGAGTGTCATGGGGACCACTACATAATTCGCATGAAGAAGTGATTTTGTTCACTTGGCTTGAAGGTTTAGGAGCTTCGTAAGATTTCATGAGAAACTTGACTTGGTCCTCAAGTTCCATGATCCTATGGTCGGGAGTGCTCGAGTTGTTTGAAGGCAAAGATATTGCCTTGACCGTTTTGTTCAAATCACGGGGATCATTCCAACTTTCGTTGTCATAGAGAGCAAGATCTTCTGAGTTCCCATGATTGTTCCGCATTTAGATCACGTAGCTTACCACCGGCCGATTGGTCAATGGCTCGCCTCGTGGAGAGATCGATATGGTCATAAAAAATTTGGACTTGGAGCCAAAGATCTATGCCATAATGAGGGACTTTTTGGAGTAAGTCCTTGAAACGAGTCCATGCTTCATAAAGAGATTCATTTTGACGTCGTTGGAACATCAAGATGTTATTTCTAAGCTTAGTAGTTCTCCCCGGTGGGAAAAATTGAGCAAGGAAATGAGTGGTGAGATCATCCCATGTGGTGATGGATCCCGCGGGTAAACGCTCAAGCCATTGACTAGCTTGATCCCGTAGAGAGAAATGGAATAGGCGTAATCGGGTTGTCTCTCTAGTTGCAACATCTAGGTCTATGGAATCTCCGATTTTGAGGAAGTCCTTAAGATGTTGGTTTGGATCTTCGGAACGAAGTCCATGGAATGCACATCCGCTTTGCACCAACCGGATGGTGTCGGATCGCAAGGGGGTCACATTGGCTCCGGTGAGCTCAATGGTGTTTCGGTAGCCTTGGTGGCTAGGTCGGGAATACTCTCCTAAGGTTCGGGGCCTAAGGGGTTCTAGTGGTGGGTTTTGTTGTGGTGGGATGACGGGTTCAAAGATGTTCCCGTTGTCCATGATGTCGGGTGGTGAAGAGTTACGAACAAAGACACAAAGAAATAAGATAGACTAAAGAAGACCTAAAAATAAAAATAAAATCTTACTAGAAAGGAATCTAGCAAGTAGACCTAATAAAAAGAGATTCTAACCTAGACAATAACTATTCCCCAGGCTGCGGCGCCAAAAACTTGATACGTGGGAATCGCACCAGGCTTTACCTCTCAAGGGATCTTGAGAAGCTTACAACCCCCACCAGGCAGTGTACCTGATCGTTGTAGTATAGTATAGTGACAAGTACCGGGGGATTGATCGTTCAGCTAGGAATAGTGTCGCCAAGATTAGAAAACCTGAATACTAGTTCTAAAGGTGAGAGATGATTCTTTTTGTATTTTTTTTATATTTTTTAGAAAGCAAGTAAAAATCTCGGGTTTGAAGGATTTGGGCGGAATTAGTTGCTAGTCAACTAACCCAATACTAAAGACGCAATCAAAATAAAATACTAAAAATGAAAATAAACTAAATTATACTAATGTTGTGAGCAATAAGTGGAGAAAATGTGTTTACTTAGATTTCACTACTCCATAGACATCTTTTACATGTTAATTACTTGTTATAGTTGCATGGATGACGAATTGTATTCCTTAATACCATTCATGGGGTATCGCACATAACTCCCCAATTCTATGAGCTCTTATCTCCTCCTACACCATGCCCAGCACAACTATAGGGATTATAAACAGTGGCTCATGCATTAAATACAACCAATAAAGACCTTAGTGCAATAGGTTCATGTTTCCTAAGACGTTCAAGCATGTTACCATTCGGAGATCTGCCAGTTTTCTTAAGCCTAACATATATAAATCATTCATCCAAGACAATTATAAACAAGTAATCAACACATAATTAACATCTAGGTTTCATTAGATCCAAGCAAACACAAGATAGATCTAGCCTAGCATGATGAAATTAAGACAAGAACAAAAGATAGACAACCAACACATAGACATATTGATTGAATTAAAAGAACACTTATCTTAATTACACATGAGAGATATCAAGGGCTTGGAACCCTTGAAAAACCTTAAAAATTCGTACCAAATTCATACCTAGGGTTTCTCCAAAACTTCTCTCTCCTTAATGTGAAAATTAGAAAACTTTATATAGGAAAAGGGGTCTGACGGCGTCAAGACCAAACTTGTGACGCCGTCACCTCGCCGCCAAAACTCTTCTCGGACTGCCTTGATCTACTTCTGACGCTGTCATGTATTATGCATTTCCAGGCCGTCATGACTTTAACTCTTGACGCCCTTCCTTCTGACGCCGTCAAATTTGCACTGGGTCGTCATGGAAATTACTCTTGACGCCGTCAGGATGTTGCTCTTGACGCCGTCACCTAATGTTCCCAGCAAGGAAAATTAGGACTTTGGCGTTTTCTTCACTTTTATGCTCCAAAAACATCCGAATTGCTTCCTTTTCCAGATTTCACTCCCAAAGTACCTAAAATCACAAAAGGAACGATTTAGGGCAATATTTGATCAAATAAATTCAATTCCGGGCTTAAATGACCCCCTAAAAGTGGTTCATTTTTCGCCTCATCATTTTCCTTGACCTTCTTGAGAAGATAGAAAAAGGTCATAATAATAACTTAGATATTCAACCTGACTATAGTAGTTTAAGAAACACTTTACAAGAAAACTGTTTTAAAGTAGCTAAAATACAGAAAAACCAAATGAAACACCACCATAAAATAGCCTTTACCCTCTTTAGGATTTGCACTTTAGAAAAGATAATAGATAATGATGAGGAAAATTTTTAATCAAACCTGGAAAACACAAACTCTTGGAATTAGGAAAACCTTAGAAACCCCTAGGTAATATGTCTTTTATACCCTAGATTAGTTAGTGCCTATAGGATATGTAAGATAGGAAATCAATAAAATAAGTTAGGTTTTATAAACTACCTAGTACCCCTCAATTAGGATAAATTAGATAAACCCCATAGGAAAATACCTCTCCCACATTAACTTAGGACATCCCTAACCCAATAGTAACCCCTTAGGAAAATACCTCTCCCGCATTACCTTAGGTCACCCCTAACCCAATAGCAACCCTTTAGGAAAACTAGGTATAACCCATAGAACATGACAAGTTAGGTACTTGTTATAACCTACCCTTAACCCTTACCCCTAGGAATTTAGGAAAACTACCCCGATGTCTTAGATACATAGAATCTCTAAACTGTTTTAAACTCCCCTCATACTTCCTCCTTCCCTAAAACTCAATCATTTTCAAACACTCTCCCTTATCAATGGTGATAATTCTTATTCTACACCATAGAGATCTGAATTCTTTCTCCTCTGATCTCTAAATCCTCACTACTTCCTTAGCTTTCTTAAGCTATTTCCCTCCTAGTTAGAGATTCTACCCCTAACTATCCCATATGCAAATATATGATAATCATATACAAGCATATTCCTATTCTTTTTCCTTTTCATTTCCTTAGATTACTATGATTTTTCCAAGTTAGTTTTCCTCATCCCCTTAGTAAAACCCAAACCATATTTAGGATTCCCATACTTGAGGTTAGAAATAACATTAGGATATCCCTAGAAAACATAAGCTTAAGTATAGAATACCTTAGATCACTAAGATAGGCTATTTAAGAAACCCTTGAGGAATTAGAAAAATATAGGATTAGAAATCTTTAAGATTTTATAGGTTAGAACCCAAAATCCCTACCCCTATAAATAGAAAAATTAGGAAGACATCCCTATAAGATAGGATTTAGCTTAGAAGATTCCTTAGGATTAGAACCTAGAAATATTAGGAAAAACATAGGATTAAATAGCAAAACCTCTACCATAAACCATTAAACCCCTAGTTTAGGATAGACACATAACAAGCTTCTACCATATAGGAATAAGTAGTTTTAGGATAAAAATTGCCCTTACCTAGTCTCTTATGATATCCACACATATATTTGAGGATTTAGATTACATCTTAGGATTTGACATTTCTTAGAATACACATTAGGAAATTCCACTTAGGAGATACTATGGATACTACCCTAGTTGGTTTCAAGTACCTAGGAATAGTTATACTTATAATAATAGTAATAATGGTAGTAATAAACAACTTAAAACAAAAGAGAAAACCCGAAACTACACCTAAGAATAAGGATACTCCTAGTAAAATCCTTGGGAAAGAAAACCTCTAAACCTACACCCTCTTTAGAACCCTCAACTTCAAATGAACCAAACACTTCCCCTTAGAAATTAGGATTAGTTAGGAAAGACTAGAAGAACCCTAGGTTCCATTTTTTTTTATTCTTCTTTACCCAAAATTTTTAAATTAGAGAAAGGGGTGTTCCCGCACGCACTTGATTCCTTCATAGAAGAAGAGGAAAGGAGGGTGCTCGCCGGAGACTCTATCGCACAGATGCAGGGCCTTCTGCGGCTGAAAACAAAAATGGGTAAATGGGATGCGGAAAATATGGAACAATAAAATTGGGTTCAAATCTGGCCTCTTAAAAGATGGAGGGGAGCAGGACCAGGAACCGATTTAAATTTTGATCGAGAATAAGCGTATATTTGATCTTGATCCTTATGGATCGAACAGGGGCCTAGACTGGATCTCCAGGGCTCCCCTAGTAATATCCATAAATGACTTGTTTTTGGTAAGAGATGAATATTACCATATGTAAATTCAGGTGCATGGTACACATCGGTAGTCCAGTACATTTCGCCCTGTGAGTCAGAATAAATATGTTTTCGAACTTTCTCTTTCACATTCAAAGTGGATGTTCTCACGCGAATCTCAGCAATGACTTGTTCCGATTCTACATATTGATCGTTTTGAACTAAAAGAAAACTTTTGGGCGGAATACACACATTGTGTATAATATCTTCACTCTTAATAGTTACATATAAGTCTCTAGAACATAGAAAAGCAGGATGTCCATGACGTGTATGTGTCGGATGAACCAAATCCTCGTTGAATTTTATTTTTCCATTAGAAGGGGCTCGCACATGTTCTGCAGTACCCCCTGTGAATACTCTGCCAGTATGAATAGTACTTAATGTTAATTGAGTGCCCGGTTCTCCAATAGATAAACAACTTTTGGAAAAGAATCTAGTTAATATAAAAACTCCATCAGGATACTATCTTTCAGGTATCCTATACTCTTACTCTTCCGTTCAATCTTATCCTTTCGTTTTCTCTCCTTCTACTGTTTAAATCCCGTTTAAATCTCCTTCTCCCGCCTTTTTCCCTCTCTTCCATTCAAAATCTCATTTTCCCGTCTTTTTCCCCACTCCCCTATTAAAATCCTACTCTTCCATTTTTCCCACTCTATCATTTAATCTTATACCCCTATACTTTTCCACTTCATCTAAACCTACCCTTCCATCCTTTCATTATCCTCCATTTCTTTCATACCCTCCTATTTCTTCCCTTTCCTTCTTTCATCTTCCTCACTCATTCCTACAAAATCCCTCATTCCATTTCCTTCCTTTTTACCCCTCCGTCATTTTACACTCTATTTTCTTCTCTCTATATTCTCTCCCTACCTCATCCTACAACGTTCTAAAAGCAAAACTTGTATTTCTTGTCATATCACAAGTTTCTATTAGTTAGAACTTGTAAGAATATCTACATCGAACTGTAATCCTCATTATGTTCGACTATGATATTAAGTCTCACTTGGCAAGAGTTGCAAAAATGAGATCTTCAACGCCCGTCATTCTAGTCATAACATGGGAATTTACCATGTGGCAAGTTGCTCAACAGGAAGACTATAGAACTTGTCTCTATCATGACTAGAACTTGTCTCTTTCATGACTAGAACTTGTCTCTATCATGACTAGAACCTGTCTATATCATGACTAAAACTTGTCTCTATCGTGACTAGAATTTACCTCTACCGTAGTTAGAACTTGTCTTCACCATGACTAGAACTAGTCTTCATCATGGTTGGAACTTGTCTCTAAAATATTCTCGTACCTCATTTCCTTAAGTGTGGTAAACTCTCTTCATTTTTTGCCAATACTACTTAAGGATGATTTATAATGACTATCCTATTAAAATGAATTAGGTCGCTCCTTCATCTTAATGAGAAAGTTATAAATCAAATGGATTATGAATTTATACGCTCTCATATACAAATATTGGGACGCCTTTATTTGCAAGTAATGAGATATAAATGAATAAGCCTACGTATCTGGCAACTGTGCAAGCATTCCCAACTCCGCTTGTGCAAACATTTCTTTCTTTTCATACCATTCTTCTTTGGTATCAGAATAATCCTTCCCTATAACTCTCTTCTTCCTCTTATGTTTCTCGAATTATTCTTTCCCCTACTCCTACGATTATCTAAATCTCGGGACGAGATTTCTTCTAAGGGGGTAAGACTGTAACAACCTACAAAACCTCATTACTATCATTCCCATTACAAATACCTATAGTAGGTATTTCACAGGTAAATTTTTGCTTTTTATGTGCATATATTACTTGCATGACTCACTAGACCTGCTCACGTACCCACACAAGTCAAATAACTCAACAGTCACATCCTATAAACCCCTGGTATGTCAAGCATAAGATCACCATAACACCATAATAAATAATCTACCAATCTAACACACTAAATATATCACAAAACCCTAATAAACCTTAACTAAACCCTAATTAGGTCTATCTGCTTATTTGAACCTATATGCTTAACTTAACTAGTTTGAAAGTGTCCAAGGCTTAAGTATGAGTTACCTTAGGAACATTAGGATACCTTAGAATTAACAGGCATTAGTACAACCCTTTAGAACTTAGGTACAATTCCCTTAAGCACAAAACCATAACTAAGTCACAACTTCCTAGAATTAGGTCTTGACTATCCCAAAACTTCACCATAGTTTACCACCACTTAGTATAAGCCTCTTAGGACCTAGGATTAGTTATTAGACACTCATAGGACACTAATCTAGGCATAAAACCCTAGGATAAACCCTAATCTCCCACTAAACATACATAGGACAGTTAGGTTACAAAACTAGGTCAAACCTTCCCAAAACTTTCCCATAAATTACCATCACTTAGTATAAACCCCTTAGGACTTAGGATTAGTCACTAAACACTCTTAGGAACCTAACCTAGGCACTAAACCTTAGGAAAAATCCTAAACACTCACTAAGTAAAACTAGGTCTAAGCTTAACCTAAACTAGTAAAACCAAAACATAAGCACCACAAACACCTCAACCAAGCACCCTAGCACCTATCCCTAGTTAAGCTAGCACCCTAACACCTTACAAGCACCCACACAAGTAGGTACATCACCTAATTGTCACCTACTTAACTAAACCGCCCCTAAACCACCACTAATCAACCACTAATCACCCTAAACCACCAATAACATCCCAAGAAGCTTACAAGCACCTCTAAGCTAGCACGCAAGTAGGTGATGCACCTACTTGTCACCTACTTGTGCCACGGCTTCACCACCACCACAAACACCCCTATAACCACCTATAGACCGCCACCTCCACCCTTATAGCTCCCATTACTCACCATATAGCTACCATGAGTCACTCCCCCCTCCTCGTGACACCAATACTCCCAAAACTTGGCCACCAAGGCTTGCGAGCCCTATAAATAACGCGACTCCCTCCTCATTTCAAACCATCCCATTCTTCCTTTCTACCTCAAACTTTCTATAATTAGTAGTAGTATAGGATCCTTGGAAGTCCTAGGAGTCGAGTAGGGTAGGCCTTGAGGCCTTGTTGAGTTGTCTTGCCATCGAGAAAACCCTAAACCTAGCTTAACCCTCGTTAACCCTTCCCTAACCAAGTAAGCCATCACTTTTAGTTCTATTAGCTTTAGTTTAGTCTTAGGATTGTATTAGGATGCCTTAGATCCCCTAGGAACCCTTGCATGAGCCTTGGTCATAATCATTTGCTAGACATTTTAAAACCTTAATTATAGATAAAACCCTAATTACATGCTATAAGCCCTTTACATAAGCCCTAAGCTAGTTTAGATAACTTAAATAAGCTAATATTAGTTAAACATAAGCTAGAAAACTTAGTTGTTACATAAAAATATAATTTACATGCATTTAGGACTAGTTTTACAAAACTTTACATGCATAAGGGTATATATCATAAATTCCTAAAATTATAACGTCTAGTGACTGTTTTTGACATTTCCTAGAAGTTATAAGTGTAAGGACTCATTTTGCAAAGTATTAAAACCTTAGGATAGAAACTAAAATAAGTTATAAACTAAAAAGGACTAATTATGCAAATATTATAAAGTTAAAGGTCTAAATGGTAAATATAGAAAACTTATTAGTCTAGGTGTTAAATATGTCATTTTCTAAAAATGTAGAAGTCTAGGGACTAGTTGTGTCAAATATAGATAGTTATAAGTTAAAATAATATAAGTAAAATAAGTTTAGGGTAGAAAATGTTAATATATAAACTATAAGGGTATAAAGTGAAAATATTATATAAATATAAAACTTAATAAAAGTTAGAAGAATAACATAATAGTAGGGAGCTTCATGAAAGGAGTACTATGTGGATATTTCATTTTGACGAGTTTGTTAGGTTTACGAATTAAAGTGACCTGACTCCTCGAACGATTATTGCATATACTTCTGAGATATGATGGCCCGAACAGTGTTATGATTATAACTTAACCCAATAACAATATAGCTCAATAGTAGGGAGCTTCATGTGAGGAGTATTAACTTCTAAATTATGATGGCCCGAATGGTATTATGTTAATAACATAATACAATAGTAGGGAGCTTCATGTGAGGAGTCATATACTTCTGGATTGTCATGGCCCGAACGGTGTTATATTATATCTAAAACATTAATGAACCTAAGAACAATAACTTAAGAAGCTTAAACAAGATAACTAAAGCTTGACATACATCCAAACCTATAACACACTAGGATACGTGAGTAAGGCAGTCTAGTTCCCGAGTCACTTTTTGCATCACTTAGATTTCTATAAGCCCAGGTGAGTTTTCATAGCCTCACATCTTTTTAAAACTTTCACTCCAAATGCTTTACAAACCCTATGAGAGGGATACATGCTACTTGCTTTACTTAAAACCGAATACAAGTCTTTTTCTTTGGTTGTTGCATGAGTAAACTAACTGCCACCACTACATAACCAAAATTCATGAATCTAATCGTTTGGGATATTTTACTCACGCGAACGCGAATATAGTTGATAGATCTATTGGATTTTGACAACTCCCGTTGATATTAACACCTCTCTGGGTGGTACCAATAAGTACTATATTTGAACCCACTGAAGGTTTAACTTTGGCAAGTTATACTTCCCATACCCTCATGGTTGGGTCTGCAGCCCCCATGACCCGGATTATTAACGTGTGGTTCATGAGCTTAGTGCAACATACCCCACTCGTGATAATTGTGCATGCATCACAATTATCATAAACACACTACATTTTCCTAGATAGGTGTAACAACGGAACCAAAGGAACTTGTATTCACTAACACTTAAACCTATGAGTCTCACTCAACACCTAGTGTTGACTTTTTAAGCATGTATTCTAGGTATACTACTTCTACGGAGATATGGCAGAAGGAGGCACTGAGCTCAGAGGACTTTCAACCTGGTTATCATTCAAACATAACCTAACACCTAGAATTTTGGGACCTCATCAAAAGTAAAAGTATATCTTTTACAAATAAAACTCTGATAATTAAATGAATGATAACTAAATTTCTAAAACGTCTCTTTTCGAGTCGTTTTCTATTACTATAACTGTGATTCTATGAAGTAATACCCCAAACACTTAATCCGCTGCAATCAGTGAAAAATAGGGGTGTTACACAATTGTAGAAACGTAGAGTAGGGGGTGAATACGTTCCTGTTTAAAATCTTAAATGTTTCGTATCAAATTCCAAATCAAGTGTGGCTAAATATGAATAATGCTTATGACACTTATAACAAATATATGTATATGTCACGTAATTACAAGTATATTTACCGAGCCAATACTGACATATCAATTAATCATACATACATAAATACGACAAGTTCAGACTATGGACGGTCCCAAATATGTATGGACGGTCCTTTAAATATCAGGGACCGTCGCCTTATTTGAGGGACCGTCACCAGAAGGTTTGTCGAGACATGTAATGAATTATGTACTTGCATTTTTTAAGTTGTTCCAGTTTATATTTTAGGCACAATCACAATCTAAGCAACAAACCACACAAACACAACCTAAATGCAAAAAGATAAATGCAAGAATAAAAAGTAAATGATGAGAAGAGAAAACGCAAATCGGACACGATGATTTATAGTGGCTCGGCATGAAACACCTCTTCGCCCTACTCCACTCCTCGAGTAGCACACTCGAGAGTTCCTTCACTAGTCAACAAGCTCCATTATGGTAGAACAAACCGTACACCAAGTTTAATGACACACTAAGAGGAATGTCGAGTCCTAATCCTAGCTAGAACCAATCTACACAAAGCCCACGTGGCTACATGAACGAGCACTCTCGTCCACTTAAATCTTCACCCGATCCAAGTCTTCACGGAACTTCACCCGGTCATAGTCTTCACGCACGGACTCACACCAAGTCCAAGTCTTCACGCACCGACACAAGAACTTACATAAAGTCCTAATCTACACACAATCACCTACGGATGTACACATCGTCCGGATCTTCCCTATTACAATTGAGATTCTAGACTCACATTTTCCTAGTCTAATTACATGATGAAATTACTTATGTGCGCTTTTCTTTCTAGAATGTGCAAGCCATAAATGGTGGAGAAGTTGGTGTTTATAGGCTTGAAATCTTGGAGATCAAGTAAATATCTTAGGGGCCAAGTAAATATCTTGGAGACCAAGTAAATGTTGGAGAACAAGTAAAAAACTTGGAGACCAAGTTCTTCTAGAAGCTTCTAGAGCCATTGTTGGGTCTTGATGGGCCTTGTCACTATTGGGCCCCGAATGGGCTTGTTTGTTTGCTTGGACCGATCCAATTAGCTAAGTTTATATACATGCTTAGCCCGATCCAATTAACTAAGTCCATATGTAGAAGTCTTGTATGCTTTGGCCCAATCTAATTATCCAATTTCCATAAGAGTCTTGAGATGATGATTCGACATTATGAGTGACTTGTGCATTTTACGTTTTGTATTACAAGTTACATGTTTGTCATTATTAAAATCGAAAAGACCGTCTAGTTAAAATATCGTAATATTTACACTAACAGGGTTGTCTCCCAACAAGTACTTTTCTTTATTAATGAGTCTTTAAGTTAGACTTAAAGCCAAGAGGCTTACGGCTCCCCTCAGACACGTCCATCCTCGTCCGTCTCCTTCATCAAATTACCCCTTACCTACGCAATATTAGACATTGTTCGTGGGATCTCATTTCTTTCGATACTTCTTACCTTTGCAAATCTTTCATTAGGACCGACTGTATAATGTGTGTTAATACAAATATTTCCTAAAAACGTTATTTATATTTTACGATCTTTGCTAAGTTTTGTTAACGACAAAGTGTTACTTTAATTTTTAGCAAAACATGAATATAGCTTAAGTCTTTCATAACTAGAATTTATTTCATATAAACATTACATTTGTTGCATTTACATTTCATTTAAAACATAACATTTTCATATTTCTAAAAATAGAAAATGTTGTATGACATCATGACATGCATCATGTGTAATATTAGAAAGATTTCCAAAATCTCTAAGTTGACTTTTGGAAAGATCTCATGCATTTTTGGAAAGATTCTTACTCAACATATCTTGTAGTTGACTTGAAGGATCTTGATTAGACTTGGATAGATATGGAAAGATTTCTTGAGTATTTGACTGCCAGACCTGGAGGAACACTTTCGGTACAAGGGCGGAACCCTTGTTTTGGTTCTGTCAGTCTGCTGTCTTGGTTGGCTATAAATGGCAAGCCACACTCAAGAAATTCTTTATCACTTACCATTATAATTTACACATACATTCTCATTTCATTCATCTAACTCAGTAACATTTCATTTGTGTGAGATCTTTTGTAGCAAAGAAGATCACAAGTTCATCCGAAAGTTACAAGTCTCAACATAATGTTGCAAGTCTTGTTAGCTTAGCATTGTGTAAACTCGTATAGTTTACACTTCATTTGATTGTGTAATTTCAGTAGTGATCGGTTAGTATTATAGTCCTTAAAATACATAGTGTGACGGGAGTGGTTGTACCCTTGTAAAAGAACTCGACATCTAGCTTTGTGTCGGTAATCTTGTGTAAGCGACGTATAAGGTTTTCTCCGCTGGTGAAAGGAGCTTGTTGACTAGTGAAAGAAACTCTCGAGTTGGATACTCGGGGCGTGGAGTAGGGCAAGGAAAAATTGTCCTTGTAGCCAAACCACGATAAACATCCGTGTTGTTGTTTGATCGTTTCTTACTTTACTCTTGCATATTACTTATAGTTTATTAGTTTCGATTATTGATTACACGTAAAGGTTTTAAAGTAAATCAAGTTAAAAACCGGTAAACTATTTAAACCCCGTCTAGTTTTCCACAATTGGCATCAAGAGCTATGTTACTCAAGCTTTTAAAATATATTGAGTTTTAAAACTTGAAACGATCCATGGATTTTGAAACGATCCATGGATTCTGAAAATTACAAAGAAGGGCAATCTATGCAAATACCACCACTATTTGAAGCTAATGGTTTGTATATTGGAAAAACCATTTTAAAACTTACGTGAAATCAAAAGATATAGATCTATGGTACATAATCATTGAAGGTGATAACAAAGCCACTTTTAAGGATGTTACAAATGGTAAAGATGAGGATAGCTCACTTACTAAACATAATGAAGATCAAAAGAAATTGATTGCTAAAAATAATGAAGCTAAAATGATGCTTTACAATGCTTTACCAAAGAAAGACTATGAAAGAGTCTTTATGTGTAAAACCGCTAAAGAAATTTGGGAATCTTTAATAGTCACTCATCAAGAAAACTCACAAGTTAAGGATAACAAAATAGATCTTCTTGTTTAACAATATGAACAATTTTTTATTCTTGAAGATGAAATTATTGATTGTGCATTTGCTAGATTTAACACTATTATTACTTCACTTAAAGCATTTGATGAATCATTTTGTAGCAAGAATTTTGTCAGGAAATTCCTTAGAGCACTCCATCCGAAGTGGAGAGCCAAAGTGACGGCAATTGAAGAATCTAAAGATCTTTCAAGCATGTCACTTGACGAGCTAATTGGAAACTTCAAAATTCATGAAATGGTAATGGAAAAAGATTCGGAAATAGTTAGAGGCAAGAATGAAAAGTCAAGTCCATTGCCTTGAAAGCTAGAGTTCAATCAAGTGATGATGAAGAATCTATCTCGGATAGTGATGATTAAGAATACGACATGGCCATTAGAGACTTTAAGAAGTTCTTTCAAAGACGAGGGAAGTTTGTAAGGCAACCTAGAGATAACAAGAAAGCTTTCTGAAAAGACCGTGACGATAAGAAAGGAAAGGGTGAAAGAAAGTGTTTTAGGTGCGGAGTCATAAGTCATCTAATTGGAGAATGTCCAAAACCACCCAAAGGCAAAACTCAAAGAGCCTTTCTAGGTGGTGCGTGGAGTGATATTGAAGGTGATGACGAGGAGCCAAAGAATGACAAGATTGCTCTCATGGCTCATGACTCAAATGAGGTACATTCCGATTCATCTTGTTCTTCTATCGATGATGACACATTGCAAAAAGAATATAACAAACTTTGTGAGCTAAGCCTAAAAATCATAAACAAAAACAAATTTTTTAAAACTAAAAAGGAATTTTTAGAAAATGAAGTTTATGAATTAAAGGAAAAAGCTAAACGGTTAGAAAAGAATAAAGTATTGACACAATGTGTAAATCATGTCAAGAGTTTATACTTGAAATTAAAAAACTTAAAATTATACAAGATGATCTAATCAAACAAACCACAAAGTTTAAAAGGTTCGATAAAAGAATTTCTTGTGCGGATGAAATAATGAAACCTCAAAAGTCACCATTTGATAAAACAGGACTACGATTCATGAAGTCAGGAACATTAAGTAATTTAACGAAACTAGACAAAAAAGCACAAGAAACTGCTAAAACTGTAGCAGACTCCCACGGACCAGACGGAACCAAAAATTTGGTTCCGCCTGTTGAACCCAAAGGTTCCGCGAGGTCTGCTGCAGAACAGAAAGTTTCAAACTCCACTCGTATTGAATTCGTTAAAGTCACAAAAAGAGCTAGTACTAGTTCAACAGAAACAAAACTAAAACCTGCTATTAAAGTAGGAGTAGGACTTGCTAGAAATGAGTTTAGAATCAAAACTACTCAACCGAGGCCTAAAACTCTTATTCCCAAATGCCCCTTTCCAAAGAGCAACTACAATACACAACCAAACTATCAACATGGTTGGAACCAAAACTTACCAAGACATTATCAAGTTCCAAATTACATGTCATGGAACCCATATTCACGATTTCCATACATGGATCAAGTTAATGGTATGTTTAACCAAAATGGACCCATGAGATATTGGGGACCAAATGGTTGAATGTGTTTAATAAAAATAGGTGTGCTCGAAAGTTAGTTTGGAACCGGATGAATGGATCAAAGATAGCGGTTGCTCTAGGCACATGACGGGAAACAAACGCCTCTTTTCAACATATCAAGAATGTGATGGAGGTAATGTTACTTTTGGTAGCAAGCTTAAAAGTAAGATCATCGAAAAAGGTACAATTTCTCATGACTCTCTTTCTATTGATGATGTAGCTCATGTTGATAACTTAGGCTTTAATCTCCTTAGTATTAGTCAACTTTGCCGTAAAAAGTATAACGTCCTTTTCAGTAAAAATGGAAGTAAAATACTTAAAGACGACATAACCATAGCCAAAGGTGTCCTTAAGAACAACGTATGTGTCATGAAGATTGATCAAACATCTAGAGACAAACTTTGCCTCACCTCATTAGATGAATCTTCAACTTTACCTCACCTCATGAGACTTATCCAAAACCTCTCCTCCAAAGATCTAGTTAGAAACCTACCTAAGTTGAGATACGACCAACACTTTTGTGATGCTTGCAAAATTGGTAAACAAGTTCATAGTAGCCATAAGGCTAAAATGTGGTGTCTACATCTAGGTGTCTAGAACTTTTACATATGGATTTGTTTGGTCCATCCGCTATACAAAGTTATGGAGGCAACTTCTACACTTTGGTCGTAGTGGATGATTATTCAAGATACACTTGGACAAAATTTTTGAAAAGTAAAAACGAAGCTTTTGACCAATTTGAAATTCTAAGTAAGAAAATTCAAAATCAATTAGGAACTTGCATTGTTTCTATTAGAACGGACCACGGTCATGAATTTGAAGAGATGGTATAACACGTAACTTTTCGGCACCACGAACTCCTCAATCTAACTGTGTAGTAGAACGCAAAAACCGGACTCTTCAAGAGATGAGTAGAACAATGCTTAATGAACAAAATATTCAACAAAAGTTTTGGTATAACGTCGTTGACATGTCAACCTACATTTTAAATCGTGTCTTGATTAGACCATTTTAAAATAAAACTCCATATGAACTATATAAAGGTAATAAGCCTACATTAGGATATTTTAGAGTACTTGGAAGTAAATGCTTTATACTTAATACCAATGATTATCTCACCAAATTTTATCCAAAGTCTTATTAAGGTGTATTTCTTGGATATTCACAAATTAGCAAAGCTTATATTGTCTTAAACAAAGAAACCTTAAGAGTCGAAGAATCGTTGAACATAACATTCGATGAGAGTCCACCTCCCTCTAAGACATCAGCTTTGGTAGATGATGACTTAGTTTAAAGTCAAGTAATGAAAAGTCAAGAATTCTTAGATAATGACAAGGAAGATAAACTATTAAAAAAAGAAATTGTCAATGTCAAAGAATCTAAAAGTCATCAATTAGATAGTGTCACGGGAAATATTAACGAAAGAACACTAAGATCAAAAGTCCAAAATGAAAGTAGCTTTTTTTGTTTCGTGTCAACCATTGAACCAAAAAATATAAACGAATCTATGAAAGATGAGTCATGGGTAACAGCCATGGAAGAAGAATTAAACCAATTTGTTAGAAATGACGTTTGGACATTAGTTCCTCAACCAAAAAGTCAAACAATAATTGGAACAAAATAGGTATTTCATAATAAAATTGATGAAAATGGCGTAGTGTCTATAAACAATGCTAGGCTAGTTACACAAGGTTATAATCAACAAGAAGACATTGACTACGATGAAACTTTTGCTCCGGTTGCTAGGCTTGAGTCAATTAGAATTTTACTTGCATATGCATGCGCACATGATTTTAAACTTTTTCAAATGGATGTCAAAAGCGCATTTTTAAATGGCTTTATAAATGAAGAAGTTTATGTTGCTCAACCTCCGGGCTTTACCGACTTTGAAAAACCTGATCATGTTTACAAAGTTAAAAAGGCTTTATACGAACTTAAGCAAGCTCCAAATGCATGGTATGATCGACTTAAAACCTTCCTAGTTGACCATAAGTATACCATGGGCTTAGTTGATAATACTCTCTTCACTAAGAAGAAAGGTTCACATATTATCATAGTCCAAATCTATGTTGTTGACATCATATTCGGATCAACTTGTCTAGAATTATGTGACGATTTCTCAAAAATTATGAATGATGAGTTTGAGATGAGTATGATGGGAGAACTCAACTTTTTCTTAGGACTTCAAATCAAACAACTAGAAGATGGAATATTCTTTAACCAATCTAAGTACATAAAAGACATGCATAAGAAATTTGGTCTTGAAGATTCAAAACCAATCAAAACACCTATGTCCTCGGAAACTAAACTCACCAAGGAAGAGGAAAGTAAATCCGTAGATAACACTAAATATAGAGGTATGATTGGTAGTCTACTTTATCTCACGGCTAGTAGACCCGACATTATGTTTAGTGTTTGTCTATGTGCTCGTTTTCAAGAAGATCCTAAAAAAATTCATCTTGAAGCCATTAAAAGGATTTTTAGATATATTAAGGGTACTACATATTTAGGATTATGGTATCCCAAAGGAACGGAAGTAGACACTACAGTGTATGCCAACTCGGACCATGCCAGTGACTATGTTGATAGAAAAAGCACAAGTGGTATTTGTACTTTTGTTGGACAATGTCTCACCTCATGGTTATCTAAGAACAAATGGCTCTCGTTATCTCAACAACTGAAGCCAAATATGTATCAGCCGGAAAAGCATGTCAACAAGCTCTTTGGATGAAGCAAGCTCTTGTCGACTATGGAATTCAAATTAACGACATCTCCATTCTTTGCGACAACAAAGGAGCCATCGACCTTAGTAAGAATCCAGTCCAACATGCTCGTACTAAACATATTGAAATCCGTCATCATTTCCTTCGTGACAATGTTCAAAAAGGAAACATCTCGATTGAGAAAGTATCCTCTGAAGACAACATTGCTGATATTCTCACAAAACCTTTTAAACGAGAACCATTTAACCTTTTTAGACTTGGACTAGGACTTATGGAACCTACTTTGTAGTTTTGAAGGTTAGAATAAAATCACAAAAATTAAAACAAATCATTTTAATTTTTTCCTCTGATGATATGGCGGAACCCTTCGACATAACTGGCAGAACCCTCTTTTTGGTTCTGCCAGTCTGCCAACCTGCATAAACTTTTTCTTTTTATATATTAAACCAAACACTCTTAATCCTACACCACCACTCTAAAACAGTTACTATTCACTTCACAACTCCTCCACACACGAAAATTTGGTCTCTCCTTCATCCACTCTGTTCTCTAATCATCATTGTAAGTACTCTTAACATGATTACACTCCTGATCTGCGTATAGGAATTCTATTTTTGCACAAAAACTAAAACTTGGGGTTATGCATCAACCTGAGAAATTCATGTAGAACATTAGTTGTAAAACAAAACTAATCATGTTTTCATAATTAGGAATTGCATTCTTAAAGAAAATTAGCATGTTCACCAAAACACCGCATGTCAAATTCTTGCAAAAATCACTTCTCACAAATAGGACAAATATTTTTTCCTCTTACATTGTTGATACAAAATAAAAACGTTATGTTTAAAACATCACTTTCATAATGTCTCTTGAATGCTAAAGGGAATACATAACTAATATGTATTTTCGGGTACATTCAAACGTAGCTACATTGAATTAGGAGCGTTTGGGTTATCTTTAGTTTTATAACAAAATTTTGCATTATAAAACGTTTTGTGCATTAAAATGAGTCAAGATAACCGCACCTCCACATTGTTTGCATATAGGCACACACTAGAACATCTACATTGTAATATTCATTTACTAGGACTAAGATGTGATATTTATGTTTCTAGGAATTATCATGCCTCCCGCAACTCACTATCATCACAAGGACACCCTTAACTACCTTCCAAAACACCACAAAACCAAAGGCTTAACTCCCAACCAAGTCAAAGTATTCAAAGCTCTAGAAAATTGATATGTCCATGAGGGTAGGACTATTGACCCCTCTTTCCTAGAAAACACCAACATTCATTGGGAACTTGCCGGAATCAACTTTGATTGCCTCCTAGACATCGATGAGCCCATTTGTCCTAGATTTATTCTTGAGTTCTATGCTTCCATCACTCTCCACATAGATGGCGATGGTCTTATGGGCTTGTCTTTCATGGTTACTAGTCACTCTTATAACATCTCTCCCAATTACTTTGCTCAAGTCCAAGGTGTTCCGAATTATGGTACTTGTCTCTATTCGGACAAACACTCTCTTTTAATTCTTGACTCGATCATTGACCGCATTCATCCCTATGATACTCCTCTTGTATCCAAGGATGTTATCCGTGATCATCACTTTGTTAGAACTTCCAGCACTAGAAGAACTAGGTCGGGAAATGAGGTTGATAAGGACCCTTATGGTATGGAACTCAACGAGCTTAAGCCTCAATTTAAGAAGTGGGAGGAAGTCATTAGAGCCAACATCATTAGAACCATAGGGAATAGGGATCACATCAATCTTTGCCTTTGCTATATGCTCTACTCCGTGT
This sequence comes from Artemisia argyi, assembly GCA_030686995.1. NCBI lineage: Eukaryota > Viridiplantae > Streptophyta > Magnoliopsida > Asterales > Asteraceae > Artemisia > Artemisia argyi. The sequence continues at coordinate 104,459,293 of CM060679.1, forward strand.
CCATGCGCCAGCCCTTCAACTTGGCTTACCACATAGCCAAAAGGATGGCCGACATTCCCATTCAAGGCACCACCGCTATGCCATATGGAATGCTCTTGACTCGTCTTTTTAGATAATTTGCTCCAATTCCTCCAACTCCAAGTGGTCTTCGTCTTGATTACTCTCTCATCCCACATACCTTTGTTCCACTTACTGATAAGAGAGTCTCCAAAGCCCAAGGGAAACGTCCTCATCCTCCCACTTTCTCCTCCTCATCATCATCATCAATGAGTGAAGATGGCAACTTACCCAACTATAGGCTTCCTCCTCTAGAATACCTCTCACAACTTCCAAGTATTCCAAATGAGTCCGAGGAGTTCAAGCAAACGAAGGGGATGTTCAAGTGCTTAGTGAGGTTTCTGGGCAAGCTCAACAAGAAGATTGATCGCCAATGAGAGAGATATTCAAGAGTGTTTGTCACTAGGTACCATTTGAACAGTTTAGTTTTATAACACTATGTTCTATGGATTTATGTTCTCGTACGGATGTTATGTTATGTTTTGACTATGTATGAACTAACAATTATCCAGGTGGGCAACATTTGGGATGTTGTCAAATTTTCAAGTTTATGAAAATTTCACTAAGTATAGTGAAATTCGCTAGCTCACAGTCAAAATCTATTGGTAAGAGTGTCTCTATATTCATTTTTGTCATCTCCTAATTAGATATAGCACTAAGTTTATGTTTTGGGAATTTTTGGAAAATTTGGAAATCACCTCGACCCTCGTTTTACTGTTCTGTCTCGATTTCAGACTTGGCGGATCTGGCGGAACCAAAACAAGGGTTCCGCCAGCAATTTTTGGGTAAACCCAGGTTTGGCCCAACGGACCTAGCGGAACCAAAATCAAGGTTCCGCCTGCGTATGCGTTTGGTTCCGCCAACACCTGTAGAAATTTTTTCAATTTTTCAAAATTTTGACTTCTAAACAACATCAAACCATCTTTTTTAGTTAGAAACACATTTCTTATTAGTTGTTAAGTGCATTAGGACCATTTTTAGTCACTAGAACCAATAGGAAACCATTTCCCTCTAAAAATCAAATTTAACCATAACTAACTCAAGGAACCCTTCTATATAAAGTAAGGAACCTTCCAAAAGGTTCCTTGGAATCCGTGGAACATCTGATCCAAATCATTTGACATGACCACATAGCATTTAGTGCATATCTTGGTCTTCTTACTCCACCATTTTCTATTGGATTGACTTCCAATGATATGACAACCTTCATAAACCATCCAAATCATTAGAAACCTCAAAATTTGTATGGTAGAACATCAAATCCAAACACTCCTTTCAAAAATCCTTTACTCTATAAATTTGACCATCTTAGAACACTTCCAAATCACACCATCACCATCACAATCTCTGATTTTAAGTTTCTAAAACCAACATTTTGACCATGACAAAGTCAACAAATTCCTCTCCACCATCAAGACCTATTAGAAGAACCGCTAGGATTAGTGTCAAACCATGTTGTTTCAACACCACTATCAACTTAAGCTCCTCATCTTCGGATGAATCACCACTCATAATCTCTTCACCTATCAAAGATGAAAACTTTCTCAACCTTGCCACTCCTACACCATCACCAAGGCTTCAAAATGTGATCACCACTCCACCACCAACAATAACACCTAGTGATCCAACTCCACTACAAGCTCCAACTCAACCATCCAAATCTCCATCACCACCCAAATCACCAACGCTTGAACCAATGGAGCTTTTTGGTACTCCACCAACATCACCACATCCTTTCTTGCAAGACTTAGATGATCTTCCACCTAGATCAACCAATCCACCACCATTGCCTTCATTTGGATCCATTAATCGAATGGCAAACCATCCACCAAGGACATTCTTTGAGCCCAATGAGCCGTTTAAACAAGCTCCAACACCACAATAAGATTCATCCCAACAAAAACCATTATTGTTTCACCCTATCTTTAAGGACATCCATGGCCCTCTCTATGGAGAAGCCAACTTTAAACACCATGATCAACCTTCATCCCATGAGTCTTAACCACCATCTCAATGACAATCCCAACACTTTGAGTCTATATTTCCCTCATATGAGGAAATAGAGGCTTCGTTGTGGAACAACCATCCCAACACCCACGAGGAGATCAATGATCGCCTCGACAACCTTTATGCCTTCAAAAGCATGGTGGACTCACACCTCCATCAACCAATGGAGTTTCAAACCACCTTTCTCTCTTCCATTGCCAACCCTACCTCATCTCAACGAACCGCAAATGTTCCACCACCACCACCATCAACCAATGACCCAATCTTACCCATTCCTCGCCATGGGTGCTCACAATGTGAGCGGGCAGCAAAAATAAGTGAAAGCATAAAAATCATGCTTCACCAAGTCCAAGATGAAACCCGCTTTGCTCTCCAACACATTCTTGAGCGTCTAGATGCTCTTTCTCACCTAAACCAATCCTAGAGCGTGAATTTGAAGGCTTTGCCCCATTTAAGACTGTGTTGGGTGGTTTCCTCTTATAGATGTAGGATTTTATTTTATTTTTCATTTTTGCATTTTTATTTTTAGAGTAGGATGTTGAATTTTCCATTTCTTGTCTTTGACTTTTATAAAAGTCAAATTTTACTTGAAATAAAATCAGTTCTACTATAATGTGTGCATTGTGTGCATTGTTGGATGACCATTTAGTTGTTGTGATTATGCTATGGTTTCTTATCTTCTCATAGCTTGTTGTGGTTGCCTTATTTCTCACTTGTCTTTTTTGACAACTAACTCTTTCTTGTAGGTTCAAAATCAATGTTTCCCAACTTGGCACCCCAACTAGGGGGAGTATTGTCCAAGGGGGAGCATTTGGCGTGCATCATTCCGCTACGCAACTCTTCTTTTTGTTTCGGTAAAAAGGGGGAGAAAAACCTATTTAAACTTAAACTATTTCTCATCATTCTAATAAAATAAGTTTAAATATAAATTTTTAAAGATTTAACACTATAATTAGTGATTTACTTTAAAATAAAGTTTATGTTTTGTCCTCAACCAAAAGGGAGAGATTGTTGATACCAATATCGCCGAAAAACGTTATTTATATTTTACGATCTTTGCTAAGTTTTGTTAACGACAAAGTGTAAACATTAATTTTTAGCAAAACATGAATATAGATTAAGTCTTTCATAACTAGACTTTATTTCATATAAATATTACATTTGCTACATTTACATTTCATATAAAACATAACATTTTCATATTTCTGAAAATAGAAAATGTTGTATGACATCATGGCATGCATCATGTGTAATCTTAGAAAAATTTCCAAAATCTCTAAGTTGACTTTTGAAAAGATCTCATGCATTTTTGGAAAAATTCTTACTCAGCATATCTTGTAGTTGACTTGAAGGATCTTGATTAGACTTGGATAGATGAAAAGATTTCTTGAGTATTTGACTGTCAGACCTCGCGGAACCCTTTGAGTACAAGGGCGGAACCCTTGTTTTGGTTCCGCCGGTTCTGCTAGTCTGCTGTATTGGTTGGCTATAAATTGCAAGCCACACTCAAGAAATTCTTTATCACTTACGATTATAATTTACACATACATTCTCATTTCATTCATCTAACTCAGTAACATTTCATTTATGTGAAATCTTTTGTAGCAAAGAAGATCACAAGTTCATCCGAAAGTTACAAGTCTCAACATAACATTGCAAGCCTTGTTAGCTTAGCATTGTGTAAACTCGTATAGTTTACACTTCATTTGATTGTGTAATTTAAGTAGTGATCGGTTAGTATTTTAGTCCTTAAAATAAATAGTGTGACGGGAGTGGTTGTACCCTTGTAAAAGAACTCGACATCTAGCTTTGTGTCGATAATCTTATATAAGCGACGTGTAAGGTTTTCTCCGCCGGTGAAAGGAGCTTGTTGACTAGTGAAATAAACTCTCGAGTTGGATACTAGGGGCGTGGAGTAAGGCAAGGAAAAAGAGTCCTTGTAGCCGAACTATGATAAACATCCGTGTTGTGGTTTGATCAATTCTTACTTTACTCTTGCATATTACTTATAGTTTATTAGTTTCGATTATTGATTACATGTAAAGGTTTCAAAGTAAATCAAGTTAAAAACTGGTAAACTATTCAACCCCCCTTCTAGTTTTCCACAATGTGTGATTTCAAACTTTTCGGCTACAATAGGTTTTGGTTTTGTGTATGTAATCCTGAGCAACTTACATCTCCTTTGCTCATATTCTTCATCTTCCATATCGGTAAACCGATCATACCGTTGTTGCTTGAGATAATCCATGATTCTCTCCAAATTGTCATTGTCGGATTCTATTCCTGTGTACCACTCATCATTGTGTTTATCTTCAATTAGCTCGAGCAACTGCCACTCTTTTTTCTTCACCCCAGTTAATCGTTTAGTCCTTCTTGGTCTCGTACTTTGTTAGCCATTTCTTGTGTGATTAAATTCCCAGTTATATGTTTTGGGAACTTCATCGGTGCTTGGCGTGTCTTCATCACTAGCACGATTGATGTTACTCCAAATCTTCCCCTTAGTTAATATATCTACCTCACCGTAGCGAATTCATACCCAATCATCAAAAGTTGTTCTTCCTTCCCATTGAAGGTTATCTCTTTCTTTATCATTTGTGGATGTCCATAGGTATTTGTTATTGTTCCTTCTAACTTCATTACCTCCTCTGTTATATTCATCATTGTAAGTGTTACACGATGGCCACAACGTATACCACTTCTCCGTATCCACGACAATCGCTTCACACCAATGCTTCATATGTATAGGTTTGCTCAATGTGTTCACATGCTTATTTTTAGTCATCTTTGAGCTGATGATTACCTGGTTTTCAGGTTTCCCGTCCAGTAATACACATTTTTTGTTTGGCGCCAATTCTGTCTCCGTAGTTTTGCAGTAGTCTTCAATATATGACATAAGCTTGTCGTTGAGGTTATGCTTGGCAGCTTTATCTTCTTGACGCTCTTCTATAGTTCTCCTAATTCGGTTTTCTTTCTTTCTTAGCTGCAAATTATCATTGAAAACATTCTCATCCTTAGTCAATAAGTGCTCGTATGCTTGGCTATTGTTATTAGAGATTATGTTTCTTGGTCCAGGTTGCTTTAAGTCCCTTATGTCATTCTGATTTTCTATTATTAGAAAAACGATTCAATTGGGTGACACACCTCTCCCTCTTCCATGCTGAAAACTAGTTTCTTATATTTGATTTTAAGAGAAATTAGTTTATTAAAAACATCAATCTCAGCATGTGGCTGTGGCTAGGAGAGGTCTTCCTAATAGTAAAGGCATTCTAAGGTCTTCCCTCATGTCAAGAATGACAAAATCTACTGGAAAGGTAAACTTATCAATTTTAACCAATACATTTTCTACAATGCCTTTCAGTCTACTAACCGTTCTATCTGTCATTTCTTTTGTCATGCAAATTGGTTTAATAGGCACCAAATTCAGCCTTTTATACATAGATACTAGCATTGCTTATTATAGCCCCTAAATCAGCTAAAGTATTCTTAACACATAGATTATCAATAGAACAATAAAGAATAAAACTCCATGGGTCCTTCTTCTTAGGAGGTAACTGATTATGTAAGACAGTTGTGCATCGTGTGTTGAGCCTGATTTCTTCTCAACCATTTGTGGAACCTTACCAACCTCCCACCATTGTGCCATTTCTGAGAATGGTCAGCCATATCTTGAATTTTTTTAAGAGCTACAGTGGGTGTCAACCCAGGGATCGGCCTCTAAGAGTCAAGCATTTGTCTATTTGGAATGTTAAGACCATTGTAGAAGATATTCATGGTCTGTTGTATGTTGAGATCGTTGATTAGGCACTTGTAAAGGAGATCATTATACCTATCTCATGTTTGGTAAAAGGTCTCGTCTCCATTTTGCTTAAAGTTATGGATTTCCTCAAGTTGTTTTGCCGTCTTTGATGGAGGGTAATATCTTTGGATGAAAACTTTCTTGAGGAGGTCCCACATATTGATTGTTCCAGCTGGAAACCTATCGATCCAACTCTTGACTGCTCCAGTGAGTGTCCTCGGGAACACTCGAAGCATGACCGCATCATAAGAAACACCTGGTGTGTTAAAAGACTCATGATGTACTAGACCTTGCCCACATGCTCGTGAGCATCATCAGTCTTGCTTTCAGAAAAGGGAGCTTCCCTCAACTCCCACATAAACTGATTCTTTATCTCAAACTGCACATTAGCTCCAATGTCCGGCCTAACAACCCCCAGCCCTTGCTCTTCTCGAGTCACCGCCAAATAATCCTCAACAGTAAGCATGTTGATGTCGATGTCTCCCATTGTTAACCTGAAAATTGTAAAAATTAAACAATGAGATGATGAAAATTACCAAAAAATTATAAAAACCTAAATTAAATCCTATTTAGCTCCCCATTAATGGTGCTAAAAACTTGATGCTATTTTTTTAGATCACGTTTTAATATTTATAATTCTCGTTTACCTATGATCTACGTGAGCACTAACGGGCAGTGTACCCGATCATGAGTAGTCTAGAAATTGGTAAAACTTAGGTCGTCTCAAGAGCTACGTGGTGGATTCTAACTTAAGCTTTCTACTGTCGCTAAAAAGGGGTTTTTTATTTGAATTGTATTTAACTAATTAAAACAAAGAGAAATGAAATGTGAAACTATCAGTGGGAGAAGAATGCGATATCCAAGTTACTAATATTATCATGTCATAATCTAAATTTCCAGAAAGTGTCTACTATCGCTTTATGTAGTGGTTAAATGTCGCTAGGCTCAGATGGTCAAAGCTACCTAGCCTATAATCCTAGACTCCAACCCCTATGGTCAATTCGTCGGTAGTCTAGTCTTAGTCATTAAGCGCCAGCTATCTTCTAGACCTATTCTTAGTGCTTTAAACACTAAACCAAGGTTTGGTCCATTCAAGGATATCGCATTTTGATGCAGGTTTTACATACCAGGTCTTAATATTTATAATGTCTCGATTACCTAAGGTCTACCTATTCGCACTAACGGACAAAGAATCCAATCGCGTATAGACTAGTAATTGGTAAAACCGAGGTCGTCCCAAGAGCTTGGATTATACCTAAGTCTAATGTCACTATTTAAAACTGATTTGAAAGTTGAATGATTAATTGAATGAAATGAAAGCTTTAAAGTAAATAAAACAAGGAAATTAAATTAAGTTGTCAGTAATAAGAGACAAGTGTACTAGCCTAATTATCATCTTACATTATTTATGATTACGTTTCCTATCAAACTAATCTCATGCTTCAGGTGGCGTGGACATATATCACTAGGTTCATATGGTCAAGTTCCCTAGCCTATCTCCCTCGAATCCTGCCGAGAACCAAAGGCACTACCCCTTACTAGTACGCCGACGTACGGTAGACGGGTTTGAGTCATTAAGTGCCACTACATGCTAGACTTACCATGTATGGTATGTTGTCACGATCATAGACCATACTCTAACTACTTAAGTTTATCTGACATGGAAAGAGGTCCTATGGTCAATTTGCACACAAGGTCCATGGTTAGTTGTCATCCCAACCATATCCTTGCAACTCAACTACGCCGTGGTCCTATGGTCAATTCTCCTAGCATACCAAGTATGACTGGGTCTTTTAAACTACCGTAATTAAAGGTTCTTATGATAAACTAAGCATGCACACACGTAGAAACAATAAGAAAAGTACGAAAACATAATCAAAACAACGTAAGAATCATAACTAGGCTAGCACCAGAGGTGCTTAGCCGATCATATTAAACTTAATTGAATAGTTTTCCCCTCTTTTTCGTTTTATAAAAACTTGGTTTCCAAAATGTCGATTCTAATTTATTCAATTGCTTGTTTAAAAAACCTTCAATTAGAGTTTAGTATGAAAACAACATATAATCAATATGATCAATTATATATGTAAGCTTTTTGAAAAACTTATTTTCATGAATGGAGCTTTGGTCGATCTTTATGTGAATACGTTTTCCTTTTAAAATCTTAAAACGTTTTGTATCAAATTATCTATCAAGTTAAACTTAATATGAGAAGTGTGAATAATAATCTATTTGACCATATCATATAATAATACACACAATCACAATATTAACTTCTATGTACAACACAATCAATCATCACAACTATATAAGCAACAATTAAGACATATAGGCATGCATAGATGTAAAGCGATAAATGCAAGAATAAATGAAAAGAGATAAGAGAAAGGAAATGCAAACCGGACACAATGATTTATAGTGGTTCGGCTACAAGGACACCTTCCTTGTTCCTACTCGACTCCCCGAGTCACCTACTCGAGAGTTTTCTTCACTACACAACTTTTGCTTACACCATTTAACAACACTAAGCTAAATGTCGAGTTCAAATAGTAGCTAGAACCAATCTCACAACACAACTTAGATCACAACACAACTTCACGACTTCTATATGACTTCACGACTTCTTCACGACTTCACGACTTCATCACAACTTCTTCTAAACTTCTTCATGGCTTCACGACTTCTTCACGACTTCATCACAACTTCTTCTAAACTCCACTACTTATTCACACACCTACATCTTCACAACTACATGTCTTCTCTACACTACTACTTCCTCCCACTACTTCTTACTCACTCATTAAATCACTACTAAGTAAGATCATCTTGATCTACTTATTACATATACATAATTCACAACTTCACATAAGCACTAACTACATCTTTGGCTTTGATGATGGGGAGAATTCTTCTCTTGCACTTTGAGTTATGAAAGATTGGATCACTTGAAACAAAGATTAATAATCTTATGATCAAAGGGTTTTAGAAGGATATTTAAAGAGAATTGGATCTGAAAATTTTTGTGCAAAAGGTGAGAAAAATTCCAGGTTTGAGGTGGTATTTATAAGGAAAAATTTCTGACCAAATCTGACAGGGGAGCGTGGCCGGTCCCCTTAATTGTGTGCCGGTCCCCTTAAAATTAAGGGGACCGCCCCTTATAATTAAGGGGGCCGCCCTACTGAAACGGCCAGATTTTCTGTCTTTTAGTGGGGAAAGTTTATTTGGTGAAAAACTAACTAATTTTGGTTAAAAGTTTGAAATCATATATTTAGTATGATTAAAACATTTTTCTTTATTACCAAAAGTGTTTTTCAAAAATATATAATATGTTTATATAATTAAATAAACTTTGTATTAGTTAATTAAATACCCCTATGATCATGAGATATATTAAACACTTGTTTATCCATACCTTAAGTGATTGTTAAAGCATACTTGAGACGTTGAGATGTCGAGGCTTGTTGACGTAAGAATGCATAGAATAATTGTGATCACAAGTAACTTAAGCACTTTACGTTATATGTTGTAACTTACATCTTTGTCATCATCAAAACATGAAGAGGATGTTTAGATTAAATATCGTAATATTCATTCCAACAATCTCCCCCTTTTTGATGATGACAAACTATGTAAATTATAACTTATAGTAAAATGTATAAGTTACTTGTTTACACTTCTTCTCCCCCTTTTGTCGAAGCAAAAAGGCGGACTCTAAGACGAGACATCTACTATGCTTGAACTCTTGAGATAGAATGTAAAAGGCAAGCTTGTATCATCGTAAGTGAAGCCTTGATCCTATAAACCTCAATGCTCCCCCTTGGTGTATGCTCAAAACTTGTTTTGGCTACCAAAGAATCAAGCGGTGAAGTAATCCTTCAAAACAAAGTTAGTAGACAAGTGCACATATATATAATGATGATAATAGATATATGCATGAAACTAATAGGGGAACAATGTATGGACATATTAGGTATATGCACTAAAAGTATGCCACATGCAATTATTGTTTTAAAAACAACAACCTAAATAAAAAAAAAATAGAACCTAATGCAAAGATTAGAACCTAGGAAAATTTAGGAAAATGAGAAGGGATGAGCGTGAATGTAAAGGGAAGGTGATGACAAAGGGTTGACAATTATGGTTTAGATTAGTATATCGTTTGACAAGGGTTGATGATAGGGAATCATGGGATTTTTAGGTGTTTTGTTGGTTGACGACCGAAGGTGGATATGTGAAATGAGGTGGTGATGAGTCGACAACACATGAAGCTTAGATTTCTTCATTGTGTTCTTCACTTGCTAGAAAGTGGAAATGACACATTTCGTAATGAAATTCACTAGGATGAGGTGGTGATAACTTGACAACACTTGAAGCTTGGATATCTTCTTTGTGTTCTTCACTTGCTAGAAAGTGGAAATGACGCATTTCGTAATGAAATTCACTTGGATGAGGTGGTGATAACTTGACAACACTTGAAGCTTGGATATCTTCTTTGTGTTCTTCACTTGCTATAAAGTGGAAAGGACGCATTTCATAAAGAAATTCACTTGACTTTCAGGGATTTAAGTTTTGGTGGTGATGGCGTACTTAGTAGAATGTAGGGAATGGTGACATGGTTGAATCTTCTTGTGAAGATGGGAAATGAGGATCAAGTGGAGATAACTAGGTGGCAGCGGAAGAGTGATGTTCAAGGAAGGAATTTCTTGGGTAGGAGGTGGTGGTGATACTTTTGGTGGTGGAGACAATTGTGAGTTGATATATTCTTTGATGGATGGAGTGGTGTCGTCTTCATTAGTAAGGTCAATGAAGTGTTGTTCTGATGGTATGGAGGAGGTAGAGGTTTCTTGAGTTGATGGTGTTTTGGATGGTGCATTTGGAGCACTATGAGATGAACATAGAGGTGGTGGTGATGAAGTGTTGGTGTTATCTTGTGTTAACTCAATGAGGAGTGGTTTAGGGGTATGGTATTGATTATTGATTTCTTTGAGGACATGGAAGTGGTGGATGACTCGAGATTGGTAGTACAAAGGATGACTCGATTTTGGGTGTGAGGTAGAAGGATATATGAGAGTGAGTGTGATTTCCCTTCCCATTAAATTCATGCTCATCTGGATATATTTTGAGACTAATATGACCTATCGGATTATGACACTAAGGTTCTCATGAAATGAGGGTGTAGGATCTAAAGGTAAGAAAAATTATACCTTGATGAATGATACATATATAGTAAACCATGTAAAGGCATACAATCAAATCACATAGGAGCAAATAAACATCTAGAAACAACATATATGCGATATGCCATAAATCTAGGAATGAAAGAATCTAATGAGAAGCAAAGTTCATAAAAGTAAACTAGCGTTAGGTATATATAGGAAGAGCAATTTAATCAAGTTGGAGAATGAGTATGAGACTATTACTAGTTGTGCTCAATTCAGGCTAAACACGACCATTTTTACGGGTTACACACACCCAACTTCTCACATAGAAGCAATTCAACCGTTAGGTTAAATTGAATTTCTAGTCAATAGATTCTCCAGTAGTCATTCTCTTTGTAGAAGAAATTGAGTTCCTAAATTTACCTATCGAAGAGTACCAAATATGAAGTTTGCTTGATTCACTAATGCTTGGCTTAATGTGACTCAAACATCATGTTTATATGAAGGTAAGTCTACATGATATATTTTACTCACTATCCCAATAGAGTTGTGTTAAATGTTTAGATAAGAGTAAACGCAAAGTTTTAATCTTTTGTTCATGATTAACCGGTTATTTGGTTTTGATGGCATATTACTTGATTTAATAAATGTGCTTGATTAAAGAATGCTCTTTAGCATATCTTGAAAAATGAATCTCATTAAGATTATTTATCTTAAATGAGATTGTGATTCACAAATGATATTAAAACTAGACATTTATATATTCTAAAGCAAATATTATTTTCTATGATTTTTGCCAATGTTATATATCATAATTTAACTAGTATTTGAAACAAAATAAATTTTACTTGTTTATGCATTGTGACAAGTTATTTTTCAATTCTAATAACTTAAATTATTTCAAAAAGAAAAGTGTAGTGCATTATTTTGTAACACAACCATTCATGATACAAAGAAAATGAAATACATATAATATACAGAGTGTATTGTTCTTAAATATGTATTATAGCTTGAAGTGATGATTATAAGTAGTGTGAGCAAAGTTTCCATATGTTGTTAGTTTGCTCATGTTTGGTTTTTCGGATATGACACATTTATCCATTGCTTTGCAATGTAAATTGCTTGAATATTTCGGATGAAACATCCAAGTCGTCAATCTTACTTCATTGTATATTTTATGCATGTGTTAAACATGTTATTCTAATATTTGGAACACAACTATTGGACAAATAGATTCAATATGGCATTGTCAACACAAGTGTGAGTTATGATCCAATGCATATTCTTTTCATCTACAAAGGATGTAAATATTTTCATATCAATCTAGTGTGATTGAGTATGTAGATTCAAGACTATATCCTTTGTTAAAATTTGATGTAATCTTGAAACTAAACAAATAACAATCCAATTTCTTGTCCATACTCAAAAACATGTCAATTAGATTTGATGAATATATCAACCATAATTTGAATAATGAATTGATATAATATCAAGATCTTTCTTGACCCTCACAAATGCTCATTTAAAATAAATAGGCATTTTGATAGTATGTTCCATTAATCCTAAGATTATTTATGAGTGAGGTTGGTGAATGATTGAAATTTGACTTATTACTTCATGATTGTTATAAGTTTTGTTTATGTGAAAGACTCTTCATTGTTACTTATAATGAACACACTTTAGATTTTGAAAATACTTTTTCTTTTGTATTACTACTAATGTTTTACAAAGATTCAATTTCTCTTATTAAACAACTTAAGGTAAAACAAGGTAATTTGTTGAAAATATTTAAGTGTGTTGTTAAGAATAGATTAAATTATTTGAAATATTTAGGTGATTAGATTTAACTTATTTACAAGATGTTTGAGTAACATTAAGCCATCTATACCTATATGTAATGCAAGCATAATATTGCAATCCTAACGCAAGAAATCTAGCAAAAGATCTAGTTAAGTATAAGCCAGAAAACTAGCTATAAACTAATAGAGTACAAGGCACATATGCTAAGATATTCAAATAGCTAAATTACAAATAGCAACGATTAACAAAGTAAAATCACAAATGAGTTCACATAGCACATAAAACACTTGTCGTCGTTTTGTGTATTATATATACCAACGTTTACTTAGCTCGATTTTATTTGAAAATAAAATAGTTTCCTATCCATTTTAAAATTTAATTAAGATCAATATTTTGAAAATAGAAATACTTAATTTTTCAAATATATATCGACAAGGAATGCCCGACTCGAAGGAAAAGGTAAAATACAAGTTTTACGTTAAAACAAGACTTAAATTTTTTACCTTCGTGTAGTATTTTAACTTTCTGAATTATTTAAGTTTGTAATGGTTACTTGTAAGTATTTTTAAATGAAAGTAGACTCAATTACCTTTAAAACGCCGGGTGGCACGACTTCTACGGAGTTACGGTTAATTTTATATGATTTTTCAAAGTTTTTGAAAAACTGTCGAACAGACAGGCGGACCCCTTAAATTTAAGGGGGCCGCCCAGACAATTAAAGGATCCGCCCATCTGATACTCAGAAATGCAATTTTTGTTAAAAATTGTTTTCTGACTTTGTGGAAAGGTGTGTAACTTTCTAATTTTGATACCGAACATATAACACTTATTTTAAGCATAATATTATTTCGAGCTAGTATAATTAGTGTATATATCATCAAAACTAATACAAGTTAATCAACAAAACACTTTTCATATTTAATCCTCCTTAATGGGTAATTTGATACATGGATCGTACTCAATTTTTAAAACCATTTGTTTTGAAAATTTGAGCGACGTGGCTCTGATACCAATTGTGGAAAACTAGAAGGGGGGTTGAATAGTTTTCCCCTCTTTTTCGTTTTATAAAAACTTGGTTTCCAAAATGTCGATTCTAATTTATTCAATTGCTTGTTTGAAAAACCTTCAATTAGAGTTTAGTATGAAAACAACATATAATCAATATGATCAATTATATATGTAAGCTTTTTGAAAAACTTATTTTCATGAATGGAGCTTTGGTCGATCTTTATGTAAATACGTTTTCCTTTTAAAATCTTAAAACGTTTTGTATCAAATTATCTATCAAGTTAAACTTAATATGAGAAGTGTGAATAATAATCTATTTGACCATATCATATAATAATACACACAATCACAATATTAACTTCTATGTACAACACAATCAATCATCACAACTATATAAGCAACAATTAAGACATATAGGCATGCATAGATGTAAAGCGATAAATGCAAGAATAAATGAAAAGAGATAAGAGAAAAGAAATGCAAACCGGACACGATGATTTATAGTGGTTCGGCTACAAGGATACCTTCCTTGTTCCTACTCCACTCCCTGAGTCACCTACTCGAGAGTTTTCTTCACTACTCAACAAGCTCCCTTTTGGCGGAGAAAACCGTACACAACTTTTGCTTACACCATTTAACGACACTAAGCTAAATGTCGAGTTCTAATAGTAGCTAGAACCAATCTCACAACACAACTTAGATCACAACACAACTTCACGACTTCTACATGACTTCACGACTTCTTCACGACTTCACGACTTCCTCACAACTTCTTCTAAACTTCTTCATGGCTTCACGACTTCTTCACGACTTCATCACAACTTCTTCTAAACTCCACTACTTATTCACACACCTACATCTTCACAACTACATGTCTTCTCTACACTACTACTTCCTCCCACTACTTCTTACTCACTCATTAAATCACTACTAAGTAAGATCATCTTGATCTACTTATTACATATACATAATTCACAACTTCACATAAGCACTAACTATATCTTTGGCTTTGATGATGGGGAGAATTCTTCTCTTGCACTTTGAGTTATGAAAGATTGGATCACTTGAAACAAAGATTAATAATCTTATGATCAAAGGGTTTTAGAAGGATGTTTAGAGAGAATTGGATCTGAAAATTTTTGTGCAAAAGGTGAGAAAAATTCCAGGTTTGAGGTGGTATTTATACGGAAAAATTTCTGACCAAATCTGACAGGGGAGCGTGGCCGGTCCCCTTAATTGTGTGTCGGTCCCCTTATAATTAAGGGGGCCGCCCTACTGAAACGGCCAGATTTTCTGTCTTTTAGTGGGGAAAGTTTATTTGGTGAAAAACTAACTAATTTTGGTTAAAAGTTTGAAATAATATATTTAGTATGATTAAAACATTTTTCTTTATTACCAAAAGTGTTTTTCAAAAATATATAATATGTTTATATAATTAAATAAACTTTGTATTAGTTAATTAAATACCCCTATGATCATGAGATGTATTAAACACTTGTTTATCCATACCTTAACTTATTGTTGAAGCATACTTGAGACGTTGAGATGTCGAGGCTTGTTGACGTAAGAATGCATAGAAGAATTGTGATCACAAGTAACTTAAGCACTTTACGTTATATGTTGTAACTTACATCTTTGTCATCATCAAAACATGAAGAGGATGTTTAGATTAAATATCGTAATATTCATGCCAACAATCTCCCCCTTTTTGATGATGACAAACTATGTAAATTATAACTTATAGTAAAATGTATAAGTTACTTGTTTACACTTCTTCTCCCCCTTTTGTCGAAGCAAAAAGGTGGACTCTAAGACGAGACTTCTACTACGCTTGAACTCTTGAGATAGAATGTAAAAGGCGAGCTTGTATCATTGTAGGTGAAGCCTTGATCCTATCAACCTTAATGCTCCCCCTTGGTGTATGCTCAAAACTTGTTTTGGCTACCAAAGAATCAAGCGGTGAAGTAATCCTTCAAAACAAAGTTAGTAGACAAGTGCACATATATATAATGATGATAATAGATATATGCATGAAACTAATAGGGGAACAATGTATGGACATATTAGGTATATGCACTAAAAGTATGCCACATGCAATTATTGTTTTAAAAACAACAACCTAAACAAAAAAAAAATAGAACCTAATGCAAAGATTAGAACCTAGGAAAATGTAGGAAAATGAGAAGGGATGAGCGTGAATGTAAAGGGAAGGTGATGACAAAGGGTTGACAATTATGGTTTAGATTAGTATATCGTTTGACAAGGGTTGATGATAGGGAATCATGGGATTTTTAGGTGCTTTGTTGGTTGACGACCGAAGGTGGATATGTGAAATGAGGTGGTGATCTTAGAATGGCCTCCTAAATGCTCCCAACAATCTCTGAATTTGTGTGTGAGAAAGTTGTATGACAAATGCTATGTATGCTGTTGTAGAATGGCCTCCTAAATGCTCCCAACGATCTCTGAATTTGTGTGTGAGAATGGCCTCATAAATGTGTTACGGCGTAGCTAGTGTAACGTATGATGATCTTATCCCTTATCACTAGTTACGACGTAGTTGGCAGTGTTTGTTACACCGTAACTCTAATTAGGGTTTCTTCTTACGTTGTAGTCTTCAATTGGGCTACGCCGTAGCATAATTCTTGGATCTTGGATCATCTCGGTGTTGTTGCTACGCCATAACTCCATAAGTGGTTATGGTGTAGTCTTATTCTTTCAGGAAATTCCAAGTCATGGATAAGCTACAGCGTAACTAAAGGTTGTGGTTACGCCGTAGTTCTTGATTCGAGCTACTTCATACTTGAATTCCTAGCTACGGCGTAATAGAGAGTCTGAGTTACACCGTAGCTATTATCAGCATACTATGTAAATGTAACTTTGATGAGTTCTTTCCATTTTCCGCGTCTCTTTAGCTCCTTTGCTCATTTGTGACCTGGATACAAAATATAATGAAATCAAAGTATATATCCATATAATAAGTATGATAAATGAGCATATTAGGGGGAAATTGACACTTAAATATCAATATTATTTGACGTCATCAAATATCCCCCCACTTGAACTCTACTTGCCTTCAAGTTGACCTTATTAGAAGTATTCTCAAAAAGATATCCCCCAATATTACTCGGGAAATATGAAATTAAAAATATCCTATGCTAGAATTTTTCAAAGACGAACACCACACGAAAGGGGAACTAACACTCATACTCTCTGATGCAGGTTTTACCGACTAGGTTTTAATATTTATAAGTTGCTCATTTACCTAAGGTCTATCTAATGCACTATCAGGCAGTGTACCCGGTCGTGTGAGGTATAGCTAGTTGGTAAAGCCGAGGTCGTCCCAAGAGCTATGCGTGTGGAGTCTATCTAAGTTTAGTGTCACGTTTAAAAGGGGTTTTTATAATTAAAGATATTATGCTAATAAAGTAAATAACAGAGAAAGTAAATAAATAAAAGGAAATCAGTAGCGAGAAGCAGTGTTAACCTAATTACTACTCTTGTTATTATCATGATTAGTTATCTAGCAAGTGCATCCTATCATTTTGTCTGGGGGTTATATACATTTAGGATCAGAGGGTTAAATCACCTAAATCTATTTTACACCTTGTCCTATTCTCACATATTGTAAATGTAAGAGTTCATCGGTCGGCATGAACCTACGAAGAAGCAAGAGTCATTAAGTACCTCTACTAACGTGGACAAGTCTAGCGGGATGCGGGTATTGGTCACATCTTACACCCCCTCTAACTTCTTTAAGCATATTGCATTGATAGGTGGTCCTAGGGTTAATTCGCACATGTATGGTGATATTTCTATCACCAAATCACATCCTCATTGGCTTGGGTCCTAGAGTTAATTCACCAAGCCTCCAAGGAACTACCAATCCTCAACACTACCAAAACTAAAGTGTCCTAAGACTCGCCAAGAAATTATACAAACAAAACGATAATAAATGCAGAGAAAACTACATTATAAAAATAAAAATTTCATAACCAGGCTAACACCAAGAGGTGTTTAGCCACTCATATTCATAAATGCAGTAAAACAAGTGTTTGATATCAAAAATGTAAACATAAATCTAATACAAATCAAAGGAATAAATAAACTTATGATTGGTGTGTCAATTCTCCATTGGAAATGACTTGTATGCAGGTTGAACTTTGTTCCTCCTGCTGCCTGAATTCCTCCCAGCTTATGTGTGGTGAAAAGTGAATGAATAAACTCAGAATTAGGGCTGGTATTTATAGGCCCGACTTTGCTACGGCATAGCTGTATAAGCTGCTACGATGTAGCCTTTGTTAATTTCATCTACGCCGTAGCTTAATCAAGTGCTACGGGCGTAGTTTCATCATTTGTTGCTTCTACGGCATAGTTATTTGGGAAACTACGCCGTAACTTCTTCTTTGGCCACGTGAGCTCTTTACTGCTTGATTTTGGGGTCTAAGCCGTAGGTGGAGAGTAGCTACTCCGTAGAGCCTTTTGATAAGTTACTACGCCGTAGACATGGATGAGCTACGCTGTAGTCTTCGTAAGTAGTTGCTACGGCGTAGGTAGATAGAGTCTCTATGCCGTAGTTAGGTGCAGAATCTACATACTTCAAATATTTTCTCATTAGTCCTTCCATTTCTGTGTTTCTTTGTTCCTTTGCTCATCTTTGCCCTGAAAACATAATATAAATGAATAAGAGTATATATCCTACATATTAATACAAAAGATGAGTAATTAAGGGGGAAATTAACACTTAAATCACGGAACTATTTGATGTTATCACTCTCTATATTTAAAGTGTCAATTTTCGGTGTGATCACTCAAAGCACAATCATAGTAAGTATTCTATCATAGGCTTGGTGGTTACACAAATCTCCACCACTCGAGCTAAGGTCAAAGCAATCCTAGAAGGCAATATTGGGTGAACACAAATATGGTTAAGGGTGTAGTGTCGTTACTAACATACTACAAGGAAGGCGACAAAGAACATCGATACATGACCGGAACGCTGGGCAAGACACCAATGCCTGCTCAAATCCCTCACCTAAGCATGATTCATGACTGAAGGGTAGGAATAGACATGGGAATGCACAAAATGGCTGTAAAATGAAAAATAACAAGCAAATAGTCAAAGACTACAACTAAGTCATCACTGTTTACCGTTCGCCCAAAGTCCAAGCTTTAAAATTCAAGTACCGGATCATAGCAAGTACATTTGCTATTAGTGGACGTCATGATGGACACATTACTTGGTCTTCATGTTGGTGTAGAGATATCACCAACTCATATCTTCTAATGCGACCGAAGTAGCCTCTTCGATACTAGGTCTTTGATAAGCTCATAATCCCGGTGCTATACAATGGTGCACCATTTATTTAAACTATTTACATATAGAAATTCACATTTTTTTAACATGACTAAATACAATGAAATTTACATCCCCCCCCCCCCCCCCACTTGAGATGAACATTATATTGTGATTTTGGGGGGTCTATAAATGATCTTCAAAAGTATGTCTTTGATGTACGCCTGATTCCTGAATTTCTCTACTTAGACCTTGAACTTGGGCAAACAAAGACTTCCTAATCATAAACAAAGACTACACGGTAGGCTAAGGCGAATAGGTGTATCGAAACAATATATAAGGGTATGAAACGAACGGATAGGCTCAAAAGGGTGTATCTAGGGGTATCTTGCTTTAAAGGTGAGTGCAACAAAAGGGTTTAACACTGGGGTCGAGAAAAGGAGGTTACTACTCGATAAACACACACATATAAGGCTGTTTGGGTGATAATCCTAAAATATTGCCTCCTTAAATTATTTCTCCCAAATGCATCGAGATAACTCGACACACTACTCATCTATGGTCTCGAAATGATGTAAATGCCAAGTTCTAAAGTTTACAAACTACCGGCACACTCAATTTTTGGTAGATTTGGGGTAAATCAGGGGAACCTGAAGAGCTAAACCTCACCATGTAAGTTAAGGGTAAAATGTGCTCGGCTAAGGTCTATTCTAGTTAGGTTAGGAAAAACATGTCAAAATTTTAAAAATGGCATAATTTTTCAAAATAAACTAGAAAAACGAGGCAATAAAGTTCAAGTAATAATTTTACTCCCATCCCCCACTTGAATTGTACAAAGTCCCTTTTGTACTAAGAATTAAATATATGTGAAGAGAAAGTAGAATTAGAGCGAGAACTTCCCTGAAATTTGCTCGAAAAATGAAAGAAGGATCACGTGAGAATGCATGCCTTCGACTTGCCTCCATGAGCAAACTTCAAAACCCGGAAATCACGGTACTACCACACGCATAAACATAAAAAATAAAAAGAAAAAGAAAAACAAACAAATCCTAACTCACTTTCATAGGAATCACGGTTGGATTTAGCGTATGCAACAAGCCTTTTAAACCACTTGGTGTCCCAAGTGGACGAGTGTAGTCTCGTGAGGGTTTACAGTGAATACACCCACAAAATTCATTTAGTTACTAATACAAGGTTATCGTATGAAAGTTTCAAATATTTTGTTTTCAGGAAAGTGTTATGTTGTAACTTCATTTCTGAGTTACGTCATAGCTAATGAAAAACCTGGATCCATAAGGTATAAAGAGGATGGTTACTGCGTAACACCATGAGTGATGAGTGCTCAAACACTCATCATTTTTGGTCAAATCTGAACTGCAATACATACAAAAATACTCAATAATGCATCAAAATACCAAAAATATTTCAAAATTGTGTTTTATATGTATTAGATGCAAAAAGAGTAAAAACAGATCAAAAACGTACAAAGTTTGCAAAACTGGCAGTTTCAGTCCCCCAACTTTCATAAAATGTCAAAACTAGTCCCTGGTCATTCAAAATATGGAAAATTATCACCAAAGGTCCTTTTGAAATCATAAGTTGTCATATTTAGTCCATTGGTAAAAATTCTAAAAGTTTTGAGAATTTACAAGTTTAGTCCCTGGAGTTTTAGAAATTGACAGATTTGGTCCCTGGGAAATATTTCTTAGTAATAAGTGAATTTTGGTCCTTGGGAAATCACAAGAAGTCAAAATTAGTCCTTGGGTGAAGAATTTGGAAAATTTACAATTTGGCCCCTGAAGTTTGAAAATTGACATAAAAGGTCCCTGGGATTTCTAATTTTGAAAAATTGCAACTTTGGTCCTTTTGTTATTCACATGTGGCAATTTTGGTCCTTATAATAAATTTTTGAAAGTTGCAATTCAGGTCCTTATACTTTGCAGATTTTACACATATGGTCCTTGTGATTTGCTACTTACCAAACGGATCCTATTTGTTATATTAACCCAACAAACAAACCCCAAAACAAACCCATCCAATCCAAAACACTTCCCCAAGCCTAATCACCCATCCCAGGCCCAAACAAAATCAACACAACAACCCGTTAATACTAACCAGGGTCAAACCCCTAGTTTGACCTCCACATCCTTTACTCTCACTTGTCTTCAAAAACACTGTGTACCCCCCCCCCCCCACTACCTTCACCAACTCTGCAACACAACCCACACCTTGTTCCCCCCAACTTCCACAAACTCCCAAAGTGCATTAATTGCCCCTAAAGTGCTCCAAGTAATCCAGAAAAATAGAAAAAAGAAATTGGCGCCAAAACCTTTTTGAAGGCTAAGATTAAATGTGTACATCCAACGGCCATGAATCAAAGTGGGAAAGTCTTTGAGGACCCCAAGGTGCCCTATAAGTCAAGAAAGAGAGGAGAAGAAGTAGCAGTTAGAGTAGCAGTAGTATTAGTGTAGTATGATTTATCAATCTTAGTGTAATTTAGTCTTTCAGGTTGTAATTTCCAATTAAAAAGGTTGTAATTCACTCTTCTAGTATTTTTTTGAACTTTATGTTATTGCAATTTCAGGTTCTATTTATCTAACTCATTTTTCAGTCTTTACAAGAAAAAAGTCCATTCTCACTAAAAATTGTGAAAAGTTGTTGCAATCTACTTGTTTGAGCTTAGTTAAGCTCATTTAAAAGCTTTTCAAAGTCTTCACTGCATTTAAGTTAGTATAGCTCAGGTTATTAAGAAAACTAAAAATATAATAAAAATAATTGAAAATACAAAAATCAGTTTGGTGAAAAATGGAAGCAATGGGGCATGATGGTGAATGGAAGAGTTTGGATTAGAGCCTCTGAGGAGGCATTAGGACAGGTTTAGGATCCTTGGTTCATTATTCTAGTCATTGGAATCAGTTGTAAGCTAGAATCTCAAATTTGGCATTTTACTGTAGAAGCTTTTAAATACTACTCCCTCCGTCCCATTTTTATTGTCCAATATTGACTTTTTTAGTCTTCATTCTTCAACTTTGACCTTAAATATTTTTGTGAGTGTTATATAATATTTGATGCAAAATATATAAATGGATTGAGTTTTAAGTGTACTTTTCAATGGTATAATTTTTTCATCAAGTATTATATAATAAAAATATATATTTATGGTCAAAGTTGAACCGGTTTGACTTTGAAAATTCAAACTGGACAATAAAAATGGGACGGAGGGAGTACTTATTTTTGTTCTTTTGTGCTTATTTGATAAATGTTAGTTGTTATCTTGCTTTATACTGCAAGCTTGTTCATTAGATTTCTGTCTGCTCAATTTATCTCATGTTCACTGCCATAATTAGTATCTTAGTAATTTTCATGTTAGAGTTGTTATATTTGATGTTTAAGTGCTTATTTAAGTTTAGTTTATCTTCACAGATGGTCATAAATCAGTTTCATGTTTTGAATTCACCATATGCCTTGAAAATCAAAATTTCATATCATTAAGGGGGTGTTTGGATTTGCCTGTTTTACTGTACTCCTGTGGGTTTCAATGGTTAAGTTTTGTTTAAGCATCATTCTTATGGCTAATGTACAGCAATGCAGGCATAATATTGGTAGGTTTTTAGGCAAAAGTCAAAATTGGACTTAAGCAATCATCATAGCATAACTGTTAGGGATTAGGTATGCATTATCATATCATTAGCTTCATAATTAGTTACCGTAGCTTATTTCAGCCTTATTTAAGCTTATTATTATATCCAAGAACTGTGTGAGTCATTAGAATTTCACCAAGGTTAAACAAGTTCAAAATTCTAAAAGGTCAAATCGTGCCTTGACAAAAAAAAAAAAAAAAAACAAAAAAAAAAACAAAACAAAACAAATCTTGTAGGATTTTTGTAGAATTTTGTATTGAGTCTTAGGGTTTGAGCTTTTCAGAACTTGAAGTCCCCCAGTTGAACTTTGGTGTCCTTGCATCCTTTTATTTTTGTGAATTTTACTGAGGGCCCCACACCCCTCCAAACACACCTGCAGGGGGATTCATCTCCCCTGTGCAGCAGATCACCACACCACCACCACCACTTTGGTGGTTCTTTCAGGCCAGCACAATGGGTCCCACAACCCCACCTTGGGTTCTTTCAACCCCCCTCCTGGCCATCTATCACTTTTGAGCAAGCTTTTGAGCTTAAGCTCCCTGGGACCCACATGGAACCACCCCTATTTCCTGTCCCATTTTCTCTGTTGAACCACATTTTTAAGTGCTTATTTGAGAGCTTATAGCATATTCAGAGTACCTCATTGCTTATTTTTGCTTATTTCCTAGTTCCCTCACCCTAGTGTAGCTTATTTATCCCTGTGGACCACACTAGAGCTGATTTCCTTCAAAGTCAACAAAAAAAGTCAACTGTTAAGCTTATTAGCACTCATAGTGCTTATTTTTTATATCTAAAATAGTTGTTTTTACAAAATTTGTTTGGTTTTAGTTGTAAATAAGTTTTCAAAAAGAAAAATCCAGAAAAAAAAAATTTAATTATAAGTGATAGTTTCTATTTAATTTTATTTATCTTTTTAATTTTCATTTTTAGATTTTCATTAAGTAACTTGCATTTTTATATTTTTAATTATTTCCTTTTAACTTAAAGTATTTTCAGTAATTTTTCCAGATTTTTATTTTGTCATTTATTATTAATCAGATTTAATATTAGTTTTATTAATAATTAATTAATAATTAAGTATTAAATAGCATAATTAGTTTTTATAAAGTAACACCTAGTTTTTATATTTTTCCTAGATTTTATATAATATAATATAATTTTAGGAATTTTCTTATAATTTCTAATGTTCATTTTCTAGTTTTTATAATTTAAATAGTTTAATTAGTAATTAATTAATATTTAATATAATAATTAGTAAACTAGCCTAAATATAATTTTTATAAACTTTTTATATTTTTCTAGGATTCCTGTGATAATTAATTAGATATATAAAATTTTCTATAATTATCTAAGTCTTTTTAGTATTTTTAATAATTTAAATTAGTTTAATTAGGTAATTAATATTTAATTAGTAATTAATTAATAAAAAATCCACAAAAAGACAAAAAGATATATTTTTAATTTTATAAATAGTTTTTGGTTATTTTATAATTTTAGAAAGTTAATTTTCATTTTTCTAGTATTAAAATAATATTGTATTATATTTAAGTTATTTAAATATTAAAAATTAGTATTAAATAGTATTTAATTAATATTAAATAAGTAATTAGTGTAGAAATTTATTTTCTTTTTCTAAAATTTTTCTTTCATCCTTAGGTTTGTAAAAAAGTCATTTTCACCCTCTGAGGGTTTTCAGATTTCAGTTTTCACTTTTTATTTTGTACGTTCACGTAAATTTGAACTGAACGTACACGTTTTTAAGTTTAAAACGTTTCTGGTTTTTCTGACTTTACATTTTTGTTAATATAGCTTATTTAATCTATTTCCTTGTAGATTCCTTAGTTTAACCAATCTCAAACCCCTTTTTGTCCAAATTCACCCGATCACAAACCCGTTTGATAACAATCCACACCTCGTCGGGCCATAACGACCCCCTATACTTCCACGGAGATTGACTCTAAGCTGTGTGACCTTGTTGACCATTCACCTGGTCAATTTAGGTTGACCGTTTGGAGCCAATCAAAATTTTGGTGCCGCTGCCGGGGAGGTTGTGTGCGTATCCAAACGTATTTAAAGATTGATGAATCGAGATATAAACCCATTGTATGTTTATCCACCGTTGTTCATATTATCTTCTTATTTATACAAAATTGTTCCCGAAAACTTTTTAAAATCAGTTTTCAACGAACACAAAAATCCCAAAAAGATTTTCTTTATCATTTGTACAAAATGTATTTCAAAAATACCAAAAATATTCACCTTTACCCTCTCGCATCTTTGAGTCTTCATCCCTACCCCTCTATGAACCTTTGATTCTTTCATATGTCGTATCCACACCATTTTGGTTGCCAATGGTGTGGTGGTCCTCATAATTGTGGGAATTGTCCCGGCTGTAGCATGGTAGAGTCAGGAGATGGGTCTGTCTATAACCAAGCTCCCTATCCTTACCATGACACATCTGATTCATCCTACCAGCCACCACATCATGAGATACTGACATATCTGTGTGAGTACAGTGGAGGTCCTCACCAAGGATTTGAGTGTCAAGCCGGAAACACGTTTGTCTATGAACAGTTTTCCGGTGATGCTCAGAACTTTGGTTATGACCAATACCCATATGATTCACCAGTCCAGACTCAACAGTTTTACTGTTGTGATTATTGTGGAGGTCCACACTTCAGCTCAGATTGTCAAACGGGGAATCCATATCCTTGTGACAATTTTGACACACCTTATTATGACCAACCTCCACAGAACCAAATGAACCAAGCAATTCTTCCAGAAATTCAAAATGTACTGGAAATACTTGATGAGCTTAAGGGTTTAGTTAAAGACTTTGCCCAAAAAGACACTCATCAAAAATCATGGAAGAATTGCTAGCTGAAGAGCAGGCTGCTAGAATAAATTCCCAAGATGCCTATGAAAAATCTGTTAGGGAATCAATTGCAAAAGAAAAAGCAGCCAGATCTAGATCTCAGTTCCGTTTCATTCCTGATGACAGTGATGATGAAGATACACTTGATATCCTTCAATTTTATAAAACTTCATCAAGTTCATCAGTGGATATCCCTGCAGTTGAGATTCCATCTCAAACAACTGCTACCACACCCGAAGTTCACACTCACTCTCTGAACATGGGGGACGAGCATCCTAGCACTGTTCCTGAAAAGGAATCGGACGAATTCATAAAGTCTAGTGTTGAGAACCTTGTCCCAATCCCAGGAGAGTCACAAGGAACTTTTGATCATATGTGTGATTTACTTTTCCCTCTTGAGTGTTCAAACGATCATTTTGAGACTTTCTCATATTTTAATGATGATTGTACATCTCATGGAGACATTGAGTGTATTGAGGCATCACTCCCACAGTCTGATGCTAATCCTCTTCTTGAGGAGTTCGCCGATGAACTTACTCACATCAATCAACTTTCAACGGGAAGTGATGATGGTCTCCTTGATTTCGAAGCCGATCTGGGAGAAATTGAAAGTCTCCTATTTCATGATCCACCACTCACTTCTTATCCAAACAGTCCAATAGAGAATAATAATCACTTTGTTCCTGAAGCATTCAATACTACTCTCACCAATCCTCTATTTGAATTCGAATCTGAATTCACTTTGATTTCTGATAATCCAATCTTTGGTATTCGGAATGAGGATTGTGATGAGTCTATTCCGGAACATGAGTTCACATATTCAAATCTTGTGAATGATTCTCTTCATGAGGAGTTCTCCGGTGAACTCACTCATCATACCATGACTCCTCAGGAGTATGATAGCCCGGGGGAGATGCACTCAATTATGAGAATTTGCAAATTCCCACCCTCCCTCCCGGGATGTTTTTGAGCTTAACCCTTGAAATCCAAATTCAGGCTAATGAGCCTGCTCTCGAGGAAGAAGATCAAATCATGATTTTCATCATGGTTTTCTTCATTTTCTTCACCTATAAGGTGATGTCTTCTCTTATTCACTCCTTCATGAATGAAGATACCATCTTTGATCCCGGCATTTTCATTTACCATTCTCTTGAGCCAGGGTCTGTATATCTCATCGGTGTGGAACTTTCACGTGCTTCAAATGTTTGTCCAAACATCTTGAATGAAAGTCCAATGCAGATTATGTCTTCCACATCATGCTTCTCCAAGAACCAATGAATTCGGGGTCGAGTCAAGCTAGCGACTCGGTAAACAAAAACAGTAGCATGTACTTAGGGTTTTCACCCTAACTGTGGGGGAGTGCCCCTGCTGTGTTACTATGTATATATATAAATAAAAAAAAGTGAAAAATGGTATTTCCACATTTAGCTTGTAATGTTGCCCTTTTACGTTCAAAGATTCGGCATAATGGCTGGGACTTTGAATATTGAGGACAATATTCATTCTAAGTGTGGGGGGGGGGGGGGGGGGGGGGGGGGGTATTCTAGCGAATTTTATCACATTTTACCATCTAGTACCCCTGTTTTGGCAAAAAATTTAAAAAATTTTCACTTGTGCTTCAAAATATTTGTGGTTATCAGTCCGCCATGTCTAAACGACAAAAGGATTAGCTAATCCAGGAGCAAACGGCTCTTGGTAAAGATATATCAAATCCGTTTATGGTTTGCAATTTGCCCAAAATTGTATGGTATCTCAACTCGCCATATCCTAAAAAGTGAAAGAGTTGGCTAGCCCGCAAGATTATGGCTTGTGGTAAAGGCAGTGGAAAAACCATAATTGGTAATCAGCTCACCAAGACGTTGACTATGTCCATCAAGAGTTGGCTAGTCCAGAAGCAAACGGCTTCTGGTAAAGACAAATCAAATCCGATGACAGCTGGTGGTTTGCTCAAAATCACATGGTTATCAGGTGGACCATAGTTCTTACTTGAACTGAAAATTTTGGCTACTCCAGAAGTAATGGCTTTTGGAAAAGACATTAAAATCCATTAAATTTTCAAAACAGTTTATTGCTAGGGACTAGCAATAGTTTAGTGTGGGGGATTGATTAGTGCTCAAACACTCATCATTTTTTGTCAAATCTGAACTGCAATACATACAAAAACACTCAATAATGCATCAAAATACCAAAAATATTTCAAAATTGTGTTTTATATGTGTTAGATGCAAAAAGCGTAAAAACAGATGAAAAACGTACAAAGTTTGCAAAATTGGCAGTTTCAGTCCCCCAACTTTCATAAAATGTCAAAACTAGTCCCTGGTCATTCAAAATATGGAAAATTATCACCAAAGGTCCTTTTGAAATCATAAGTTGTCATATTTAGTCCTTTGGTGAAAATTCTAAAAGTTTTGAGAATTTACAAGTTTAGTCCTTGGAGTTTTAGAAATTGACAGATTTGGTCCCTGGGAAATATTTCTTGGTAAAAAGTGAATTTTGGTCCTTGGGAAATCACAAGAAGTCAAAATTAGTCCTTGGGTGAAGAATTTGGAAAATTTACAATTTGGCCCCTGAAGTTTGAAAATTGACATAAAAGGTCCCTGGGATTTCTAATTTTGAAAAATTGCAACTTTGGTCCTTGTGTTATTCACATGTGGCAATTTTGGTCCTTATTATAAATTTTGGAAAGTTGCAATTCAGGTCCTTACACTCTGCAGATTTTACACATATGGTCCTTGTGATTTGCTACTTACCAAACGGATCCTATTTGTTATATTAACCCAACAAACAAACCCCAAAACAAACCCATCCAATCCAAAACACTTCCCCAAGCCCAATCACCCATTCCAGGCCCAAACAAAATCAACCCAACACCCCGTTAATACTAACCAGGGTCAAACCCCTAGTTTGACCTCCACCTCCTTGACTCCCACTTGTCTTCAAAAACACTGTGTAACCCCCCCCCCCCCCCCCCCCCCACTACCTTCACCAACTCTGCAACACAACCCACACCTTGTTCCCCCCAACTTCCACAAACTCCCAAAGTGCATTAATTGCCCCTAAAGTGCTCCAAGTAATCAAGAAAAATGGGAAAAAGAAATTGGCGCCAAAACCTTTTTGAAGGCTAAGATTAAATGTGTACATCCAACGGCCATGAATCAAAGTGGGAAAGTCTTGGAGGACCCCAAGGTGCCCTATAAGTCAATAAAGAGAGGAGAAGAAGTAGCAGTTAGAGTAGCAGTAGTATTAGTGTAGTATGATTTATCAATCTTAGTGTAATTTAGTCTTTCAGGTTGTAATTTCCAATTAAAAAGGTTGTAATTCACTCTTCTAGTATTTTTTTGAACTTTATGTTATTGCAATTTCAGGTTCTATTTATCTAACTCATTTTTCAGCCTTTATAAGAAAAAAGTCCATTTTCACTAAAAATTGTGAAAAGCTGTTGCAATCTACTTGTTTGAGCTTAGTTAAGCTCATTTAAAAGCTTTTCAAAGCCTTCACTGCATTTAAGTTAGTATAGCTCAGGTTATTAAGAAAACTAAAAATATAAGAAAAATAATTGAAAAATACAAAAATCAGTTTGGTGAAAAATGGAAGCAATGGGGCATGATGGTGAATGGAAGAGTTTGGATTAGAGCCTCTGAGGAGGCATTAGGACAAGTTTAGGATCCTTGGTTCATTATTCTGGACATTGGAATCAGTTGTAAGCTCAAATCTCAAATTTGGCATTTTACTGTAGAAGCTTTTAAATACTACTTATTTTTGTTCTTTTGTGCTTATTTGATAAATGTTAGTTGTTATCTTGCTTTATAGTGCAAGCTTGTTCATTATATTTCTGTCTGCTCAATTTATCTCATGTTCACTGCCATAATTAGTATCTTAGTAATTTTCATGTTAGAGTTGTTATATTTGAGGTTTAAGTGCTTATTTATGTTTAGTTTATCTTCACAAATGGTCATAAATCAGTTTCATGTTTTGAATTCACCATATGCCTTGAAAATCAAAATTTCATATCATTAAGGGGGTGTTTGGATTTGCCTGTTTTACTATACTCCTGTGGGTTTCAGTGGTTAAGTTTTGTTTAAGCATCATTCTTATGGCTAATGTACAGCAATGCAGGCATAATATTGGTAGGTTTTTAGGCAAAAGTCAAAATTGGACTTAAGCATTCATCATAGCATAACTGTTAGGGATTAGGTATGCATTATCATATCATTAGCTTCATAATCAGTAACCGTAGATTATTTCAGCCTTATTTAAGCTTATTATTACATCCAAGATCAGTGTGAGTCATTAGAAATTCACCAAGGTCAAACAAATTCAAAATTCTAAATGGTCAAATTGTGCCTTGACAGAAAAAAACCAAATCTTGTAGGATTTTTGAAGAATTTTGTATTCAGTTTTAGGGTTTGAGCTTTTCAGAACTTGAAGTCCCCCAGCTGAGCTTTGGTGTCCTTGCATCCTTTTATTTTTGTGAATTTTACTAAGGGCCCCACACCCCTCCAAACACACCTGCAGGGGGATTCATCTCCCCTGTGCAGCAGATCACCACACCACCACCACCACTTTGGTGGTTCTTTCTGGCCACCATAGTGGGTGCCACAACCCCACCTTGGGTTCTTTCAACCCCCCTTCTGGCCATCTATCACTTTTGAGCAAGCTTCTGAGCTCAAGCTCCCTGGGACCCACATGGAACCACCCCTATTTCCTGTCCCATTTTTTGTGTTGAACCACATTTTTAAGTGCTTATTTGAGAGCTTATAGCTTATTCAGAGTACCTCATTGCTTATTTTTGCTTATTTCCTAGTTCCCTCACCCTAGTGTAGCTTATTTATCCCATTGGACCCCACTAGGGCTGATTTCCTTCGAAGTCAACAAAAAAGTCAACTGTTAAGCTTATTAGCACTCATAGTGCTTATTTTTTATATCTAAAATAGTTGTTTTTACAAAAGTTGTTTGTTTTTAGTTGTAAATTAGTTTTCAAAAAGAAAAATCCAGAAAAACAAATTTAATTATAAGTGATAGTTTCTATTTAATTTTATTTATCTTTTTAATTTTCATTTTTAGATTTTCATTAAGTAACTTGCATTTTTATATTTTTCTTAATTTCCTTCTAACTTAAAGTATTTTCAGTAATTTTTCCAGATTTTTATTTTGTCATTTAGTATTAATTAGATTTAATATTAGTTTTATTAATAATTAATTAATAATTAAGTATTAAATAGCTTAATTAGTTTTTATAAAGTAACACCTAGTTTTTATATTTTTCCTAGCTTTTATATAATATAATATAATTTTAAGAATTTACTTATAATTTCTACTGTTCATTTTCTAGTTTTTATAATTTAAATAGTTTAATTAGTAATTAATTCATATTTAGTATAATAATTAGTAAACTAGCCTAAATATAATTTTTAGAAACTTTTTATATTTTTCTAGGATTCCTGTGATTGTTAATTAGATATATAAAATTTTCTATAATTATCTAAGTCTTTTTAGTATTTTTAATAATTTAAATTAGTTTAATTAGGTAATTAATATGTAATTAGTAATTAATTAATAAAAAAATCCACAAAAAGACAAAAAGATATATTTTTAATTTTAAAATTAGTTTTTAGTTATTTTATAATTTTAGAAAGTTAATTTTCATTTTTCTAGTATTAAAATAATATTGTATTATATTTAAGTTATTTAAATATTAAAAATTAGTATTAAATAGTATTTAATTAATATTAAATAAGTAATTAGTGTAAAAATTTATTTTCTTTTTCTAAAATTTTTCTTTCATACTCAGGTTTGTAAAAAAGTCATTTTCACCCCGTGAGGGTTTTCAGATTTCGGTTTTCACTTTTTATTTTGTACGTTCATGTAAATTTGAACTAAACGTACACGTTTTTAAGTTTAAAACGTTTTTGGTTTTTCTGACTTTACAGTTTTGTTAATATAGCTTATTTAAGCTATTTCCTTGTAGATTCCTTAGTTTAACCAATCTCAAACCCCTTTTTGTCCAAATTCACCCGATCACAAACCCGTTTGATAACAATCCACACCTCGTCAGGACATAACGACCCGGGGAAACCCCTATACTTCCACGGAGATTGACTCTAAGCTGTGTGACCTTGTTGACTATTCACCTGGTCAATTTAGGTTGACCGTTTGGAGCCAATCAATGAGCTAGTTACGCCTAGTTGCTAATCCGAGCATCTCATTTCAGCCATAATGAGGTCTCCTTGATCCTCCTTGCTCCAAATCCTGCCAAACATGAAACAAACATACCAAACCAACAAAAACAAAACAAAAGAAAGGAAAAGGATAATACGGTTTGTCTCCCGTAAGAGCACTTTTGTTTATTATCGAGTCCTTAAATTAGACTCACTCCCACGGGTCACCAATGGCTATTGGTCATTTTGTGGACATAACAATCTCCACGTTGTATCCATTCAATAAGTTTCTCATCCTTTTTGTATTCGTCCCCAAGCATAAGGCAATCGTTGTAAAACTTTTTAATCTTTTCACTTGGGTAGTTATAACCATTTGCTTTGTCCTCATCGCTTAATTCAAGGAGTGGTCGTACATGACTTAATTGCCTCGTTGTCAAATGTTTAAAATTTTTATGACTCTTGGCATTTTGAAAATTGTTTTGTCCTTTCCGTGTTGCAACCTGACCATCCCTTTCTTAGCATCTTCTCCTAACCCTTATATTGCCTTAAAAGGATTCCCTAAAATCACACCGGTTAATACATCCTCAACGAATTCGCTGATATCATCTAGGACCACAAAGTCTACAAGAAAAGTATATATTCCAACGAAAACATGAATATTAGTGGCGACACCGAGGAAATTATTCCCTTTGTATTCCAGCTCCTTTACCATTACTTGATTGTAACATTCTTTGGAAACAATATTAACAGGCGAGCTAGTGTCCAAAAATGGATGGAAATCCGTGTACCCAATTTTGCAAGAAAGCTGAAGATTATAAGGATTCCTATGGTGTATTCTTGTACCAACTCCAAAGAACATGGGTCGTCCTGGTTGCGAAGTTGTCTTAGTATGGTCATCCGGTAATGGGACCATATCAATTTCATTTTGAAAATCATCAATCCTTATTCCTAAGGCATCATTACTTTCTTCGTAATCAACAAAAACATCAAAGGCATCTCCCAAAGAAGTGTTGTTGTGCTCTTGAGAAATACTTGGAGTTTCGTTTGCCAAAAATGCATCCAATTGATCCCCATAGTCGCCTTCGCCTTGAACTTGATTCAACATACAAACCTTTTTTGGGAAGAAACAATCTCGTTAGCCTTAAAAGTTAAAACTTTCCCATTAACTTCTATAGTCATCTTTTTAGCAAAAACATCCACTTTAACATGTGCCGTGGCAAGCATGAGTCTTTTTTTCGAGGTTCATAATTCTGTCATCATGAGTCTTAAGGGATGCCATAGTACTCTCGATGAATTGCTTCATCATAACCTCTTCACATGCTTGTCTTTTAGTGGTCTCTTCAATGTAATTCGAGATTAATTCTTCGATTCTAACCTTTTCTTTGGTACTGATCATGCTTTTGACCTCTTCTTTTCTTCGTTCTTCTTCTACCCTCTTCCTTTCCTCTCTTCTTCTTTCGAATTTTTCCCCATATTCTTCACTACTCTTGACAAAAGTTTTCATAACCTTATGTCCAAAATTGTCTTTAGGTCCGAACCCAGTCTCAGCACGCCATTTGTAACAGTGGTTGGCCATCCTTTGTATCGAATCTCAAGCTTTATCAGGAGTCATCCCAGGAATGGGGTGTTGGGTGTCAAACAGTTGGTGGTTCTAGCTATCCAAACCTCTATAGAATATGTAGATCATTTGGTGTTTATTGAGGTTGTGTGTCGGGCATCGGTAAAGAAGTTCATTGTACCTTTCCCAAGCTTGGTATAATGCTTCTTCCTTTATTTGCACAAATCGGTGGATGCTACTAAGTAATTCAGCCATCTTGAAAGTTGGACAAAATTGCATCACAAATGCTCTCCTTAGGTTTTCCCATGATTGCTTAGAATCTGACGGAAGTCTATGAAACCATCTCTTTGCTGTTCCAGTTAGGGATATTGGAAATACCTTTAGTACAAATGAATACCTAGAGATATTTGGGATATTAAAGAGACTACAAAGGTGCAAGACTTCTTCCACATGTTCTTGAACATCCTCATCCTCTTCTCCCGAAAACTGTTTATTATGCAATTCCTGGATGAGAAGGCTTGGAATTGTAAATCCATTAGAATCCTAGCTGGGTGCCGTATCAAAAGTTCTTTGGCAGTTTTCATTAGTTCTTCCCAAATATTGGTTCATTGTGAGCCTTTCAATGTCAGGCTCATTAATTGTCTCAGATTCAGAATCAGACGGCTCGGATTCATAAAATGAAAACATATTATGGATTGGCACTAGGGAATTATTTCTCTTTACTGGAAACTGCCTTTCAGGGTTGTCATAGGGTCTTGCTAGAAATGGCTTTGAATTCCTTGTTTTATATCCTAACATAATGAAAAATTACCAAAAACAAAATAAAAGTAGACTTAAAACTATAAATCCTAGAATAGCTCCCCGGCAGCGGCGCCAAAAACTTGATGCAGGTTTTGCTGACCAAGTCTTAATATTTATAATGTCTCGATTACCTAAGGTCTACCTATTCGCACTAACAGACAAAGAATCCGATCGCGTGTAGACTAGTAATTGGTAACACCGAGGTCATCCCAATAGCTATGTGGTTTGGATTATACCTAAGTCTAATGTCATTATTTTAAACTAATTTGAAAGTGGAATGATTAATTGAACGAAATGAAAGCTTGAGTAAATAAAATAAGGAAATTAAATTAAGTTATGAACAATAAGAGAGAAGTGTACTAGCCTAATTACTCATATTACATTATTTATGATTACGTTTCCTATCAAACTAATCTCATGCTTCAGGTGGAGTGGACATATATCACTAGGTTCCTATGGTCAAGTTCCCTAGCCTATCTCCCCCGAATCCTGCCGGGAACCAAAGGCACTACCCCTTGCTAGTAAGCCGATGTACGGTAGACGGGTTTGAGTCATTAAGTGCCACTACATGCTAGACTTACCATGTATGGTCCGTTGTCAGGATCATAAACGGTACTCTAACTAATTAAGTTTAACTGACTCAAAAAGTGGTCCTATGGTCAATTTGTACACAAGGTCCGTAGTTAGTTGTCATCCCAACCATATCCTCACAACTCAATTACGTCGGGGGTCCTATGGTCAATTCTCCTAGCATACCAAGTATGATCGGGTCTTTTAAACTACCACAATTAAAGGTTCTTATGATAAACTAAGCATGCACACACGTAGAAGCATTAAGAAAAGTATGAAAACATAATCAAAACAACGTAAGAATCATAACTAGGCTAGCACCAGAGGTACTTAGCTGATCATATTAAACTTAACACTCGAAATGATGTTTACAAATGCCATGAATTCGAAATGTAAATGAAATAATGAAATGCTAAAAATTATGGTGTTTAGGCGTGATCTCTCCCTTAGAAATGCTCCGTATGCTGCTGTAGAATGGCCTCCTAAATGCTCCCAACGATCTCTGACTTTGTGTGTGAGAAAGTTGTATGACAAATGCAGAAATTAGGGTTGTATTTCTAGGCCTGACACTTGCTACGGCGTAACTTAAAAATGTGTTACGGCGTAGCTAGTGTAACGTATGATGATCTTATCCCTTATCACTAGTTACGACGTAGTTGGCAATGTTTGTTACGCGTAACTCTAATTAGGGTTTCTTTTTACATCGTAGTCTTCAATTGGGCTACCCCGTAGCATAATTCTTGGATCTTGGATCATCTCGGTGTTGTTGCTACGCCGTAACTCCATAAGTGGTTATGGCGTAGTCTTAATCTTTCAGGAAATTCAAAGTCATGGATAAGCTACGGTGTAACTAAGGGTTGTGGTTACGCCGTAGTTCTTGATTCGAGCTGCTTCATACTTAAATTCCTAGCTACAGCGTAATAGAGAGTCTGAGTTACACCATAGCTATTTTCAGCATACTCTGTAAACGTAACTTTGATGAGTTCTGTCCATTTTCCGCATCTCTTTAGCTCCTATGCTCATTTGTGACCTGGATACAAAATATAATGGAATCTAAGTATATATCCATATAATAAGTATAATAAATGAGCATATTAGGGGGAAATTGACACTTAAATATCAGGATTATTTGACGTCATCACATTTCTTAAGCATCTCTAATAGTGTAGGTAGTCATATGGTCAGTTCCTACACATGGATGATGGTATTCCCATGGTCAATTCTTACACACCCCTCGCAACCTAGCATACTAGCTTTCTATGGTCAATAATAACTAGCATACTAGGTACTACCTAGCTTCAATACTACCAAAACACGGTTATCAATGATAGGCCAGAAAGATAAACACATAAAGCAATAAGTAAATGGGAAAACACAAATCATGGAATTGATAAATTCATAACTAGGCTAACACATGAAGTGTTTAGCCTCTCATATTAAATAATGTTGCAAAAACAATGTTATTAATCATGTTAAAAGTAGACATTGGATTCGATACAAATACTTGATATGAAGCTAAAACTATTGAATTAATAGAATGATTTCTCTATTGGAAAGTGGTTTTGAGGTGCTGAAATTCATCTTTTCTGAAGCCCTAACTTGTCTCTCCTTTGTTGTGGTGAACGAATGATATATAATGCAGATTTAGGGCTTGAATTTATAGCATCGACATAGTTACGGCGTAACCTTAAGTAAAGGGTTATGCCATAACCCCCATTAACTAGACGATCTTATCATTAATTAATCTTCTATGGCGTAACCTTGAGATTGGGTTACGATCGCAGAACCCTCGTAAAAAAATTCATCACTTCTGCGTCGTAACCATGTGATTAGGTTACGGCGCAACCTTCCTGACCACTGAATTTTGGTTAAGTCTTCTGGATTTCTACAGCGTAACCATGTCGATGGAGTTACGCCGTAATCTTGAGCAACGTTGACTTTAGTCTTCTAGTGATAATCCTTGTTACGAAGTAGGTTGTAACTTCCTTCTATGCCGTAACTTCCTTCTGGTTAGCAAGCTCTTGTATAACTCCGTTAGTTTCCTTCCAAATTTGCGTTTCTTCGTTCCAATGCTCATTTATACCCTGAAATGAAATAATAAGTAATAAGAGTATATATTCATGCAAACCTACGCAAATAGTGAGCATTTTAGGGGACAATGACACTAAAATATCAGGACTATTTGATGTTATCAAATATCTTTTGATTTTTTTAGTATGTTTTTTAGGTTTTGATTTGATTTTGGTGTATGCAAAACAAAAATTGTTTTTTCGAGTTTAATTAAAAAGATAGTGAAAAATAAAGAAGTAAAAACACAAGAAGGATGGGTTTAAGATGATGATAGGAAAAATGATTAAAATAGCCTTTTGTGGTGAGGTTTAAAAAGACCAAAATACCCTTAACTGCATAGAGTTAACGAAATAAACTAACTGATTAACAGTTAAAGGACCGGTTTGTTACATAGTGTCAAGTACAGGGACGAGCGTTGAATTTTTTTAAAGTTTTAGAACAAAATATGAAAAATGAGTAAACCATATGGATGATTTATGTAATTATAATATATTCTAAAAGGCAAAATGGTTACTGTAGCAACAGTACCCATGCAAGTTTCGCGTTTGCCCATTTTAGTCCCTGAGGTTAATGATCAATTGCGAAGTTAGTCCTTAATGACCGTTAACTAACAGACGTGGATTAAATTTACAACGGAACAGTAACTTCAGGGGCTGTTTCTGTGCAAATAATAAACAGAAACAACCCCTAACGTTAACTATTTTTCCACCGTTAGTCCCTAAGGACTAACATTTCAACAGAACATCCGTTAAGGGAGTAAAACTGAGAAATACCTTGCTACAGTGCCAAACAGTGGCTGCTATAGTGCCAAACAGTGGGGAATAGTGCATATACTGTAGCTAAGGAATTTCACTTTTAGTCCCTTAGGTTAGCTAGAAATTGCACCGTTAGTCCCTCGTTAGCGATCTTTTGCAAATTTAGTCTTTAAAAAAAATTATCGTTTTATTTCGAGTTTTGTTTAGACACAACATTCCCGCAGCAACACGCGGGTGCCCCGCTCGTTAACTCTAAATAGGTAAAGATAAATTTATTAATCACAAAAATAAAAATTTAGGTAAAGACAAATTTATTAATCACAAAAATAAAATAATTATTGACTTAAATTAAAGAAAGGAAACCCTAGCAAGATGAAGGGCAAAAAGGGAAACCAAAACCAAAACAGAAAACCTACACCAACAATAACCAATTAACCATAAATTCCCCTTCATCCAAGGACTCACTCCCCCATTCATTCTACGACTTTACAGCCTTGTTATTTTCTCTCCTAATTATCACAAATCACCGCAACCAAGATCAAACATCAATAACAATGGAAGAGATTACAGACGCCGTTCAAAACATTAACATTAGCAACAACAACAACAACGATGCTCATAAGAAGAACCGTATTCAAGTCTCGAATACCAAAAAACCCCTTTTCTTCTATGTTAATCTCGCTAAGGTTATTATTACTATTTTTAATTTGTATTTAATTCTATGAATGATGTATTGTATTATTATTAGAGATAAAATTTGTTGTTTAATTAATTTGCAGAGATATATGCAGCAGCATAATGAGGTCGAGCTTTCTGCCCTTGGCATGGGTAATTTTCTTTTATTTATGTTTACTATTGATTAATTTTTGTAAATTTATTATTTGTTTAATGTAATTGCTAATTTATTGTTTATATGATGCATATGTGTGAGTCTATGTCTATATCGTAATTATCGATCTGATTGGACTCGTGAAATTATTATATATTTGTCGATAATTGGTTTGTTGTGCGAATTCAACTGTTTAATATGTTATTGGTTGTGGGAAAGTTTCTGTTAAATGAGTGTTGTACTAATTGTGAGTGTGTCTCGTGATGCTGCAATTAAATAAATTGGTTTATATTGTGTTGTGCTGTGATGAGATTTTTAGAGAGATGGTGTTTGGGTAAAGTGGATGCATGTAACCTAATCATTGTTGGTTAAACTCGTATATTCTGAGTATGCTATGGAAAATATAAATTTGGTGATACCTTTCTTTTGGTAGCTGACTTATGGCTTTTAGAATGTGACATTATTCTGTTACATACTTACACATGTATGTCTATATAAAACTTTTGATTTTGACGTTACTGTTACGTGGCATGTTTTAGCAGATGAAACAAAAGAATACCCAGTCAATATAACAGTTTTGTGTAGTTGTTTGGTATAATGTGAAGTAACCATTCGGTGAAAAGATGGTCTTTCTTTTGCTAGCTAGCTTCTGTTTACACGAGTTCTGCTATTGTTTTTGTTAACTTCTTCCATTTGTTGCCTGATAAGATAATCTCCATGGCTTAAGTAAGTGATAACAAAAAGTCCTGGTTTTTGGCTAGAATAAGAAAAAATCTTCGATAATATATGGGATCCTGATTTACCAAAGCAAAATTTATAAATTAGTACTGTGTGCTTTTGTAATTGTGTAACTACTATAGATAAGCAAAGAAGAATTTCGGGTGACACATACTTCATGGATGTAAATATGTGATAGCCACATGTGCTTTTAGTTCGTACTTGGCAAAATATGATTATGCTGATATATATTGAATCATAGTTGGTGCTTGAGAACGTATATAGATATTAGTGAATGTGGCTCTTTTGGTCTCCGTTCGTTGTGCTCTTATACATATCCATTAGCTGCAGAAAGAATAGGAAGAACAGTATGCATTAGTGTGTATAGTGATTGCAATTTTACTTGCCTGGGAAATTGGAATAGGGACTTCAGATCTTATCTGCATATTCAAAGTTTTCTTGGACTACAAAGTATACCTGTAACTGTAGCGACTTTCCTACTAACAGAATAATAAAGCTTTAAGTAATAGCCAATTAAGTCGCCCAAATCATATAAGCAAGACTAAATAGTATTCTTCAAGTTCTGGAGCCTTTAATTTATATCCATTGAAATTCTGGTCACTAAGTGACTAGTTAGATAAAACACTTGTTGATTTGAATATTTGTTACTTCTGGATTATCAGTGGGATACTTGGATAGTGCATTCTGAGTTGGTTTTCTATTGGAATACTTAATTAACTATCGAAATCAGTTATATTGGAATTTCTAATTAGTTAGATGAAAAATGTACACTGCTATTAATTAGCTTGCGGTTCCTGCGTTTTGTATTTTTTGTACATATATGTCAATTTTTAATGAAATGAACTTTGTTAACAAGTTACTTTAATCATTCGTGCAGCCATTGCCACAGTTGTCACAATAGCAGAAATTCTCAAGAACAACGGATTTGCTGTGGAGAAGAGTAAGTATTCTTATGGATTGTTATTCTTAGGCTGTGCAAAAAATTGAATATTTTCTTCAATATTAATTATGATTAAAAACCATGCAGAGATCATGACTTCCACCGTTGACATGAAAGATGAATCTAGAGGGCGTCCCATCCAAAAAGCCAAGGTAAAGTTTATAAAAAAGTTATCTCTTATGTTAAAGCCTGTCTTGAACCTTTTTTTCTTGAGATTGATTGTCGTTTTTTATTAACACATCATCATAAAATAGTCTTGACATCAATTTTGAACCTACAAATTCCAATTGGAATGATTAGAAGAGTAGATGTTTATAAATTATAACCATAGTCATGTGACACTTCTATACTTTTTGGTCACTGGATTCAGATCATAAAATTGCATATTTGATGAACTGGTGTTTTCAATACAATTAATTATTAGTGACATTTATACGGTTTTTGTTTTTAGATTGAGATATTGCTTGAGAAGACGGATAAATTTGATGATCTGATGGCTGCCGTTGCTGAGGAAAGGGGGGAGCTTGCCGATGGTGAAGAGCAAAGTTAACGATTTTAAAAGCATTTCTTGAATCACTGTCATCTGTTTTGTTTTGAATGGTTGGTACTTGCTAGAAATAGTAGACGTTGGCATAATCTGTATGCTAATTCAATTTTGTGTTGTTTGAATAGTATTCTTAAGATCGCAACTTGGCTATATGCATATACAGATGATTTACTTTTCTTTAACTTCTCAAATGAGTGTTGTTGTTTGTTGGAATTTGATGAAGTCTAGAATTGAGGATCTTGAGATCTTCATACGACTAATTGTTGGAAAACCAAATTTTGTCAATTTCTGTATTGTTTGGATTTGAGCGTTTATTATACAAAATTTACAAAACCAGGCTTCTGTAGTTCCATGTTGGGTATTTGAATGTTTGCCAATGGTATATCAAGGCTATACTTTTCTGTCAAAATTAAGCATTGTTGAATTTTGTAGAGGTCTTGGTTCAGCTTGACTCGTTTGGTCCAGATCTTCCTTTATCTATTCGTTCGATTAATATACCGTCACATGGATACGTTTGTTCGATTAATATATGTCATATGTATACATGTATTTCTTCAAAGCCAGTTGAACTGTCTTGAGTCAGTGAAGTATGTTAAAAGGAGTATACTTCATGTTCATTAGTGAACATTACGTTAGGCCTGTTGTATAACATTTCTATCTGTTGTATGCTCTACTGTGTCAAACACCTTCCTCTTAAACACAAAGCCACTCATAAATACAAAACCATTAGCATATTCTTTCTCATGAACAAATTAAAGTTTCATTCAGTAGCAGTGCATTCTTCACATTGAAACCGTCTTGGCCAACTTAAAATTAGTTGAGGAGTCGGAGCCAGTAGGAGCAGTTATCAAGTTTCCAGTACCAGACATGTAAAAATTGTTGTAATTAATTCTGGTTACTAAATCTGCCAAATGTGGAAATTGACTCGCATTCAGCTTGAAAGATAGAATCCTGAGGAGGAATGCCATGCAATCGTCAAACTGTTTCTCAATGCGATCTACTTCCTTCTCACATCTGGCTTTGATTGCAGAAA
Source organism: Artemisia argyi (assembly GCA_030686995.1). Lineage (NCBI taxonomy): Eukaryota > Viridiplantae > Streptophyta > Magnoliopsida > Asterales > Asteraceae > Artemisia > Artemisia argyi. Next base: position 104,500,928 of record CM060679.1, read on the forward strand.
CTGTTCCACTACTGGATAATGTCTGCTGGACCGAATAGAAGTCAAGTGCTAGTCCAAGTATACTGTTGATCCGGCTTGCAATTAATGCCCACAGCTTATCTGGGACCACAAAGCATTGACGCTGAATTGACAGTAAGTAGGCCTCGTGCACTTCAATCACTTCATCAAGAGATCCAGCTGCTGCCATGCCTTTACATAACTCGTGCCATGCACTGTGGTAGACTCTGTCCATAACATATTGATGAAATGCATCAACGAAATGAAGCAGTTTTTGCTCCACCAACAATCTATGCTTCCGGTTAACTGTCATTGTGCCTCGTTCCTTCCACATCCATCTTCGAGTTTTATCAAGGACAAATTTTGCACGCTTGACCCTTAATAAGAAATTCATCACCTTGTTGTACTTGTTTAACGCTTCAACATTTGCAATAAGTTCAAGCGGCCAAGGGACCTTGTATGTGAACTTAAGTGAGTCTAGGTCATTGATACCAGCAGAACTTTTACGGGGACTTGGCGCAAGAAGTGGTGCAGTTTGTTGAGCATCCCTATTTGTTAAAGACACAACTAAGGAATCCGGCGAGCTAAGTACTGTCCTGTCAGCAGAGTTTCTAATTGATTCCTGTAACACCGTGTTCAACTCAAAATCATCATCCCATGATTCTCCTTTGTCCAGCTTATTATAAACTATTGTCAATAAATGCTGTAGTAGATCACCAGAGCCTAACAAATATATATCACGCAGAACTCTTAACTCATCCATCAATTTCCAGTCATGTAGCAACTTTGACAGTATCTGATCACCAATATGATCGACCTGCTTCTTGATGTAAAAACTAAGGCATTCCTGCAGAATTACAACAGGAAGTGGAGTAGATTTTGGTTCAACAATTTGAATCCAGCTGAGGACTTTGGACACAAGGGTGCTATTTTTCTGAAACGGTAAAAGCTCGGACGTAATAAGGTCCTCCTTAAAAGACGGGAGAATAGTCGGAAATGGAAATAATGATTCCACCACTTTGATGTCATGTTGAGAGCGAATGTTTTCAGTATCACCAAACGGAAAACCAGAGGCATAATTTGTTCCTTTAGCTGTGGTTCCACCGTATATAGCCTTTCGCAATTCCTCGTCATTCAAAGGAGGGAGAACATAGTTGTTAGACAAGTTTAATGAATTCCAATCACTAATGTTTGCTTGAAGGAGCTTTTGGCATACAGTGATTGCGGGATTTTGAGGACAGAAGGAGCAAACACCAGATTCCACACTATCACCTTTCCTATTAGCACCCTCCCTAGTTGCAGGCAGTGCATCAACCAAAAACTTGTACCAAATCTTCTCTGAGCTGTCATTGCTTGTATCATTACCTTGTAACTTCTCTGTCCCCACATATGATTCATTTGCAGAAACAATTTTATCATTTTTCCAAAAGAACTGAGACATGTGATCTCCGTGACCCATAAGAGCCGTTAATGACAAACAAAATATCTCTGATAAGCTTAGCTGCATCATGCACCGTTGGTCCTCATGTTGCCTACCAAGTAGTGCAGACGATGATGATGATGATGATGTGATAGGAACATGTTGGATCAACTGCAAAGACTTTCCAGCTGAAATAATTTCTTTAGCAATGTCCTTAAAGAACAAAGGACAGACCACAAGATCCCTTCCATTTTGGCCCTTTGTTGATCTTATGAGGTAACTCTTGTCCCAGAACTCAGCCGCATCTATTGCAATCGCTTTATTAGCATAAAAGAACATCTCCTGAAAGGGGTCATCTAATATCCCCTCAAAGATCCAGGAATCAAGAAGCTCAATATACGGCAATAAGCATCCAACAAACAGATAGAGCAGCATCCTGTATGAATCTTCCTCGCCACCTTGGACAAGGCAAGCATGATTAAGTTTGTCATAAAGATAGTTGAGGATGTGAACCGCCATTTCAGATGATGAGAAACGAGAGTGGTTGGGGATGGCACCATGCACTATCTCCAATAAGTATTCAGCTCCGGCACAAAGGCTTGTTAACGAACTTGCTAAACCCAAAAGGGTAGGAACAGTGGGAGTGTTATTAATTTGAACTTCCTCTTTCAAAGCTATATCCCGTAACTTTTTAAGCCAAGCAGAAGCTGTCGAAGCAAAAGCTGATAAAGTAGGCGAAGATGCTGTTTTAATAATCTCCTTAGAAGAGAGGGTTATTTCAACCAATTTCAAGGAAGTCGCTGAATAAATGAATTGATCCAAAACCGTACGAAGACTGGTCTGAGAGAGATGAGCTAGATGTACATTATCATCTTTAGTTCGATAACACCGTCCAACCGAATCCCAATAAAACAAACAGCTTGAAAACCCTTGAAGTATCTGCAACACACCTCTGACCTATACATAAACATATGATATCTTCAGTAAGAGGGTGTTTGTTTTAGTTTATTTACAAGGCTTATGAACTTATTTAACTTTGGAAAAGTTCACAAGCTCACATTTTTCAGCTTATGAAGCTGATAAAGTTGACCGTATGACCTTAAATAAGTCACAAACTCATTGTCAGTTGATACGCTCATAAGCAAATAAAAGGGCCTATGAGCTTTTATCAAATTTACATTTGTTTGGCAACGAGACTTTTGGAGCGTGTAGGAGTGTTTAGCTTTTAACGTTAAGAATATAAAGCTTGTTTGGCAACAAGCATTTAGCTTTTGTTTAAACGCTCTATTTGAAAACACTTATGTTTGGCAAAAGTACTAGTAACCTTAGGTTAGGAGTAGCTGCTTGTTTTATATAAGTGTTCAATAGCGTAGCAGTATTTGAAAAGCATTTCAACTAACAACGTTTAAACAAAATGAAAAAGCTAAATCACTCGAAGCCAAACAAGCATAATACTCTAAGCGCTGGAAAAAGATTTTACAATTCATAATTACAGATGCACGGTATCTACGTGAGCAAACACTTTTATAAAACAAATAGCTACTACTAGTGTTAACGGCGGCTACTGCTAACTGAACTAGTTTCTTCAGTAACACAAACAGGTGTAAATGAAACAAATAAAAATAGAAAAGGGAATACCAATTGAAATTCATTAGTAAGAGAAGAGGGCAAAGGAGATGCGAAATGTAAGCCACCACCAGCAGTATTATTGATTTTCTCAATCAAACTTTCATTTCTACTATCAACTTCCATTTTAATTATTATTTGATGAGAATGATTAAATTCTGAGATCTCCCCCGAAAACTATCCTCTGTTGTTGTCGAATTAATTTTGATTTCATTTGCGCATCTGAATTTGCTTCTAGTTTAAAGATGTTTTACTGTTTTGCTTTTTGAAAAGGGAATCAAAATTATTATGTTTTAGGCCATGTTTGGCTAACCTTATTTAGTAGGCTTAAGGTGCGTTTCTTTTTTATCTTACATCCTCTTAATCATTATAGCTTCAATATATATATATATATATATATATATATATATATATATATATATATATATATATATATATATATATATATATATATATATATATTATATATATATATATAATATATATTATATATATATATATATTATATATATATATATATATATATATTATATTATATATTATATATATATATATAATATATATTATATATATATATTATATATATATATATATTATATATATATATATATATAATATATTATATATATATATATATATAATATATATATATATATATATATTAATTTTGGACTCACTAATTCCCTTACTTCATTTATGTCACTAGAGTGTAACACTCTTTCCCTATTAAGTGGTTCTAAAGGATGGGGGATACACTACCATTTATAAACATTTTAATTCAACCAAAAAAAAAAGAAACACACCCTTAGGCTTATTGGCTTATGGCTTATATAACATAAGCTTATAAGCCCATGTTAGTGTTTGGATTAGCTCATGGTTAATAAGCTTGTAAGCTCAAAAGTGTTTGGTTTGACTTATGTTGACTTATGTTGGTAAATGACTAAAAAGGGCATGGTTTAATAAGCTTATAAGCTCAAAGTGTTTGGATAAGCATTTTTTTTCCACGAAATATACATGTGAAATTGGAAACTTAATTTACATTTTAAATACTTATAAAGATGTGTCATGCATATGAATTAAATTAATACATATATCATGACACAATATAAAATGTTCATCTACTAGATGCTACTAAGTCATCCGCAATAGCGTCTCTTACTGCACTAATATAAAGATCGTTTTGGATGTCTCTACGACTCGAACTTGTGTCTTCGATCATTTCATTAATAGAGCCTTCGGTATCACGGTCTTGATTTGGGTTGTAAGTTTCCTGTTTTGCCATGTGAAAAGCATCATCACTACTGTCTTTCATTCTAATATAATTATGAAGTGCCATAGACGCTATCACAATGTCCACTTGTGATAATGAGGTGATGGTGGTGTGTGGTAGGGTGCTAGGTTGTGACAAGGAGCTGCATAAGCTGCCTTGTAGGTTGCTAGGGGTGGTACTAGGGTGGTTGCTAGCTTAAAGTAGGTTAAAACTAGGTTTAGGTTTAGTTTAGGGCTTAAACTAGCTTAGGGTTTAAATTAGGGCTTAGTGCCTAGATTAAGGTTTATTTAGGGATTAGAGACTAAGATTAAGGTTTAGGAATCATCTCCTAGGTGATGGTAGCTTTTACTAAAGAATCGGGAAGGTTTTGACCTAGTTTCGGGACCTAAATGACCTAATTAGGGTTTAGTGCTTAAGGGACTTGTACTCTGAGCTATGACTAGTTGTATTAGGGTTTTAGTGAAGAAATGTAGCTAAGATAACTTATACATAAGCCTTGAACACTTTCAAACTAGTTTGGATAAGAAATTAGGGTTTTAGAAGTAACCGTAAACGCTTAGGGCTTGTTTAGGGGTTGTGATAGATATCGTATACTAGAGTGATAGAATACTTATTGAAATGATGTTTAAAACTTAGACTTGACATACTAGAAGGTTTACAATGTATAATGATAAGGAGAAATTTGTTACGCTTTTAGGGGGTCATTTAAGCCCTTAATTATGTTTTTATGATCAAATATTACCCCACATCGTTCCTTTTGTCATTTCAGGTACTTTGGAGAAGAAATCTGAAAAATAGAGCATTTTGTACGTTTTTGGAGCATAAAGTGAAGAAAACGACAAAGTCAAGAATCCAAGCTGGAAACAGTACCTGACGGCGTCAAAGGTCACAAGGTGACACCGTCACATGTTGATCAAGAGGTGGATATTTGTTTTACACTTGACGTGCCATAAAGGAATTTGGAGATTTACAAGTGACGGCGTCACGTTATAAAATGCCAAGGCCGTCACGTATTAAGTTAAAGAGAGACGCCCAGAGTGAAATTGAACCAGACGGCGTCAGAAGTGGATCTAAGCAATCCAAGGAGTAATTTGGCGTTACTGTTGGGTCACTGAATTCCCCAATCTTCTTCTAATAAGGATTTGAATGTAAAATAATCTAAGTGTAAACAAGTCACTGAGTGAACAGTAACTCAGTGAGTCATCTTCAGGATGCTTAGACCGAGCCTAAGGTGAAAGGTTCTCCATTCAGTGAGGCGGAACTCAGTGAGTGTGATCTAAGCTAAGAAAAAGGTGATGGGTTCAGTGAGGATGACAATAACTCACTGAACCCCAAGACTCCTCAACAACTATCATGGTACTGAAGACTGATGACTTAAAGACTGAAGTTTTGGCGGGACTGGGCGGGAAAATTTGAATTGTTTCACTAAAGTGCTTTATCACTTTAAGGTCAAACTTTCCCCAAATGGTTAAAAACAGGCTGTCATCAGAAAGTGCCTTTTGGACTTAACCCAAAGAAGTTTCCCTTGCCAGAGAATAAAATCTATCAAGATTTTATTAAGGAACGCTTAGGTCCATTGTATAATAGAGTTGTTTACATTTGTGTATAAATAGGTAGCATAAGTGAGGAGTAAAAGTAGACAAGTTTGTGCAATTAATGCAAAACATTCACAAACCACTTTTAGTCCTCCAAAGAACAACATAGCCCATGAGATAGCTCAGTGGGTCCTTAGTTGTCACTCAAACATTGTTTTGAGTTTAGAGAGGAGTCAATACCACACTTGTCATTTTCAATCCCAAGTGTTATTCCGCAAACACTTGGGTACGATTCTTTTGATTAACTTCTAATAAAGAATTAAACGTTGAAAAATATTGTCTCTTATCTTTACGTTGCTTTATTGTTAATCATTATATACATTTGAGTTAAAAGTCATATTACTTGGTTACATTAGCTTTTTAGTTCTTGTTAACCAAGTAAAAGGGACCAACAAGTGGTATCAGAGCCTCAGGTTTGTAAAACTTTTCAAAATCTGTTTTCAAAACCAAAAGAGTGCTCAAAAAGTTTTTAAAACCTTGATCCCACCATGGCTGACTCAGATGTTCCCCAACTTGTCGACAAAAGGGTGGAAGTTATTCAACAACTGCCCCTCGACTTGAAGTTGGAAAATTCAACAAGTGGAAAAAGCGACTGCTTTGCTACTTAACTGGGATGGAACCTTATTATATCAAATTGATTAATGATGGTCCATTTGTCCCAACAACTGCCCAAGGTTTAGTCAAACCTGAAGCCCAATGGACCCCAGATGAAAGGAGGGTGGTCAATCAGGACCAGCGCCTGAAAAGCATCATTATATCACGTCTTCCTGACGATATAATGGAATCAGTGATTAACTGTCCCACTGCCAAGCAGACATGGACTGACCTGGTTCATAGCTATGAAGGGCCTTCTGATACCAAAGAGAATAGAATCATGGACCTGAAGCTTGAATTCAATACCTTCAGGGCCAAGGATTTTGAAAGTCTCTCTGAGACTTATACTCGGTATAAAACCCTCCTGAATGAGTTGACCAATGATGGTGTTATTCTGTCAAAGCATGAAATCAATGTTGGCTTTGTCAACAGTCTCCCTGAGAAGTGGTTAAACTTCTCTCAGGGATTGAGAAATGCAAACCACATTCAGAACCTTGAGCTCCCTGCTATTTATGGGAAGTTTGTCTATGAAGACAATCTTATAACCAAGAGATACCCTGGTAAAGCTCAGGAGACCAAAAAGGCCTTGACAATTTCACCCATATCAACTGCTTTCTATTCCAATGGTGTTGTGTAGGATTTCCAAGATGATTCTGATGATGAGGTTGACCAAAGAACCAGTGAGGAGTACCTAAATGATCTTCAAATTGAATTTCATGAAAGGGCACTCCTTGCAAATTCAAAAAGGTTTTTTAAGAAAAACAAATTTCCTTCTAAAGCAAATGAAAACACTGAGTGTTTTAAATGTGGCAAAAAGGGCCATTTTGCAAAATATTATTTTTTCAAAAACAACCTCAGAACCATCTTTCAAGTTTTCAGGAAATAACTCTTTTTCAGGACCCAGCAAATTTCAACCTAAGTTGCTTCAATCAAGTCAAAGATTTGAAAAAGCCCCTCAAATTGACTTTGAAGCCAAATATAGGAAGGCCAAAGCCAAACTTGCCCTCCTTGAATCATCCTCATCAGTCACTCAGCTACCTCAGGCTCCAAAGCCTCCTCAGGCCAAGAACAAAGGGCTTGTTGCTGAAACATTTGACTGGGATGATGTTGAAGTGTCATCTGATGATAATGAAGAAGTTCATGTCAGTGCCCTGATGTCCCTATCAGATGACAACAAACTTGCTGTGGGAAAGAGTCATGCAAGAAATGGAGAATGGGTTAACATCACAATGAGAAAGGTAAACATTTTACTTTCTATGGATGATGATGTTGATTGGAAATATTACTTAGATTATATTAATGTTGATCTTAAGTATGTTGAAGAGCAAAGACTTAATTTGTTTTCAAAATTTAACAAACTGAGTTTTGAATTAAATCAATGTAGAGATGAATTACTTGCTTTAAAACAAGCTAAGCTTGAAAGTGTTACACTTCAAATTCAAAATTCTGAACTTGTAAAACAAAATCAAGCTCTTCAGGAAGAACTTAAGAAAGAAAAGGCTGTCATTTGGAAATGGACTCAGAAAAACCCCAAACTCTATGAAACTCTGAGTCTCACACCCAGCACCAAAAAGGTGGACATGGGTGAAGATCAACTCACTGAAGAGTCTGGGGAGAGTAGCCATTCATCAACCTTTTTGTCAACCAACATACTCTTTAGCAAAGAACTTGCTCCTAAACCCAGTGATTGGATTGCAAGAAACAATCCTGATAGTAAGCTGCCAAATTTTAACACTGGAAGAATCCTAGAACCTGAAAGTCAGGCTATCAAGGACCTGCTAGGAGTCACTAATGAACTTAGTCCTACTGAGTCCATCACTGAGTCTAAGTCTGATTCACCACTCCCTCCACTGAAACATCTTCAGGGAGCAGAACCCAATTCTGACCATGCACCATCAGTCTATCAACCCCATTCTCCCAAAGAGAAATCAGGGTTAGGAAAGACTATTTTGAAAAGACCTACTCCTGTACCCACTGAACACCACAAACCTTCAATGCCTACTGAAGTGAAACCTGAAAGCACTGATTCAAAATTTGATCAGCTTGCTGAACTTGTCAGAATGCTGAGTGAGAAAATTGAGTCCATTGAAAAACCTTCTGACTCAAAAGTGAAAAACCCATCAGTATCCTCAAGTTCTTCCAAACCAAAAACCACACCCAGACCTTCAGGGAGGTGTGAACTGTGCAATTATCCAAATCACAGCACTGATAAATGCTACAGAGTCCTGTTTTGCATGATATGCAAACAAGAGGACCACAAAACTTGTGATCACATCCCCCACACTGCTTCTTTAAAAGCAAGAGGTCTATACAAAACTCAAGGCTATCAGTATGCTACACCTTCCAAACAAAGACTGAAGGCTAAGCCTTTCTTGCCATGTCCTCACTATGGTTTCAATGATCATCTTCCTGATGATTGTATGATGAAAAATTGCTGTGACATCTATGGAGATCCCTCTCATGAAACCAAGGGACATGACAAAGTCATTCAGTCCAGAAGGAAAAACCCCACCAACACTTCTCAGTCACCTGAGGCATCAACCTCCACAAAATGTAAAACATGTGGAAGCTCAGGTCACACAACTTCAGACCATGATTCATTATCTGAGTTCAAAAAAGTCCCAGAGGACTAAGCCCACTAGCAAGTGGGTCAACAAGAAAAACTAACCCAGTTTACTGTTTGTGCAGAAACACATCAAGGATCCTACTTGGCATCTAGACAGTGGATGCTCTAGAAGTATGACTGGTGTGAAAAGTTATCTGCACAAATATGTGGAAGAACCAAGACCCAAAGTAGTATTTGGTGATAACTCATCAGCTCCCACTGAAGGTTATGGTTCAATAAACTGCAATGGTATAGTTTTTTACAAGAATAGCTTATGTTAATGGTCTCAAGTACAACCTGATAAGTGTTTCCCAACTATGTGATGCCAAATACATAGTTCAGTTTGATGACAAGAGAGGGACCATCTTTAATGCCAATAAGGAAGTTGTGTTGATTGCCCCCAGGAGGGACGATGTCTATGTTCTAGACATGTCATCCCTGACCCAAAATGGGACTTGTCTATTCTTAAAGGCAAGTGAGACAATCAACTGGCTATGGCATAGGAGACTCTCTCATCTCAATTTCAAGAGCATCAACAACCTGGCCAAACAGAACAAAGTTTTGGGCCTTCCATCCCTGGTGTATACCAAAGACAAGCCCTGTTCTGCTTGTGAAAAAGGAAAACACCAGAGGGCATCATTCAAAACCAAACAAACCTTTTCCATCAAAAGCTACCTACATCTTCTTCATATGGACCTTTTTGGACCTGTCAGTCCAATGTATATTCACCATGAGAAGTATACCCTGGTCATAGTGGATGAATACTCAAGATACACTTGGGTTTACTTCCTGATCAAAAAGAGTCAGGCAGCTGAAATCATCATGTCTTTTTTTTTTGGGTAAAGGGGAGTAATCCTGCACCCTGGTAAATATATTAAGACCAAAACGTTTGAGTACAAATGGAATGTGGCTGAATACCACATTAACCTCAAGCAAATACAGCTTGATAGACAACTGACCTAGAGCTTCTGACATGCCAAAAGCTCATGACAACTCTAGAAACAAAAAGAACCTAGACCAAAAACAAATCAAGCTAACCAGCAGCATCATCCGTGAAAGAAGAACTTCCACCATAAGCAACATTAGGGAATAAATTAGCTGATTCATCAAACATGTTATCAACACAATCATCTTCACCATCTTCATCAGTAGCTAGAACATCATAAGGGTTGGATGTAGACACTTCACCCCCCTTAGAGGAGAGACCTTTAGACTTCAACTTAGATGACGATGTAGGCACACTACTAGTAGCTACCTTTTTAGGTTCACTAGTAGTCTTCTTTGGCTCATACCTGATAGTCTGTTTGACAGAAGTACCAACAATACCAGGCTGGCTTTTACCTTTTTTCTTCTTACGACTCACCTTTTGGAAACCATCATAAGCAGGAGGAACCACATTTGAAGTAGTAACAACAGGGGGAGTAGTCTCTTTGTTAGTACAATGTTCATAGATGTGCCCAAAAATCTTACATAAAGTGCACCTAGGAGGCCTCCATTCATATTCAACCCGGATAGATTCTTTAGTAAAACCATCCCCTGTAAGAGAGGGGACACCAATAGTGATAACTTCTACGAGCTCATCCATTGAACCCACTTCAATTAAACACCGAGCAAAACTGCTTCTACCCCAAGAATCCTTGCACATAGAACTTGTGTACGAATCCAACATAATAGGTTTGCCAATAAATGAAGCAATCAAGTTAATACCATCATCTTCAAAGACTTGGAGAGGCACATCATGCAGTTTAACCCATATCGGAATGCGAGTCAACTCTTCCTTACATAAGCTAGTACCAATAGACGATTTCTTGAGAATGATTGGAGATTTACGAATCATCCAAGGTCCATTTTCCAAAACAGATTCTAAACCAGCTTGAGTATCAAATTTAAAAAAGAAAAAACCTTTGTCATTCATCATGATCTTTTTCAAACCATACTTAGCCCAATTATTCTTAACATAGTAATCAACCACAGGAAACGCCATTCTATTACCAATAAAATAGCCATAAAGAGTGTGCTCAAGTCGCGCACTAACCTTTTCAACTATTCTTCGAGGAATAGACACATTAACACCTTCACAAACAGCCTCAGCAACCAAAGAACTAGAATTAGTTGCATTAGTTGTATTAACCTCCACGTAGTCATTAGTTGTAGTATCTTTGCCACTCACATAGACATCCATTAAACCACTCATAGCCTCATACACTTGTGAACGCGTTTCACAATCCAAATTAGGCCACATCGGATATTTACCCGCTTCAATATCCTTAAGGAATAAATCAAGATCAATGGCAGATTTAATCGAAACACCCAACACCCCTTCAATAGTATCGTGTTTACACTTGATAGACTCACGGATGTTATCAACCTGAACATGAGGAGATGTATCACAAGAATTTACAGCTATAGGTTCCGTCGCCACACCTGTAACATCCTTAGATTTAGACTTCTTCCTCATGGTCACCTTTGACAAATCAATAGTAGCACTGTTATCATCAGCCATTCTAGCATCAATATCGACCTTAGGAAGACCCACATTCTCCATAACAATAAATAAAAACAAGAAAAAATCGAAACCCTAATTCTGCGCTGAGAATAAAACCCTAAGAACCACGTCAATCTTAAAACGAGAGCCTCAACAAATCGTTAAAGCATGCATTAAATACCACACAGACTAACCGACTTTCATGATTGATTCGAATAATGAAGGAAAGTCGATTAAAGAACCAATAAAAATACCAGCGATTATACCAAAACCCTAAGGAAACCGAAACCCTAATTCAATCAAGACTGAATCCGAATAAAAAGAATGTTATTAGACTGAATTTAATCATCAGAAACACGATTGTTATAAGGATTAGAACAAGACTGGAAGAATAGAGATCGATTTAGGATGTTAGGGTTAGAGGAAAAATCACCATTGTCGCCAGAGAGATACGTGGGTTTTTTTTTCTTTGGTGTTTCTTTAACATTTTGAAATCATCATGTCATTTGTCAAGAACATTGAAAATCAAAATGATGTCAAAGTTAAACAAACCAGGACTGACAATGGCACTGAGTTCAAAAACCAAGACCTTAAGTGTTTCTGTCATGAGAAAGGAATTTCTCAAAATTTCACTTCTCCCTATACTCCTGAACAAAATGGAGTAATTGAAAGGAGAAATAGAACACTCATTGAGGTAGCAAGAACAATGTTAAATGGCTCAGTCCTCTCAAAACATTTCTGGACTGAGGCAGTTAAAACAGCTTGTTACACTCAAAATAGGTCAATCATTGTGAAAAGGCACAATAAGACTCCCTATGAGATATTCAAAGGAAGGATCCCTGACATTAGCTACTTTCATGTATTTGGGTGTCCTGTGTTTATTCATAACCACAAGGATCACTTAGGTAAGTGATAACGCTCAAAGTTAACATGTTTTTATAAGCGTTATTAGTGTTTTTGTGTATGTTATTTGGTTGTTTTTATATGCTTTTGCCACTAAATCGTATCAAAGTATGTTTTTGTAGCATACGTAGCCAAATGTAGGAAAAATGGAGAAAAAGTGAAGAAAATGAAGTATATGCGATTACACGAAGATTCCCAAGTTCAAAAGTCCAATCTGTGACGCATTTCATAAGGAGAACCTAAGTTTTGTCATCTCAAAGTTCCAAGTTCAGAGTTAATCAAGTTTGGATAGTGCATAAAGAACTACACAAGGAAAAGTCAAAGTCCAAAGACTTACCATCCGATCGGTTGGAGTATAACCAATCGGATGGCCACAATTACCACAATCCATCCGATCGGTATCAACCCGCAACCGATCGGATGGACATCTTGGCCTGATTTTACCAACTTTTTGTGCATGAATCTTGGTCTTTTGTCCCATGGTTCTAGGCCCTTCTTAGTGTCTTGTTGTGCAAGCTCCAGTATTTAAGTCCCTATACATTAATAGGAGTATTTGACAAGCCTAAAAGGACCCCAAGAGTACACAATTGAAGACACAATTCAAGAGATCAATTACTTCTCATTACTACTCTCAATTACTATCATCATCTAGCTCTCAAAGAAGGAAAATTCGTGCAGAAAGAACCAGGAACTTTGGAGGACCAAGGAAGCAACATTTGGAGGCAAAAAATCTCAAGAAATCATCACCAATACTTAGGTTATCAATACCTTATCATTTGTTATCAATTCCAAAGCATTGTAAGACTTAAAACCATGGATTCTAATGTTAAATATTCTGAGTTTATTTGCATGTTTGCTATGAGTGGCTAGTAGTCTTTTTACACTTGTTTTGATGATGTTTTATGCTTAGTGATAGTTATGATTGTGATAACATGTTTTAATTCAATTTCAAGTCAATCCTAAGAACCAATTGTACCTTAAGTTTCATCGTGACATTTTTTGAGCCAAGGTTAACTAATTGAAAATAGTTTCAAGGGTCGAAAGATTTGTTATTATTCAACTAGTTATAATCATTTGTCTATGAATGATTGTTTTTCACCATAATTATTCCTGACTAAACAAAGAAACAAGAAGTATGATTGTAATGAGAATGCTTTTATAACATCAAATTGGATTATTTGTAAACCTTTAGTTGGATGAAAGTTTAGATGTTTATAAACAATTGTAACCTTTTTGTCTATGAATAGGTTACCTTTTGTAATGACCATTTCCTAGGAGTATTTGATTTGTAATAAGAGTTTGTTCTTGTGTTTAAGATATTCACCATACCTTATGAACCTTGGATGGATCTTGAATTGATTGGTTTACACTTAAAGCTTGTTTTTATGAACTAAAATCTTGACGAAGGTTTAACTTGTAGAAACAATAGATTAGACCACCATCTAATTATCACAACCAACATGTTATCAAAAGTTATCACAATCATGTGTGTCATTAAGTAGAAAACTAGTCTAAACTAGTGTAGTTTTTTTTTATATTATTGAATTTGCTTATTATCTTATTTGCGTACATTAGAGATTTACTTTTAGACTTATATTTTGATCACTCAAAAATCCCTGCGAACAATCCTGACTTACCATCATATCTTCCTATAACGGACGAGTACACTTGCTCGTATGTGTTGTTTCTAGATTTGGTAATTCACCCTTATAAATTTAAAACTTGCATAATAAAACGCACATCAAGTTTTTGGCGCCGTTGCCGGGGATTTTGATTGTGTTTCTTTTAAGTTTTAAAAGTCCGTTTCTTTTCGTGTTCGTTTTCTAAAAATTTTTTTTTTCAGTAGCATCCAACTGATCGGATAGACATCCAACCGATCGGTTTGATATCCAACCGATTCGGATAGAATTTTCTGTTTTCGAAAATTTTATTTTCTTGTTCTTTTGTTTAGGTAATTGATTCAATTCTTTTGGTAGTTGTATGAACACTCGTTCTACTACTGAAAAGCTTAGTACACCTTTATCCAATCCTGAAAGTTTGTTTCATAAGAAGAGATCTTCATCTATTCTTAATTGGTTTGATAATCTTTCCGAAGAACATCCGATTTACGATCTTTTTAAACCAATACCCATGGCTGACGATCAACCCATGTGGGCTGCCAATCGAACCGTAGCACCTACTCCTGGAGCTGCTATTGTTGTCGCCGACCTTGGTGAAAACTTTACCGTTAAAGGTCACCATCTTTCTATGATCAAAGACCGTCAATTTGATGGCCGTCCGCGGGCCGATCCGCATAAACACATTGCCGAATTCATTGAAATTTGTGGCATGTTTCGTTATGGAAATACCAATGTCGATGCTATTAAGCTCAAACTTTTTCCATCATCACTCGCCGGAGATGCCAAAGTATGGTATAACGAATTTACCCCAGGAACTATCAATACTTGGGAGGAGATGAGGCAAGCTTTTGTAAGCCGATTCTTTCCACCTGCCATGTATGATAGACTAATGGGAGAAATCCGTGCTTTTACACAAAATCCTAATGAATCTCTTGTTGAAGCTTGGCTTCGCATGAAAGATTTGCTTCGAAGTTGTCATGGTCATAATTTAGGACGAGGAACAATAATCCAAATCTTTTATCATGGTCTTGATGAAGCATCCCAAGCAATCCTTGATGCCGGAGGAATTTTTCTTTACAAAACACCTAACGAAGCATATCAACTTCTTGAAGATCAAGTACTCCTTAAACTCGATTGGTCAAAAGATTCCAAAACCAAACCCTTACGAAAAACCGTTGCTTTTGCCGAAAGTTCAGATAATTCGAAACTCATGGAGAAAATAGAAGCCTTGACTTCTAAAATCGACTCGCAATACAAAGATATAAAAGGAGAAATGAAAAAAATGCGAGATGGCTGTAATAATTGTGGAGGAAATCACACATCATCCGAGTGTGATGACCAACCTATGAATAGACCAAACGAAGGAGAAGTCAATTATGTCCAAGGAGGATATCGTGGAGGAGGTTTTCGTGGTAATTATTACGGAAGAAGTTCTGGAAATTGGCAAGACCGCCAACAAAGGGATAACAACCGTGATTTTCAACCCCGAACAGACAACCCAAACCCACCAAATTCTGATAAAAAGGAAGAATCTGATTTCGAAAAAATGATGCGAGATTTCGTAACTGCTCAAAGAATTACAAATGAGTTTGTAAAAACTCAATTTTTCAATCTCAAAACCAAAGTTGAGCAAGGTCAGAAAAATCATCAAGCTTCTATCCAGGATCTTGAACAAAAAATTTGGTAGACTTTCTGATCAATTTTCTTCTCGAATTCCTGGTACATTACCAAGTAACACCCAATCCAATCCAAAACCGTCTGGATCAAATGATAAGAATTATCATCCACCACAAAACAGAAATGAGCATATCAATGCTGTATTCACTCGAAGTGGTCTCTCATATGATCCACCACCCGTTCCTACCGATAATACTATTATTCAAGATGAGGAGGAGGAAGAAGCTGAAGAAGAAGTAGCTGAAGAAAAACCAACCCAAACACCAATCAAAGAAAATACCGTTCCACCAATAAAACCTTATACACCGAAAATACCATATCCACAAGCCCTAAGAAAATAGAAAAGAGAGGAGCGAAATAAGAAGTTTATAGAGATGATCAAAGAAGTTAGAATTAATGTACCCCTCGTTGATGTTCTAGCTGGAATGCCCAATTATGGGAAATATTTGAAAGAACTTCTTAATAATCGAAACAAGTTGGAACAAATTTCCGCTACCGTTCTCAATGAAGAATGCTCTGCTATCATTCAAAACAAAATTCCACCAAAATTAGGAGATCCCGGAAGTTTTCTTATACCATGTACATTAGGAAACAACATCACATGCGATGCTTTAGCCGATCTAGGTGCAAGTATCAATTTGATGCCCTATTCGTTGTATTCTAAACTTTCCATCAATACATTGAAACCTACTAAGATGAGTATAAGATTAGCCAACCATACATACCAATATCCTGTTGGGGTTGCTGAAAATATGCTTGTTCAAGTTGGTAAATTTGTTTTTCCTGTGGATTTTGTCATCTTAGAAATGGAGGAAGATAGTCGAGTACCCTTAATCTTAGGAAGACCTTTCTTAAACACTGCTGACGCCATGATCAAAGTCAAAGGCAGAGAACTCAATCTTGGAGTAGGAGAAGACCGAATCACATTCTTAATCGATAAAGCAATGAAATATCCAAATTCCAGTGATGACACATGCTATAACATCAATGTAATTGATGAAGTCACTGAAGAAGAATTGGATGCATTACTTGACGATTCGAAACCATTCATGACTACTTCAGAAAAGATCAGTGAAACAGATTCTGATAAAGAATTTGAGGAATTCATGGAAGTAAAATTAGAAGAAGAAGAAGAAGAGAAATTTGAAGATATCACTGAAAAAGATCAAATGAAAATCAAATTATCTCTAGAAGAACCACCCACTGATTTGGAACTTAAACCCCTTCCCAATAATCTCGAATACGCCTACTTAGAAGAAAATTCACTTCTTCCAGTAGTCATATCGTCGTTGCTCGAAACAAATAAAAAAGAAAGACTCGTTTCTGTTCTTAAGAAGCATAAACGCGCTTTTGCGTGGAAAACTTCTGATATTCCAGGAATTAGCCCAGATTTTTGCAAACACAAAATCAATTGTGAAGACAGTACTAAACCTGTTGTAGAAAGACAACGTTGACTCAACCCCAATATGAAAGAAGTTGTTAAGAAGGAAATCATCAAACTTCTTGACGCATGAATTATTTATCCTATCGAGGATAGCCCATGGGTGAGTCCAGTTCATTGTGTTCCGAAGAAAGGAGGAATGACTGTAGTAACCAATGAAAGGAATGAATTAGTTCCTACTAGAACTGTCACTGGATGGCGAGTATGTATTGATTACAGAAAACTTAACAGAGCCACCAGGAAAGATCATTTTCCTTTACCGTTCATGGATCAGATGCTCGAACGATTAGCAGGAAACAAATACTTTTTCTTCCTTGATGGTTTTTCGGGATATTTCCAAATTCCTATCGATCCAGCCGATCAAGAGAAAACCACATTTACATGTCCTTTTGGAACCTACGCTTACCGGCGTATGCCTTTTGGTCTATGTAATGCACCTGCAACTTTTCAAAGGTGTATGATCGCAATATTCCAAGACATGCTTGAGACATCTAAGGAAGTTTTCATGGACGACTTTTCAGTTTTTGGTGATTCTTTTGAAACTTGTCTTTCCAATCTCGATAAAATTCTTGAGAGATGTGAAGCTGCACATCTAGTTCTTAATTGGGAAAAATGTCATTTCATGGTAACTGAAGGAATTGTGTTAGGACACAAGATATCAAGTTCAGGAATGGAAGTAGACAAAGCTAAAATAGATGTTATCACCAAATTACCACCACCAACTAACGTTAAAGCCGTTAGAAGTTTTCTAGGATATGCCGGTTTTTACCGCCGATTTATCAAAGATTTTTCAAAAATGTCACGTCCTATAACTAAACTTTTAGAAAAGGATTCTGTATTTGATTTCAATGCAGACTGCATTAAAGCTTTCGAAACATTGAAAAGTCAATTGACTAGTGCCCCAATTATGGTTGCACCTAATTGGTCACTACCATTTGAACTCATGTGTGATGCAAGCAATTTCACTGTTGGAGCTGTTTTAGGACAATGTGAAGGAAAACATTTCCGTCCTATATACTTCGCTAGTAAAACACTAAACAATGCTCAACAAAACTATACGGTTACGGAAAAGGAATTATTAGCCGTAGTTTTTGCATTTGACAAATTCAGATCTTATCTTGTGCTTTCAAAAACGATAGTTTTTACAGATCATTCCACACTCAAATATCTGTTTACCAAACAAGATGCAAAACCGCGTCTTATCAGATGGATTTTACTAATGCAAGAATTCGATATCGAAATAAAAGACAAGAAAGGAGCAGAAAATTTTGCAGCTGATCATTTGTCACGTCTCGAGAATCCGAATTTGGAAGAATTAAAAGAAAATGAAATTAACGATTATTTCCAGATGAAACTCTCATGATGATAGATAAAGATGATGATGAGGAAGTACCATGGTTTGCAGATTATGCAAATTATCTTGCAGGAGATATTCTTAAAAAAGGGATGAGTCACTACCAACGTAGTAAGTTCTTCTCAGAACTAAAACACTATCATTGGGAGAAACCTTACCTTTTTAAAATGTGCAAGGATGAAATGATACGAAGATATGTTTCGGGTGCCGAAATAAGAAAAATTCTTGATGAATGTCATCATGGCCCAACTGGGGGACATTGATGCTGGATTCTATTGGCCTACAATTTTCAAAAAAGCATATACTCTTGTTCAAAACTGCAATTCGTGCCAAAAATCCGGTAACCTTTCTCGAAGAGACGAGATGCCTCAAAAGAGCATTCAAGTCTACGAAATATTTGACATTTTGGGAATTGATTTTATGGGACCCTTCCCTAAATCACACAAATACGAATATATCCTCGTTGCAATTGATTATTTCTCCAAATGGGTTGAAGCTGAAGCTCTTCCTACTAACGATGCACGAGTTGTTGTTAACTTTCTCAAAAAGCTTTTTGCTCGCTATGGAATTCCTAAAGCTTTAATAAGTGATAGAGGATCCCATTTCTGTAATAAACAAATGGAGAAAGTAATAAAACGATATGGAGTTCATCATCGTTTTGCTACAGCTTATCATCCACAAACTAGTGGTCAAGTCGAAAATACCAATAGAGCTCTAAAAAGAATACTTGAAAAAACGGTTAATGACAATCCTTCCGTTTGGTCAAGGAAATTAGACGACGCTCTATGGGCATTTCGTACGGCATATAAGACACCAATTGGTACAACACCATACAGACTCTTGTATGGGAAAACATGTCATCTACCGTTCAAACTTGAGCACCGTGCTTACTGGGCGCTAAGAAGCTGTAATCCTGATCTAAAAATAGCTGGAGAAAAGAGATTTTTGCAATTGCATGAACTCGATGAGTTAAGACTTCAAGCTTATGAGAACTCCAAGATATACAAAGCAAGAACCAAAGCTTACCACGATAGAAAGCTGAGAATTCGAAAACAATTCAAAGCTGGAGATAAAGTTCCGCTCTTCAATATAAAATACAAGTTTAAAGCTCCGAAACTCAAGCCAAAATGGTTTGGACCATATGTAGTGAAACATGGATTTCCATCAGGTTATGTTGAACTTTATGACAAATATGGTGGAAGATTCATTGTAAATGGGTACCTAATTAAACTCTATTATGATAAAGAGCAGTTAAACGTAATATCTAATGAAGAAATTCCACCCGAATTTGAATATGAAGCTACCACATTCATGGCTCCACACAAGGGAATGATCCCTTGGGCACACAATAATGGTTTTATCTATGATGCTCTTCCTAGAGCATGGGAAAATGTTACATTGGAAAACATAGATGAAACAGGGGAGGGAATTGTGATAGGAAATGTGGTGTACATCCCTAAAAGGAAATTTAACACTACAACTACATAATCTATTCGAAGTTTGAGTCCGGCTGAGGACTCGTTAATAAAACAAGCACTTCTCGGGAGGCAACCCGTGTGTTTATTTTTAATATATTTTTCAGTGTCTACACCCCAAAGTTTTACCACTTGGTCAAACTTAAGTGTGGGGGTGTGCCACTAATTTGAATAAAATTACAATGCTTTTTGTTTGTTTGTTTTTGTTTCTAATAATGCAGGTGTTGAATGCAAGAAATAGAAGATTGGATAGGAAGATAAAACCGGATATCATGGTTTATTTTCTCATTTTCCCTACTTTCATACTTTTAAGTTCGTTTATCACATTGAGGACAATGTTTAACTTAAGTGTGGGGGGGGGGGGGGGGGGGGAGTAGGTAAAATAAGAAATTAAGTCTAATATCGATTTAATTTTTAAATTTTGTTTGTCCTTATAATCTAGTTGTTTTCACACTTTTAAGAGTAATTTATTAGAATAACTGGATCTATCCACTGGAAAAAATCAGTAATTTTGAAAAAATTGAGATGTGTCCCGATTAATATTGCAATCCATTCTAGGATCGATAACATTTGCAAGCGCACATTATAACCCTTTCTACTAAATTGTGAGGATTTTAGCCTATTCATATCTAGCATACATCTTATATGCTCGAATCTTTTGTTATGAGTGTGCCGGTGATTTTATTTATTCTAGAACTTGTACTTGTAAATCATTACGAGACCGTTATGAGATTACATTTTTGTAATATAAGTATACATACGTGATAAGAGGCAACCTTAGGATTTTAACCAAATAGCCTTCCTTATTGATTTTTAGCTAGTCACATTGATTAGTTAATTTCCAATTTTTAACCCTTTTGTTAGCGTTCATCTTTAACGCTAGATACCCCTAGTTACACCCTCCGAGCCATCCTTTTCATTTTGTTAAATCCAGAAAAATACAAAAAGATTTTACACTTTAAACCTTATCCTAAACCCTTGTCAAAGTCTAAACGGTGGGTTGCTAGTTGCTTGGTATGTTGGATTGTTTTTGATGATTATTAGTTTGCCACACTTCACCAATCATGTGTGTGCCATTCCGACAAAGACGGAGACTGCAGCTTCTTATTTGTATTTTTGTGGTGATGCTTATGCGAAGTGTGGGGGAGATGTGATGTATTTGCTAAAAAAAAAAAAATGAGAATAAGTCATCGCAACTATAAGGTGACAATTATAGCAAATGTGCTATATGTGAAGATGAAGTTATGTGATATGTTGTTAGTCAATGTGCTAAGTATAAAGAATATTGTTATGGCGAATCGATGTATCTATATGTGGTATTTGAAGAAGTAAGATTGTAACTATAATCATTTTTAGGTTCGTGGTTTGTTTGGTGACTAGCAACAATGGACTTAGACTTGACTTGATTTTTCTTTTAAAACCAATTTCATAAATATTCCCATGCCATATTCCTACCCTTACCAAATTACTTTATCTATCCGGATATAGTAATGGCTTTGTGAGAATATCAAGTGCATGAATATTGTAGTGACCATCTGGTTTTTGAGTAATCAAGAATTCGCGCCAGCAATCTATTATGTTTTTTTATGAGATGTTTGAACATAAGCCTGGTTCAACCCGAAGCCTAAACATTACAACCCGAATAAAAGACCTCTTTTATATGTAGACTTGGTGCTTACGCCATTGCGGTGTAGTTTTGTTTCTTGTACAAGCCTATAGTAATATTTAGATCATGACTGAGCAATGAGTGTGATTTATCATATACACTACCCCATATATGAGTGTTATGAGTGAATTATATCTTATTCATCTTTCGTGAGGTGTTTTAGAAGTGTTAATCAAGCAACAAAATCGTTGGGTATTGTCAAACGTGTCAATATTTCAATTATAAAAGCTTAATAAGGATGATCTAACTTATACTTGTATAAGGAGGATTCTCATCACAATTTTTCAGAAATCACTTCCGTTTACCATGTGGATATTTAGTCTTCTTCTAGATTTACTTGAGGACAAGCAAAGTTTAAGTGTGGGGGATTTGATAACGCTCAAAGTTAACATGTTTTTATAAGCGTTATTAGTGTTTTTGTGTATGTTATTTGGTTGTTTTTATATGCTTTTGCCACTAAATCGTATCAAAGTATGTTTTTATAGCATATGTAGCCAAATGTTGGAAAAATGGAGAAAAAGTGAAGAAAATGAAGTATATGCGATTACACGAAGATTCCCAAGTTCAAAAGTCCAATCTGTGACGCATTTCATAAGGAGAACCTAAGTTTTGTCATCTCAAAGTTCCATGTTCAGAGTTAATCAAGTTTGGATAGTGCATAAAGAACTACACAAGGAAAAGTCAAAGTCCAAAGTAACCTGAACTTACCATCTGATCGGTTGGAGTATAACTGATCGGATGGCCACAATTACCACAATCCATCCGATCGGTATCAACCCGCAACCGATTGGATGGACATCTCGGCCTGATTTTACCAACTTCTTGTGCATGAATCTTGGTCTTTTGTCCCATGGTTCTAGGCCCTTCTTAGTGTCTTGTTGTCCAAGCTCCAACATTTAAGTCCCTATTCATTACTAGGAGTATTTGACAAGCCTAAAAGGACCCCAAGAGTACACAATTGAAGACACAATTCAAGAGATCAATTACTCTCATTACTACTCTTAATTATTATCATCATCTAGCTCTCAAAGAAGGAAAATTCGTGCAGAAAGAACCAGGAACTTTGGAGGACCAAGGAAGCAACATTTGGAGGCCAAAAATCTCAAGAAATCATCACCAATACTTAGGTTATCAATACCTTATCATTTGTTATCAATTCCAAAGCATTGTAAGACTTAAAACCATGGATTCTAATGTTAAATATTCTGAGTTTATTTTGCATGTTTGCTATGAGTGGCTAGTAGTCTTTTTACACTTGTTTTGATGATGTTTTATGCTTAGTGATAGTTATGATTGTGATAACATGTTTTAATTCAATTTTAAGTCAATCCTAAGAACCAATTGTACCTTAAGTTTCATCGTGACATTTGTTGAGCCAAGGTTAACTAATTGAAAATAGTTTCAAGGGTCGAAAGATTTGTTATTATTCAACTAGTTATAATCATTTGTCTATGAATGATTGTTTTTCACCATAATTATTCTTGACTAAACAAAGAAACAAGAAGTATGATTGTAATGAGAATGCTTTTATAACATCAAATTGGATTGTTTGTAAACCTTTAGTTGGACGAAAGTTTAGATGTTTATAAACAATTGTAACTTTTTGTCTATGAATAGGTTACCTTTTGTAATGACCATTTTCTAAGAGTATTTGATTTGTAATAAGAGTTTGTTCTTGTGTTTATGATATTCACCATACCTTATGAACCTTGGATGGATCTTGAATTGATTGGTTTACACTTAAAGCTTGTTTTTATGAACTAAAATCTTGACGAAGGTTTAACTTGTAGAAACAATAGATTAGACCACCATCTAATTATCACAATCAACATGTTATCAAAAGTTATCACAATCATGTGTGTCATTAAGTAGAAAACTAGTCTAAACTAGTGTAGTTTTTTTTTATATTATTGAATTTGCTTATTATCTTATTTGCGTACATTAGAGATTTACTTTTAGACTTATATTTTGATTCACTCACAAATCCCTGCGAACGATCCCGACTTACCATCATATCTTGCTATAACGGACGAGTACACTTGCTCGTATGTGTTGTTTCTAGATTTGGTAATTCACCCTTATAAATTTAAAACTTGCATAATAAAACACACATCAGTAAGTTTGATGCCAAAGCTGATGATGGATACTTCCTGGGATATTCTATGGTTTCCAAAGCCTTCAGGGTGTTCAACACTAGGAGACAACAAACTGAGGAAACTTATCACATTACTGTTGATGAGAGCACTGAATCCACCAGGTTCTCAAATTCCTCAGTTGAAGATATTGGTATTGATGACTCATCAAGATATCCCCCTAATGAGTATCATCCTGAGAACAACACCTCAACCCAATATCAAGCTGATGCTGATGTCTCGTACTATATCATCCCTCACAACCTACCCCAACCAACCATCAGTGAGTTCATTGAAACTCAGCAGGTCTCCAATGAGACTACGACCACTGAACAAATTGTTCAGGAACCCACAGAACAAATTGTTCCCTCAAATGTCACTGAAGCACATATTGATGAGTCACCTCATGTTCCTGAGTCTGAACCCAATCTGGCTCCTTCAAGCTCAAATTCCTATCCTAAACCTCAGGATAGCTGGACAAGATCCAAAATTATTGAGCTTGTGAACATAATTGGTGAACCCACTGAAGGCATGCTTACAAGAAGCATGGCTGCAAAACTCAAGGCAACCTCGACCAATATATGTCTTTATGCTGACTATCTCTCAGAGATTGAGCGAAAAAATGTCAAAGAAGCCTTGACTTATGAAAGTTGGGTTCAGGCCATGAGAGATGAATTAGAAAAATTTGACAGAAATGATGTCATGACCCTTGTTGAATGCCCCCAGGGTGTTTTAATCATTGGTATGAAATGGGTCTTTAAAAACAAGACTGATGAGAATGGCACAGTCATCAAAAACAAAGCAAGACTGGTTGCCAGAGGATATAATCAACAGGAAGGTATAGACTATGAGGAAACCTTTGCACCAGTTGCTAGAATGGAAGCCATCAGGATCTTCCTTGCCTATGCAACTTACATGAACTTTAAAGTTTACCAAATGGATGTTAAAAGTGCATTCCTAAATGGTAACATCAAAGAAGATGTTTATGTGCAACAACCTCCTGGCTTTGAAAGTAGTGAATACCCCAACCATGTCTACAAGCTTAACAAGGCCCTTTATGGAGTGAAACAAGCTCACAGGGCATGGTATGAAACTCTTTCAGCCTTCCTGATCCAAAACAAGTTTTTCAGAGGAAAGATTGAAAACACACTATTCATCTACAGAACAAAAAGTGATGTCATCCTGTTTCAAGTGTATGTTGATGACATCATCTTTGGCTCAACAAGTTACAAACTTTGCAAACAGTTTGAGAAACTGATGACCACAAAGTTTGAAATGAGCATGATGGGCGAACTCACATACTTCCTAGGACCCTAAATCAAACAAACTGAAAAAGGAATATCCATTTGCCAAGAAAAATACTTGAGGAACCTACTGAAGAAGTATGAGCTCACTGACTGCTCTTCAGTAAAGACACCTATGGTTCCTCCAAACAACCTTGGCCTTGACCTTACTGGCAAATCAGTGAACCAAACCCAATACAGGGGAATGATAGGCTCCCTGATGTACTTACTTGCATCAAGGGCTGATATCCAATTCTCAGTCTGTCTGGGTGCAAGATATCAGGCTGACCCAAAAGAGTCCCATCTCACTGCTGTAAAGAGAATCTTCAGGTACCTGAAGGGTACATCAAACCTTGGTTTGTATTACCCAAAATGTTCAGGATTTGATCTCATAGGGTACACTGACTCTGACTATGCAGGATGCAATATGGACAGAAAAAGTACCTCAGGATCCTGTCAATTTCTTGGTGGTAAACTTGTGTGTTGGAGTACAAAGAAACAACAATCAGTGGCCATGTCCTCAGCTGAAGCTGAATATATGGGTGCTGCAGGATGTTGTGCAAATGTACTATGGATGAAGAGCCAACTGAGTGCCTATGGCATTCAGTATAAGATGGTACCTATCTTTTGTGATAATACAAGTGCCATAGCCATCTCAAATAATCAAGTACTTTATCAAAGAACCAAACACATTGACATTAGATACCACTTCATCAGGGACCACATCATGAATGGAGAAATTGAATTACATTTCATCCCCACTGAGTATCAGCTAGCTGATATCTTCACAAAACCTTTGGATGAACCCACTTTTACAAGATTGAAAGCTGAATTGGGCATGTTGGACATAGAATCAGGAAACTAATCAAAAGTGTTCCAACCTGATGTAAATTCTCTAGGTCCCTGATCATATCCTTCTTGAACAAACCCATTCCTGAATGAAAAATCATTCAGGGGGCTCATGATGAAAAATGGCATTGAATACCCTAACTAAATGCTCTAAGTACTTAGTTAGTAAATGTCTCAGGTAGGTAACTGATTCCTATTAAATATAGGAATATATGTCGCTTACACAACTGGCATCCACCTTATTGGGCCCCCACATCTCTATCACCAAACACCCCTGAGCATTAAATGCTCTCTCACACACAATAGTTGTGATGATTTTTCTCTGCAAAAGTGCATTATTTGCAGAGCCACACAACTGTTCACCCCATGATGTGAGAGAAAATAAGGGCAATGGGAATCGTGATATTAAATGCGGATATCAAACCCATATTATTATGCCATTTTGGTTGAATAATAAAAACCGTTGGTATCCGCAACATCACTACCCTAATTCCCACCCTATAAATATCCCCACAAAGAAGAACACACACATGCTTTCAAAACCTTAACAAAACTCTTGCAAAATTATTTCAAGAATCAATTTGTTTTCAAAAACTCTGTGTGCTTCTTCTTTGATCAAAACCAGACCTTTTATCAAATAAAAATGGCTTCTTCAAAGGTCATCAAATACGCACCCAATATGGATTTCCAAATGGAAAGCGTAGACCTCACCAAAAATAATGTGGTGGGGAACTTTGCCTACCCTGAAGGGTTCCCTGAATACATGGATGTAGTGAAGGTCCTACAAAATTGTTTTCTCACTACCACATTCACAAAAACCCCCTCAGTCATCTATCATGACTACTTCAGGGAATTTTGGTGCTCAGCGGTGGTTGAAAACCCTGTTGCACCAAAGGATGCCACAATCAAGTTCTCAGTTAAGAATGGAACAAAGTTTCTGACTCTTAACTATAAGACCTTTGTCAAAGCCACAGGCCTTGACTTTGCTGAGAGCTCTGCCACCCAACCTACTGAAGAGGAAGTTAAGGAACTCCTCTAGAGACTTGGGCCCTATGATAAACTTCATCCTGAAGTATCTCCAGGGGCCCTTCTGTCCAAAGCCCCCATCATAAAAACGTGGTTTCCTGTCCCCTGGAGGATTCTGATGACCTTTGTCATTCAGGTCCTTGGGGGAAACAAATCCTCAACTGAGCAACTGAACACTACTTAATCATTGATAGTGTTCTGTCTCATGGAGGGTGGAAAAATTGACCTTGGAGAAATAATCTTCTGGGACCTCATAGCAAAATTAGGGGGGAAGTCTAGGCAAAAACTCATGTCTTATCCTAGATTCATTTCCTGTGCCCTACAAGACTTGCTTGGGTCTGTGTATGCTAAGCCTGATGCAGTAGGCTTTCAGCCTGATGTCTTACACAAGGCTAATTACTCTCATGACCCTCTTGAGGTTACACCTGTCACCCTGACAACATATATGCTTACTGCTATCCAGGGTGACAATAAAATTTCACCAGTTCCCTCTCCCACTAAAAAGGTGAAGAGGAAGAAGGGACAGGGGCCCAGGAAGGTGGCTCAACCCAAGTCACTCGCCGATAAGACCTCTGCCCCTAAGCCTGAAAAAAGGGGGCAACAACAAAAACAGACCCTGACTGCTGACACCCTCAGGATAATTAGCCAATCTTTGGCCCCAAAATAAAGGCCAACGGAGGGCACTGAGACATCACACTCAGTGTCCTCGGGCGAACCCGTTCCTAAAGGCTCTGCTGACATAAACAAGTCAGTGGAGTTAGAACCAACCAAACCTTCACATCCTGCTAAAGACTCTGGCAAATCACAACCAGAGTATCAGGGAGTAAGGGGTCCTAAACCATCGGTGGGGCAGCACTACTCCACTAAGAAGGGGACCCACAAATAATCACATCCTGCCAAAGGCTCGGGTAAATCACAACCCAAGCAACAGGGATTTCTCGTCCCTAAACCTTCGATAGGCCAGAACAAGCCTGTTGGAAAGGGGGCAAAACCACTCAGGTGCCTGATAAGGACATTCCAAATCAAAGCTTTTGTCTGAGGGCACAAAAACTCATCCCAAAGACTCAGAGGGAAATATACAACCCGCTGATAGGGACACAACTTTCATGGCTCCTCATGATGGCACTGAGAAACACCCATCAGTGTCTGAAGGGGTCACGGGGGACAAAGATTCAGAGGGACAAAAGCCACCCGCTGATATGGAACCCATAACCACCCCCGGAGGTGCGCATAACTTGGGAACTGACCTTGAGGACCAGGTAGATAAAACCCAATCTACCGGATTTGAGGGGTCAGGACCTAGCCGAAATAAAGGCAAGTCTTCTTATGAAGAGGAGCCGGATAACCTCCTGTTGCAGATTACCACACTGGCTGATGCTCAGGCCGCCCTGTTCAGTGATGATGAATTTCACAGTGATGAGTAGATTTTTGAAGCTGGAGATGATATGGTGGTTGAGGAGACAGTCCCTGAATCAATTCCTCAGTCTCCTCAACCCTCTAACACTGAGGCCGCTGAAACTAACTCTACATCAGAGTCCTCAGAAGATAAGCAAGCTCCTCTCACTGAGAAAGTTTTCACCAAATTCATCAAGAAGATTACTAACATTTTGTACAGGGGGGTCACTGACGAGGTGTTTGACATGCATACTGAGCAAGCAGTCCACTACCACCTCCTCAAAGATGCTGTTGAAGACTTCAATGATGATGTCAGGGAGCAAAATTCCACAGTCACCTACTCCCTGACACAAATGGTCTCTCAACTCAACCAGTTTTTGGAATCCATCAACAAGCTGAATACAGGGGTTCAGTCTGTTCAAGAATCGGTCAAGGATGATCCTGAGTTAACCAGGAAGCTTCTTCAGGCATCTGAGACTTATCAGGTAAACTCAGTGACCCTCACTGAGTTACTTGACTTTCTAAAGGGATCGAATGTTCAGGGTCTCACCACAACTATGGAGTCTCTTCAATCTTCCTTCACCAAAATGGAAGAATCAGTGGCAGCTCAATCCCAAAGGTCTACTTCTCTGGCATGGACCTTGGGATCCAGGATGACAGCTCTTGAAAATGCTCAGGCTACACTTGACTCCAAGGTATCTCACATTCAACAGGATACTCAGGAGATCAAGTATATGATGACGGAAATTTTCCAAGCCTTCAAGGGAACATCTACTTCTTCTTCAGTACAACCAACACTTGCCATCACTGATGCTCAAGCAAATGTTGAGGGGGAGAATGCTACTGAAGCCCCTAATACTGAAGAACAAGATGCTGGACAGCCCTCTCACAATGAGGGGGAGCATGTCACTGAAGCCACACAAATCACTGAAGTTCCACCACAACAGGAACCAGTCTCCTCCACTCTCAGGCAGGACAGAGGAAAAAGTATTGCTACCACCTCTGAACCTAAAATTGTACTCAAGCCTGCCTCAACCATTGTCAGATATGATCCTGATGAGCCTATCAGAGTCCCGTTTGAAATCAATGGAGTAGTACATCATCTCACCAATGCCGAAATTCAAGCTCACATGGAAAGGATGAGCAAGCCTGCCCTTATAAAGGTTGTTCATGAGGAAGCTGAAAAGATTGGTCTGGATACTAAGGAACTAGCCACAGAGCAAGCTGGTGTAGCGTTTAAAAAGGCTCAAGAAGAAGAGTTAAGTGCTCTCAAAAAGAAAAGGGAAGAAAAGCTCAGTAAGGATGCCCACATAAGGAAGACCAGGATTGAAAGGTATACTTGGGTGATGAAGGAAAGGCGGAAACCTGAAACCATCACTGACATTAAGATCCATCGCAACACCAATCCTGAAATAATCACTGTCTTCAGGGGGGGCAAGATAAAAGAGTGATGGAAGTTCACAATCCATTCAGGTTTGCTAACTTTGGCATCACTGAACTTGATGAGCTTCATCCCATCATTGCCAAGAAAAACAATGTTGTGGTACCCAACCTTCTCAAGTCACTGAAGGAAAGGTATGACAGACTGAAAGCAATGCCTGAAGCACCAAACATTCCCTCCCTTCTTCCTACTTCAACAATAGAGACTGCTCCATCCAAGGCTTCCAGGAGGAAAAGGAAGCATATTGAGATGGAGCATGAGATCAAAGTACCAGGGCTGGACTGTGACAGGTAACTTCCTGAAGGGATCACTTTTGTGAACAATATGGTCCTTGAAGCACCTGAAAGAGGCTTATGTTTCACTGATGAGTTTGGAAACCTAGCTTTCCAAAGATGGTCTGATATGGATAAGGCAGGAATTAAAGCAATGCTCATGTACCTCATGCTGGCGTCCCCCATCAAGTGTACTGAGAACAAAAGATTCTGCCAGGACTTAGAAGCAATGATTAATGAATATCCTGAAAGACATCAACTCAGAATAAAGAAAGCAACGCTTGAAGCCCTTGGATACCACCTGAACATCTAATCTGCAACAAAAACTATCTTTTTATTTTTGTAATTTGTAGGACTTGTAATAACTATTAATAAACTTTGATGTTTTGTTAAATTATGTGTCCTACTTATAATTACATCAACATTCAGTAAGAGATGAAGAACCCTTGAAACTCATACTGAATCAAGAGACATTTAGGCTATTTGTATGTTCAAATAGGGGGAGATTGTTGGGTCACTGAATTCCCCAATCTTCTTCTAACAAGGATTTGAACATAAAATAACCTAAGTGTAAACAAGTCACTGAGTGAACAGTAACTCAGTGAGTTATCTTCAGGATGCTTAGACCGAGCCTAAGAAGAAAGGTTCTCCATTCAGTGAGGCGGAACTCAGTGAGTGTGATTTAAGCCAAGAAGAAGGTGATGGGTTTAGTGAGGATGACAATAACTCACTGAACCCCAAGACTCCTCAACAACTATCATGGTACTGAAGACTGATGACTTAAAGACTGAAGTTTTGGCGAGACTGGGCGGGAAAGTTAGAACTGTTTCACTAAAGTGCTTTATCACTTTAAGGTCAAACTTTCCCCAAATGGTTAAAACCAGGCTGTCATCAGAAAGTGCCTTTTGGACTTAACCCAAAGAAGTTTCCCTTGCCAGAGAATAAAATCTATCAAGATTTTATTAAGGAACACTTAGGTCCATTGTATAATAGAGTTGTTTACATTTGTGTATAAATAGGTAGCATAAGTGAGGAGTAAAAGTAGACAAGTTTGTGCAATTAATGCAAAGCATTCACAAACCACTTTTACTCCTCCAAAGAACGACATAGCCCCTGAGATAGCTCAGTGGGTCCTTAGTTGTCACTCAAACATTGTTTTGAGTTTAGAGAGGAGTCAATACCACACTTGTCATTTTCAATCCCAAGTGTTATTCCGCAAACACTTGGGTACGATTCTTTTGATTAACTTCTAATAAAGAATTAAACGTTGAAAAATATTGTCTCTTATCTTTACGTTGCTTTATTTGTAATCATTATATACTGTTAGGTGCCCATATTGATATCACACAAGTAAAGAATGAGATAGATATAAGGATTGGTTGATTACAAGATATGAGAGAATTATAAAAGCAAGAGTTTCATTAATATATCAAAATAACCAACAAGTATTATGATAACATAAGCTTAGTATATATAGGGGAGGAGTAGGGCAACACTCCCTTCCTCCCTCATACATCTATTTCGTGGGTTTGTAAGCCTTATGGGCTTTTACATGTTGCCCATTTACTAAAACATAAACATAAATATTACTAGAGCAATCTAATACAAAATGTAATGACCGAGACTTGACTAAATACTAAAGTATGTTCCCAACAATCTCCCCCTAAGGGTCGGTCATCACGGTTGCTGAACGTCTTCATCTTTGTCTTTGACTTGTGACATGTAAAACTTTTGACGTCTTCAAAAATGTTGTAAAATGAATGTACTTTGCTCTAAGTCTTTATTCTTTGGTGATGATGTTGTCATTGTGTTATGAAGTAGTCTGCCGTTCGTCACTCCTGTGTCTGTGGTGGTTGTCCGCCATTCCAACATGCTCATAAATCTTTGGACTTAGTCTTTCATGTGCATGAAGTTCCTTTTCATACATATTGATCTTTAGTCATTAAACTTTGGAGATTCTTCTTATTGATGTAGAATATGTCTTTGAACTTTGTGGTGCTTAGATCTTTGGGGGAGCTTTCATTGACTTCATGATGTATGCATGAGCATGCTGGAATCTACCATCATGGAGGTGATTTGTACCTGCAGGTAAACAGTTAGCAATAATCAACCGGTACTTACAGATAAGGAATTAGAGCTCGTCAACAGCATAGTGTGAAGACTCCTTCTAATCCTTATCAAGGCCGTTCCCATGTCAGATACTCCCGAAGGAGCTTACGAGACCTACTAAGTAGCTCAATGACTGGGTGAGTCGCTGGGGATCACTCCACGACTGTAGACCGCTATATAACCACCACGAACACTAAGCGTAACCCTTGTGAGGTTACCGAAGTGACCTACTGTCAGGGCTGTTTGATGTTGACCCTGGCAGGAATTTCCGTTCAATCATTGAGAAATACATTTGTAGTTATCTCATAAACGTTCTCGGCAGATTGCTAAGATCTGCGAAGGACTCAATAATTTACAGCTGGTGTCCATTGATATAGAACACCAGTTATAGAAATACTAAGTGTTCCTAAGAGATCTTTGATGTATCTCATGGCTCTAGACTCAATAAGTGCACACTTAGGTTTCCTATGCGGAGACTAGGGAGGGGTCTCCTACTTCAATATCAACCATCTCTAAGAGATGTGTCGATAGATTACACCGGTTCCCCGTGAGAATGAAACAAGCTCTTTCAAGAGAACTTGAGTGGTTAAGAAGGTTTAGTGCATTGCGTCACTGGGTCCATGACGACTTTATCTTAATACCGGTGTCGCCTTAGCAACAACCAGTAGCATACGAATTGAACCCGGTGTCTGCCCTAAGGTTGAACATATGGAGGGCTATTTCTTTTCACCCTTTTCTTTACTTTTCTTTTTAATTCTTCAACTCCTTCTTTCCCTTTCATTCTTTTCTCCTTTTTGTTTTTTTTTTTGTTTTTGTTTTTGTTTTTTTTTGTTTTTTTTTTGTTTTTTTCGTATCATACCTAAGGACTTCTAATTCTAACTATTGGTGATGTCCTTGGGTAGATCCCTCTGGCTCTGGCGGATCATAGGACGGTTTTTCCTATCTTAATCACCTTATAACTCCTTGATTAACCGACAGTAGCCAGAAACCTTTGATAGAAAATCTCTCAAAGTGTTTGTGATAATCAAATATTTTGGTTAACACTTTGAGAGTTTTGTGTACACTTTTGAAGGGCTCCCCCTTCACATGTGCTCATAAGTATTTAATAAATTTGCACATGCGGGAGGAGCAAGCATTTTTTGAATTGATCCACTTTCTGTGAACAAGACCGATTCGAGACACGCTTACATCACTAGTTAGACTAGCTTGAAGTTATTACCCGGCCTGGTCAAGTCCATAGAAAGTTTCTCGAGACGGTACTTTTCTACTAAGACAAATCCTTTTCGAGACACGCTTACATGGCTAGTTAAAGAGTTCCATTGTCAGCTTTTAGGTGACAACTAGCTCTAGTAACTAACTTGATGTTATTACCCGTCGAGGATAAGTCTTTTCGAGATTACGAACTTTTATTGTTTCGTCAATTCCTGGGTCAATTATGAGTCTAGCTCGCACAAGATACAACTTTTAGCTTTTTGACCACTTATATTTTAATCACTTTACCATTTTCTCCCCCTCAAAAATAACATATAAAATGATGTTTTTGATAATCTTTTAGATTAAAATATGCCTTTTTAAGTCTTATGGGGAGATTCACCAAGAACTTTTGATTTAGAACAAAGTAGTTTTGTTTGACAAGTGCTCCCCCTCAACAAGTGATTAGGTCTTATTGAGGTGAAATACTTGTCCTTTTGAGCAGAATTATGAAAATCATAAAACTTTTGATTAATTCTACTCAAAAGTAAGAAGCCTTCACTCCTTATATTAGGATTGAGGCACTGATGCGTACCTCAGGGTCCTTTCTTTAAAAGATCGGGTTGTACACTGTAATGTGTGCACAAACCATTATGAATAAAAGTATTGACAAATCAAATCAAGATCTTACAAACTTCTACCATTCAGGTCTCTGAAACGTCAACACTGGAATTCCTGGTCTGCCTCCCATATAGCTTTCCAATCTCCTAATCTGATCCCTACGCTTTAACCGGTTCTCAATCCTTGTGATGAATCTTCGAGCTTGTCTTGCCTCATCGGTATTCCACCTTCTGGATTTGTTCAGTGCAACATCATCTAATCGGCTTTTTATTCCATCTCTGACGAACTTAAGAGTTTCATCACAGAACTTGTGGATTTCATCATAGGCCATGAAGCAGTTTCGTCGGTTGATACTGCGGTAGGTGAACCCAAATGCCGGATGCTTGATCAAGGTGTATTGAGATTCATGTTGAAGGTTGGGGATGTTGTAAAGGTTAGGTTTTGTGAGATTCAGCTTCTTCTGGTAACTTTCCACTCCAAGTTGAAGATCTTCTACTCGCTCTTTGATGACGATGTGTCGGATGAAAATGAATAGAGCTGTGATGAAGGCAAGCTGCATGTCCTTAGGTAGGTTGCAAAGCTTTCCTTGGACTTTGAGCAGATACATATCTTCGATGTCATTAAGGAGTAATCGTGGAAATTCTGACTCGGAAATCTCATACTCTTGTTCATCAAGTCTTTTGAGTATGATTTTGTTGAGAAAGGAGTACCCAAAGTGAGTGACTTTAGAGATAAACTGAATGGAGACAATCTTTAACTCACTTGTCACATTACCCATAGTCTGATTGAGTCTGCTGCTTCGATAATACTGTGCCCGGTTTTCTGGCCAATGGTGTATTCCATAGAGTGCGTTCCGGTCATAGGCAACAACTTTGTCGATGAATAAGTCTGAGGCTTCTTCTTCGATAGCGTTGTTGAGGTATCTAGCTGCAGGGATTGAGATGGTAAGTGATGTGGCGTACTTCGTTTCAATTTTGCTATCGTGTTGTAGAAATTCCAAGTCATTGTTGAAGAAGAATTTGTAGGGTACTTTCTCTTGTTTCGGCTTTCCAACCAAGGGTAGAGGTTTGGTCCAGTCAGTGTAGTATGGCCCTTTGTTCTTTGATTAGTAATCGATGTTGGACTCGGGGTTTAGCCAGTCAATGTCATTAGACATTGCACGGGCAATGTTTTCTAGGTGATATTTGAGTTCAACAGAGTTGGCCGAGCGGTCTTTCAACAGGTTGAATGCAACATTCTTTACCCTTCTCAGCTCTTTCTTGCTCATGTTCTTTAAACCATAGTCCCTCTGCAGAAGTTGTGCATATTCCATTGTATGGCCATCTTGTGGTGATTGATTTTCTGCAAGAGGTGGTTGAGCTTTAACCATTTCATCAAACCAAGAGTACTCAGCCGCTTTTTCTTCGTGCATCCATTTAAGAATGATTTTGGGTTTCTTAGGTTCAGTGCTTTTCGAAGAGGTGTCCGGTTTGTGCTGATGATGTTTTCTTTTTCTTTCTTTCTTCTTTGTTGATGATGGTTCGGGTTTTTCGTCAGGCTTTAGGACCAGATCCTGATGCCTTAGGTTGTTGAGTTGATGTCGTGGTTGTTGGAGGTATGACCGGTTGTTTGTGTTGAGATGAAGGTCCTTCGGCTTGCTTCTTAGCCTGAGAGTTAGGATCTTTGTCTTCATCATCTCTTTGACGGTTAAGTTTATTGGCCTCAGTGCTGCAAGATTCTTTGGACATCTTGGCTTGTAAAGCTTCCCACACTTTAATTTCTTCAGGTGTCATGGTGGTTTTACTTGCCAATATGTTGAAGAGCTGAGCCTCTAACTCATTTGCTGTCATTTCTTGTTGTGGTAGAGGTGTCTTGTCAGCTCGGAGAGTGAAAGAAGTAGTTGTAATCACTTTCTTGACGGCTTGTTCAGCAATTTTTGTAAGTTCATCCTTCATCGGTTTTAGCAATTCTTTCAACTCCGTAACCAAGTGTTGTTCCATGTACTGAGTTACTTGAGCAGCCAATGTAGCTTCCATATCTTCTTGTACATCTTTGGCTAAGAAGGTGTCAACTTTTTCATGCATTTCCTGAACATTCGTCATTTGCTTTGTCAATTCAGCAACTTGACTTGCCAGTGATTCAACTTGACTTTCTAACTTGCTTTTCTTCTTTTCACGAACTCTCTTTACTGCCCTCTTAATCAACTTAGATGCAGCTGAGGCTTCAATTCTAGACGGTTTCTTGACTGATTCGTCATGTGTTGGTTGTGATACAGGAGGTGATGATTGTGAAGATTCAATGTTGGTGGTTGTGTCTTTATCATCTCCTTTAGGTGATTCGGGTTTATCCTTGGGCACTTCTTTCTTTTCTGCAACTTTAGCTGCTTTAGCCCTTAATCTCTGCTCTTCTGCCAATAGGTCAGCTTCTCCCTTTTACCTTAATTCTTCTGCTAATTTAGCTTCTTCTTCTTTTCTTTTCTTTGTTTCTTCTTGAAGTCTTAATTCATCGGCAAGTTTAGCTGCCTCTTCAGCTTTCCTGCTTTCTTCCATTCTAATGGCTTCTTCCAGTTTAGCTTGTTCCATTTCCTCAAGCCTCGCCTCTTCATCTTCTTGTTTTCTCTTGAGCTCTTCCTCTTGAGCCTTTTCTCTATCCTCCATCTCTTCCAAGGACATTAGGTGTGGAATATCTGTATCCATATGGTCTTCCACATCATCATCTTCCCTCTCTGAAGCATTATGCATCTCTACATCTTCAGGTGTAATAGTGGGAGATTCGTAGACTATCATATCAGCAGTGGTTCCCGTTTCCTGAGTTTGATCAACTGGAGTGGTCTCAGGGATACTGCTAGACCCGCCTGCTTCAGGAATACTACCAGATCCTCCAGCCTTGGTTGTTTGAGTAAACAGAGGTGGCGGAGGTTGATCAGCTTGGAAGGAGTCGATTCTGCTATGGAGGAGACCTAACTTGAGTGCTCGATCATTTTCTTCTTCCACAGATAAACAAGATTAGTGTGAGCCTCTTCTTGTTGTTCTTGTTCTGCAGTCATAGGTTCCTTCATCTTTTCTATAATATATTCATAATCGAAACATATATGGTTCTAGTGTTCTTGGATCAAATGAAGAAGAAAGAAAGAATAATAGAAGAGTAGAAGAAGAAGTTTTAGAGAGAGAGAGAGAGAGAGAGTAGAGAGAATTGGGAACTTAGAGAAAGAAAAATGTGGAATATTAGATTGCTTGAAGTTCCAACCCTCTCCCTTGGGTGGGAGAGGGTATTTATACAAACTACTTGGTGCCTCATGAAACAGGCTGTAGAGCGAGCACAGTGGGTGAAGACCCGACTCAGTCCACGGATACTATTTACATATTAACTAACTAGTAATCGACTAACTAATAATAAACTAACTAACTACGAGCTTACTTAAATGCTATTACAATAGTTAGGTGACTGAGTCTTTTATAGGAATATTTGTATTCCTAACAATCTCCCCCTAAGCGAGGTCACCTTTGGAAATTAAGCTCTTTGATCTTCAAGCATTCTTTAGACTTTGTAGCTCGTAGGTTCTGATTCTTCACTTTTCACCACACTTTGTACATCAAGCAATGAACTTGTGATTTCAGTTCCTTTGAGGTGAGTGATCTTTGAGCTTTCTTTGAGATCATCAGCCAAAGTAAATCTCTGAGCTCATCCATAGCATTATCGCCTTCATGTGATGTAGTGACTTTAGGACCATCATGCTCACACCCTTCTGGATCAGGAGACTTTGCATTAGAGTTGTGGATTAGGAGACTTTTTTCCATCAGAGTTGCGGAAACATTGTTGGTAGTCTCTCAACATTTGTTGTAGCAAGTCTCTCATATTTAATGATAGTGTGGAGGATGTGTGAGCATGAGGTATGGATTAACCCGATTCAGCTGGAGACTGGAGCCATCAACGCCATCTTTATATGTGTCCCTGAAATAAAACAATTAGAAATAAAGATAGAGAACGAATCATAGCTTTGTCATTCGTTCTGCGAGGACGGACTACCCTCCGGTTTTGTGAAAACCGACCTGTGATCAGGTAGAGTCTCTTTTAAAGAGGACTCTCCTTGACAGGAATTTCCAGCTTGTGGTGATGAGTTTTCCGAAGAATCCACTTTGGAACTCTTCATACTTAGCATATTCTCATATCGGAACGTCTCAAAGCAGACAGCACGATATAGTGAATATGTGAATTGATATTCACGGATTGATGAAAAATTGATTTATCGAAATCACTCGCGTGTCATATGATAAACATTTTTAGACACGACGAGATTTTTATACTTAGAATCACATTTCCATCAAAAATACTTTTGTTTGAAAGATTATACACAACCAATGTGCTCGAAAAATTAGTTTGTGAGCACATTGAAAGGTTTTAGCAAAAGTATCCGTCAATCCATATCCTGGAACAAGTTTGATTCAATATTGAATCGCACCATTGTTGCTTTCCAATTGTCACTTGATCATTGATCCAAGATGGATCTCACATGTCACCTACCAAGAGCTTGAGTGATGTTCGCTCTAGAAGGATTTCCATCTTCATTGTGAATATTTTCATATCACTCGGATGTTCTGGCAATACCACAAGGATAATGCGTAGGACTCTAAATATTTTATCTTACTTTCCACATTGTGTAAAACAATAAGCATATTGGAAGTGTGTCCTAACGAGATTTATGGATGATCTCATGGCTCTAGACTCAATAGTGCGTTTTGATCCGCTCCTGGAGACTGGGGAGGCGTCTCCTGTTTTAGGTATCAACATAACTCGCAATGAGCGGTCGATACATTTCATAGGGTTCCTCGTGAGAATGAAACAAGTTCTTTTAAGAGAACTTGAGTGGTTGGGAAGTTTAGTGCAGTGCGTCACTGGGTCCATGAAGTCTTGTCTTCAATACCGGTGTTACCTTAGTAACCGCCAGTAGATTATGAATTGAACCCGGTTTTTTCCCTAAGGTTGAATATTTGGAGGGCTACATCTTTTCACCCTTTCTCATTTCATTTCTTTTTCAATCTTCAACCCCTTCAGTGCTTACCGAGACTTCACCACTAGAACCTTGTTGGGTTTGTTCCAGTCCTAGCTCTATCTCAGTCCGCACTCTTCCCTTTCTCACTTTACTCCTTTTTTCAATCATTCCTAAGGGCTTCTAATCTATCTAGAGGATTGTCCCTGGGAAGATCCTTCCGGTTCTGGTGGGAATTCATACCTAACCTTAACCAACCTTATAACTCCATGCATAAAGATAAATGGTCGGTCTTTGGTATAACTTCCACAAACGCCTTTTGCTCCCCCTCAGTATGTGCTTCGATATTCGAAAGAGTTTAGCACATATGTGGGAGCACATTTATTGAGTCCAAAAGATCACATTTGATTATCAGATTCCATATTTAAATCACATTCTCTCCCCCGATCAAAAATTTTAAATCTTTTGAGATTTTGGATCCCAATTGATTTAAATAAGTTAGAAAACGTTTTGGGAGAGAAATGCGGTTAATTTTTAATATTTTCTGATAAAAGGAACTTTTTCTTGCTCCCCCTCAAACAGTGAGGGAGGTTGTTATGTGTCAGATTTGAAGAGTTTGCAAAAGATTCGAAGTTTTAACGAAAGCTCTTTGAAAATTTACTCATTCTGACACATAACCATCACAAATCGTATTGTTGCTTTTGTTTTGTACAAAGTGTGGGGAGGTTTGATGATACATAAAATTTTGAGAAAATCACTCACCCCCTCAATCAATGACGGATGTTAAAACATAAATATTTTCATAAAATAATAAAGTCATTGATTGAGTGAAAATTTTATCAAACTTTTGAGTTCAATTTGATTTTCAATCAAAATCTCATGGTACCACCAAGTTTTGCACAAATATTTTCCGGAAAAATCATAGAAGGGAAAATATTTGGTAGTAAAAAGAAGATTTCTCTTCTTTATCAAGAAATAATGCACTGAAACGTACATTAGATCGAGGGTGCATGAATATAAAGTAATTCACGCTCGGATGAATGGCACCCTTTGCGAGGAACAACCATCTTTTTGGTGACGTGTTTTTCTCATTTGAAAACTGGGTTGCTATCTGAAGTAATAGCAAGCCATATTTTTGAAGTCCGGGTTGCAGTCTGAAATGACTACAAGCCATAATCTTTAAGTCCGGGTTGCTATTTGAAGTAATAGCAAACCATTTTGAAAGAATATTTTTAGGAACGACATGTTTTAGAAAAAAAACTTTATTTGAAACCGAAAAAACTCTTGCTCAAGCATATGTATGATTCCGTGTCATTATTGAATGACATTTCTAGAAATGTACATAATATTGATTACACAAGATACATGTCGTGAGAAGAATATATATATATATATATATATATATATATATATATATATATATATATATATATATATATATATATATATATATTTCTAGAAACGTACATTTTTTTAAATCTATATACAAGGATACAAATTAGTTTAAGAGGATGTTGACATGATTACCGAAATGAGAGTATCGTTCAGCTCATTGTAGAAGTCTGTAGTCAACATCTCTTAAACTTTCACCACCAAAGCTTTCGAGACTCCTGAATAATCGTCTGAAGCGGGAGATGCCATGATAAAATCTTAAACGGGATTTTACAACTCTTGTGACTTAAACCGAGAGATCGATTCTCTCCCGGGATTTTACTAAAGTCAACAAAAGAAACCGAAAGATGTAATATGCGAGTTAAATTTAGAGAGAGATCTTGGATAAGTGACAATTAGCATTAAGTGTCAAGTTGCAACAAGTCAAGTTACAATAGATCCAATCGTAATAAGTCAAGTCGTAAAAATTAACTCACAACGTCAAATTATAATCAGACTAATCGAAACGACTTAAGTCACAACAATTCACCAAACACAAGTAGTTATCACTGGAATCTCACAACTGAGTTAATCGCTAGACACCACCAAATTGCAGAGTTATAGTCTCCTCAATGTGAAGCTTTGGTAGCTTCCCCCCAAACCGACAATCATCTTCATGAGACCACTTCCCCAAGTAGTGGAAATGATGCAAAAAGTCTCATTGTATGAAGCTCAAAGACCCAAAGGAAATGATAGCACCGAAGTAACAAGGTGAACCACGGATCATCTCAGCGGTTATTAATCCCAGAATGTATGATGAAACATGACCCTGTTGTGCGTCCCCGATGTACACTTTACTCTGCGATTTTGAGCAGTTGTCTATTCAGGGGAATAAGATAACAACATCTTCATTTCACCAAATGCTTTCCAGTTATGTTACACATACCAACTTAATCCATATTGTACGCATGTATCCAACACAAGAAGAAACGATGATACCAAAGTAACAGGTTGAAGCACTGATCATCTCTACGGATATCTCCTCCAGAATATATGATTAAGCCCGATCACGTGATGTCACACCCCCAAAATACCTGAATGGCAGCGGAATGGAATACCTGGGGTTGACTGCCATAGCATCACAGTTACAGTTTCATTGAACGACCTAAAGTGTCGTTTTGAAAATACATCGTTTGATTCATTTAAAATATTCAGAGTTATAAAACATAGGTCCCAAAAGTCTTGAGAAGTTTAAGGAATTAAGTTTAGTACAATCAAACGATAGTTCATAAGTGCATGAAAATCCAAAATGAGACGCGTCATCCTTGTTACTCAATGATATGACTCCATGCATGCCATGTAGAATATGTCTTAATTACCTGAAAATACATTGCGAAAACGGTCAACAATAATGTTGGTGAATAATCATAGGTTTGTAAGTTAAATCATATGTACATTGGCCACAAGTATAAAGTAAACCGACAAAATGTCAAAAGTAATACATTGGCTCTTAAGCTCATGACCCCGAAGCTAGACGTTACTTGGCCCCAAATGAGTGTTTACCAGACACTCTAAATATATTAGACATGAAATGCATCCGTTTTCCCGTTGAAGCAACCCAAACACGGATGGAGGAGTCACCCTCAATAGATCTATTCACTCACTCTCGCTTGTAGATTAATTAATGGTCCATGATAATAAAGGGGACTTGTCGTGACGTGGTAATAAGGCAACTTAAGCAATGTAAGGAATTTAATACTTTGGCATGTACAAAAATAAGTGATGCAATGTATTCTCCCCTGTGGGATTTGAAATCAAAATATTGAATTAAAACGGGGCTATGAAAACTCACCTGAAGTGATAGTACAATGTGATGAAATAATCGGGACAACAAGGCGCGAACACTAGCCGCAACCTAATATGAGTAATAACGATCTACTTTAGATCATGAAGTGTTGTAATGAATATTCATGCACATGATACCTATACCACTCGTAACTTGAAAATACTTGTTATCGTCAAAGTAGGTAATTTCCATACTTCGGAAAAAAAAGTCCAATTAGGAGTATAGAAACTTGTCGTAATATATCGTATATAAAATGTTAGTGTTATATTCCTCGTTTTGAAAACCTTAAGATAACGTCTAGTAGTCGCATAAATAAACCTTGGGTCGTACGTACTTCGTTAGTTAAGAATAAAATCCTTGTATAAGAAATCTAGAAAATATATCATTTAGTACGTAGTTTTATTATTTCTAGTAGTGACTAAATATATATATAGTTTTGACGATTTTAAAACGTGTACAACTTGGTCGTTTTAAGTTTATTTTTCTCGTTCTTTATATCCACGGATTCGTCTTAGTATGTATTAATATATTTTCGATAGCTCGGCTCCTCTAGGTTACGTCTAACGCCTCTATTTATCCGTCGAAAGTTGTCAAACAGCATGTAGTTTTTCAGAAAATAGTTTTCGTCAATTAACTTGCAAAAATCATAACTTCTTCGTTATAAGCTCGTTTTAATCCGTTCTTTCGCCCACGGCTTCGTTTTTGAAAGTATTTTCTAAATCTTTGGTCAAAAATTACCCATCACTTACTGAGTTTCCCATGTTTTAAAAATATTGACAGTTGGTATATGTAATGTTTCAAAAACTATTTCTTGGGTTCCAATCTTGTTCCAACTTCAACCAAACCACTTTCAATCACCACAAAACTAGTCTAATCCTACCATACACCTTCTTAGGGTGTCATAGGTTCCTAAACATCATAAATCAAGTGGATCTAACAAGGATCTAACTATAATCAATTTCTATGGCTCAAAAATTAGATATGTATAAAATGGAGTGGTATAAATAGCATATGCATGTAGATCTAGTATATATATCATATGAATCTTGTAAAAACTTGGTAAAATCATAAGGATGAGTTTCATACACTTACTTGAAAGATAAATGAGATTTTGAGGATGAAAACCTATGTAAACCTTGAGTTTATATTTCAAAACCCTAAAAGAAGTACAAACTACACTTGAATATTACTAGATCTTGGAAATTTTATGGTTCTTGCTTGTTTTCTTGTTTAGGCCGACCACCCCAAGAAGAGAGAAAAAAGATGATAAGTCTTGCTTTTAGATCTTGCAAATGTGTTGAAAATGAGTAACTTAGGTGATATACATTATATATATTGGACTCAATAATGCATACATGAATGCATAATTAAAATTTCAAGTTATGTAAGAAAAGGGGAATGGGGGGGGGGGGGGGGGGGGGGGAGGGCATTTCATGAAAAAATGAAGAAAAGTGTGAATTGTGTAAGATAGTTGGTGTATTATTAGTATTATTATGTATATATTAATAATTTTAGGGAATACCGGGTACCGAGTTAACTAAAAATAAATTTTAACGAAGTTAACCGGGACATAATAAAGTCGTAAAAATTGTAAAAATATGTCGGGTATAAATATTGAGTGTTTAGATAATTATTATTTAGTTTCTACAAAAACCGTCGTAATTTTAGTAAACTTACGATAATAATTAAATAAATTTCCAAAACACCAGGTAAATTAATATTATAATTTTTATATTATTAAAATGAATATAAAAATATATTAGGATCATAGTCGGGAGTGTCGGACGTGTTAGTCACATTATTAATCGCGTGTTAACGTTTATTTAGAAATAAATATACATAAAAGTTAATTATACAAAAAGTACTAATTTAAATATCCTACGAGTGGAATAGTATGCAAGTGCCATAATGATGATATGCAGACTATTTCTAGTCCGTATGAAGTGTCCCAATGATAATGCATGAATTCGCTCCTGAACTAAGTTGGTTACGCGAATTTGAATACCCGTAAACTAAATTTACGATGAAATGAGTAAAGTACATGAATAGTGTTTTCTCTTCGGAAATGAATAGTGTCATGTGAATAGTAAATTTT
Source organism: Artemisia argyi (assembly GCA_030686995.1). Lineage (NCBI taxonomy): Eukaryota > Viridiplantae > Streptophyta > Magnoliopsida > Asterales > Asteraceae > Artemisia > Artemisia argyi. Next base: position 104,545,252 of record CM060679.1, read on the forward strand.
CTGAACGCTTCTCGGAATCTCAAACTGACACAAAAAATGATGAATAGTAAAATGATGAATAGTGATCGGTGAATAGTAATTGATGAATAGTAACTTCCGAGATGAATAATGAAATTTCGACATCTGAACAAGGACTTGAAATTACGAATTGTGACACGTGAACCTGTTGCGCATCCTTGGTGTACACGAATCTCTCCCCTGATGGTTGCGATCTCATCGGAATCATCATACCATTGTGTACATGAAGCATTAACCAGAAACACTTTACCATAAATCATATCAGCTCATACGAAGATGTCGATAAGCAATATCATCTCACGCTCCAATTGTTCTTCTCATATTTCTTCCCACTGAAAGCTAAAGTAATACATACCACAAGTATCAGAAGACCACTTCCTCCACGTAGTTGGAATGATACACCAAACGCCACAAGTTAATACACTGATATTCTCTGCATTTATGACATTTGTCTTCCCGGGATAACTTCAATTAAGAAGAAGTATTAGGTTCATCACGTGTACTCATTATGCATTCAGATGTATGTCTCCTCCCCCCTTGCTGGTTTTGATACCTCATAATCAGCAACACATTATAGGCACATTTACTTGAAATCTTGTGAGAAGAACAAAATTGGTTTAACTGGATCTAGTGAGAATCAACTGCTACAAAAACTCTCTCTGACTATCTTTACCAACCCTTATGTAGGCTATTTGAAGTGACCACTAATGAAGTAAACCCGATATACCAAATTTGAAACTGAAGTAGAATTCCCCGTTCTTGTGACTTAATCTTGCACTAGTGTATGACTAAGAGCGGTGTAGAGAGTTCGTGCAACATCGAATCCCTAAGTACTCTATACTCTTCAACCAACCAACCATCAAGTATAAGACGTACATCACCTCTTGACTACCGACAACTTCGTGTAAGTTGTGACACTCCTTAAAGTGATAGTTATTTTGTGGTAATAGAAATGAAGAATCACCAAAATAACTAGATATCCAAGTCTTTGTCATTGTAAAGGTAAAAGCTCAAGCAAGGATCTTGAAGAATCTTCATCCAACCAACCCCAACTTCAAGATAACATAAGATCACACCTTTGTGAAACAAACTTCAATCTCAAATAAGGGATACCAAATAAACTCCATGATTACTTGACATTCCATGTCCAAATTCTTGACCATTTTGACATTATAGACAACATTTTTCATTATGTTCTTGTGGTTGATTTACAAAGTGCACAATTGGAGGAACAACAATCCGTAATGAAATAGGACAAGAGGACGGATCATTATTCATGTGTGCAACTTCACAATCAAGATAGTCATCATCAACACCTAGAGGAATAACTGGAGATTGGGTTACTTGAGTAAGCTGAGTAATACTTCTAAATGGTGCATCTTGATCAATGGAGATTGAGGAAGGTGAACCAGTTGAGTCAGCAGGAACCGGAGCAAGAGCTTCAGGAACTAGATGATCAACATACGTTGAAGCTTGGAAGTATTCATCAACCATAAATCCCAGTCATCCTTAGTAAGTAGAACATTAGGTGTTGGAGGAGAGTCGTATAACCATTCTTCAAGCATCAACCAACATGTGGTATACTCACACTTCTCCCCTCAAAAATTTCAAGCGAGATTTGCCATTTTTGATTGAGCAAGTGAATAAGAATACAATCGATCATGTATTTTTATTCACACTTCTCCCCCTCAAAAATTGCATACGAGGTTGCCATTTTTGATTGAGCATGTGAATAAGAATACACTCAATCATGTAGTTTATTCACTCTTCTCCCCCTCAAAAATTGCATACGAAGTTTGCCATTTTTGAATGAGCAAGTGAATAAGAATACAATCAATCATGTATTTTATTCACACTTCTCCCCCTCAAAAATTGCATACGAGGTTGCCTTTTTTGATTGAGCATGTGAATAAGAATACACTCAATCATGTAATTTATTCACTCTTCTCCCCCTCAAAAATTGCATACGAAGTTTGCCATTTTTGAATGAGCAAGTGAATATGAATTCAAGCAAAGATGAGTATATCCACTTGATGACTGAACGAACATGGAGGAAGCATGAACCGTATTGTTGAGAATCGTCAAAACTGAGAAGATTTCTCTTCTTCCAAAGATAAGGCGCACAGAATCGTACACCTTTCTTTTCTTTGATGAACGGGGCCTGAAGTGTTGTCAGCAGATACCATAATGATGACATTGAGGAACGAGGCCTGAACTAAGTTGTTCAAACATCATAGTCGATGAAGAACGAGGCCTAAACTGAAGTATTCAGACGTCATATATCACATGCATCAAAGTTGAGCTTCTTTAACCCCTGATAGATGAGATATCACTCTTTTTGGCAGCCAAACTCTGAGTCATTCCTTAATAGGATTGAATGATGTACCTGCACTTGAGTAAAGACTACCTGCATTGACATTGAGAGTTTGTTTGCATTTATATGGGTTAGTGAAATCAACATCTATACCATTTGGGGTTCTACTTTCAACCTTGGTTTTGCCATCGGTAAGCAACTTTCAGGTAGGTATCTACTTAAGTCCAACATTCTTAAAAATTCTACCAGTTGGAATCCTCTTATGGCAAGGTCTAGGATTGTTAAGCTTCTTATGCATAGTGGAAGATTTGTAATTATTCCTAGTCTCCAAAGATTTAGCTGATTGAATCCACCTAGGAGAAGTTTTAGGTTTGTTTGGCTTCTTATGCATTGAAGTTGACTTACTGTAAATCCTAGACTTAATGGGTTGAACCTTAGCTGTGTTCCTCAACAAACTAGGAGGCATCCTACAAGGTCGTGAGCCTAAGATACCGTCCTTTTGAAGTAGTGCCTTTTTCCTAGCCTGTTCTAGATCATAGCTCTTGTACAAGTCATTTATCTCACAAGAGTTTCTAATCTTAATGCTCGGTTTTGACATTGTTTTCGAACCAATCCTAGAGAAGCTGGGAGTAGGAGTAGCTATATGTTGAGGTTTGACAGAACTAGAAGCAATTATCTTAGGAAAATAATGTGGAGTGACTGGTTTTGTCAAAACTTGTTCCGCATCAACTTGGGAGGTAAACCGCGTTTTTGAAAATTTTGGTCGTTCATATCTAAACGCATTCGGTTGTCTAACAACTGATTGGTTTCTATTTGATTGTGAAACTGGTTTCCCCAAGATTGATGGTTTTGCAAACTTAGTGTTCACACTATTCCCGGTTGCTTTTCTTAGCTCGTTCTTTAATGCTGTAATAGTGAAACCCTTTTCCTGAAGTTGAGCTTTGAATTCATCATTTTTGGCAATCAAAGAGGTTGTTTGTTCAACAATTTTAGTTTTTGTTTCTTTGATTGAATCACACAGTTCTTTGCAATGAATTTTCAAAGACCCATTTTCCTTAAGTAATTCAGCCACATTAGGTTCCAATTCAGTGTTTCTAATTGCAATGGCATTACTTTCATGTTTAGCATTTACTTCATTGCACACATCACACAACTCATACATCATGGTAATTTGATTTTTTAATTTGTTGATCGTTAAGTTTTTGGCTTCCAGCTGAGCTTTCAAATCATTTATCATAAAGAATTCGCGGAAATCAGGAAGTTCCGGATTTTTACACGGTTGATTAGTTTGAAAACTTTCTTCCTTTTGTTGCATTGCAATTTCAAGTGAAATACAATGTTTTTCAAGTTGTGCAAATTTGTTTGAAAGTTTATTAAAAACTTCTTTGTCAACCACATCATTTGATTTAAAAGACTCAGCAATAAACAAAGGATTAACACAATGTTTTTCAAGTTGTGCAAATTTGTTTGAAAGTTCAGCATCCTGATCACTTTCTCCCCTTTTATGATTCATTTTTGTGGAATTAGAGATGGTATGGCTGTCAGTCTTTTCCAACAAATATGTGTCATAAGTAGGTTTAAATTGATCAGAATGCTGTTGTTCATTAGTAAGCACATGATGTTGATCAGTTAAGGGTACCTCAGCACATGACACCTGTTCTTTTTCCGGTCTGAATTCTGTATCCATATCATGTGTAACAAGAGTCACTGAATTGCTGGTACTGTCAAGCTTAACAATCTCTGATCCTTTGCATTCAGCGACTACTGACCCAACATTCGATGCTTTACCCGAATCAACAATACCATCACATGATTTCACCCGACATGCCATCACCTTGTCATCATACATAAGTTTGTGTTGTTCTCTTTCCTCAATGAACTCCTTGACATTACCCATGAGTTGGAGTAGTGTATCTCTGAACATTTCAACCTCGACTCCCGTGTAATTAGTAAAGTACTTATTCATCAATTGACTGTCAAAATCATAATTCTCAGTGAATTGTGAATCAATGAACACTTGGAGTTGGTTTTTGATCACACAAAAGGCAGCCATGGATCTTCCTTCAGAGAAGTTTCCTTTGTCAAGTTGTTGTTCAAGTTGATCTAAATACAGAATCATGTTGACTGTGAAAGACTGAACATCTTGACCAAAGAGTGATGTGAAAGCACGTTCGTAAGCGAATGCATGTTCGTATCCTGTTAAATATCCAGGTCGTTCAAAGAGAACCTTGAGATGTGAGTGAAGTAGTTGAAAACAATCAATGCAACTTTCATTTGCATCATGAAGCACCTGTTGTGGCTGTTGCACTTCTCTCTCAAGTGAATTATAGCACAAAGATTCCCTTTTAGTAGTTTCAGACTCAAAACCGTTAGTTTGTTGTGCTTTTTCAGAAATCTTATGATCATCGATCACGTCACACAGTTTGAGTGTCTCAGATATGGTCGTGTCTGAAGAATTTGACATGATGTAAACGTGCACGGGATTTTACAATTCTATGATTTAAACCGAGAAATAAATTCTTTCGCGGGATTTTACAAAATCAAGAATAAACCGTGAGACACCGAAGAATTGATCTGGTTTGGTTGAAGTGAGTTAGAGTGGTGAAGTAGACAAGTCACAGTGAATATCAGACAATGTTCGTGTGTCGAAATCTGAAGAAAACTCCGTAGATATATCTAATAAGCCCGAAAATATCCCAACCTAAAGTAATAACCAGTTAATCTCGAGTGAAACAACAACAGAAACTCTTGTCCCCCAAGACAAATGAATACCCTTTGTCTAAAAATTATACAAAACAAATACCAATTTTTGGTCCTTAACATTTTGTGATTGCCAATTGACAGCCTACACAAAAAAAAAAAAAAAAAAAAAAAAAATTGGACAAACTAAAGCTCAACAAGAAATCCAATTCGTCCAATGTAACCTGAAGCCCAATTCGTGTTAACAATGGCCCAAGACAGAAAATAAAGTCCACAAACAAACCCTTACCCTACTTAATCAAGGTATATAAGCGATCACTTAATCACAAACTTACACTAACCTTCTATTAACCCTAATCTCTATACCAGCACCACCCACATCTGCTCTTCCTTACTAACACCATAGCAGCCACAAAAATTCATCCTTCTGACCAAGGAAATCACACAGCCGCTTCACATTGGCAAAAAAAAAAATCGTCCTTCGTTGCTTATTAATCAAACGTGACCAGAAAATAAAGACGGGTAGGTTTCTATTTGTTTTGATGTGTAAACTTTTTCTTTTATCTGAATGGAAGAAGATTTGAAACCTTTTGTTTTTGAGCTTTCTTTGTGATTCGAAAATTAAATAAAAGCTTGTGCTATCACAAATCTATGATGTATATCTCATGAGGTTAAGTTCTTATGAACGATTTTGTTAGCAAAATGAGATTAACTAAGATCAAAATTAACTACTAGTTCGTTTCTAGCTTTATTTTCAATTAAGCTGAACGAAAGTGTGACATAAATACAAGTTGTTTTTGTTATTACTTTGATATATTTGGATATTTAAAAAAATTAACTCTTCGATAGGGATTGGTTGTATGTACAAGCCTTAAAATACTCGAATAGTGAACTGAAGTGCAAACATCTCAATCGATCTATGATGTTTATTGTGTCCGTGTGTTTATATCCTTTGAATGAATTCTTTTAATGTCTCTTGACTTTGAAGTACCACACGAGATATAAAGCAAACTGAGATCAATTATTTACATTCGTTATGATGTTGGCAGTAGATGTAGTTGGTGGAACAAGAGAAGGAATATAGGATTAGTTTGACTTGGTGATGTTTGTTGTTGTTGTATTGGATTCTTGTAATATCATCACTATCAACTCGCTACAATGGACAACTCGCCACTTTGACAACTCGCCACTGTGACAACTCGCTACCACAGCTGGACAAGGTCTGACAAATCGCTAACCCCAATTCGCTAACCAAGAAAAAGAGACAAATTGCTACAAGCGATAACTAACAACTCGCTAGCACACAAACGGACAAGGTCTGACAAATCGCTGGCTATAACAGATAAAAAAGTCGCTTTCCAGATCCAACATAAATTGCTATAGAACTTGTCTAAACTCAACAACCCGCTAACAAGAAATATTTACAGAAAGGCAAATCGCTACTAAGAATATTTCAAAAACTTCTCCAAAATTCAGCCAATAGTTACCTTTGCCAAAAACAAATTTCAACAATTGTACGTCATTTTGCAAGTAAAGAAAATAGGAACAAGACTTTCACAAAAAGGTTATATTATGTTGTGTTTTTGCAGCCCTTCAACTATTTGCTAATAAATTAAAAGAATCATGCAAATTGGACTCCCACCAATAGATGGATTTGTTTTGACAATAATTATCTTCGTACCAGTTTTAACAAAAAATTACGAAACAATGAAAACAATTTATTTATTTATTTATTTATTTTTTTTAACACAAATCCGAGAATCAAACCATGGCTCTTGATACCAATTGCAATATATTCATAATCGAAACATATATGGTTCTAGTGTTCTTGGATCAAATGAAGAAGAAAGAAAGAATAATAGAAGAGTAGAAGAAGAAGTTTTAGAGAGAGAGAGTAGAGAGAATTGGGAACTTAGAGAGAGAAAGAAAAATGTGGAATATTAGATTGCTTGAAGTTCCAACCCTCTCCCTTGGGTGGGAGAGGGTATTTATACAAACTACTTGGTGCCTCATGAAACAGGCTGTAGAGCGAGCACAATGGGTGAAGACCCGACTCACTCCACGGATACTATTTACATATTAACTAACTAGTAATCTACTAACTAATAATAAACTAACTAACTACGAGCTAACTTAAATGCTATTACAATAGTTAGGTGACCGAGTCTTTTATAGGAATATTTGTATTCCTAACATTTTCACCCCTTAACCGTTCTTCTTCCAACTTAGCATCCTCTTCAGTTAAAGGGCTTTGAATGAATGTTGTTTCTTTTTCAATTTGATCAACAAATTCATCGATGTTTTTGTCCCAATCTTCTAGAGTCATGTCCAGATCGTCAAGATTATCATCCGGTTTGTTATAAGCTTCGCTATAAACTGGACCACTATCAGATTCGGTTTCTGAGTCGGATGGTTTTGGAGAAGATAGTGGTGTGGGTTCAGGAACTGGTTCAGGGATTGGTTTCTTGACCGGTATTCTAATCTTAAGAGTTCTCTTGTGAGGCTTTTTAGCAGATTTTGTAGAGCTTTTGGAGCTGCCAGACTTACTACCTTTCTTTCCCTTTTTCTGCATGAACGAAGGTAGAGGGACTTCGTCCAAGAATCCTACTTTCTCTTCTTTGAGAGCTTGAACATAGTACTTGTAGTTCGAGCATTTCTTTACTTTTTCATTCAGGAGACAATCGGGAAGTATCTTTCCTTGCTTATGTGTACTGGTATCAAGTCTCTTAATCTGCTTGAGAGTAGACTCATTTCTGAATGTGCTCTTGTCTTCATCATCCCGTCTTTGAGGAATGTCGTCATACTCACGAAGGAAGCTTTCAATGAGTAGCTTGGTGAAGCGAACAAAAGGAATGTTAGCAGTCTTATGTTGAATGTGCCACACTATATCTTCCCAGATAATACTAGCAAAGTCCACCTTTTTGACATTTGCCAAAGCCCAGAAAAGTTTGAGATGTTGGAGTTTGTGGTGTTCGTGACCAGTATCTCTGCCAGATAAGGACTTGGCTATAAGGATGTACATGGTTCTCCATGGTTGTGGAAGATATCTTGTGTTGACCTTAGAGTGTCTAGTCACCACTTCATCTGACTCATCGTATCCAATATCCCGTAACCATTCTATTAACTCTTCTTCATTAGGAACTGGGTCATACTGTTCATCTGGACCAAGTTTGGGTAAACCAAGAATGCCACGAAGAGTATCTTTGTCCACCGTGACTTGTCTTTTATGAAGCATGCATGTGAAAGATTCTTCCCCAAGATCCAGTTGAAGTGTATGCCAAAACTAGTGGATGTAGAAGCAAGCTACAGATGCTGATTTGGTGAGCAGGATTTTGTACGGGTGATAGACTAAAGCATCCACAGCTACAATGCAAGATGATTCATTGCATGTGAATTTGTTGAAGTTGACCCTTAAGTTGTTCTTTCCAATCTTTCTAGAGTAATCGTCGGGAAAAGTTTCTTCCCATGTGAGCTTTGGTTCAGGTACTGGTACTTGTAGAATGTTTGCTTGTTGGGCCATCTGAATTGATCATACACAAACATAGACATTGCAATAATATAATTTGTTAGCACATTTGTTAATTTACTTGTTTATGCATGAATGGATTGATTAGTGGGTGTTTTGTGTACAAAGTGTTGTTATATGATAAACTTGTATATTTGATGTTAAAACTTAGTAGAAACTGATAACAATCAAGTCACAATATGTGTTAACAAATACAAGAGATTACACATTTGAAAATTTACAACACTTAGATAAATTTCAAGAAATCAGACAATGTTACGCGTAAGATTTGAAATCCTACGCATAACATTTCTTATGCGTAAGGAATTATATTAGGCGTAAGTTCAAAAACTACGCATAACTTATATTTTACGCGTAAGATCAAACTTTTGCGTAGGCTAAATCTTATGCGTAGGAATAAATCTTTATGCGTAAGAATGGAGCTTATGCAAAGGTTTGAACCTTATGCGTAAGTTATAACTTATGCGTAAGTTTTTACTTATGCGTAAGATTATTATTTATGCGTAAGAAAAAACTTATGCGTAAGAAATATTCTTTTGCATAAACATTGTCTTATCCAAGACAAGTTTTTCAAAAACGGTCGAATCTTAAGCGTAAGATTTCATCTTACGCGTAAGATGAGTTAATCTTTTGTGTAGGATCGTCTGAATGAAAATCACCTTTGAAAATTTAGTTTCTTTTGATTCCTGAAAGTTTTAAACAACACCACTGATAAAAAATTATATCCTAAAACATCCCAACAGCTTTAAAACACACATTTTATGCGTAGACATGCACAGATCCAATATTTTGCGTAAGAACGCATGAACCACAAATTACAAACACATGAAAACAAGATTCTGGGTGGATAAAGGAGTTAGGCTAGTGTTTAGTACATGCTCAAGAACATATAGACCAATTTATAACAATTTTTAACCATAAAAATGCATAATCAAAACTGCTAGTACGCAAGACCCTAACTCATCGATTCAAGATCCATACATGTTTCTGAAACAATTCAACCACTAAACCGTGTTCCTAATCACATACAAACACTATCCCAATCATCAATTTGTATCTAATCACCATCAATCTGGAATACCCAATTACAACGAATGAACCCTAATTACTCTTTTGATCAATTGATGTTACTGGGCTAGATTAGAGTACAAAAGCATGTTTAGCATAGTCTTAGGAACAATTCCCTTAATCAATTTAATCATAATCACATCAAATCTGTGGGTCTAATTTTACGCAAAACCCTAAAGCCTAATTTAACGCTTAAAGATAAACTAGCCGTTGGATTAAGATGAAATTAAAAAACCTTGTTTAGAAACATGATCAAAACATTTTGGCACTTACAGATTTGAAGAACAATGAATGGATTAGCAAGTTGATTGAGGATCGTTGATTAGTTTGGTGAAGAAGTAAATGTTTTTTGCAGGTGTGGTTAATGCGTGTGGTCAAAAGTTGTTTTGACTAAGGTTAACACATGTTTTATATTTGACACAATTAGCCCCTTAACCTTAACATTCTTTATAAGCATAATGCCCAACTAACTTACATTATAACAACAGTTAACTACACCAAGCATTATAAAAGAACAACTTTGGATAAATTAGCTCCCCCTTGACCTTAGACCGATGTCCTTTTAAATTTGAAAAATTGGTTTCAATTACAAGGAGAGTAACCCGAAAAGCCTTTTAAGCATCACTTTAAATTTAACAAATAGAAATTATTTTTGGTAAAATGCAAGTACGAAGTAAACATTTTGAAATTTTTTTAAAAAATACTTTACCTCCCCCTCAACACTTGTTTTTGTAATAATTTTAGACATTTATAAAAAATAGTGTTGAAAAGAGAGATGTTTACTTGTTATATATATATATATATATATATATATATATATATATATATATATATAAAAGTAGAAAAGATAAAATCTTTTTGTGTTTTTGTTGGTTTTATATTTTTGTATTTTGTTTTTGGAAAAAATATTTACAAAGATAGTTTAGATGTTTGACGATCATTTGTGTTTTAAAAACATTTCCAGATCTTCTTGAGTCAAACATCGCATACAAATTTGGTGAACTAAACTAGAAAACCTTGATGGAGCTAAGGCTTTTGTAAGTAAGTCCGCCAATTGGTATTCAGTTCCCACAAAATATAGTTCAACTGTACCCTTTTCGACATGCTTCTTGATGAAATGATAGCGGAGATCAATGTGTTTGGATTTGCAATGATGAACGGTGTTGCAGGAAATGGCAATGGCACTTTTGGAGTCACAGTAGATTGGAATCTTATTGAATACGTAGCCATAGTCCTTAATTTGTGATCTCATCCAGATGACTTGAGTACAACAAGCAGACATAGCTACGTATTCAGATTCTGTAGACGACAGTGATGTGCAGTCCTGCTTCTTAGATTGCCAAGACACAAGCTTATCTCCAAGAAACTGTAATCCACCTGATGTACTTTTTCGCGTGTCTAAGAATCCTGCATGGTCAGCATCTGAAAAAGCTATTAGTTCAAAACCAGAATCCTTCGGATACCAGATTCCCAAATGGATGGTTCCCTTTATGTATCGAAGGATTCTTTTTGCCTCATTGAGGTGTTTCTCAGTTGGTTTGGACTGATAACGCGAACACATATAGACAGCAAATACAATATCAGGTCTACTAGATGTGAGATACATGAGGGACCCAATAATACTTCGGTATTTGGTAGGGTCTACAGGAGTCCCATGTATATCAGCATCTATTTTTGTGGAGTTGGCCATAGGTGTATTCATTGTATCACAGCTTTGCATTCCATGTTTCTTTAAAATCTCAAGAGCATATTTGGACTGATTTATAAAAATTCCACGGGGTGATTGATGAACTTGTAGTCCTAAAAAGAACATAAGTTCACCCATCATGGACATTTTGAAATTATCTGTCATTAATTTTGCAAAATCCATTGAGTAAAGTTTGTTGGTTGAAGCAAAAATAATGTCATCGACATAAATTTGAACAATTAATAAGTCCGCCCCGTATGTTTTCGTAAACAGTGTTGGGTCCACTGAGCCTAGAGTAAAGTTATTGGCCAACAGGAATTTAGATAACTTATCATACCACGCCCTGGCGGCTTGTTTGAGACCGTAGAGAGACTTCTTAAGCTTGTAGACATGATTAGGACATTCTGGATCAACGAATCCTTCAGGTTGACTGACATAAACAACTTCACGGAGTTGACCAATCAGAAAAGCCGTTTTCACGTCCATTTGATAAACAATCATATTCCGATGAGCAGCATAAGCTAAGAAGATCCGTACAGCTTTCAAGTCTAGCAACTGAAGCAAATGATTCTTCAAAGTCAATTCCTTCTTCTTGAGAGTATCCTTTTCCTACCAAGAGTGATTTGTTGCGTATGACAGTTCCTTCTGCATCCAGTTTGTTTTTCCAGATCCATTTTAAGCCAATGACAATGATTCCTTCGGGGTTTTCAACCATTTTCCAGACTTCCAATCTTTGAAAGGATTCAAATTCTTCTTGCATAGACTCAATCCAGTTTTCATAAGTCATAGCTTCTTTGACATTCTTTGGCACGGTTTCACATACTGTGAGTGCGTATATGCAAGTTTCACCGTCTGTGTGAAGGCGTTATCTTGTCATAATAGGTGCATCTGGATGGCCAGTAATTTGAACTAATGGGTGATCTCTAGTCCATTTGTGTGTCGAAGGGTGAAGTTGATAAGTATCTCGCATGTTAGCAGGATCCAAATTGCGTGTAGATGATTCAGCTACTTCAGGATATGTTGGAGCCGGTGCAAACGGGTTAAAGAATGCATTTGGATCATACTCTGCGGGTTGTGGAACTGATTGTGGGGATCTTCAGCTGATTGTCGTAAGTTGGAAGCGGTTTGTTCTGCTGTTATGGGAGATGCAATTGGAGGACCGTCTTTCTCAACAGTTGTTGTTGTTTGTTGAGGTGAGTCAGGTACTTGAATATTTTCAGGTTGTGCAGCGGAAATTGGTGTGACCTCAGAAGAACGGTGTTCAATTGTATCATCAAACAGTGGAGCAAACAGGGTTTCCAATTCTTTGCGGTTTAGAGGTAATGTTTCAGCCGAAGAGTCCGGAAAGTTAACACGGTTTGTTTCGGGTCCTAAGCTGTTTTGCTCAGAAGCCATCTGAGTGAGTTCATCAAAATTAGCATGAATAGTTTCTTGAATTTCTCTTGTTCGACGATTCCATATCCGAAAGCCTTTGGAATTTTCACAATATCCTACGAACACTCCGATGTCAGCCTTTGCTTTAAGCTTACCTAAATCATCACGATCATTTTTCGGATAACAAAGTGCTCCAAATACATGAAAGTAATAGATGTTTGGTTTTCTTTTGTGAACAAGTTGATAAGGTGTTTTCCGATGGCGTTTTGTGATCATAGAACGGTTTTGGGTGTAACATGCAGTTGAAACAGCTTCCGCCCATAAGTAATCTGGTAATTGAGCATTATTCAACACGGTTCTTGCAGCTTCCACTAACGTCCTGTTGCGTCTTTCAACAACTCCATTCTGTTCTGGACTTCTTGCAATAGATGTTTGATGTTCAATTCCCACTTTCTCAAAATATGACCTAAGTGTCTGATTCTTAAATTCTGTTTCATTGTCAGTTCTTACTATGCGTACCGTGTTACGTAACTGAACTTGAATTTTTGTGAGAAAGGTGATGATCATTGAAGGAGCTTGATCTTTACTTCGAAGAAAATAAACCCAAGTCCATCTGGAGTAGTCATCAACAATTACGAGTATGTAGCGTTTACCGTTGATTCTTTGAACACGCATCGGGCCACACAAATCCATATGAAGCAATTGTAAAACATGATTTGTACTGTGCTCAGTTTTAGAGGGGAAATGAGCTCGAGTGCTTTTTCCTTGTTCACAGGCCGAACATAAGTGATCTTTGGTAAATCGGAATCTTGGAAAACCATCAACAAGTTTATGACGAGCAAGTTCAATCATAGTTTTGAAATTCAAGTGCGAAAGACGTTTATGCCATAACCAGGATTTAGTTGATTTTGCTTTAGAGAGAAGACATATCAGAGATGTTGCAATAATGTCCGACATCGATATTGTATAAAGATTTGAACCACGTGAGCCGGACATTAGATCATTTCCTTGTAAGTCACGAACGAAGCAAGTTTTCTCACGAAATGCAACTTCTAAATCCCCATCACAAAATTGACCGACTGAAAAAAGGTTGTGACCTAAGCCTTACACATAATAAACATGACTGATTTCGATGTTCCCACTGACATAGTCACCGTATCCCATGATTAAATCGTAATGATCATTCCCGAATCTGACAGTTCCAATACACTTTGAAACAAAGTTGACTAATAGTTTGAGGTTGCCTGTCATATGTCGGGTGCATCCGCTATCAACAATCCAGAGAACAATCTGTACCACCTGCATCACAAGAAGACGACGAGGATGGAACCGAAGTAAGGGTGGAACCCAAAGAAAGTGCGGGTTCCTGTTGGTTAGTAGCACACGTATTCAATAATTTAGGAATCCATTTAAATTCAGGTTTATATTGTAACCAACGTTGCCAATTCCAACTAGTTCTCGCTTTCTTTTTGGTGAATTCACTAGTTTTGGGCTTGTTCCTAGATTTGTTCTTCTCAACTATGGGGGTAACTGCAACATCATTAGAAGCCGTAGATGGCGGTTTTCCTAATATAGACTTTGAGGCAATAGTGGGCCTCAAAGGAATGCCTGTCCTACGTTTCTTATGACAATTTAAGAGAGAGTTAGCTACACATTTTGCATGATCATCAGATGATACATTTTTACGACAAAACACACAAGATGCATTAATATTCAAAACATTCAAAGGTTCATCATTCATTACATTGAGATTTTGATTACAATTTGCCAGATTAGAATCTAAATCAGATGCAACATGAGTTTTATTCAAATTCCTAAGTTGATCTTCTACTTCTTGAGTTTCTAGTGTTCCTCTTTTACGTTGCAAGATCCTATTCTTCTTGTTACTTTTTCGCTTGGGTCTGCTAACGCTATTAGTGGAGACTAGTCCTGTTGAAGTGGAAGGGTCAACATTAGTGTTTTGAATATCATTTCTGTCACACCCCCAAAATACCTGAATGGCAGCGGAATGGAATACCTGGGGGTGACTGTCATAGCACCATTATTACAGTTATATTGAACGACCTAAAGTGTCGTTTAGAAAATACAGCGTTTGATCATTAAAACATTCAGAGTTTACAAAGCTTAGGTCCCAAAAGAGTTTGCCATTTAGTTAAAATAAGTTCAACAAGATCAAACGTTTCATAAGTGCAGAAATTATAGTGAGACGCGTCGACTCCGCGACTCCATGAAGGTCCAAATGTATGCACATGAGCTACCTTAATAACCTGAGAAATACCTTGCGAAAAACGGTCAACATAAAGTTGGTGAATAATCATAGGTTTAAAAGTAAAATCACGTGTATAAATGCCATAAGTATTGCCATGAATTAGGATGTCCGGAAAGTATATACATTGGCTCTTAAGCTCATGACCCCGAAGCTAGACGATACTTTGCCCCAATGAGTGTTTACCAGGCACTCGAATAATAAAGACATGAAATGCATTCGCTCCATTTGGAGCAACCCAAACACGAATGGAGGCGTCACCCTCGATAGATCTATCCACTCACTCCCGCTTAGTACCAGAAATTAACGGTCCATGATAATAAAAGGGGACTTTTCAAGACGTGGTAATAAGGAAACTTAAGCAATGTATGAATTTTTTATACTTAGGCATGTACACAAAAACAAGTAATGCAATGTATTCTCCCCCGTGGGATTTGAAATCAAAAATATAGAATTAAAACGGGGCTATGAGAACTCACCTCGAAATAATGGTACAAGGATAGTGCAATGAGGTGAAAGTAGTCGGGACAATGAGGCGCGAGTACTAGCCGCAACCTAAATGAATAACCATGATCTAACTTAGATCAAGCCGTAATGAAATGAATGCACATGCACATGATACTCATACCACTCGCAATTTGAAAATACTAGTTATCGTCGTAGAAAAATGGTTTCCATACTTAGGAAAATAAGTCCTTATATAGGAGTATATAACTTGTCGTACTATCTCGTTAAAAAGTGTTAGCGTTAAATCCTTGTATTGAAAACCTTGAAATATGTCGTTAAGTCGTATAAGTATTATCTCGGGTCATACGTATTCATTTGATAAGAAAATAGTCCTTAGTAATATTTACCAGAAAATATACCGTTTAGCGCGTACATTATTATTTTTATTTGTATCCATATATATATATATATATATAGTTTGACGATGTTAGAATGGGTATAACTTTGTCGTTTTAGGCTCGTTTTCCTTGTTCTTTATGTCCACGGATTCGTCTTTGTGTATACTAGTATATTTTAGATAACTCGGCTCTTTTAAGTTACGTTTAATGCTTCAAAATACCCATCGTATTCTGCCCAACAGCAAGCAGTTTTCTGGAAAAGTAGTTTTCGTCGTTAAGTTTGCAAAAATCATAACTCCTTCGTTATAAACTCGTTTTAATCCGTCCTTTCGCCTAAAGTTTCGTTTTTGAATGTATTTTCTAAATCTTTGGTCAAAACTTAGTCATCATCCACTGATTTTCCCACGAATTTATAATAAGGACAGTAGGTATATCAAAAGTTTCAAAAACCATTTTCAAGTCTCGAAATTAGTTCCATCCTCCATCAAACCACTTTCAAACACCACAAAGCTAATCTAATCCTACCATACACCTTCTTAGGGTGTCATGGGTCCTTAAACATCATCAAACCACTAGGTCTAACAAGGGTTTCTTATGTGTCCACTTCTAAGGCTTGAAAGTTAATATATACAAAAATGAAGTGGTACAAGTTGATGCATGTGTAAGATCTTGTAAGAAAAATATATAGACATAATAATAACTTGTAAAAATCATAAAAATGAGTTTGTAAACTTACTTGATGGTTTAGAGAGTTTAGATGATGAAAAGCTTACTAATCCTTGAGTTTTTATTTCAAAACTCAACAAGGATGATTATACTAACTAGTTTATGAAATGATCTTGTAAAATTTTTCCTCCTTGCTCCTTGTTTATCCCAAATCGAACCAAAACACCAAAGAAAAGAGAGAAAAAGTTTGCTAAGTGAAGTAAAAAGTGATTTTTATGTGAAAATGAGTAAGAAAGTTTAATATATACTTGGACAAAAGTTTGGTGGACAATTAATAGGTTTGGTGAGGTAATTAAAGTTGGAAGACCTTTAGGGGGGGGGTAGGCCGGTTTTGGGGAGGGAAAAGGGGAAAATGTTGGGTAGTTAGTTAGTAAAAATTTGTGTTAGTAGTTAAGTATAGTTAGGTTAGGTTTAGGTTTAAGGTTTAATCGGGTACCGGGTTTGTTAAAAATAAGTTTTGTTGAAGTTATTCGGGACGTAATAAAGTTATAAAAGTTGTAAAAATAAGTCGGGTACAAGTACGGAGAGTTAGGGTGATTATTGTTTAATTTTGGTGAAAACCGTCGTTATTAAGTTAAACGTACGATACGTATTAGTTAAATTTCCAAAATACCGGGTAAATTAATATTATAGTTTTTATATTATAGAAATGAGTATAAAAACGTATTAGGATCAAAATCGGGAGTGTCGGACATGTTAGACACTTTTATAGTTCGCGTATTAGCGTTTATTTAAAATAAACGTACGTAAATCGTTAATCGTACCAAAAGTATAAATTTAATTATCCTACGAGTGGAATAGTATGCAAGTGCCGTAATAATGATATGTCGACTATTTCTAGTCCGTATGAAATGTCCCTGACAATAATGCATGAATTCGCTCCTGAACCAATACGGTTACGCGAATTTGAACACTCGTAAACAAAATTTACGATGACATGAATAATGCACGTGAATAGTGGTTTTCTCTCGGAAATGAATAGTGTCAAGTGAATAGTAAAATTTCTGAATATGTCTCGGAATGTCAAATTGACCTCGAAAACGATGAATAGTGATCGATGAATAGTAAATGATGAATAGTAACTTGTGAATAGTAAATTGTCGAGGTTTGGAAAATGATCGGAAATTACGAGTTGTGACAATTTCCCTTATCAGTTTTGTCTACTTGGTACAATTCAGGTACTATCACAGCGGTGTCAACAAACTTTCCTTTTTGAAGTAGCTTAATTTTCTCTTTCAAATCAATGACGATGTGATTTTTATCCTGAATATCATACTCAAGTAAACCATTGCAATACTTAATGTCATCGCGGTTTTGTTGCCATTCAGCGTTTTCAATTTTTAATTCCGCAATTTCCTTCTCATATTTGAGACACAGACTTTTAAAAGACTCAGTATTATTGCAACTTTGACAAGACTTTGAAACATTTTGACTCTGAAGTTGTAATTCCGTTTCAAGACTTTGAGCTTGACACCATTAAAGTCGTTGTTTGAGTTGAAAAATTTCTTTTGAAAAACGTTTTGTCACATCATCATTGTTTTTCCTCAGTATATCATTTTCTTGTTTTAATGTCTCAATTTCTGTATTCAGCAAATCATTATCAGCACAGTGATCTTCTACAAGCATAGAAGTACCAGATTTAAAGAGATCATTCATGATAGTAGACATAATATCAGCATTGAGAACTTCTTCCAAGAGTCGATCGGCATCATTTTTGAAAACTCTATTTCTATGTTTTTGAACCAAAATTGCATTTTCATTTGATTTGAAAACATTTATCATTGATTTACCTTCTCTTTGCAGATGCTGTTCCCAACTCGTAGCACAAAGACGGAGGTGTTGAACAGTTGCCAACAATTGTTTTTGAAAAATATCTCTCTTTTCACGCTCGTAAGTGGATTGAAAAGTTTCAATTTTTATTTCTGAATTACGTTCAATTGTTTCGTCCAAAATATCGATGTCTTCCATAAAAGTTTTGAAATAGTTTAAAACTCGACAACTTTTTGGTAAAGGTGTAACTTCACCAGAAGATGGTAAAGGACCATTTACCTGTGCCACAGTTTGGACCGAGGCCGCATTAGAAGATGAAACATATGACTCAGTGACAAACCAAGATTTTTCAGGCATTTCTTTTTGAGGAACAAAAGATTTAGAAATGTGAGGAGTTTTTGAATAATCATATGGTTGCCAATATTCAACTTGACTCATTTTGGATCGACTCTCTTCTTCAAGTTCTTCTTCTTCCCCAGTATCATAAACAATAGTACGCACAATCATGTCATTACGCATACATTCCATACTGTAAAGTTTAGGATTTTGTTTGAACGCTTTGTGAAGAAACATTGATTTGTAATCACCAATTGCAAAACCTTTATCGGGTCTCGGTTTTAAAGTAAATTTCTGAATTGTTGTGACAGAGCCTCCGGTTTTGTAAACAATATTACGAAACTCTTTGAGTTGTTTTTCAAGATCAACAATTTCATCGAGTAAATTATCTATATATTTCCTTTTTTGTATTTTATGTTCAGAAAAATCCTTTTTGCAAATTGACAACTCTGTTTCTATTTTTGAAAGTTCCTTTTTAAGTTGTTCAACCTGTTTTTGAAGTTCACACTTGTCACTTTCAAGTTTTGAAACCAACTTTCCATTTGACT
Organism: Artemisia argyi; assembly: GCA_030686995.1. Classification (NCBI taxonomy): domain Eukaryota; kingdom Viridiplantae; phylum Streptophyta; class Magnoliopsida; order Asterales; family Asteraceae; genus Artemisia; species Artemisia argyi. The sequence continues at coordinate 104,564,430 of CM060679.1, forward strand.
CAATTAAATCTTGCATTTTGTGTTGAAGATCTTGTTCTTTATTGTAATGTTCTTGAAAAGATTTTTCAAAACTTTTTTCATGTTTAACCTTGTGTTCCAGATTTGAAAGTTGTATTTTGTAACACTCAATGTCTCTGGTAAGTGACTTATTTGTCTCTTTTAAAGCTTTATTTATCTCATTGCATTTCATTATTTGCAATTGTTGAGCGTTCAGTTGTTTAGACAACAATATAAGGTCAGGGTCTGGATCATACAATGGTTCATGTTGTTCTAGAGAATCATGTTTATCATTCTCAATAGGATCATCAAATGAAACAACTGTGTCGTCATCAAATGTAACAAGTGTGTTCATTTGTTCATCTTCTTGAGATGATAAAGATGAGTAAGATTGAACAACTTGCGCCTTATTTAATTCAGAAGCAGATGGTGATGCTATTTCATGTATTAGGCATGTATTAAGATCATGTACCTGAGACAAGCCATCAGTGTCATACACTGGGCCTGAATCATTCATTTGAAGTTCCTGCATGTTGGCCATAAGCATCACAGCTGCATTTGCTTCCAGATCTTCCATGTCATCATCGTTGTACGCATTTTCCATAAAGCTGTTCTCTTGCTCAGTGAAATGTCCTTCCTTTTCATCTTTGAGAGCCATGAGTAATGCCTGCTTGTGAAACTTACTGCCCCGAGTTCTCGGTTTTGGACATGCAGTTGCAATATGACCTTTCTTATTGTAGTTCCCAGTTAGAGTTCCCAGTTGCAACATTTTCATTCCTTTGCTGAGTAACACCAGAGTTGTTTCTGAACCCTCCGTTGTCGTTGAACCTTTGTTCATTTCCAGAATTCCTGAATAACCACTTGATCGTCCATTATATCGATTCTGTATCTCAACCCTTCCATCTTGAATGACAACTTGATTCCTAGTGTTCGATGAAGAGCGAAGATGGTTGTTTGTCTTGTTAGAGAATTTGCTGAAGGCACGAGCAATGAGAGCAAGTCCTTGATTCAACGTATTGAAGTCATCATCTTCATCGTCATTAGAGTTAGAGTAGTACATTGACTCACTGTTTTCATAGGGAACAGGTGATTAAATTGCTGAGCAGAATCATATGGGATCATCTGATTTGGAGTTGTAGGTTGTGGGTAGCTGAAGTAATTTTGTTCTTGAACATAAGCATGATTTGACATTGGAGGTGGAGTATACGGAGATTGAGCTACGAGTGCCAACGAATTAGGTGTTGGTGGTGGTATGTAACCTCCTCGAAGAACACGATCTTTCTCCACTTCAGGTTCATGGTGTTTCAGAAAATCATACAACAAGCCATATGGTGCATCATGGAGATATTTTGTTTTACGAACGAATGTCACATACTTTTGCCAATCCGGACCAAGACTACCAACAAATTTGGAGTTCACTGCGATCCTCAGTACCGAAATTTTGTGTCTTTCCAAATCATTTACCACATTAGTGAAACGATGATAGTAGGATTCAAGTGACTCCCCTGGTTCAATTGAGATGTTAGTGTATTCCATGTAGAGTTTGGATTCCATATCATCTTTGTTCAACTGAGTGCCTTCCATTAGGAGATGAACATGTTCCCACATTGCTTTAGCCGTTTTCTGTGCATCAACACTTCGATAAATTGGATTAGGTATTCCTTGAAGTATGTAGGCCATGGCATATTCATCAGCTTCACAATGTAGTTTCTGCTCATCAGTTAGTTGAGATTCTGGAAGTGGTTTCTCTACTGGAGCCCGAGGAGGATCAGCAGATGGATCTCCATTTTCAAGTCTAGTTGGCCACTCAAATGGTCCTTCAAGTATCACTTGTTTCAAGAATTTCCCATGGGGTTTCTTAAGTTCAAGGAATCATAAGAATCGACTTGACCACTGAACATAGTTCCCAGGTGTTAACATTGGAGGTGTTTCAAGTGATCCTGCCTCATGTCTGGATTGTTGAGTCATAATAACTTCACACATTCTATTAAACCAGTGAGGTTGTCTGGATGAATACTGAGAGGGTTGTTGTGACATTTGATATGGTTGTTGTTGAGGAATGATTTAATGTTGCTGCATCATGAGATATTGTTGCTTCGGCTGAAACGATTGTTGCTGAAAGTGTGATTGTGATGGTTGTTGATACGATTGTTGCTGATGGTATTGCTGTGGCTGATACTGCTGATGTTGCTGTTGCTGAAGATGAGAGAAGTAGTAATTTGGTGGTTGAGACATCTTAGAACACTTGCGTAATGTTGGATCTTTGTAGAAGATTGAAATGTACGTTCCTTTGGTTAAGATTAAGAATCCTTAGGCAAAGATGGGAATCTTACGCGTAACACAGAAACTTATGCGTAGACTTCAAAGTTATGCGTAAAGGTTGATATTATGTGTAAACAATGAGTTTATGCGTAAGATATACCTTTACGCGTAAGTTTAAGCTTATGCGTAAGAGTTTATGCGTAAGGTTCAAAGACCAAACAAATCTTTCAATCTTATCCAAGCTTGAAAGATATCCGTAGTTGAAGTATTCCACTAACTTATCCAAGCTAGGGAAGTACTGAGTCACCGTTGCACGAAGAGAAGACCTTTGAAGAAACTTATGCATAGATTTCTGTAACTTACACGTAAGATAATCTTATGCGTAAGATATGACTTCTGCGTAGAACTTCGGCGTAGGAAAGCACTTCTGCGTAGAACTTAGGCGTAGAATACACTCTTATGCGTAGAAATGGGGTTTTTCACCAAAACTTAAGCGTAAACAGTAATCTTCTACGTAGGATTGGGGTTTTTTGGCAAAAGTAATGCGTAGACTGACCAAATAGTACTGTAGACAGCTTTAAAATCGTACTGTTCCACTATCTTATGCGTAGAGTGACTAGAATCATGTAAAAATCACTACTTTTTGAAGAAAAATGCTTAGAAATAAGTTTCTTTTGATCAAATAACTTCCCCAACACTTAGAAAACACTAAATATGAAAGATTTAGGTACCAAAAACTAGTTTTCTAATATCAAAGAAGCTACAAAACTTAAAAACCAAAGAGAAAAAGTACTAAAAACTATAAAAGATCAAAACTTTATGCAAAATCTAAGCTTCTAATCACCATACTGCATTCCCAGAGTTAGAGTTCCCAGTTGCTACATTTTCATTCCTTTGCTGAGTAACACCAGAGTTGTTTCTGAACCCTCCGTTGTCGTTGAACCTTTGTTCATTTCCAGAATTCCTGAATAACCACTTGATCGTCCATTATATCGATTCTGTATCTCAACCCTTCCATCTTGAATGACAACTTGATTCCTAGTGTTCGATGAAGAGCGAAGACGGTTGTTTGTCTTGTTAGAGAATTTGCTGAAGGCACGAGCAATGAGAGCAAGTCCTTGATTCAACGTATTGAAGTCATCATCTTCATCGTCATTAGAGTTAGAGTAGTACATTGACTCACTGTTTTCATAGGGAACAGGTGATTAAATTGCTGAGCAGAATCATATGGGATCATCTGATTTGGAGTTGTAGGTTGTGGGTAGCTGAAGTAATTTTGTTCTTGAACATAAGCATGATTTGACATTGGAGGTGGAGTATACGGAGATTGAGCTACGAGTGCCAATGAATTAGGTGTTGGTGGTGGTATGTAACCTCCTCGAAGAACACGATCTTTCTCCACTTCAGGTTCATGGTGTTTCAGAAAATCATACAACAAGCCATACGGTGCATCATGAAGATTTTTGGTTTTACGAACGAATGTCACATACTTTTGCCAATCCGGACCAAGACTACCAACAAATTTGGAGTTCACTGCGATCCTCAGTACCGTAATTTTGTGTCTTTCCAAATCATTTACCACATTAGTGAAACGATGATAGTAGGATTCAAGTGACTCCCCTGGTTCAATTGAGATGTTAGTGTATTCCATGTAGAGTTTGGATTCCATATCATCTTTGTTCAACTGAGTGCCTTCCATTAGGAGATGAACATGTTCCCACATTGCTTTAGCCGTTTTCTGTGCATCAACACTTCGATAAATTGGATTAGGTATTCCTTGAAGTATGTAGGCCATGGCATATTCATCAGCTTCACAATGTAGTTTCTGCTCATCAGTTAGTTGAGATTCTGGAAGTGGTTTCTTTACTGGAGCCTGATGAGTGCTTATTCACTCATCCTTTTTAGACCTTATTTCAGACCAAATACACCAAATACTAACCAAAAATGCCAAGAGAACGCATGTTTTTGTATTTGTGTATGTGCAGGTACGGATATGAGAAAAATGGACAAAAACAAAGCAAAACCGACAAAAACGAGCACGAGTATGGAAAAAGGTCAAAAGCCAGAGCCGGGGAAGCAAAATGATCAAAGAGAGTTCATATTATCATTAGAAGTCCTCAGAAATTCGTCCAAGTTACAGATTTGGTCCCTGAGCAAAGTTTAAATATTAGGCGATTTCAGTCCCTGCATTTTCAGAAATTGACAAAAGAGGTCCCTTGAAGAAATAAATGAAGAAAAGTCAAATGAGATCCTTCAATTATCAAAGTTTGTCAACATTAGCCCTCGGATAAAAGTTTGGAAGATTAGTAGTATTGGTCCCTGGAAATTCAGATTGTACATTTATGGTCCTTATACTTTTATAAAACCTAATACCAAAACTAACCAAATGGACCAACTAAATAACCCACACAATCCTTGCCTAGGCCCAAAGAAATAACAAAGCCCAATCACCATCCCACTTTACCCGGCCTGCCAAAGTTACCCGGTCAACCCACCACTTTACCCAGTCAACGTAAACAAATAAATAAAACCCAATTCCAAACTCACCCCGCCCCCTTTTTACCCCCAAAAATCCCAGGTTTACTATTCCATGAACCCTAACCTCCTCACCTCAAAATTACCTCGCGTAGGTAATTAATACTCAATCATTTGGAGCTTCTAGAACGTGTCAGGTAAGTCAGGGGCACGTGGACCAATCAGATTATACACTGAGGATCAATCACATCACAAAAATTAATCCTACGGATGGAATTCGAAGATTGGAGGCCAAGGTGATCAAACGGTTGATATGAGCTCAAAAGAAACACAGATGCACGCGGATTGATGACATGGCAACCTGGACTCCTCACCTCAGCTCAGTTATAAATAGCTTTTCCTCACTCACTTGTAATTTGTCCAATTTTTCATGTTATTAGAAGAATTTTGACCTTTTTAATTTCTTGTTATTTACAATTTCAGTATTATTGTAATTTTCAAATTAAAGCATTGTACTCAGATTTTAAATTTCAATATAATTTTAATTTCAGTTAATTCCATTGCATTTTACTTTTCAAGTATTTAGTTATTTCAAATTGGTTTTTAAGTACTTCATAATTTCAGTTGGGGCTTTGTTTAATCTCTTTTTCAATTGTGTATTAAATCCTGCTTGGTAAACTAGTGGTAACTGTTTGAGCTTATTGTAATAAGCTCAGCTTATTCTGAGGAGTTAGGCAGCCAAAAGGCGTCGTTTGGCCTGTCTCAAAGATAGGCTGTGTGGGATTACTTCTCTGTTTTGCTGAGAAGGTTTTAGTAAGTTTTCACGTTTATTTTTTTAAATTTAGCATATTAGTATAATTTTGTTAGTTATGGCTTATTTTTGTTTTGATTAGATTTTTGCAATCATAGTTTAGATTGGAGTTCATTTTCAGTTTGGTTTAAGTTTGTAGCATTGTTGCATTGTTCTGCCCCATCCTTGGATCTGTGTTCTTTTGCTTTAGTTTGTGTCTGATTTCTGAGTTGTCTAAGTTTACGCATCTGAGTTTCTGAATTGCTACTATTGAGATTGTTGTCTGAGATTTAAGTTTCTTTGTTATTTGAACTGAGATAATTTAGTGGACTGTGAGAGTTTATTGAATTTGTGATAGTGTTGGATTGTTGTTGATTAGTATTGATCTATTGCTCATTGTGGTTTCGAACTAAGATTGATGATCTGAGGTTCTGGTTTGTTATTTGAGTTTGAGGATTGAGAAGCTTGATTCATAATCTGATGTACAACTATTGTTGAGATTTGGTTTGCATCCGAGTAGCATTTGAGTTGAGACAGTTAGGGGTGTTTGGATCTGTTGGTTCTTATGAGCTCTTGTAGTTCTAGTGGTTAGTTTGCTGCACAGTTAGTTACCCTAGGTCAATTATAGTAAATTTGAATATCATACTCAGTAGGTTACTTAGTTAAAGTCAGCACTCATCTCTGTCTCACATCAGTTAGTATAACAGTCAAGTTAATAGGCGCTTAATAACTTAAGTAGTTACATAATATAGTTATTCAATCTAGATTAGCTTAATATTAGATTAGTATCACATATTTTAGCAGTTAAAATAGATTAAAATTCAGTTTAGTCAAAGAAGTTTTCAAATCAAAAAGTCAATTCAATAAGTGATACTCAGATTTTTGGTCACATTTTGATAGCTTCTGTAGGATTCATTAGTGATTGGAAGAACTTGTGGATTCTTGTTTTCTAAGCTTTGGTAGTAGGTGGACTAAAATCAGAAAGAATTTTTATAATTGAAGCTTATCTGCTTATCTAAAAAGCTCACTTAAGTAGACTGTTTGGCTTATGTACTCCCCTGCACTCAGTTTTTGATCATCACTCTTGGGTATGTTTTAGGTTAGTGAATAGGATCTAGGGTTTGTTTTTAAGGTTGTTTTGGATTCTCAGGTTGGTAGTCAGTAATTTGCACCCACAGGTTTCCTTTTAATAGCTTATTAGGACTGCTTTTTAGCTTGCCAAATAGGGTAGTTCAGCATAGAATCTGATTTCATAGAATAGGGCTGCATTTTGGATTTGGTCATCATTAGTTGAGTTGAATTGTTCATTTGAGCTCAATATAGCTTATATTTGTTGTGTCAGTTGAGCTTTAGCATTGTGCTTAACTGTTCAGCTTGTTTGCTTATTTCACCATAGCTTAATTGATCTAATTGCACCTTTGAATGTGTTTCTGAGTTACTTTGGCTTGTCAACTGTTCCATTAAGCTTCTTTGAGTTTAAAAACCACTTGGTATAAGTTTGGGTCTGTTTTATCAAGTTTTGCTTATAAATAAGCACTTTCCAATAAGCAGTTCTGGCCTAATCAGCACTTCCAGTGCTTATTTTCAAACTTTTATATTTTTCCTAGATTCCAAATATAATTTTAGAATTTCCCTGAAATTTTCAGATTTTTCCAAGCTCATTTACTATTTTTCTTATTTAATTTTCAATTTTAATCATTTTTAATTACTTTTTAATTACCAAAAAATTCCAAAAAAATCAGAAAAACCCCAGAAAAATCCAAAAAATTATTAGAAAATTATTTTCATTTATTTTAGAATTTTAGAAATTTATTTTGTATTTTTCTCATTTAATTTGAATTTATTTTGAATTTTTAATTACTTAAATTAGTTTTTAATTCATAAAAAATCCATAAAAAGTAAAAAAAATATTTTTCTTTTTCTAAAAATTTTCTTTTATCATTTTTGATTTTTAGAAATTATTTCCAAGTCCGTAGGAGTAGCGTAGCTTAAAAGTCGCGTTTTATTTCGCGCGTTGACGTTTATTTTACGTTTTAATTTACGATTTTCGTTTCTACGTTACGTTTTTGGTTTGTTTAGTTGAATTACGTGTTTAATTAGTTATTTGTGCTTCATTTAATATTTCATTAGTATAATCTCGTTCACATCACTTTTTACCACTTTTCACGACGCGTTTTCCGAATCGGAAATTCGGAATTCCATTCACACCTTCGCTGGGACACGACCCGGGGAAATACTTTCCTAAGCATTTCTTCGGTTATAAACTATACCACAATAAGACTTTATCAGAGCCCGAGAAGGATCAGCAGATGGATCTCCATTTTCAAGTCTAGTTGGCCACTCAAATGGTCCTTCGAGTATCACTTGTTTCAAGAATTTCCCATGGGGTTTCTTAAGTTCAAGGAATCATAAGAATCGACTTGACCACTGAACATAGTTCCCAGGTGTTAGCATTGGAGGTGTTTCAAGTGATCCTGCCTCATGTCTGGATTGTTGAGTCATAATAACTTCACACATTCTATCAAACCAGTGAGGTTGTCTGGATGAATACTGAGAGGGTTGTTGTGACATTTGATATGGTTGTTGTTGAGGAATGATTTAATGTTGCTGCATCATGAGATATTGTTGCTTCGGCTGAAACGATTGTTGCTGAAAGTGTGATTGTGATGGTTGTTGATACGATTGTTGCTGATGGTATTGCTGTGGCTGATACTGCTGATGTTGCTGTTGCTGAGGATGAGAGAAGTAGTAATTTGGTGGTTGAGACATCTTAGAACACTTGCGTAATGTTGGATCTTTGTAGAAGATTGAAATGTACGTTCCTTTGGTTAAGATTAAGAATCCTTAGGCAAAGATGAGAATCTTACGCGTAACACAGAAACTTATGCGTAGACTTCAAAGTTATGCGTAAAGGTTGATATTATGCGTAAACAGTGAGTTTATGCGTAAGATATACCTTTACGCATAAGTTTAAGCTTATGCGTAAGAGTTTATGCATAAGGTTCAAAGACCAAACAAATCTTTCAAACTTATCCAAGCTTGAAAGATATCTGTAGTTGAAGTATTCCACTAACTTATCCAAGCTAGGGAAGTACTGAGTCACCGTTGCACGAAGAGAAGACCTTTGAAGAAACTTATGCATAGATTTCTGTAACTTACGCGTAAGATAATCTTATGCGTAAGATATGACTTCTGCGTAGAACTTCGGCATAGGAAAGCACTTCTGCATAGAACTTAGGCGTAGAATACACTCTTATGCGTAGAAATGGGGTTTTTCACCAAAACTTAAGCGTAAACAGTAATCTTCTATGTAGGATTGGGGTTTTTTGGCAAAAGTAATGCGTAGACTGACCAAATAGTACTGTAGACAGCTTTAAAATCGTACTGTTCCACTATCTTATGCGTAGAGTGACTAGAATCATGTAAAAATCACTACTTTTTGAAGAAAAATGCTTAGAAATAAGTTTCTTTTGATCAAATAACTTCCCCAACACTTAGAAAACACTAAATATGAAAGATTTAGGTACCAAAAACTAGTTTTCTAATATCAAAGAAGCTACAAAACTTAAAAACCAAAGAGAAAAAGTACTAAAAACTATAAAAGATCAAAACTTTATGCAAAATCTAAGCTTCTAATCACCATACTGCATTCCCAGAGTTAGAGTTCCAGTTGCAACATTTTCATTCCTTTGCTGAGTAACACCAGAGTTGTTTTTGAACCCTCCGTTGTCGTTGAACCTTTGTTCATTTCCAGAATTCCTGAATAACTACTTGATCATCCATTATATCGATTCTGTATCTCAACCCTTCCATCTTGAATGACAACTTGATTCCTAGTGTTCGATGAAGAGCGAAGACGGTTGTTTGTCTTGTTAGAGAATTTGCTGAAGGCACGAGCAATGAGAGCAAGTCCTTGATTCAACGTATTGAAGTCATCATCTTCATCGTCATTAGAGTTAGAGTAGTACATTGACTCACTGTTTTCATAGGGAACAGGTGATTAAATTGCTGAGCAGAATCATATGGGATCATCTGATTTGGAGTTGTAGGTTGTGGGTAGCTGAAGTAATTTTGTTCTTGAACATAAGCATGATTTGACATTGGAGGTGGAGTATACGGAGATTGAGCTACGAGTGCCAATGAATTAGGTGTTGGTGGTGGTATGTAACCTCCTCGAAGAACACGATCTTTCTCCACTTCAGGTTCATGGTGTTTCAGAAAATCATACAACAAGCCATACGGTGCATCATGAAGATTTTTGGTTTTACGAACGAATGTCACATACTTTTGCCAATCCGGACCAAGACTACCAACAAATTTGGAGTTCACTGCGATCCTCAGTACCGTAATTTTGTGTCTTTCCAAATCATTTACCACATTAGTGAAACGATGATAGTAGGATTCAAGTGACTCCCCTGGTTCAATTGAGATGTTAGAGTATTCCATGTAGAGTTTGGATTCCATATCATCTTTGTTCAACTGAGTGCCTTCCATTAGGAGATGAACATGTTCCCACATTGCTTTAGCCGTTTTCTGTGCATCAACACTTCGATAAATTGGATTAGGTATTCCTTGAAGTATGTAGGCCATGGCATATTCATCAGCTTCACAATGTAGTTTCTGCTCATCAGTTAGTTGAGATTCTGGAAGTGGTTTCTCTACTGGAGCCCGAGGAGGATCAGCAGATGGATCTCCATTTTCAAGTCTAGTTGGCCACTCAAATGGTCCTTCAAGTATCACTTGTTTCAAGAATTTCCCATGGGGTTTCTTAAGTTCAAGGAATCATAAGAATCGACTTGACCACTGAACATAGTTCCCAGGTGTTAGCATTGGAGGTGTTTCAAGTGATCCTGCCTCATGTCTGGATTGTTGAGTCATAATAACTTCACACATTCTATCAAACCAGTGAGGTTGTCTGGATGAATACTGAGAGGGTTGTTGTGACATTTGATATGGTTGTTGTTGAGGAATGATTTAATGTTGCTGCATCATGAGATATTGTTGCTTCGGCTGAAACGATTGTTGCTGAAAGTGTGATTGTGATGGTTGTTGATACGATTGTTGCTGATGGTATTGCTGTGGCTGATACTGCTGATGTTGCTGTTGCTGAGGATGAGAGAAGTAGTAATTTGGTGGTTGAGACATCTTAGAACACTTGCGTCATGTTGGATCTTTGTAGAAGATTGAAATGTACGTTCCTTTGGTTAAGATTAAGAATCCTTAGGCAAAGATGAAAATCATACGCGTAACACAGAAACTTATGCGTAGACTTCAAAGTTATGCGTAAAGGTTGATATTATGCGTAAACAGTGAGTTTATGCGTAAGATATACCTTTACGCGTAAGTTTAAGCTTATGCGTAAGAGTTTATGCGTAAGGTTCAAAGACCAAACAAATCTTTCAAACTTATCCAAGCTTGAAAGATATCCGTAGTTGAAGTATTCCACTAACTTATCCAAGCTAGGGAAGTACTGAGTCACCGTTGCACGAAGAGAAGACCTTTGAAGAAACTTATGCATAGATTTCTGTAACTTACGCGTAAGATAATCTTATGCGTAAGATATGACTTCTGCGTAGAACTTCGGCGTAGGAAAGCACTTCTGCGTAGAACTTAGGCGTAGAATACACTCTTATGCGTAGAAATGGGGTTTTTCACCAAAACTTAAGCGTAAACAGTAATCTTCTACGTAGGATTGGGGTTTTTTGGCAAAAGTAATGCGTAGACTGACCAAATAGTACTGTAGACAGCTTTAAAATCGTACTGTTCCACTATCTTATGCGTAGAGTGACTAGAATCATGTAAAAATCACTACTTTTTGAAGAAAAATGCTTAGAAATAAGTTTCTTTTGATCAAATAACTTCCCCAACACTTAGAAAACACTAAATATGAAAGATTTAGGTACCAAAAACTAGTTTTCTAATATCAAAGAAGCTACAAAACTTAAAAACCAAAGAGAAAAAGTACTAAAAACTATAAAAGATCAAAACTTTATGCAAAATCTAAGCTTCTAATCACTATATTAACCTTGAAACTTGTCCAAGCTTCAAGATTAAAGTGAAAGAAACAAAGAAAAAGCAAAAATATAAAGAAAAAACACCTAAACCCCACATTAACCCAAGAAACAATACTTCAATCTCTATTAGGCGAATGATACCACTTGTTAGGTGCCCATATTGATATCACACAAGTAAAGAATGAGATAGATATAAGGATTGGTTGATTACAAGATATGAGAGAATTATAAAAGCAAGAGTTTCATTAATATATCAAAATAACCAACAAGTATTATGATAACATAAGCTTAGTACATATAGGGGGGGGGGGAGTAGGGCAACACTCCCTTCCTCCCTCATACATATATTTTGTGGGCTTGTAAGCCTTATGGGCTTTTACATGTTGCCCATTTACTAAAACATAAACATAAATATTACTAGAGCAACCTAATACAAAATGTAATGACCGAGACTTGACTAAATACTAAAGTATGTTCCCAACATATATATTTGAGTTAAAAGTCATATTACTTGGTTAAATTAGCTTTTTAGTTCTTGTTAACCAAGTAAAAGGGACCAACAGTTACGTCCCATAAGGTGACGCCGTCAGATTGTAAATTCTATATATAGTTTTGGATTTTTCATTCATTAGAGAGGAACTTTTGTGCTAAAACCCTAAGTTGAATTTTAGACCTTTTTCAAGGGTTTCATACCCTTGTTTCATCCATCTTTAATTAAAGATAAGTTATCCTTTAATCATTCAATATGTCTATGTGTTGTTTGATTATTTCTTATTCTTGTCTTTCTATTAATTAACATGCTAGCTTAGGTTTATTTATGTTTACTTAGATCTAATGAAACCTAGTTGTTGATTATTGATTGTTGGTTTGTCATTGATTGTTGTAGGTGATTGATTTTAGCGTTAGGCTTAAGAAAACTGGCTAATCCCCTATACGGTAACTTGCTTGAACATCTTAAGAAACGTAATAGGATGTGTACTACAGTTTTATTGGTTGTATTAAATGCATAAGTAACTATTAATGAGGCCATAATAGGATACTAAACGTGTCGTCATAGGAAGACATAGAAGCTTATAGAGTTGGGGAAGATCGTACACGGCTCCATGAATGGTATTAAGGAATGCAACCCTTCATCAACGCAATTGTGACAAATCAACTAATCAATAAAAGATAACTAGGGAGTAATGAAATCTAAGTAAATACACTTTTCTCCATATAAGAAGTTCCTGCATTTTATTTTCTTGTTATTTTATTTTTATTGTTTAAGTAGTTATTTGTGTTATTTGGCTAGCAACTAATTCTGCCAACTCTTCCAATACCCGAGATATTTTACTTGCTTTCCATAAAATATAAAAATACAAAAATAATCATCCCTCACCTTTAGACCTTGTTAGATTAGTTTCAATCCTAACGAACACTATTCCCTGTGGAGAACGATCAATCCCCCGGTACTTACCACTCACTATACTACATCGGTCAGGTACACTGCCTGGTGGGGATTGCAAGCTTCTCAAGATCCCTTGAGAAGTAAAACCTTTTGCAAGGTTGCAAAATCACAAATCATATAACCTTAGTGATATTTGGAAGTAGTTGTTGCGTGAGTCGTCTAGGGGAAGTGTAATGAGGAAATGTAATGAAACTCATCATGAGGCATAGTGGGAAGTGTAATGATGCATAGTGAGAAATGTATTAAGGCATAGTTGGAAGTGATTAAGGCAAGAAATTTACCCTGGAAAAAGAGCTATATAGATATCATAAGCATAGATAACCTAAGTGAGATTTGTGAGGTATTACAATCCACAGCATCCACCTTTCTTAACAAATCATCAATGAACTCATCATGCTCAATAAAGACTTCACTTCTGTTAACACCTCTAGCTCTGTCACAACCCACAATTTCAGGTCATTTTTCCAAACTTCGACATTCTACTATTCACAAATTACTATTCATCGATCACTATTCATCATTTTACTATTCATCGTTTTTGAGGTCAATTTGACATTCCGAGACACATTCAGAAAATTTACTATTCACTTGACACTATTCATTTCCGAGAGGAAACCACTATTCACGTGCATTACTCATGTCGTCGTAAATTTAGTTTACGAGTGTTCAAATTCGCGTAACCGTATTGGTTCAGGAGCGAATTCATGCATTATTATCAGGGACATTTCATACGGACTAGAAATAGTCTGCATATCATCATTAGGGCACTTGCATGCTATTACACTCGTAGGATAATTAAATTTATACTTTTGGTACAATTAACGATTTACGTACGTTTATTTTAAATAAACACTAATACGCGAACTATAAAGGTGTCTAACATGTCCGACACTCCCGACTATGATCCCAATATATTTTTATACTCATTTCTATAATATAAAAACTATAATATTAAATTACCCGGTATTTTGGAAATTTATTTATTACGTATCATACGTTTAACTTAATAACGACGGTTTTCGCCAAAATTAAACGATAATCACCCAAACTCTCCGTTCTTGTACCCGGCATATTTTTACAATTTTTACGACTTTATTACGTCCCGAATAACTTCAATAAAATTTATTTCTAACAAACCCGGTACCTGATTAAACCTAAAACTAACTTAACTACACTTTACCACTAATTTCCCTAATTAAACCCAAGACAACCCCCCCCCCCCTTTTCCCTCCTTTTGGACCGGCCAACCCCCCCCCCCCCCCCCTGGTCTTAAAATATCTAAACCACACCAAACCTCTTAAATGCTTACCAAACTTTTGTCTCTTAATATATAATAAACTTTTTTCACTCATTTATCACAAATCACTTTTACTTGCACTAGAAAACTTTTTTTTTCTCTCTTTTCTCTTGTGGTGAATTCGAACTAGGGTGTTCAAGGAGCAAGGAGAACAAATTTTACAAGATCTTGGTATAAACTTGATCATATAGTCATCCTTGTTGGAGTTTTGAAATAAAAACTCAAGGATTAGTAGGTTTTTATCATCCAAACTCTCTAAACCTTCAAGTAAGTTAACAAACTCATTTTTATGATTTTTACAAGTTATTACCATGTTTATATAATTTTCTTACAAGATCTCATACATGCATTAACTTATACCACTCTATTTTTGTACATATTTAACTTTGAGCCCTAGAAATGAACACATGAGTAACCCTTGTTAGACCTAGTGGATTGATGATGTTTAAGGACCCATGACACCCTAAGAAGGTGTATGGTAGGATTAGATTAGCTTTGTGGTGTTTGAAAGTGGTTTGATGGAGGATGGAACTAGTTTGGAGACTTGAAAATGGTTTTTGAAACAATAAGATTACCTACTGTCCCTATTTTAATTTCGTGGGAAAATCAGTAGATGGTGGCCAAGTTTTGACCAAATATTTAGAAAATACATTCAAAAATGAAACTTTAGGCGAAAGAATGGACTAAAACAAGCTTATAACGAAGGAGATATGATTTTTGCAAATTTAACGACGAAAACTACTTTTACAAAAACTGCTTGCTGTTTGGCAGATTTCAATGGGTAAAAAGAGGCATTAAACGTAACCTAAAGGAGCCGAGTTGTCAAAAATATACTAATATATAAAAAGACGAATCCGTGGACATAAAGAACGAGGAAAACGAGCTTAAAACGACCGAGTTATACCCATTTTAACATCGTCAAAACTATATATATATTTTTGGTCACAAATAAAAATAATAACGTACGTATTAAGTGGTATATTTTCTCGAAACGTTACTAAGGACTATTTTCTTATCAAATGAATACGTACGACCCGAAGGAATATTTATACGACATGACGACGTCATTCTAAGGTTTTGATACTTGGAACATAACGCTAACTTTTTCGTACGAGTTAATATGACAAGTTATATACTTCTCTAAATGGACCTATTTTTCCTAAGTATGGAAACTATTTTTCTATGATGATAACTAGTATTTCCAAATTACGAGTGGTATGAGCATCATGTGCATGTGCATTCATTTCATTACGGCTTGATCTTGATTAGATCGCGATTATTCATTTAGGTTGCGGCTAGTGTGCGCGCCTCATTGTCCCGACTACTTTTACCTCATTGCACCATCTTTGTACCATCACTTCGAGGTGAGTTTCATAGCCCCGTTTTAATTCTATATTTTGATTTCAAATCCCACGGGGGAGAATACATTGCATTACTTGTTTTTGTGTACATGCCTAAGTATAAAATTTCATACATTGCTTAAGTTGCCTTATTTACCACGTCTTGACAAGTCCCCTTTATTATCATGGACCGTTAATTAAGTTCCAAGCGAGAGTGAGTGAATAGATCTATTGAGGGTGACTCCTCCATCTGTGTTTGGGTTGCTCTAACAGTATTACAGATGCATTTCATGTCTTTATTATTAGAGTGTCTGGTAAACACTCATTGGGGCCAAGTATCGTCTAGCTTCGGGGTCATGAGCTTAAGAGCCAATGTATATACTTTCCGGACATCCTATTTCTTGGCATTACTTATGGCATATGTACACTAGATTTTACTTATAAACCTATGATTATTCACCAACTTTATGTTGACCGTTTTTCGCAATGTATTTCTCAGGTAACTAAGGCATATTCTCATGGCATGCATGGAGTCACATTGTGTATCAAGGATGATATGGCTCATTCGGACTTTCTTGCACTTATGTTCAAATGTGGTTTGATTGTATTAAACTTGTTTCCGTAAACTTTTCCAACTTTTAGGACCTATGTCTTTATAACTCTGAATCTTTTGAATGAATCAAACGACGTATTTTTAAAACGACACTTTAGGTCGTTCAATATATCCTGGTTGTGTGCTATGATCCGTTACACCCTCAGGTATTCCATTCCGCTGCCATTCAGGTATTTTGGGGGTGTGACAGATTGGCATCAGAGCTAAGGTTATAGCGAACTAGGATGTATCTTGGACCCTAGACTATAACCACATCATCATAGCATCTCATCATTTCATCATAGGTGCATATTCACTATACATGTTGTTTTACGCACACACTGTACGAGTTATTCATACCCATACTCATATATATATATATGATTATATTGACCTGGTTCACAAGTGACATGTCTTCAGATACCCACGCTGTTATCCTTTTGTCGGATTCCGACATTGAAGATGCCTTGTCATCTTCCACTACCACTATACCACCAGCTGTACTTACACCACCATTAGCACTATTGAATTGTCATAAGAGCAAGGTTCTCATTCAGCCTATACATAGAATGCCGTTTGGTAAAGTATTCAGACTTAATTTTAATGGACTTATTAGGATGCTTATTACAAGGGAGATAGCATGTTTTCTTTCCTCCACTAGTAGGACGCTTACTACTCAGGTACTACCACCACCGTCAGTTACTTATTTCACTATTGGTTGTCCCATAGTGCGTACTTCAACTTTACCTCTTGGATGTCGCGAGATAGCGCGAAAGAGGGTAGTATCCCATTCACTATTATCACCATTATCTCCTAACTCATCACTGGGATTTCATCTTCATCAGTGTTATTCTCATCCTTTAGAATACCACCATTGTCATTTCCCTTTTCCATTTCCACTTGCCACGAACTAGATAACACCTTGTGGATAATACCAAGATTACGGACTCAACAGGAACATCCGCAGGTTCCTCAAGAATGGTTTAGAACCTACGCTATCTAGAACTTGATCGATGCACAACTACAGACACCACTTCAGGACTATCTCGACCTTATGATGCCATAAACCTGATTTCACCTAGAAGGATTACAGGAAGTCTTTAGACTAGACTTATATCTTTACTAGCTGTTACTATTATCCTAGCCACGAGAGGTGTGGCATAGTTCGAAGAAACTTGTAGTATTTTGATTGATGTACAAACGGAATCACCAGGTATTGACTCTACTATAGGGGAATGGTTGTGCTATCTATGATATTGGCCCATATAGACCGAAACCTTCATGTATTATATTCATGTGTTATGAATATGATGATTTTTATTACCTATAGATTCTCATGGACTCTTATGATTTGATGGAGATAGATTTAAGCAAACCACTCCAAGCATGACGCAAGCCGCTGTTGGACAATTCATTGCCAGGAACGTAACTACCGCCCTCACCAAGCAACTTACTCACGTGGAATTTATGGGTTGTAATCCCTCCTCCTTTAGCGGAAATATAGACACAAAAGAATTTCTAAAATGGTTCGAAGAATTAGAAACAATCTTTCAAAGTGGTGACTGCCGTAAGGAAGACAAAGTTAAGTTCGCCACTTGCACTTTTCAGAAGCATGCCCAGAAATGGTGGACTAAGTATGTCCAGGTAGTAGGAGTTGATGCTGCTTACTCACACTCTTGGGAGAAACTAAAAAGGATGATGAGTTTGAAGTTCTGTGTGAAAAGCGAATTACAAGCAATTGAACAGGAAACACTAAACCTTACCATGGTAGGAGATGATGTTGTTAAGTATACTGCTTCTTTTTATGATTTAGCCCGACTAGGCTCTGCAATGGACGAGCCAGAAAGCAAGAAACTTGAAAGGTACATAGGAGGACTTTCTCCTGAAATTCGTATGTTGGTCAACTCACTGGAACCCGATACCATGCCGAAAGCTATCAGAATGGCAATCGAAGCAAAGGAACGCATAGCTCACACCAAGATTTTAGGAGGCAATGGTAGCAACAAGAGAAAGTGGGTCGTTAATCTGGATGCTAATGCTTCTCAACAACAGTTTAAGATACAACAAGTGGTGGAGACCTGTGCTGCTGGGTCAAGCCAAAAGAAAAGGTATGTTGGTAAATTACCCGAGTGTAACAAGTGTCAGTTTCATCACAAAGGATCTTGCCCCTCTCAATGTAAGAACTGCCAAAAGCTTGGACATGAAACCAAGGATTGCAAGGCTCCCACCCTCGCAAAGCATCAGAAACTCTCGGTAACCTGCCGCGAGTGTGGAGTAGTGGGACACTTCAGGAGTGAATGCCCGGAGTTGGGAAACCAGAATTGGAAGAAGAAGAAGTTTATGTTTTAGTTATGTGAACCATAGTTTGAGCCCTCTAGGGTTGTACTTTCTTTTGGTACTTTCCATAAGTAAGTTGATGTAACCTAGTTATATTAAGCACTTTCCTATCTAATGTAATGACTATCTTTTGTTACCTCTGTGATAACCGTAGCCTTTGTTTATTCCATTTTCTATTGCAATTGCGCAATTTTCAATCATTTAGCAACATTATACCATTGTCTTATTAGGGATTTGACCGATTTCGTATTTGACGGATTTGTAGATTATTACCAATCCATAGGATTTACCCATGTATCCGATAAACCATTCAACGAGTTTTATTTTAAACTATTTTACTACCTTATGGGGAAATTGTTTTACCAAATTTCTAAAATAAATCGTTTTGTTACCGTACTATAAACTGATTATCCAATATGACGCCAAATATTTACTATTATTACGCGAAACAATTTTTATATTACTTTGGAAGGAAATAATTAGTATACCATTTTTAATAACAACGCGTTGAACACCATCTAAAGCTTTTGAGGAAAATAATATTATTTTGACTAAATCAAGCATCGCATCATTAGTCCTCAACTATACATAGCCTGATCACCTATGTATACTTCAGGAAGGATTATGCCATGAAGGGAATAGTTACTTTATAAAGTATTGTTAATAACAATCTTCATCCAAAAGCGTTTTAAACAAATAAACTCTTTTATAAATATTTCTTTCTGACAAATTCTCCCTGGATACTTACCCCACCTATCACACACTTAGTCATTAAGTTGGACTTTCCATTGACTTCTTTAGGAGAGACTTCCCATATTAAGTACTAGGAGAATTCCTCGATACAAGAAAAACAATAAAAGGGTTACGAAACTACAAACCTAGACTAGAAGTATACACCAAGATAATTTATGACTCAACAACAATTCTAAAATGCCACTGGACCATCCGACCCACCATCTCTGACCTAGTTGTCCAATTTATTATTCAAAGGTACTAGCTAGACTGAGCTACAGGATCAAACACATTGTGAAGGTACGCTAAGCAACACCATGGGAATAAACCAAGCCTCCTTACCGATACTGTAAAGTGTTTTGAGTTAACATGGTCTCATCCATACGCAAACTTCCCTGCAGTGAGTTTACGACAAGAATGATTGATTCGAATTATGGATATCGATATAGATTCCCCTAAAGCATTATGTTCTCAGGAAATTCTAGATAACCTCACCTATACATCGAGAGAGACATCAGACTCAAGAATATCTCCCCAGCTACATGTGAAGACAATACGGAAATTCATCGACATAGTATCAATTGAAACCCTCATATTGCCAACATGATGGCAATTTCAACGATAAACCATCTCAAGACTTAAGTTGGTTGAATACCTAGGCTTGTAGTTTTGCCAGATAACCACCAATAGGTACCGTCCAATATCAGAAACCGAACGTTAGACATCTATGCATTATGCGAACGTTGCCTATCCTACTATTTTATCCTTGTTAGTATTTTCACTTTAAGTAAAGTCGATTTAAAATTTGTGTTTATACAAAACACATATCTTGTAGAAGATAATTTTTGAATTGCCTATTTTGAATAAATACGATCCTTTTTAGTCAATATTTTGCAAAACCATTGTACAATGGGAAATATATAAACATCACACTTTGGTAAACAGTCCTATTCACAACCTATTTGAAAACCGCGTCACATTTCCTAACTATTGAATTTTGAATCATCAAGAAAGATATTATTTAGTAAACCATTTGCTCCATTTTCTAAATTCGTTTATTCAGAAAAAGATTTCGACCAAAAACTCAAAAATCGCGAGATAAATTTTGAAAACCAATCACCATGCTACGTCGCTTATGCATTTAGGGCTTTGTGATTTGACAATAAGGAATATTGGAATATGTGATGAACGAAATTAGGAGGAACACCATAGAACGATTACAAACGTCAGTAATGGAGACCAAGCACAGTAGGCAAAGAATGACACATGTCTTAGCAATCCATTAGACCAAAACACAAAGAATCAAACATTGTTACCCATATTCTATCTTCTTCGTATAACGCCGTGTTCGAAAGACGTAACGTTGTGGAATTAGTCACAAGATTTATTGTACCTATTTCAATTGTTCCTAATAAAGGTGATCGAATCACCTCAGATTTCTAACAACCATTCTAAGATTTCCTTCGGAACCTCATTAAGATGTAAACACCGCCTATCATCCTCAGATCGATGGTCATAACGAGAGAACAATTCAAACATAGGAAAGTTATGCACAGAGCATAAGTGATTGACTCTAGAAATGGTTGGACTAACCCTTTATCATAAATCAGATTCGTTTGCAACGGTAGTTATCGCACGAGCATAGAGACTACACCAATTAATGCACTTTATCGTCGAAGTACCAATTACCCATTTACAGACCGAAATCGGAAAGTTAAATTCACTGGTCTAGAACTAAACCATGGAACAACAAAGGAAATTTCACAAGTCAAGAACCAGTTACAAGCAACGAGAAACTGGTAGAAGTTAGGTTGGTACATGACGCACATCATACGGATTGGGTATCCTTGAACAAGCAAATTTACTAGATTCACGTGAAAGAACGAACTAAATTGAAAGCTTTGCCTTGGAGAGGCATGATACGATTTTGGTAACACGAGAGATTGAACCTTTAAGTATATTGGACCATTTCAGATTCATGTTAGAATCGACCAGCTGGCATATAAGATTGGAGTTCTGACAGAGTTTAGCAACATATATTACCCATATTACATTATAAACCTGAAGAAGCACTGATCATCTATTGACAAACCGAACTCGGAAAAAGCCAAACTCACTATTCCAGTAGGCATTCATGAAATAACCAGAAATTTCCTACAAGTCAAGAATCAATTACAAATTCTATAAGTTGTAAACCATTAAAACCTCAAGTTGGTAGCCAGATTACGTTGAAAGTTCTGCCAAGGAAAGGCATGATATTATTCGGAGAGATTTGGAAAGTTAAAACCGATATACACTGGACCACTTAATAGTTCAGACAGAGTAGGCCTAGTGGCCGTCAGACTTGAGCCTTGTTAAGGAACAGCCGAATTACACAACTATGTTTCTCCTATGCAAATTCCAGGAAATGACTTTCAGAATAGTCAATCATAATCCCATTTGGAACGGAACCCAACCCAAGGACAAACGTAAACTTGGTAAGAGAACCAGTAGAAAGCATGGACCGCGAGATCAAACAGTTGAAACAAAGTCAAATTCCGATCGTGAAGGTTCGCTGGAATTCTCGAAGAGGACCCGAGTTTACTTGGGAACGAGAAGACCAAATGCGACGCAAGTATCCACAACTTTTCACCGAGCCTATTACCGAGACCAACACTAACTGAATTCAGGGACTGAATTCCTTTTTGGATGGGCGACTGTCACAACCCACAATTTCAGGTCATTTTTCCAAACTTCGACATTCTACTATTCACAAATTACTATTCATCGATCACTATTCATCGTTTTACTATTCATCGTTTTTTAGGTCAATTTGACATTCCGAGACACATTCAGAAATTTTACTATTCACTTGACACTATTCATTTCCGAGAGGAAACCACTATTCACGTGCATTACTCATGTCGTCGTAAATTTAGTTTACGAGTGTTCAAATTCGCGTAACCGTATTGGTTCAGGAGCGAATTCATGCATTATTATCAGGGACATTTCATACGGACTAGAAATAGTCTGCATATCATCATTAGGGCACTTTCATGCTATTCCACTCGTAGGATAATTAAATTTATACTTTTGGTACAATTAACGATTTACGTACGTTTATTTTAAATAAACACTAATACGCGAACTATAAAGGTGTCTAACATGTCCGACACTCCCGACTATGATCCCAATATATTTTTATACTCATTTCTATAATATAAAAACTATAATATTAAATTACCCGGTATTTTGGAAATTTATTTATTACGTATCATACGTTTAACTTAATAACGACGGTTTTCGCCAAAATTAAACGATAATCACCCAAACTCTCCGTACTTGTACCCGGCATATTTTTACAATTTTTACGACTTTATTACGTCCCGAATAACTTCAATAAAATTTATTTCTAACAAACCCGGTACCCGATTAAACCTAAAACTAACTTAACTACACTTTACCACTAATTTCCCTAATTAAACCCAAGACAAACCCCCCCCCCCCCTTTTCCCTCCTTTTGGACCGGCCAATCCCCCCCCCCCCTTGGTCTTAAAATATATAAACCACACCAAACCTCTTAAATGCTTACCAAACTTTTGTCTCTTAATATATAATAAACTTTTTTCACTCATTTATCACAAATCACTTTTACTTGCACTAGAAAACTTTTTTTTTTCTCTCTTTTCTCTTGTGGTGAATTCGAACTAGGGTGTTCAAGGAGCAAGGAGAACAAATTTTACAAGATCTTGGTATAAACTTGATCATATAGTCATCCTTGTTGGAGTTTTGAAATAAAAACTCAAGGATTAGTAGGTTTTTATCATCCAAACTCTCTAAACCTTCAAGTAAGTTAACAAACTCATTTTTATGATTTTTACAAGTTATTACCATGTTTATATAATTTTCTTACAAGATCTCATACATGCATTAACTTATACCACTCTATTTTTGTACATATTTAACTTTGAGCCCTAGAAATGAACACATGAGTAACCCTTGTTAGACCTAGTGGATTGATGATGTTTAAGGACCCATGACACCCTAAGAAGGTGTATGGTAGGATTAGATTAGCTTTGTGGTGTTTGAAAGTGGTTTGATGGAGGATGGAACTAGTTTGGAGACTTGAAAATGGTTTTTGAAACAATAAGATTACCTACTGTCCCTATTTTAATTTCGTGGGAAAATCAGTAGATGGTGGCCAAGTTTTGACCAAATATTTAGAAAATACATTCAAAAACGAAACTTTAGGCGAAAGAATGGACTAAAACAAGCTTATAACGAAGGAGATATGATTTTTGCAAATTTAACGACGAAAACTACTTTTACAAAAACTGCTTGCTGTTTGGCAGATTTCAATGGGTAAAAAGAGGCATTAAACGTAACCTAAAGGAGCCGAGTTGTCAAAAATATACTAATATATACAAAGACGAATCCGTGGACATAAAGAACGAGGAAAACGAGCTTAAAACGACCGAGTTATACCCATTTTAACATCGTCAAAACTATATATATATTTTTGGTCACAAATAAAAATAATAACGTACGTATTAAGTGGTATATTTTCTCGAAACGTTACTAAGGACTATTTTCTTATCAAATGAATACGTACGACCCGAAGGAATATTTATACGACATGACGACGTCATTCTAAGGTTTTGATACTTGGAACATAACGCTAACTTTTTCGTACGAGTTAATATGACAAGTTATATACTTCTCTAAATGGACCTATTTTTCCTAAGTATGGAAACTATTTTTCTATGACGATAACTAGTATTTCCAAATTACGAGTGGTATGAGCATCATGTGCATGTGCATTCATTTCATTACGGCTTGATCTTGATTAGATCGCGATTATTCATTTAGGTTGCGGCTAGTGTGCGCGCCTCATTGTCCCGACTACTTTTACCTCATTGCACCATCTTTGTACCATCACTTCGAGGTGAGTTTCATAGCCCCGTTTTAATTCTATATTTTGATTTCAAATCCCACGGGGGAGAATACATTGCATTACTTGTTTTTGTGTACATGCCTAAGTATAAAATTTCATACATTGCTTAAGTTGCCTTATTTACCACGTCTTGACAAGTCCCCTTTATTATCATGGACCGTTAATTAAGTTCCAAGCGAGAGTGAGTGAATAGATCTATTGAGGGTGACTCCTCCATCTGTGTTTGGGTTGCTCCAACAGTATTACAGATGCATTTCATGTCTTTATTATTAGAGTGTCTGGTAAACACTCATTGGGGCCAAGTATCGTCTAGCTTCGGGGTCATGAGCTTAAGAGCCAATGTATATACTTTCCGGACATCCTATTTCTTGGCATTACTTATGGCATATGTACACTAGATTTTACTTATAAACCTATGATTATTCACCAACTTTATGTTGACCGTTTTTCGCAATGTATTTCTCAGGTAACTAAGGCATATTCTCATGGCATGCATGGAGTCACATTGTGTATCAAGGATGATATGGCTCATTCGGACTTTCTTGCACTTATGTTCAAATGTGGTTTGATTGTATTAAACTTGTTTCCGTAAACTTTTCCAACTTTTGGGACCTATGTCTTTATAACTCTGAATCTTTTGAATGAATCAAACGACGTATTTTTAAAACGACACTTTAGGTCGTTCAATATATCCTGGTTGTGTGCTATGATCCGTTACACCCTCAGGTATTCCATTCCGCTGCCATTCAGGTATTTTGGGGGTGTGACAGATTAGCAGCCATATCTGGAATTGGTGTAGCTCTGGTCTTACAATTACTTGCTTTCGTAGTTCTGTGCTCAATTAGTTCTTCTTTACAAGCACTTAAATAGTCAACTGACTTGGCAGAATAATCACTATCATCAC
Organism: Artemisia argyi; assembly: GCA_030686995.1. Lineage (NCBI taxonomy): Eukaryota > Viridiplantae > Streptophyta > Magnoliopsida > Asterales > Asteraceae > Artemisia > Artemisia argyi. Next base: position 104,589,550 of record CM060679.1, read on the forward strand.
TGTCACTCTCTTTAAGCATACCATTATTTCCACCATCACTGTCATCAAAATCACTAACACCTGTAGATGCATTTGTTGTTGCCACAACTAAATCACTAACACTTGCCTTACCTTTATCATAACACGTGCCTTACCCTTATCACTAACACTTTCCTTACCCTTATCACTACTTGCCTTACCCTTACCCTTATCACTTGCAATAGCAATACCTATATCTTCTCCAGCCTCATGGTCAGCCCAATGCAACATTTCTTCATTAGTAAATTCATTGCAGTATCGCTTTTGGGGTGTCGCTTTATACTTAGAAGTAGGTTTACCAGGGTTAGGAATAGCTAAATACTTGGAAAAGTCAAGGTTAGTGTGGTTGATGTAAACTTCAAATTTTCCAAACAACCTTGAAAGATCATACATTCTATTGCATTCCCAATCACAGTCTAATTTTACTAAACCCTTATCTAAATCACTGTACTTTTTCAAGTGTGCTGTCAAATCTTTGAGTAAAAGCCTTGCAATATACACGTTCAACATAACTCCATTCTCATACGTTAAGGATCTTCCTTGAAAATGCCATCATTCCACACATCTAACTCAATACCATTTGGTCCACGTATCACAATTCTGTCAATGACACAATTGCAAATTAGGAATAGAAAAATAAAAACTAAAATTTTGTAATAATGCAATCAAATTAAACATATATTATGTAAAGATACCTTAAAAAGCATTCAAATTGAAAATTACGTAGTTGATTTCAGCTTGGATCAATTATTAGGGTTTGGAATAATTGGGTAAGTGTGTGTTTTGTATGTGGATTTGGGTTTGGAAATAAAAAATACCAAAAATATTATAAAAAAGAAAATAACAGGAAACGGGATAAAATAACAGTATTTTTTAATAATATAATGGAGTCGATGCGGTCCACCTTGCCAACTCAGCTAAAATCCTTGCCATGTGGGTTGAGTACACCAGATAGCAAAGATTAGTAAGTTTAGACCCTAACTTAGTAAAATTTAAAGTTTGATACATAACTCAGTAAAAAGTGGAAAGTTGGATACATTTAAAACTCATTATCCCAAAACTAATTCACTTAAACCAAATATCTGATACCAAGTTGTTATGCCCCGTGCCTGATTTGACCGAAAATTGAAACTTTTTTCGGAAACGACTTATATATAATGGACCTTTCGTTAATATTTTACATACTGACAATAATATAATACAAATCAACCCTTGAAATCCCTTTTCAATGAAAATAGACTCAATTACCTTTAAAACAATAGGTGATATGACCACCAATGAAAATTGCCAAATTTGAACTGTTGAACTGATACGCCATATCCCAAAAAGTGATACGCCGTATCCACGAAGATAGATATGCCGTATCACCTCTGAAACTGATATGCCATATCTCCAAAATGAGATACACCATATTTACCCAACTGTTACAGAAACAGTTGCAGAAAACCTACATAAACTCAACATTTACCCACAAACCATTTTAACCTCATTACAACACTATAACTTGTATCAAAACACTCATTTAACATTCAAAACTATAACAAACGATAATACACGAAAAATGACCCGTTTGACTCCAAAATGGGTACGAATGGACATTAATCCAAACACCCTATTAAAACATACGCTTGCACCCTAACTATTACCATAACATACCATTTGTCAACGGAATTACTTGAACGACCACAACATACACTTTGACATCCGAAAACATACATACAAATCATTTAGAACTCTTGGGGGTACAACATTGACTTTGAGCCCGGTATTCTACCTAAGCTCCAATTTACATACAAACCTTCTAAACCGCCTTCCAAATCTAAGCTTTAATCCAAGCTATGGCATCTTCACAAAAAACCTACAAAATCATTAACATCTATAACGGTAAGTGATAACACTCAGTAAGTAAAACGAGTATAACATAACATTATACTTCAAACAACATATAAGCATCACATATATCTAACACTTACTTCACGACTCAACTATCTAATTCTTACATTAACACATAACACCAACTTACTCTACAACCAAGTCGTCACTTAGGACACATTCATCGCAACACATAAGCATATCTCAAGTCCCCTATAACTTAGCACATAACATACATAACACATACATGTTAGAAATCCATATAATACATGTCATCATCATTTTACTTACCTCAAATCCAAGCTAGTAATAACAAAGCACCATCATTATCCTTCTTGCATCCTAAGCCAAATTTCACACAAGTATAAACACTTAAACTTACACTAGAAATACTATAACTATGATTTATATAAGCATAAGCTTATTTCTTAATATCCCAAATTCGTTATATAATCATATGTTGATCATATGACAATCAACCATGAAATTACTAATCTTAAAACCATGTAAAACATATTCCATAACTGCTACAACCTTTAATTAGCTTAAAACACCTTTTACCCATTTTCCCCAAATTAAGGTTCATGAACCCTAATTTCTAAATTCGTAATTAAAGACTAATTAATCGATACGTACCTGAGGTAATCATACTAAGGACCAACCTATTGAATCACCATCTTCAATCCATCACAAAATCTCTATAAGTTCCATCATCTCTCTCTCTCTCTCTCTTTGCTCGATTCACTAGAATACACACACATACACACACTTTAGATAAGTGTCGGATTATCTAGAAGTGTTATTATTAAACTTAAGTGGATGACTCAGAAAAAAGGGCAAATTAGTCATTTCCTTTAGCCGACTTAGTCGATACACCATATTGGCTATAATGGATACGCTGTATCCACCAATACTCCATATCACAATTCTGGATACTCCGTATCCAAGCCTATCTCAATACACCATATCATAATTCTGGATACTCCATATCACAAACACCAATACACCGTATCAAAGTTGGTAGACCCAAAACCGTTTTCCATAATACATAAGTCCACACACTTATACTTAGTTAAACTCGTCTAGGGTCATACCCGTTTGAAAACGGGATTCGGCTGTAACAATTCTACCCCTTATTTAGAATTCGTCCCTGAAATCTCTTGTCTAACATTAACCGATCCTTATTCATAAAGTATTCCTTATTCCATCTTAGCATTTTCAGGTATAAATGATCCTGCAACACTAGACATACTATAACGCAATCATTACACTTAATTAATCCTACTTCTTTCTTAGTTTCTATAATTATACGGCATCTTACTAACGTCATTATATCTTTCGAGATATTATCTTACATAAGCCAATTATCATTTAATCAAGTCTCTTACTATTACGTCATGTTCCTACTCGTTCCATTTTAAGTTTTCAATCAAAAACTATGGGCCACTTGAGAAGATTCTACTATTTTAACTTTATATAAGTTAAACATTGACTAACGTATTTACTTTCTACCAAAATCATTCTACTATTTCATTAATTTTTCCTCTATAATACCTCGCTTTCCTTAGATAAATGTCGTTTAATTTAAACATTGCATGTTTTTGTTGGGTTTTTCCTTTAAAAGAAAAATAATAATAATTACTAAGACTTGTTTCTTTGTTTTTTTCTTCTTATTTAGCAAACAATTTTCCATTCATATTCACCATGGTGGAAGATTCAGGAGGTTTCCAGGACGACAATGTGTAGGAGGTATAAATTATTTATTCAATATCTTGGATATATATGTTTTTTCAGTACGTGAGCTAGATAAGATTGTTGTACAGTTAGGTTATAGTGGTATAGAAGAGCCTATGTGTTATCATTATATGAGACATATGAGTGACTTAGATGTTGGTTTGTTGGATTTTGGTAATGATGAGGATGTACTTGGTTTATCTAGGCTCATTATGAGTTTTAAACTTATTGTTGTCTATATTGAACATGGAATTACCATGCTTAACTGTTACTATATGTCAAACTCCCAAATTAGAGCAACTATAGATGAATACCAAGAGGACATGGGTGTTGAAGTTTGTAGTAGTACACCTAAGCAAAAAGAGGGTATGTTGATGCTTCAATGGTACGATGATAGTTTACCAGCTAAGGTTAGTTCTAGCAGTGGATTTGTGACACCAAAGTCAATTCCTAAAGGGTTGTTTATCCACCCTTATTAATAAACCATGGTCCTATATACTCAGATGAGTGGTGTGGATTTGGGTGAAAAACAATCCAATGAACTACCTGTTATAGAGTCTCAATTTGGCAGTATAACAAACTTACTTGCTGCCCAAGAAAAACTGTCAATGATGTAACTGGAGATGTGATTAAGTGTCTTAATTTGGATGTTATAGAGATAGGTTAGCACCTAGAGGTAGTTAGTTTAATGCTAAGCATTTTGATAGTTCTGGTCAAGATGGATTAATCTATGAAGAAATATTCGGAACTGGTGATTTAGACCCACCTATTGATTTTAATGTTCCAGTAAAGGTTTTGAAGGAGGTGTTGTCAGTGGATGCTTAGATAATTAGCAGCAAGCAGTTCAAGATAGTGTAGATGAAGACTTAAATAGTGAGCAGGTATTGATTCCTCCCAAACCAACCAGTCAACCGGGTGTAGTTGATAGGCCCACCTGGGAGAAAAAGTCAAGTGTTTTAAAATCCATGGAAGTACAGGGAAATCCCCAGGTCGTTAAGTCCCAACGAGATTGAAATTATATTTTAAACGTTTGTGGAAACGAGTGGTACTGAGGACAGTAACCAATAAAGATTTGGATTTGATTATACTACTGATTACTTGGTATTTGAATAACTGAAACAGTATTAACAATTATGGAAACACAGATATGATTATAAGTACACAAATTGGAAATCAGATATGAATACAGAAAGAAGAAAAAGGTGAGTTTTAAACAATTTAAAACTACAGGGGGTGCAAATGAAAATTTTACAAACTTAATTATAAAAGAAAATTAAATTAAAAAGAAATATATTTTTTTGATTATTTTATTATTTAATATTAATTATTTAAATAAAAACTATTTAATTATTTAATTTAAACTATTTAAATTATACTAAAAAGATTTATACTACAAATTTTAACTAGAAAATTGCAAAATTAATTTCTAAAATTCTAAATGACTTAAAATAAATGATGAAACTAAAAATACCTATTTTTGTCTTTTTGTGGATTTTCTATTAATTAAATACTAATAATATTAATTAAACTATTTAAACTAATTTAAATTACTAATAATACTAAAAATGACTTAGAAAATGAAAAAAAAAATTATAAATCTGATTAACCATCATAGGAATCCTAAAAGATTATAAAAAGTTTATAAAAATTATATTTAGACTATTTTACTAATCATTAACTTATTTATTAATTAAAATCTAATTTAACTAAATTAATTAAGAAAATTAGAAAATGAACAGTAGTAATTAAGAGACTAGTTTCTAAAAATACTTAATGATTTATAAAACCTAGGAAAAATGTAAAAACGTACTGTTGTTAATTAAAAATTAATAAAACTATTTAATTACTAATATTACTTAATTATTTAATTAAACTAGTATTAATTCTAATAATTATTAAATTAAAAGAGAAAAATCTAGAAAAATTAATAAAAATACTTTAAGATGAAATAAAATTAAGAAAAATATAAAACGGATGAAGTGCTTAATAATAACCTGAAAAGAAAAATTAAAAATATAAATCCTATTAAATAGAAGCTATCACTATTTTTAAAGTTGGTTTTTGTTGGTTTTTCTTTTTGAGACCTAATTACCTACTGAAAACAAACAACTTTTATGAAGGACTTTGTGGTGTGGCTTATTAATAAGCTGTGTGCACCCCCAAGTGCTTAACAGTGAGTATATTAGCTTATTAGGACTTATAGATTTTTGAAAAAGCTATCAAATGGACAAATAAGCTAAAACAGATGGATAATAACTTGAAATAAGCAAGTGGAATCAAAATAAGCACATGAATAAGCAGTTAGAATCAAATAAGCACTTATACAAACACTAGGCCAAAACAGGCCAAACACAGGGACTTTGGACCTCTGTGGTGTCCACAGAGGCAAGGGGTGGTTCAAATAGAACCCTGAACCTTGAAGTTGACATGGTCAACTATGGATAAAGCCAATAAGATAGGCTTATGGCTTATTATAGAGCACTGGGTGGGGCTTGGAATATGTGGCCAAACACTGAGTCACTCAGTATGAAGGGTGAAATGGACAAACTTAATGAGAGTAGCAGCCCTACTAAATAAGCTACAAACTAAGAAATAAGCCCTGGTATATCAAGATGGGCTTATTGGCTTTTTAGAAAGCCAAGAAGCATATGGTGGGGTCCACTACTGAACACAGGAGAGGCTTGGGAAACTTGGTCAATTTCCTGTGCACAGGGCATCTACTTGCCCTGCAGCCTTAATCAAGCTGATGCACAAGCTTAAGAAAAAATCACAAAGTTAAGCTGGTGGTATGATCTTGTAGATTAGCTGACAGAAAACAACTTGTGAAAAGCTCAGGCTCCAAATCTAAATACAAAAATCAAAACAAATCTCCCAATTTTTGGTTTTCTGACAATACCTTGCAATTTGACTTTTTTATTTTAACACCTAGGTTGACTATTATGAGATTAGATCTTAATTTTATTACTGATTATGGTTATATAAGCTATATTAAGACTGAAATAAGCTACACCACACACTTGTGAGTGGAAATGGGGCTTATGCCACTCTAAATCCAACACTAACAGATGATTAGGCTAAATCCAAATGATTTTGAATTAAAGCTTACAATCACCTAAAAATCTTTGTTTGTTTGACCTGTTTAAGTGCAAAGACAGAAGTAGGAACAAGTTTTGATCAATAAAACTAACAGGAACACATTCAGACAGTTAAAACCAAACACTACTTAATTAGACTGTTTCACTAAGTTTTGGAGTATGAGACCTAATTTAACCAAGCTAATGATCCATCTACACTACTTAACTATATTAAAGATTAAATGAACAAGAAAAATCAAGCAAGGAACATCAGAACACTAAAATGAGTTTGAATTGAAAAGGAATGATCTTACAGTTGCCTTCCAAGCTATTTAACCCAGAACCAAGAACTAAGAAAACTCGTATAAGCCTTCCACAAGGCAACTAACCTAGGGAAATCCATAATGCACCCTGCTCCATCTGAATCTCCATTAAACCTGAACTTCGACTTTTGTTGACTTTTTTTTGTATTTTTGAACTTCGACTTAAACCTGAAGCTTTGGGAGCCTAAGTGAGCTTAAGAGTCCATATCATTAAACAGAAACAACAATTAAGCTAATGAGAATTTTTTGAAATAAAATTGAAAATTGCATAAACTGAGATAGGAACTAGAGCTTGAATTTGATTAATAAAACAGTTGAGATTACACTAGAAGACACTAGTACAATGCTTAAAAGCTTGAAATTTGACTGAAAATACATGTTACAAGCTAAACGACACTAATTAAGCTAAAAAATGAACTACACAATCTTCATTTCTCTTTCTTCTTCCTTTTATAGAGCTCCATTAGGGTTTGTGATGATCTCTGAGCAAATCCCATCAACAACCTGAGCCATTGGAAGAATGAAACTAATCTCAGCCGTTTAAATCCTTTTTCGCGCAAAAAATGAGACAGGTGGATTGAGGATGGGCTTTGGGGTATTAGTTGATCAGGGTTGGGTTGGATTTGGTTTTGGGGTATATTAATAATAAGGGTCCGGTTTGGTTTAGTGTTATCACAAGGACCAAGTTTGAAGTTTCTGAATTTTGAGGGGGCTGGATTGTAACTTTTTCAAAGTTTATCAAAGGGGTTAATCATGCAAAGTTTCAATACCCCAAGGACCATTAATGATAATTCCCCATTTTTTATATCCGGGGACCTTTTCTGCCAAATCTTCAAACTCTAGGGACAAAATATGTAATTTCACTAAACTTGCCATCCAAGGACCATTCCTGCCAAAGTTGAGTAGCACAAGGACCAAAATTTATTTTTCTCAAAGTTTTTACATCCCAGGGACCATTTTTATTAATTTTGCAAAGTTGAGGGACTAAACTTGTAATTTTGTGAAACTTTACACCAAAGGACTATATATGTAATTTGTGATTCAAAAAGGACCTTTGGTGATTTTTTCATGTTTTAGAATAACCAGGGACTCGATTTGACAAGTTTTGAAAGTTGAGGGACTGAAATTGCCAATTATGCAAACTTTGTTCATATTTCATCTGTTTTTGATCATTTTGCATCTGAAACATATAAAACACAATTCTGGGATATTTTTAGTATTTTGATGCATATTTAAGTGTTTTTGGATGTTTTGGCAGCTCAGATTAGGTAAAAATGATAAGTATTTACACACTCATCAATCCCTCACACTAAAATATTGCTAGTCCCTAGCAATTTTTTGAGAAAACTTAATGGATTTGAATTCTCTTTACCAAAACCCATTACTTCTGGAGTAGTCAAATGTTTTAGCTCAAATAAGAACTATGGTACACTGATAACAATATGATTTTGAGTAAATCATCAGCTGTCAACGGACTTGATTTGTCTTTACCAAAAGCCGTTTGCTTCTAGACTAGCCAACTCTTTGATGGGAATAAAGTAATCATCTTGGTGAGTTGATTACCAATCATGGTTTTTTCACTGCCTTTACCACAAGCCATAACCTTGTGGGCTAGCCAACTCTTCACGATTAAAGATATGGTGAGTTGAATCCCATACAATTTTGGGCAAATTGCCAGCCATCAACGGTTTTGAGATATCTTTACCAAGAGCCGTTTGCTCCTGGATTAGCCAGTCCTTTTGTGGCTTAGACAAGGTGGAATGATAACCATAAAATTTTTGAAATAAAGTGATTTTTTTTTTTAAATTTTGGCTAAAAACGGGGGTACTAGAAGATATAATGTGATAGAATTCGCTAGAATTTCCCCCCCACACTTAGAGTTGAATATTGTCCTCAATATTCAAAGTCCCGGCAATTATGCCGACTCTTTGAACGGAAAAAGATAATATTACAAGCTAAATGTGGAAATAACATTTTTCACTTTATTTATATAGATTTATACATACATTTTTTTTTATTTTTATTTATTTTTTTAAAGATAAATACATGGTGAACCATAGCATTGGTAACTTCCCCCATACTTAGGGTGAAAACCCTTTATACATGCTACTGTTTTTGTTTATTGTGTCGCTAGCATGACTCGATCCCCGAATTCATTGGTTCGTGGGGAAAGTTTGGAGATCCGGGACAACCATTGGTGGTACGTCCCCTCTAAAGTAGTGTTTTAACCGATGGCCATTCACTTTGAAGTTAGAACCGTCAGGTTGAGATAACTCAATAGTTCCATATGGAAACACTTTTGTTACAGTGAATGGCCCAGACCAGCGAGTTTTAAGCTTACCTGAGAATATCTTCAATCGTGAATTGAAGAGAAGGACTCTGTCACCGATGTTGAAAACACGGTTCTTAATTTTTGAGTCGTGGATCTTCTTGGTTTTTTCCTTGTAAATCAAAGAATTCTCATAAGCTTGATCACGAAGTTCGTTTAATTCGTTTAGTTGAACCTTGCGTTGATCACCAGCTGTCTGAAGGTTGAAATTTGCATGTTTTAAGGCCCAGTAGGCCTTATGTTCTAATTCGATTGGAAGATGACATGCTTTCCCGTACACTAGCTTATATGGAGTACACCCGATGGGTGTTTTGTAAGCAGTGCGGAAAGCCCATAGTGCATCATCCAGCTTATCCGACCAAGAGGCACGGTTTTCTCCCACTATCCTCTCCAGAATTCTCTTAATACCCCGATTCGAGACCTCCACCTGCCCACTTATTTGAGGGTGGTATGTAGTAGAAAGACGGCGAGTTACACCGTATTTCATCATCACTCTTGCAAATTGTTCATTGCAGAAGTGTGTGCCACGATCATTGATACTGGCACGAGGACTCCCGAATCTGGCAAAGAGAGACTTTAAAAATTTAACGACTACTCGGGCATCGTTAGTGGGTAAAGCTTTTGCTTCAACCCATTTTGACAGATAGTCGACAGCCACGAGTATGTATTTATTTCCTCGTGAAGACGGGAACGGCCTGATACGTGGTAATCGCACCAGGCTTTACCTCTCAAGGGATCTTGAGAAGCTTACAACCCCCACCAGGCAGTGTACCTGATCATTGTAGTATAGTATAGTGACAAGTACCGGGGGATTGATCGTTCAGCTAGGAATAGTGTCGCTAGGATTAGAAAACCTAATTACTAGTGCTAAAGATGAGAGATGATTATTTTTGTATTTTTATATTTTTTAGAAAGCAATTAAAAATCTCGGGTTTGAAGGATTTGGGCGGAATTAGTTGCTAGTCAACTAACCCAATACTAAGATGCAATCAAAATAAAATATTAAAAATGAAAGTAAAACTAAATTAACTAAGGTTGTGAGCAATAAGTGGAGAAAATATGTTTACTTAGATTTCACTACTCCCTAGACATCTTTTACACGTTAATTACTTGTTATAGTTGCATGGATGACGGATTGTATTCCTTAATACCATTCATGGGGTATCGCACATAACTCCCCAATTCTATGAGCTCTTATCTCCTCCTATACCATGCCCAGCACAACCATAAGGATTATAAACAGTGGCTCATGCATTAAATACAACCAATAAAGACCTAGTGCAATAGGTTCATGTTTCCTAAAACGTTCAATCATGTTACCAATTGGAGATCTGCCAGTTTTCTTAAGCCTAACATATAAATCATTCATCCAAGACAATTATAAACAAGTAATCAACACATAATTAACATCTAGGTTTTTAACAATTATAGATCTAGCCTAGCATGATGGAATTAAGACAAGAACAAGATATAGACAACCAACACATAGACATATTGATTGAATTAGAAGAACACTTATCTTAATTACACATGAAAGGTATCAAGGGCTTGGAACCCTTGAAAAACCTGTAAAATTCGCACCAAGTTCGTACTTAGGGTTTCTCCAAAACTTCTCTCTTTTTTATGTGTGAAAATTAGAAAACTATATATAGGAAAAGGGGTCTGACGGCGTCAAGACAAATCTTGTGACGCCGTCACCTCGCCGCCAAAACTCTTCTCGGACTGCCTTGATCTACTTTTGACGCCGTCATGTATTATGCATTTCCAGGCCGTCATGACTTTTACTCTTGACGCCCTACTTCGTGACGCCGTCAAATCTGCACTGGATCGTCATGGAAATTTGCACTTGACGCCGTCAGGATGTTACTCTTGACGCCGCCACCTACTGTTCCCAGCAAGGAAAATTAAGACTTTGGCGTTTTCTTCACTTTTATGCCCCAAAAACGTCCGAATTGCTTCCTTTTCCAGATTTCACTCCCAAAGTACCTAAAATCACAAAAGGAACGATTTAGGGCAATATTTGATCAAATAAATTCAATTCCGGACTTAAATGACCCCCTAAAAGTGATTCATTTTTCGCCTCATCATATACCCTTACACTTGAGATTTGCTTGTCCTCAAGCAAATGCGCTTTTATTCTACTCAAAATACAAGTTAGGGGTCATTTAACACTAATATAAAAGTAATTACAACAAATAATCGTTCCACTAAAGACCAATAGACAAGCACGGAGGTCATACACAAGCACCTCACAAATAGTGTTTAGATACTCACATCTCTCGGGTGTAATAAAGTATAAATTACAATATGGAAACGGAAGATATCTCTCACTACCTGTCATAGCAAAATAGATTACCATAGGCTTGGGAAAGGATCAAACCTCCACCACATGGCGTAAGCACCTAAGATAAACAATCAAAGAGGTCTTTTAAAGGGTTGTAACGTTAGGTGTAGGGATATGAAATACACGGTTTTGTTGGATAAAGGAAGTTTTACTGGTGGTGAGTTAACAATCTTGGTTAATTACATGTACAATGTGGCGTTGCTAAGCCAAGACTAGACTCGACTTAAGCTAATAAATGAAAAATAACAAAAACATAAAATAAACATAGAATGAAACGGGATGGTAGTCCGTATGTTTTTTTTTTCTCTTTTTCCTTTTCTATTTTTTTTTTCTTTTTCTTGATTTTTCGATTTTTTTTTTTTTTTTTTGCATACACTCTTACCCTACCATCCAAAATAATACATCATAGGGGTTGAACATTCCCCTTAAACTAATCTAATGACTCGAATTAAGAAAATCAAAACACTTGGAGCACTTTTAAGATTAACGTACATATGGGGGTAATAAATGATGTTCTTCCCCATTACTCCATAAATAAGTACTTTACCCATGAGTCCCAATCGTCCCAAAACAATATGTACAAGGATATGACTCGACTTAGCAACCATGTAATCAATTAGATAGTTAACTTAGGGTTTAACAAATAACAATAATGCACTAAAAATGAGCGCATACACGGAAGGCTAAGGCGATTTGGGTGTACATTTAAGTGGGGTGTAACAAATTCTTCCTTTAAGTAAGATGCTTAAATTTAGAAACTAAAAGATAGGCTCGGAGGGGTGTACTAGGGGTTTCGTGTACTAAAAATGAGTACAACGCTAAGGTGTGGGAAAAATTAGTTGACTTTGCTAGCCAAGTCATATGACTTAAATGGTCAAGTAATTATGATACGGGTTTAACACAAGGGTGATCCTAATGCCTCTTATCATGTAGTAAATCCTACCACACGAATGTAGTCTCACTAGTGGTCTCGGGATGCATCACTAACGCAAGTTCTAGAATCTAAATGCTACCGGTACACTCATAAGCACTAATAATGAATGCTTTTCCTATCAAATCTAAAGGCGAACCTCACATATTTGGGTGGAAAATTTTTCTGAATATACGGTTTTGTGCTAGTCATACAATCTCCTATCCATGAGACGCTTGCTATGGCTAAAGTCACTCCTAAATGTTGTAAAAAATTTTAAATTTGGCGCTAAAATTACACTAACAAGTATTTCTCATAGTTTTATTACACATCTACCATCAAACAAAACAAACTCAAGCGAAAGTGCATATGTAAGGTATCATCTTTTTACCCTCCCCTTACACTTAGGATGAACATTGTCCCCAATGTTCAAGTAAAGAAAGTAAAAGTGAAAAAGTAGAAAGAATGAAATCAAATACTCCCCTGATTCGCTAGGTATGGATAATAAGGTGGCCAGGTTAAATCTTCCTCCAAGAAAATGAACAATCAAAGCTTCCCTTCCAGAATATAAATCATCTTCTTGTCATACATAACCTGTAAAACCTGAGAAAATAGACAAGACAACCTCGCGTAAAATCGGTGGCATCCTATATAAGTTACTAAATCCTAGAAAACAAGATAAGATATAATGCTTGTGGAATGAAGTTTGCAGATCTCCTGGAGATTATAAAACTTAATAATTCACAAAAACCATAAGACTCCGTTAGAAAAATAAAACCGGTAAAATTTACAGATTTTTACACTTGACGCCGTCAAGAGTTAACTCTTGACGCCGTCAGAAGTGGCCTACAGAAATTCTTATGTTAAGTTTCCGGAAAATTTCTGGAAAAACTTAGTCCTACTTCCTGGAAAATCCTGCAAAACTTCATTATGACTCAATACAAGCATTTGACTCTAACCAATACGAATATACATGTTCATTTAATATTGTGGAGAATCATGATCGGTTTGTTTCTTAAAAACATATTTGGGGTCTCCCCTTACACTTATCTTTTGCAAAAATACCATTAGGTGGAGTTAAGACTAGGCTAAAACAACAAAGTAAAGTATTTCCACATTTTAATTGAGAAACATGATCTACCAACAATAAAAATTAAGCATGCATACGGACGCAAATAACAAACAAATAAAAATAAAATCACACAAAGCATGGGTTGCCTCCCAAGAAGTGCTTTTCTTTATTTACGAGTCTTGTAGCTAGACACAAGGTCATGGGTTACTACGTGATACGGGTGAGTTCCTCATTGAGGACATCTTTGGGATCAAACTTAGGTTTCAACTCTCTATCGGTTTCCTTATTATGGTATGACCTTTCGAACATCTCTCCATCCGGATCATACAAAGTCATCCTCATGTGCCATGATCCGTCTCCTTCTTTAGGTGGCTTGTCCCACCTCCATTTACACTTATCTCCATCTCTTTTCCACTCATTCAACTCTATATTAATAGGCATTACGCTCAAGAACTCAATTATCTTTCTAAAGACTAAGGGGTCCTCAAAGGGGTCTAGCTCCTCATCTCTAGCTATGAGTTGTTCTACCGAATGCGTCTTCTCAACAAAATCTTTTTCTAGATAGAATGGGCATTGAGGTCCTATAAAGTTCCTTTCTATCCAAGGTCCGTATCTAGATGGTCTCCTATTCATCTCTTCCCAATGCGGTGTTGGTTCATCATCACAATCATAACTATGTTTCTTAACATCGTACACCGACCAAGTATCACCTTCACCTACCGCTATCTTAGACTCCTTACAATCTATCATGGCGTTAGCGGTTGCTAAAAATCCTCTTCCTACCAATAATGGGCATGTAGTGTCACTAACCATGTCTAGGACGTGAAAATCTGCTAAGATAGTTAACTTTCCTACGTGGACAACTACATCCTTAATCATTCCGACCGGGTGGGCAATACTTCCATCCGCTAGACCTATCAACACCTCCGTTTCCTCTAACTTTCCTAGCTTAAGAGTTGTGAACAGGGGTAAGGGAATCAAGTTTAGGCTTGACCCTAAATCGGCTAGTGTGTCAAAAGCTTCGGATCTTCCTATCTTACAAGGAAAAACAAATAGACCCGGATCATCAAGCTTTTTAGGCAACTTGTTTTGAACGAAGGCGGTCCCATTTTTACCTAGTTTAAACTTCTCATATTTTTCTAGGAGGGCACTATAGTAAGGAGCACGCGCTAAGACATCAATGACAGGGCGTTCAAGGTGAAGTTCTTTGAATTCATCGTCAAGGTCTTGCGTAAGAGGTGTTTCAACTATGCTTTTGACCGGCTCTATATTGGGTGTTTTATTTGATTGGTCCTTTTGAAGAATTTGGTTTTGTTTGAAACACGTGCTCGTTGATTTAACCGAGTAGTATTGTGGACACGAAGTGGGTGACGAAACTGAAGATATGGAATTAACGTTTAGTTTCGGATTCTTGACCGTGTCGCTTGGGAGTGCTCCCATTTCTCGGTCATTGAGAACTTTCAACAATGCGTCAATTTTTGTGGTCATCTCGCTTTGCTTTTGTTTGAAATCGGCTTCAAACTTAGATATGCGAGCTTCTTGAGATGCCATGAACTTAGACATCAACCCTTCAAGATTGTTGGTACTACCATAATTGTTAGAAGGATTGTTGTTGAAGGTACGGTTGGAGGGTGGACCGTTTGGTTGGTAACGATTAGGCGGATTGGAAGAATTGGGTTGATTTTGTTTCCACCTAAGGTTTGGGTGATTTTTCCAAGAGGGGTTGTATGAATCGCCGTAAGGGTTTGGCTCGGGCTTGAAAGTGTACCACTTATCTCCTGCTTTGTCGGTACGCGTGGATGCGTAGTCCGTAAAAGCTGTTCCGGGGAGTTCCACACAATCACGAGTGTCATGGGGACCACTACATAGTTCGCATGAAGAAGTGATTTTGTTCACTTGGCTTGAAGGCTTAGGAGCTTCGTAAGATTTCATGAGAAACTTGACTTGGTCCTCAAGTTCCATGATCCTACGGTCGGGAGTGCTAGAATTGTTCGAAGGCAAAGATATTGCCTTGACCGTTTTGTTCAAGTCACGGGGATCATTCCAACTTTCGTTGTCATAGAGAGCAAGATCTTCTATGAGTTCCCATGATTGTTCCGCACTAAGATCACGTAGCTTACCACCGCCCGATTGGTCAATGGCTCGCCTCGTGGAGATGTCGATATGGTCATAAAAGATTTGGACTTGGAGCCAAAGATCTATGCCATGATGAGGGACTTTTTGGAGTAAGTCCTTGAAACGAGTCCATGCTTCATAAAGAGATTCATTTTGACGTTGTTGAAACATCAAGATGTCATTTCTAAGCTTAGTAGTTCTCCCCGGTGGGAAAAATTGAGCAAGGAAACGAGTGGTGAGATCATCCCATGTGGAGATGGATCCCGCGGGTAAACGCTCAAGCCATTGACTAGCTTGATCCCGTAGAGAGAATTGGAATAGGCGTAATCGGGTTGTCTCTCTAGTTTCAACACCTAGGTCTATGGAATCTACAATTTTGACGAAGTCCTTAAGATGTTGGTTTGGATCTTCGGAACGAAGTCCATGGAATGCACATCCGCTTTGCACCAACCGGATGGTGTCGGATCGCAAGGGGGTCACATTGGCTCCGGTGAGCTCAATGGTGTTTCGGTAGCCTTGGTGGCTAGGTCGGGAATACTCTCCTAAGGTTCGGGGCCTAAGGGGTTCTAATGGTGGATTTTGTTGTGGTGGGATGACGGGTTCAAAGATGTTCCCGTTGTCCATGATGTCGGGTAGTGAAGAGTTACGAACAAAGACACAAAGAATTAAGATAGACTAAAGAAACCTAAAAATAAAAATAAAATCTTACTAGAAAGGAATCTAGCAAGTAGACCTAATAAAAAGAAATTCTAACATAGACAATAACAATTCCCCGGGCTGCGGCGCCAAAAACTTGATACGTGGGAATCGCTCCAGGATTTACCTCTCAAGGGATCTTGAGAAGCTTACAACCCCCACCAGGCAGTGTACATGATCGTTGTAGTATAGTTTAGTGACAAGTACCGAGGGATTGATCGTTCAGCTAGGAATAGTGTCGCTAGGATTAGAAAACCTAATTACTAGAGCTAAAGATGAGAGATGATTATTTTTGTATTTTTATATTTTTTAGAAAGCAATTAAAAATCTTGGGTTTGATGGATTTGGGCGGAATTAGTTGCTAGTCAACTAACCCAATACTAAGATGCAATCAAAATAAAATATTAAAAATGAAAGTAAAACTAAATTAACTAAGGTTGTGAGCAATAAGTGGAGAAAATGTGTTTACTTAGATTTCACTACTCCCTAGACATCTTTTACACATTAATTACTTGTTGTAGTTGCATGGATGACGGATTGTATTCCTTAATACCATTCATGGGGTATCGCACATAACTCCCTAATTCTATGAGCTCTTATCTCCTCCTATACCATGCCCAGCACAACCATAGGGATTATAAACAGTGGCTCATGCATTAAATACAATCAATAAAGACCTAGTACAATAGGTTCATGTTTCCTAAGACGTTCAAGCATGTTACCAATTGGAGATCTGCCAGTTTTCTTAAGCCTAACATATAAATCATTCATCCAAGACAATTATAAAGAAGTAATCAACACATAATTAACATTTAGGTTTCATTAGATCCAAGCAAACACAAGATAGATCAAGCCTAGCATGATGGAATTAAGACAAGAACAAGATATAGACAACCAACACATAGACATATTGATTGAATTAGAAGAACACTTATCTTAATTACACATGAAAGGTATCAAGGGCTTGGAACCCTTGAAAAACCTGTAAAATTCGCACCAAGTTCGTACTTAGGGTTTCTCCAAAACTTCTCTCTTTTTTATGTGTGAAAATTAGAAAACTATATATAGGAAAAGGGGTCTGACGGCGTCAAGACAAATCTTGTGACGCCGTCACCTCGCCGCCAAAACTCTTCTCGGACTGCCTTGATCTACTTTTGACGCCGTCATGTATTATGCATTTCCAGGCCGTCATGACTTTTACTCTTGACGCCCTACTTCGTGACGCCATCAAATCTGCACTGGATCGTCATGGAAATTTGCTCTTGACGCCGTCAGGATGTTACTCTTGACGCCGTCACCTACTGTTCCCAACAAGGAAAATTAAGACTTTGGCGTTTTCTTCACTTTTATGCTCCAAAAACGTCCGAATTGCTTCCTTTTCCAGATTTCACTCCCAAAGTACCTAAAATCACAAAAGGAACGATTTAGGGCAATATTTGATCAAAAAAATTCAATTCCGGGCTTAAATGACCCCCTAAAAGTGGTTCATTTTTCGCCTCATCACGGCCCCATAAAGTTAATTCCCTACATATCAAATATTTCACAGACTTGGATGGTGTTTTGCAGCATCTCGTTCTTTTTGGAAATATTCCCGTGACGCTGGCAAGCCTCACAAGTTTTGATAAGTTCGTGGGCGTCTTTGTAGATTGTGGGCCAACAGAATCCTGAATCAAACACCTTTTTGGTGGTGTAGTTTGGGTTATGATGTCCCCCCGTGGGTCCATCATGACAAGCTTTAAGAATTTCCATGGCTTCTTGGCCATGGACACACTGTCGGATGACTTGATCCGCACAGATTTTGAACAAGTAGGGGTCGTCCCAGAAGTAATGTTTTACATCTTTAAAGAATTTTCTTTTCTGTTGGGACGACATCCCTTTCACAACAAAATTACCCGCATGGTAATTTGCAAAATCGGCAAACCATGGGGTAGTGGTATCATCCCGGGTAGAGATTAGATTGAGAATCTCCAGAGGAAAGGTTTCATTAATCTCTTTTCTCTCGAGAATATCCTGATGAGGATTCTCTAACCGGGATAAGTGATCAGCCTGCTTGGTTCTCTGCTCCTTTTTTGTCTCGTATGATTATATCAAATTCCTGAAGGAGCAGGACGCAGCGGAGCAGTCTTGGCTTTGCGTCCTGTTTAGCAAACAGGTATTTCAAAGCCGAGTGGTCCGTGTACACCACGCATTTGGTTAGGATTAAGTAAGGCCTAAATTTCTCAAAGGCATAAAGCACAGCTAATAATTCTTTTTCTGTGGTGGTATAGTGCGTTTGAGTTTCAGTCATGGTCTTACTTGCGTAATGTATTGGCTGAAAATGTTTGGTTTTGCGTTGCCCCAGAACTGCATCGATAGCGAAGTCGCTAGCATCGCACATAAGTTCGAAGGGTAAGTCCCAGTCGGGGGCAACAAGGATCGGTGCCCCGGTGAGCCTTTTCTTTAAAGTAGAAAAAGCTTCAACGTACTCGGGGGAAAAGATGAAAGGAGCTTCCTTTTCAAGAAGATAAGTCATGGACCGAGCTATTTTGGAGAAATCCTGAATGAATCTCCGATAAACACGGCATGGCTGAGGAAACTCCTTATGCCTTTAACAGTGGTGGGATGAGGCAACTTAGCAATAACATCAATTTTAGCCTTATCGACCTCAATCCATTTTTTGAAATTTTATGGCCGAGGACAAATCCCTCCTTGACCATAAAATGGCTCTTCTCCCAGTTTAGACAAAGATTTGTGTCTTTACAACGTTGAAGCATCTCTTCTAAATGGGAGAGGCATGAGTCGAAAGAATTCCCGATGACTGAGAAGTCATCCATGAATACCTCCATGGTTTTCTCGATCATGTCGTGAAAAATAGCCATCATGTACCTTTGGAAAGTTCCCGGAGCGTTGCATAACCCAAAAGGCATGCGACGGTAGGCAAATGTCCTGTAAGGGCATGTGAAGGTAGTCTTCTCTTGATCCTGTGGATCAATGAGAAGCCATCGAGGAAGCAATAATACTCATTCCCCGCTAGTCTCTCGAGCATTTGATCCATAAAGGGCAGAGGAAAATGGTCCTTGTGGGTGGCTTCGTTAAGTTTTCTGTAATCGATGCATACTCGCCACCCCGTAACCAACCGAGTTGGAATCAACTCGTTATCCTCATTTGTGACAACAGTAATGCCACCCTTTTTTGGAAAACAATGTATGGGACTAACCCAAGGACTGTCTGATATTGGGTAAATCAATCCAGCATCGAGAAGTTTGAGAACCTTTTTCTTGATAACTTCGTGGATTTTTGGATTTACCCTTCTTTGATGCTGCACTGCAGGCTTAAAGTCATCCTCCATTAGGATTTTGTGTGTACAAAAATCCAGGTTAATACCCTTTATGTCAGAGAGCTTCCAAGCAATTGCTTGTTTGTGGGACTTTAAAACCTTAAGCAGCGCAGTTTTCTCCTCATCCTTTAAATCTTTTGCAATAATGAATAGTAATTTATCGTTACCTTCCAAGAATGCATATTCTAGATGAGGAGGCAGGTCCTTAAGTTCGACCTCGGGGAAATCATCATTTTTCTCAACATATTTGATTTCCGCGTTATGAAGTTGTTGAGGTAGAACAGGAAGAGGAGAGGGACCTTTGTTCAATAATTTCTCAAGGAGAAGGATATCCCCCTCTGGGTCAATCTCTTGGTTATCAATTCCTTCGGGAACTGATTTACTTTTGAGAAAGGCCTCTATTTCCTCAAGGACGAAATCACTTCCCTCAAACGGAGTGAGGGAAGGAGAAGAATTAGCGATTATGGGGTGAGAAGATGGAGTGGGATTGCCACTCGGAGAACTATCAGCGAATCCAAGGATTTCTTGAGCATACTCCTCGGAAGCAATGTCAATGACATCAATTCGGTTGACCGATTCAGCATCATAATTCGAGGAGTATCTTGAGGTTTGATCAAGGTTGAACGTTATCACTTCAGTGCCAACTCATAACATGATTTCCTCATCGAAAACATCGATTAATGCACGACCCGTCCTTAAGAATCCTCTCCCAAGAACGAGAGGAACTCTTGGATCCGCATCGAAATCAACAACGACAAAGTCTGCCGAAAAATGGAACTTTCCCACTCTTACAAATACATCCTCGAAAATACCAAGGGGACGTGAAATTGAACGGTTTGCAAGCTCGAGAGTCATGCATGTGGGAGTGAGTTCCTGAAGAGGGAGCTTTTTCCAAACTGAGTGGGGCATTAAGTTGATGCTTGCACCAAGATCGGCCAAGGCAAAGCACTCAACCATCCCCGGAAAAATACATGGTATTAGAAATTTCCCGGGGTCTCCTAGTTTCTCGGGAAGCTGTTTCAACAGAACTGCAGAGCAGTTGATGAGTGTCTAAATACTCATCATTTTATACTAATCTGAGCTGCCAAAACATCCAAAAACACTCAAATATGCATAAAAATACTGAAAATATCTTAGAAGTGTGTTTTATATGTTTCAAATGCAAAATAATCAAAAACAGATGAAAAACGTACAAAGTTTGCATATATGTTTCAAGGGTCCTTTTCATAAAGGTGCCCCCAGCAGCAGCATTGATGGTGTCACGATGACGAAGTATCAAACCATTATAAAAAGTATCAATAATGGTGACAAGAAGCATGTTATGGTTGGGACACCGATCAATAGCAAGTTTGTAGCGTTCCCATGCCTCAAATAAGGACTCGTCGGGAAGCTGTTTGAAGTTACTAATATCGTTTCTCAGCTTTGTAACCATAGATGGTGGAAAGTATTTAGCCAAGAACTTAGTAACCATCACATCAAAGGTATGGATCAAATTCTTAGGAAGTCGATCGAACTAAGCAGTAGCATGATGAGTGAGAGAATATGGGAACAGGTATAAACGTAGGCCGTCTTTGGTGACGCCATTTTGTTTCATGCTCTCGGTGACGGTTAAAAATTTGTGGAGATGCTTGTTAGCATCGTCACCCAGCAAACCGTGGAACTGGCACGAATTTTGGACCTGCTGTATCATGTTGTGTTTTACTCCAAAATCCGAGGCTCCAATTGTAAGTGGTGCAATGGGTCCACCTCTCCCATGCATGGTAGGTTGACATAGTTCCTCCATTGTTCGGGTGTCAGGAACTATCTCATCCTTGGGAGGATTTGGGGGCTCATCGTCCATTTTTATCATGTGTTCTTCCTCAACAGTACGTAACTCGGTTACATTTTTATGATGATTACGTCATGATTGTGAACGAGTGCGCATGCACTAAAAACAATTTTTCAAAACAAGATCGAGGCAAAACCACAGTGAACTTAAACCAATAATCACAGGTGAATGACTTCTTTATAAAAGGTACACCACTCACAGGGATACAATGGCAAGTTTTTATCTTATGTTTGGGAACTTATTATATTCACACCCCCAGTTGGTAGGTGTTCTGCC
Organism: Artemisia argyi; assembly: GCA_030686995.1. Taxonomy (NCBI): domain Eukaryota; kingdom Viridiplantae; phylum Streptophyta; class Magnoliopsida; order Asterales; family Asteraceae; genus Artemisia; species Artemisia argyi. The sequence continues at coordinate 104,611,457 of CM060679.1, forward strand.
TTGGTTTGCGGTGGTAATCTTTTATGTAATTATTCACAGTAAAATGTTTTTGGCTTTTCGTGTATGGGTGAAAAAACTTGGAAAATATTTTTGGAACTGATTCGTTAACCGAAATCGTTCTTTTAAGATTACTCGCAGGGTGGCGGAAGAGAATGAATGGATCTCTTTTCAATTCGCAATTTAATGTCAGAACTTCCGTATTCCACCTGTGTAGGTTGTAATCTTAAAGTAAACGAAGTAATTTAACTTCACAGTTTGTTTTGTTGTTTATGATTTTTTTGGTGTTTTTAACACTTCAGGAGAAGTGTTAATGAACTTTTTCAGTTATGATTTTGATTTTCACAAAAATATACAAAATGATGATATTTGTACAGGAGGGGTTTTAAAAACTTCTAAACCTAAAAACATTTTGAAATACGCAACAACCTCCTCGGCAGCGGCGCCAAATTTTGACTCCTCCCAAACCAACCAGTCAACCGGGTGCAGTTGATAGGACCACCTAGGAGAAAAAGTCAAGTGTTTTAAAATCCATGAAAGTACAGGGAAATCCCCGGGTCGTTAAGTCACAACGAGATTGAAATTCTATTTTTAACGTTTGTGGGAATGAGTGCTACATGGGGTGCAAATGAAAATTTTACAAACTTAATTATAAAAGAAAACTAAATTAAAAAGAAAAATATTTTTTTGATTATTTTATTATTTAATATTAATTATTTAAATAAAAACTATTTAATTATTTAATTTAAACTATTTAAATTATACTAAAAAGATTTATACTACAAATTTTAACTAGAAAATTGCAAAATTAATTTCTAAAATTTTAAAAAGACTTAAAATAAATGATGAAACTAAAAATACCTATTTTTGTCTTTTTGTGGATTTTCTATTAATTAAATACTAATAATATTAATTAAACTATTTAAACAAATTTAAATTACTAATAATACTAAAAATGAATTAGAAAATTAAAGAAAAAATTATAAATCTGATTAACCATCACAAGAATCCTAAAAAATTATAAAAAGTTTATAAAAATTATATTTAGACTATTTTACTAATTATTAACTTATTTAATAATTAAAATCTAATTTAACTAAATTAATTAAGAAAATTAGAAAATGAATAGTAGTAATTAAGAGACTATTTTCTAAAAATACTTAATGATTTATAAAACCTAGGAAAAATGTAAAAAGGTACTGTTGTTAAATAAAAATTAATAAAACTATTTAATTACTAATATTACTTAATTATTTAATTAAATTAGTATTAATTTTAATAATTATTAAATTATAGGAGAAAAATCTAGAAAAATTACTAAAAATACTTTAAGATGAAATAAAATTAAGAAAAATATAAAAATGATGAAGTGCTTAATAATAAGCTGACAAGAAAAATTAAAAATATAAATCCTATTAAATAGAAGCTATCACTATTTTTAAAGTTAGTTTTTGTTGATTTTTCTTTTAGAGACCTAATTACCTACTGAAAAGAAACAAATTTTATGAAGGACTTTGTGGTGTGGCTTATTAATAAGTTGTGTGCACCCCAAGTGCTTAATAGTGAGTATATTAGCTTATTAGGACTTATGGATTTTTGAAAAAGCTATCAAATGGACAAATAAGCCAAAACAGATGGATAACAACATGAAATAAGCAAGTGGAATCAAAATAAGCACATGAATAAGCTGTTAGAATCAAATAAGCACTTATACAAAAACTAGGTCAAAACAGGCCAAACACAGGGATTTGGACCTCTATGGGGTCCACAGAGGCAAGGGGTGGTTCAAATAGAACCCTGAACCTTGAAGTTGACCTGGTCAACTCTGGAATAAGCCAATAAGCTAGGCTTATGGCTTAATATTGAGCACTGGGCGGGGCTTGGAATATGTGGCTAAACACTGAGTCACTCAGTATGAAGGGTGAAATGGACAAACTTAATGAGACTAGAAGCCCTACTAAATAAGCTACAAACTAAGAAATAAGACCTGGTATATCAAGATGGGCTTACTGGCTTTTCAGAAAGCCAAAAAGCATATGGTGGGGTCCACTACTGAACACAGGAGAGGCTTGGGAAACTTGGTCAATTTCCTGTGCACATGGCATGTACTTGCCCTGCAGCCTTAATCAAGCTGATGCACAAGCTTAAGGAAAAATCACAAAATTAAGCTGGTGGTAGGATCTTGTAGATTAGCTGACAGAAAACAACTTGTGAAAAGCTCAGGGTCCAAATCTTAATACAAAAATCAAAACAAATCCCCCAATTTTTGGTTTTCTAACAATACCTTGCAATTTGACTTTTTTATTTTAACACCTAGGTTGACTATTATGAGATTTGATCTTAATTTTATTACTAATTATGGTTATATAAGCTATATTAAGACTGAAATAAGCTACAACACACACTTGTGAGGGGAACTGGGGCTTATGCCACTCTAAATCCAACACAGACAGATGATTAGGCTAAATCCAAATGATTTTGACTTAAAGCTTACAACCACCTAAAAATCTTGGTTTGTTTGACCTGTTTAAGTGCAAAGACAGATGTAGGAACAAGTTTTGATCAATAAAACTAACAGGAACACATTCAAACAGTTAAAACCAAACACTACTTAATTAGACCATTTCACTAAGTTTTGGAGTATGAGACCTAATTTAACCAAGCTAAAGATACATCTACACTACTTAACTATTTTAAAGATTAAATGAACAAGAAAAATCAAGCAAGGAACATCAGAACACTAAAATGAGTTTGAATTGAAAAGGAATGATCTTACAGTTGCCTTCCAAGCTATTTAACCAAGAACAAAGAACTAAGAACACTCCTATAAGTCTTCCACAAGGCAACAAACCCAGGGCAATCCATAATGCACCCTGCTCCAGCTGAATCTCCATTAAACCTGAACTTTGACTTTTGTTGACTTTTTTTTGTATTTTTGATTTTTGACACTAGATTGTATTTTAAGGTTTCTAAAAGCTTTATTAAGCTTCCTGGGAGCCTAAGTGAGCTTAAGAGTCCATATCATTTAACAGAAACAATAATTAAGCTAATGAGAATTTTTGAAATAAAATTGAAAATTGCATTAACTGAGATAGGAACTAGAGCTTGAATTTGATTAATGAAACAGTTGAGATTACACTAGAAGACACTAGTGCAATGCTTAAAAGCTTGAAATTTGACTGAAAATACAAGTTACAAACTAAACGACACTAATTAAGCTAAAAAATGAACTACACAGTCTTCATTTCGCTTTCTTCTTCCTTTTCAAGAGCTCCATTAGGGTTTGTGATGATCTCTGAGCAAATTCCATCAACAACCTGAGCCATTGGATGACAGAAACTAATCTCAGCCGTTTAAATCCTTTTTTGCGCCAAAAATGAGATAGGTGGGTTGGGGATGTTTTCAGAGCAATTAAAGAACTGTGGAGTTTTGTAGAGGTGACAGGGAGCAATATGGATATTATGTGTGAGCATTGGGTCAAGTTGGTGCCACTATGGAGCTGTAGGAGTGGAGGTTGAGTGTTTTATGGTTTGGAAGCATTAAATGCTTGATGATGGTTCTGCAGGGAGGGGGTGAGGCGGAGGAGTGAAGTGTAGTGGATTGGGCGGTGGAAAGGTGATGTGATGGTGGGGGAGGTGATGTATGCAGGGCAAGTTGGGGAGGAAGGGACGTGGTTTGACTTTGGTTGACCCATGATTATTTAGAACGGTTTAAGGGTTGTTGGGCTCAAGGGATGGGCTTTGGGGTATTAGTGGATCAGGGTTGGGTTGGATTTGGTTTTGGGGTATATTAATAATAAGGGTCCGGTTTGGTTTAACGTTATCACAAGGACCAAGTTTGAAGTTTCTGAATTTTGAGGGGCCTGGATTGTAACTTTTTCAAAGTTTATCAAAGGGGTTAATCATGCCAAGTTTCAATACCCCAAGGACCATTAATGATAATTTCCTATTTTTTATATCCGGGGACCTTTTCTGCCAAATCTTCAAACTCTAGGTACCAAATATGTAATTTCACTAAACTTGCCATCCAAGGACCATTCCTGCCAAAGTTGAGTAGCACAAGGACCAAAATTTATTTTTCTCAAAGTTTTTACATCCCAAGGACCATTTTTGTCAATTTTGCAAAGTTGAGGGACTAAACTTGTAATTTTGTGAAACTTTACACCAAAGGACTATATATGTAATTTGTGATTAAAAAAGGACCTTTGGTGATTTTTTCATGTTTTAGAATAACCAGGGACTAGATTTTTTCATCTGTTTTTGATCATTTTGCATCTGAAACATATAAAACACAATTCTGGGATATTTTCAGTATTTTGATGCATATTTAAGCGTTTTTGGATGTTTTGGCAGCTCAGATTAGGTAAAAATGATGAGTATTTAGACACTCATCAATCCCCCACACTAAAATATTGCTAGTCCCTAGCAATTTTTTGAGAAAACTTATTAGATTTGAAGTCTCTTTACCAAAAGCCACTACTTCTTGAGTAGCCAAATGTTTTAGCTCAAGTAAGAACTATGGTACACTGATAACAATATGATTTTGAGCAAATCAACAGCTGTCAATTGATTTGATTTGTTTTTACCAAAAGCCGTTTGCTTCTGGACTAGCCAACTCTTTGATGGGAATAAAGTCAACATCTTGGTGAGTTGATTACCAATTATGGTTTTTTCACTGCCTTTACCACAAGCAATAACCTTGTGGGCTAGCCAACTCTTCACGATTAAAGATATGATGAGTTGAATCCCATACAATTTTAGGCAAATTGCCAGCCATCAACGGTTTTGAGATATCTTTACCAAGAGCCTTTTGCTCCTGGATTTGCCAGTCCTTTTGTGGCTTAGACAAGGTGGATTGATAACCATAAAATTTTTGAAATAAAGTGATTTTTTTTTTTTTTATTTTGGCTAAAAACGGGGGTACTAGAAGATATAATGTTATAGAATTCACTAGAATTTCCCCTCCCCCCCACACTTAGAGTTGAATATTGTCCTCAATATTCAAAGTCCTGGCTATTATGCCGACTCTTTGAACGGAAAAAGATAATATTACAAGCTAAATGTGGAAATAACATTTTTTACTTTATTTATATAGATTTATACATACATTTTTTTTATTTTTTTATTTTTTATTTATTTTTTTAAGATAAATACATGGTGAACCATCGCACGGGTAACTTCCCCCATACTTAGGGTGAAAAACCCTTTATACATGCTACTGTTTTTGTTTATCGAGTTGCTAGCTTGACTCGATCCCCGAATTCATTGGTTCGTGGGGAAAGTTTGGAGATCCGAGACAACCATCGGTGGTACGTCCCCTCCAAAGTGGTGTTTTAACCGATGGCCATTCACTTTAAAGTTGGAACCGTCAGGTTAAGATAACTCAATAGTTCCATATGGAAACACTTTTGTTACAGTGAATGGCCCAGACCAGCGAGTTTTAAGCTTACCTGAGAATATCTTCAATCGTGAATTGAAGAGAAGGACTCTGTCACCGATGTTGAAAACACGGTTCTTAATTTTTGAGTCGTGGATCTTCTTGGTTTTTTCCTTGTAAATCAAAGAATTCTCATAAGCTTAATCACGAAGTTCGTTTAATTCGTTTAGTTGAACATTGCGGTGATCACCCGCTGTCTGAAGGTCAAAATTTTCATGTTTTAAGGCCCAGTAGGCCTTATGATCTAATTCGATCGGAAGATGACATGCTTTCCCGTACACTAGCTTATATGGAGTACACCTGATGGGTGTTTTGTAAGTAGTGCGGAAAGGCCATAGTGCATCATCCAGCTTATCCGACCAAGAGGCACGGTTTTCTTCCACTATCCTCTCCAGAATTCTCTTAATACCCCGATTCGAGACCTCCACCTGCCCACTTGTTTGAGGGTGGTATGCAGTAGAAAGACGGTGAGTTACACCGTATTTCATCATTCACTCTTGCAAATTGTTCATTGCAGAAGTGTGTGCCACGATCGCTGATAATGGCACGAGGAGTCCCGAATCTGGCAAAGAGAGACTTTAAAAATTTAACGACTACTCGGGCATCGTTAGTGGGTAAAACTTTTGCTTCATCCCATTTTGACAGATAGTCGATAGCCACGAGTATGTATTTATTTCCTCGTGAAGACGGGAACGGCCCCATAAAGTCAATTCCCTACATATCAAATATTTCACAGACTTGGATGGTGTTTGCGGTATCTCGTTCTTTTTGGAAATATTCCCGTGACGCAGGCAAGCCTCACAGGTTTTGATAAGTTCATGGGCGTCTTTGTAGATTGTGGGCCAACAGAATCCTGAATCAAACACCTTTTTGGTGGTGTAGTTTGGGTTATGATGTCCCCCCGTGGGTCCATCGTGACAAGCTTTAAGAATTTCCATGGCTTCTTGGCCATGGACACACCGTCGGATGACTTGATCTGCACAGATTTTGAACAAGTAGGGGTCGTTCCAGAAGTAATGTTTTACATCTTTAAAGAATTTTCTTTTCTGTTGGGACGACATCCCTTTCACAACAAAATTACCCGCATGGTAATTTGCAAAATCGGCAAACCGTGGGGTAGTGGTATCATCCCGGGTAGAGATTAGATTGAGAGTCTCCAGAGGAAAGGTTTCATTATTCTCTTTTCTCTCGAGAATATCCTAATGAGGATTCTCTAACCGGGATAAGTGATCAGCTGCTAGGTTCTCTGCTCCTTTTTTGTCTCGTATGATTATATCGAATTCCTGAAGGAGCAGGACCCAACGGAGCAGTCTTGGCTTTGCGTCCTGTTTAGTAAACAGGTATTTCAAAGCCGAGGGGTCCGTATACACCACGCATTTGGTTAGGATTAAGTAAGGCCTAAATTTCTCAAAGGCATATACCACAGCTAATTATTCTCTTTCTATGGTGGTATAGTGCCTTTGAGCTTCAGTCATGGCCTTATCAACCTCAATCCCACTTTTTGAAATTTTATGGCGGAGGACAATGCCCTCCTTGACCACAAAATGGCTCTTCTCCCAGTTTAGACAAAGATTTGTGTCTTTACAACATAGAAGCATCTCTTCTAAATGGGAGAGGCATGAGTCGAAAGAATTCCCGATGACTGAGAAGTCATCCATGAATACCTCCATGGTTTTCCCGATCATGTCGTGGAAAATAGCCATCATGTACCTCTGGAAAGTGCCCGGAGTGTTGGATAACCCAAAAGGCATGCGACGGTAGGCAAATGTCCCGTAAGGGCATGTGAAGGTAGTCTTATCTTGATCCTGTGGATCAATGGGAATCTAGAAATAACCCGAGAAGCCGTTGAGGAAGCAATAATACTCATTCCCTGCTAGTCTCTCGATCATTTGATCCATAAAGGGCAGAGGAAAATGGTACTTGTGGGTGGCTTCGTTAAGTTTTCTGTAATCGATGCATACTCGCCACCCCGTAACCAACCGAGTTGGAATCAACTCATTATCCTCATTTGTGACAACAGTAATGTCACCCTTTTTTGGAACACAATGTACGGGACTAACCCAAGGGCTGTCTGATATTGGGTAAATCAATCCAGCATCGAGAAGTTTGAGAACTTCTTGCTTGATAACTTCGTGGATTTTTGGATTTACCCTTCTTTCATGCTGCACTGCAGGCTTAAAGTCATCCTCCATTAGGATTTTGTGTGTACAAAAATCCGGGTTAATACCCTTTATTGCAGAGAGCTTCCAAGCAATTGCTTTTTTGTGGGACTTTAAAACCTTAAGCAGCACAGTTTTCTCCTCATCCTTTAAATCTTTTGCAATAATGACTGGTAATTTATCGTTACCTTCCAAGAATGCATATTCTAGATGAGGAGGCAGGTCCTTAAGTTCAACCTCGGGCAAATCATCATTTTTCTTAACATATTTGATTTCCGCGTTATGAAGTTGTTGAGGTGGAACAGGAAGAAGAGAGGGATCTTTGCTCAATAATTTCTCAAGGAGAAAGATATCCCCCTACGGGTCAATCTCTTGGTTTTCAATTCCTTCGGTAACTGATTTACTTTTGAGAAAGGCCTCTATTTCCTCAAGGATGAAATCACTTCCCTCAAACGGAGTGAGGGAAGGAAAAGAATTAGCGATTATGGGGTGAGAAGATGGAGTGGGATTGCCACTCGGAGAACTATCAGCGAATCCAAGGATTTCTTGAGCATACTCCTCGGAAGCAATGTCAATGACATCAATTCGGTTGACCGATTCAGCATCATAATTCGAGGAGTATCTCGAGGTTTGATCAAGGTTGAACGTTATCGCTTCTGTGCTAACGCGTAACGTGATTTCCTCATCAAAAACATCGATTAATGCATGACCCGTCCTTAAGAATCCTCTCCCAAGAATGAGAGGAACTCTCGGTTCTGCATCGAAATCAACAACGACAAAGTATGCCAAAAAATGGAACTTTCCCACTCTTACAAATACGTCCTCGGCAATACCAAGGGGACGTGAAATTGAACGGTTTGTAAGCTCGAGAGTCATGCATGTGGGAGTGATTTCCTGAAGAGAGAGCTTTTTCCAAACTGAGTGGGGCATTAAGTTGATGCTTGCACCAAGATCGGCCAAGGCAAAGCACTCAACCATCCCCAAAAAAATACATGGTATTAGAAATTTCCTGGGGTCTCCTAGCTTCTCGGGAAGCTGTTTCAACAGAACTGCAGAGCAGTTTTCATTGAGTGGAGTTCGTGCCATCTCAAACAGTTTTTTTAATTGCTCAATAAGTTTTTGATTGTCGATGCGAACTTGGGCATTAAAAGAAGAGCATCAGCAAAACTGATATCAAAGTGTAGATCTTGAAAATTTTGGAAAATTTTTTCCATCTGATGATTAGCTTTTTCACGGAGCTTCTAGTCTTGCAATCGTGAGGGATATGGAATCGATGGTTTTGGGATGGCTTTTGGATTTTCAACAGGACCTTTGGGAGTTTCAAACATGACTCTTTTAGGGGGAGTCGGGATCGGGACAACTTGAGGAGGGATGTCATCGGTACCTCCATTATTAGTAGGAATTACCGTGTCCGTAGTATCCTCAGTTTCACATTCCTCTACCTGGATAGGAGAAGAGGTAGACAGAGCTGTGGGTCCTTTATAAGAAACTCCATTTCTTGTGGTGATCGCCTTTACATCGCCCCTCGGATTAGCCGTCTTGCTAGGTAAAGTACCTGAGCCCGAGGGTCGATCATTTAAAGACTTCTTCAATTCATAGATCTGATAGACCAGCATTTTGTTTAGTTCATCTTGGGATTTCATAACTGTTTCAATAACTCATCAGATGATGGTCCAGTTGGAACAATGGCTTGATTTTGATTTGGAAAATTTTAAGCCCGATTGTTCTGGAAATTCCCGTGTTACTGGTTGTTATTATCCTGGACGTGATTTTGTTTTTGAAAATTACCCTGATGGTAATTGTTCTGATCTTGATTACGGTTATAATTCCCTTGGTTTTGATTTTGTTGAACCTGGTGTACACCAGAGTTGAAATTCCCTTGGTTCATTCGGTTCTGGTTCTGATTCTGGTTAAAGTTCTGGTTTCTGTTTTGACCATTTTGGTTCTGGGAGTAATCAAATCCCGGTGGTCCAATGTGGTTATTGGAACGATAATTTAACAGATTTCGGTCCCCTTGCGGTTGGTAAGAATTACCTCTCGTATTGTAGGAACCTTGGGCTGCGAATACGTTCTCTTGAGTTAAGCCACCGGAGGCTGGGCACTCATGGTACGGGTGTGGACCACCACAGGTTTCACAACTGACAGTTTTGATCTGCTGATTGTGATTTGTCCGGTGTATTCGGAGAACCGCAGCAGACAAATCATCAAACTTTTTGGTAAGGGCAGCTATTTCATTATTTGCCTGAGTGACTGACTTACATGAGTCATTTCTCTCTTCAGAGGAGTCCCAAAAATTGTGATGGGCAATAATGTTTTCGATTAAGTCATAACACTCTTCAAGGGTCCTTTTCATAAAGGTACCCCCAGCAGCAACATTGATGGTGTCACGATGACGAAGTGTCAAACCATTATAAAAAGTATCAATAATGGTGACAAGAAGCATGTTATGGTTGGGACACCGATCACTAGCAAGTTTGTAGCGTTCCCATGCCTCAAATAAAGACTCGTCGGGAAGCTGTCTGAAGTTACTAATATTGTTTCTCAGCTTTGTAACCATAGATGGTGGAAAGTATTTAGCCAAGAACTTAGTAACCATCTCATCAAAGGTATGGATCGAATTCTTAGGAAGTCGATCGAACCAAGCAGTAGCATGATGAGTGATAGAATATGGTAACAGGTATAAACATAGGCCTAGGCCGTCTTCGGTGACACCATTTTGTTTCATGCTCTAGGTGACGGTTAAAAATTTATCGAGATGCTTGTTAGCATCGTCACCCAGCTAACCGTGGAACTGACACGAATTTTTGACCTGCTGTATCATGTTGTGTTTTAGTACAAAATCCGAGGCTCCAATTGTAAGTGGTGCAATGGGTCCACCTCTCCCGTGCATGATAGGTTGACATAGTTCCTCCATTGTTCGGGTGTCAGGAACTATCTCATCCTTGGGAGGATTTGGGGGCTTGTCGTCCATTTTTATCGTGTGTTCTTCTTCAACAGTACGTAACTCGGTTACGTTTTTATGACGATTACGTCATGATTGTGAACGAGTGCGCATGCACTAAAAACAATTTTTCAAAACAAGATCAAGGCAAAACCACAGTGAACTTAAACCAATAATCATAGGTGAATGGCTTCTTTATAAAAGGTACACCACTCACAGGGATACAATGGCAAGTTTTTATCTTATGTTTGGGAACTTATTATGTTCACACCCCCAGTTGGTAGGTGTTCTGCCTTGGTTTGCGGTGGTAATCGTTTATGTAATTATTCACAGTAAAATGTTTTTGGCTTTTCGTGTATGGGTGAAAAAACTTGGAAAATATTTTTGGAACTGATTCATTAACCGAAATCGTTCTTTTAAGATTACTCACAGGGTGGCGGAAAAGAATGAATGGATCTCTTTTCAGTTCGCAATTTAATGTCAGAACTTCCGTATTCCACCTGTATAGGTTGTAATCTTAAAGTAAACGAAGTAATTTAACTTCACAGTTTGTTTTGTTGTTTATAATTTTTTTGGTGTTTTTAACACTTCAGGAGAAGTGTTAATGAACTTTTTCAGTTATGATTTTGATTTTCACAAAGATTTACAAAATGATGATATTTGTACAGGAGGGGTTTTAAAAACTACTATACCTAAAAACGTTTTGAAATACGCAACAACCTCCCCGGCAGCGGCGCCAAATTTTGACTCCTCCCAAACCAACCAGTCAACCGGGTGCAGTTGATAGGCCCACCTAGGAGAATAAGTCAAGTGTTTTAAAATCCGTGGAAGTACAGGGAAATCCGCGGGTCGTTAAGTCCCAACGAGATTGAAATTGTATTTTAAACGTTTGTGGGAATGAGTGGTGCTGAGGACAGTAACCAATATAGATTTGGATTTGATTATACTACTGATTACTTGGTATTTGAATAACTGAAACAGTATTAACAATTATGGAAACACAAATATGATTTATAAGTACACAAAATGGAAATCAGATATGATTACAGACAGAAGAAAAAGGTGAGTTTGAAACAATTTAAAACTACAGGGGGTGCAAATGAAAATTTTACAAACTTAATTATAAAAGAAAATTAAATTTAAAAGAAAAATACTTTTTTGATTATTTTATTATTTGATGCGTGGGAATTGCACCAGGCTTTACCTCTCGAGGGATCTCGAGAAGCTTACAACCCCCACCAGGCAGTTTACCTGATGGTTGTAGTATAGTATAATGACAAGTACCGGAGGATTGATCGTTCAACTCAGGAATAGTGTCGCTAGGATTAGAAAACCTAAAAACTAGGTATAGTGGTGAGGGATGATTTTTTTGTATTTTTATGTTCTTAAGCCTAACATTGAAATCATTCATCCATTACAACTATAAACAAGCAATCAACCTATAATCAACATCTAGGTTTTGTTACATCTAAGCAAACACATGAAAGATCTAGCCTAGCATGTTATAATCAAGACAAGCATAAGATATATTCAAACAACACATAGACATATTGAATGAATTGAAAGAAGACTTATCTTAATTGAACATGAAAGGTTTCAAGGGGTTAAAACCCTTGATAATACTGTTACAAACGACCTAGGGTTTATTAGGTTCGGCCCTAGTATTCTCCACCCAAGTTCCTCTCCTAATGAATGAAAAATAGAACAGTATATATAGATTTTGTGAGGTGACGGCGTCAAGAGTAAATTTCTGACGCCGTCATCTCGCTGCCAATAAAGTTCTCGGACTGCTTAGATCTGGGTCTGACGCCGTCATGTGTAATCTTGCTCCAGGCCGTCACCAAAATAACTCTTGACGCCCTACTTCTGACGCCGTCACGTTTTCTCTGGGTCGTCATGCATTTTCCTCTTGACGCCGTCATATTTTCCCTCTTGACGCCGTCAGGTACTGTTCCCAGCATGGAAAATTAAGTCTTTGTCGTTTTCTTCACTTTTATGCTCCAAAAATGTCCAAAATGCTTCCTTTTCCAGAATTCACTCTCAAAGTACCTAAAATCACAAAAGGAACAATTTAGGGCGATATTTGATCAAATAAATTCAATTCCGGGCTTAAATGACCCCCTAAAAACGGTTCATTTTTCGCCTCATCATATACCCTTACACTTGAGATTTGCTTGTCCTCAAGCAAATACGCTTTTATTCTAATCAAAATACAAGTTAGGGGTCATTTAACACTAATATAAAATTAATTACAACAAATAATCGTTCCACTAAAGACCAAAGACAAGCACGGAGGTCATACATTAGCACCTCACAAATAGTGTTTAGATACTCACATCTCTCGGGTGTAATAAAGTAATATCACGATATGGAAATGGAAAACATCTCACACTACCTATCAGAGCAAAATAGATTACCATAGGCTTAGGAAAGGATCAAACCTCCACCACATGGAGTAAGCACCTAGGATAAACTATCAAAGAGGTCTTTTTAAGGGTTGTAACGTTAGGTATAGGGATATGAAATACACGGTTTTGTTGGATATAGGCAATCTTTACTGGTGGCGAGTTAATAATCTTGGTTAATTACATGTACAATATGGCGTTGCTAAGCCAAGACTAAACTCGACTTAAGCTAATAAATGAAAAATAACAAAAATATAAAATAAACATAGAATGAAACGGGATGGTAGTCCGTATGTTTTTTCTCTTTTCATATATTTTTTTTTGGCATACACTCTTATCCTACCATCCAAAATATTACATCATAGGGAATAAACATTCCCCTTACACTTGAATTTTTACATACTTTACAATAAACTAATCTAATGACTCGAATTAAGAAAATCAAAACACTTGGAGTACTTTTAAGATTAACGTACATATGGGGGTAATAATATGATGTTCTTCCCCATTACTCCATAACATTAGTACTTTACCCATGAGTCCCAATCGTCCCAAAACAATATGTACAAGGATATGACTCAACTTAGTAACCATGTAATCAATTAGATAATTAACTAAGGGTTTAACAAATAACAATAATGCACTAAAGATGAGTGCATACACGGAAGGCTAAGGCGATTTGGGTGTACATTTAAGTGGGGTGTAACAAATTCTTCCTTTAAATAAGATGCTTAAATTTAGAAACTAAAAGATAGGCTCGGAGGGGTGTACTAGGGGTTTCGTGTACTAAAAATGAGTACAACGCTAAGGTGTGGGAAAAATTAGTTGACTTTGCTAGCCAAGTCATATGACTTAAATGGTCAAGTAATTATGATACGGGTTAAACAAAAGGGTGATCCTAATGCCTCTTATCATGTAGTAAATCCTACTACACGAATGTAGTCTCACTAGCGGTCTCGGGATGCATCACTAACGCAAGTTCTAGAATCTAAATGCTGTCGGTACACTCATAAGCACTAATAGTAAATGATTTTCCTATCAAATCTAAAGGCGAACCTCACTTATTTGGGTGGAAAATTTTTCTGAATGGTACGGTTTTGTGCTAGTCATACAATCTCCTATCCATGAGACGCTTGCTATGGCTAAAGTTTCACTCCTAAATGTTGTAAAAAATTTTAAATTTGGCGCTAAAATTACACTAACAAGTATTTCTCATAGTTTTATTACACACCTACCATTAAACAAGCAAACTCAAGCAAAAGTGTATCTGTAAGGTATCATCATTTTACCCTCCCCTTACACTTAGGATGAACATTGTCCCCAATGTTCAAGTAAAAAATGTAAAAGTAAAATAGGTAAAAGAACGAAATCAAATACTCCCCTGATTCACTCGGTGTGGATAATATGGTAACCAGGTTAGATCTTCCTCCAAGAAAATGAACAATCAAAGCTTCCCTTCCAGAATATAAATCATCTTCTTGTCATACATAACCTGTTAAACCGGAGAAAACAGACAAGGCAACCTCGCATAAAATCGGCGGCAATCTATATATGCTAACAAATCCTAGAAAACAAAATAAGATATAATGCTTGTGGAATGATGTTTGCAGATCTCCTGGAGATTATAAAACTAAAGATTCAACAAAAACTCTAAGACTCCGTTAGAAAAACAAAACTGGTAAAATTTCCAGAATTTTACACCTGACGCCGTCAGGAATTTCTTCCTAACGCTGTCAGAAGTGTCTTGCAGAAATTCTTATGTTAAGTTTCCGGAAAATTTCTGAAAAAACTTCGTCCTACTTCCTGGAAAATCCTACAAAACATCATTATGACTCGATACAAGCATTTGACTCTAACAAATACGAATATACATGTTCACTTAATATTGTGGAGAATCATGATCGAGTTTGTTTCTTAAAAACATATTTGGGGTTTCCCCTTACACTTATCTTTTTTCGGAATACCTTTGGATGAAGTTAAGACTAAGCCAAACAACAAAATAAAGTATTTTCACCATTTTAGTTTGAAACATGATCTACCAAGAATAAAAATAAAGCATGCATACGGAAACAAATAACAATCAAACAAAAATAAAAATCACACAAAACATGGGTTGCCTCCCTAGAAGCACTTTTCTTTATTTACGAGTCTTGTAGCTAGACTCAAGGTCATGGGTTACTACGTAACATGGGTGAGTTCCTCATTGAGGACATCTTTGGGATCAAACTTAGGTTTCAACTTCCTATCAGTTTTCTTAGTACGGTATGACCTTTCAAACTTTTCTCCATCCGGATCATACAAAATCATCTTCATATGCCATGATCCGTCACCTTCCTTAGGTGGCTTGTCCCACCTCCATTTACAATTATCCCCCTCTCTTTTCCACTTGTTCATCTCTATATTAATAGGCATTACGCTTAAGAACTCAATCATTTTCCTAAAGACTAGGGGGTCCTCAAAAGGGTCTAGCTCTTCATCTCTAGCTATGAGTTGTTCCACCGAATGTGTCTTATCGATGAAATCTTTTTCTAGATAGAATGGGCGTTGAGGTCCTATAAAGTTTCTTTCTATCCAAGGTCCATATCTAGATGGTCTCCTATTCATCTCTACCCAATGTGGTGTCGGTTCATCCTCATAATCATAGCTATGTTTCTTGACATCATATACCGACCAAGTATCGCCCTCACCTACCTCTATCTTAGACTCCTTACAATCTATCATGGCGCTGGCAGTAGCTAAAAATCCTCTTCCTACTAATAATGGGCATGTAGTGTCACTAACCATGTCTAGGACGTGAAAATCCGCTAAGATAGTTAACTTCCCTACGTGAACAACTACATCCTTAATCATCCCAACTGGGTGGGCAATACTCCCATCTGCTAGACCAATTAATACCTCCGTCTCCTCTAACTTTTCTAGCTTGAGAGTGATGAAAAGGGATAAGGGAATCAAGTTGAGGCTTGACCCTAAATCGACTAGTGTGTCGAAAGCTTCGGATCTTCTTATCTTACAAGGCAAAACAAATATACCTGGATCATCAAGCTTTTTAGGCAACTTGTTTTGAACGAAGGCGGTCCCATTTTTACCTAGTTTAAATTTCTCATATTTTTCTAGGAGGGCACTATAGTAGGGAGCACGGGCTAAGACATCAATGACGGGACGGTCAAGGTGAAGCTCCTTGAATTCATCGTCAAGGTCTTGCGTAGGAGGTGTTTCAACTATGCTTTTGACCGGTTTTATATCGGGTGTTTTATTTGATTGGTCCTTTTGAGGGATTTGGTTTTGTTTGAAACACGTGCTCGTTGATTTAACCAAGTAGTATTGCGGACAAGAAGTGGGTGACAAAACTGATGATATGGAATTAACGTTTAGTTTCGGGTTCTTGACCGTGTCACTTGGGAGTGCTCCCATTTCTCGGTCATTGAGAACTTTCAACAATGTGTCAATTTTGGTGGTCATCTCGCTTTGCTTTTGTTTGAAATCGGATTCAAACTTAGATATGCGAGCTTCTTGAGATGCCATAAACTTGGACATCAATCCTTCAAGATTGTTGTTACTACCATAGTTGTTAGAAGGATTCTTGTTGAAAGTACGGTTGGAGGGTGGACTGTTTGGTTGGTAACGATTAGGCGGATTGGAAGAATTGGTTTGGTTTTGTTTCCACCTAAGGTTTGGGTGATTTTTCCAAGCAGGGTTATATGAATCACCATAAGGGTTTGGCTCGGGTTTGAAAGTGTACCACTTATCTCCCGCTTTGTCGGTACGTGAGGATGCGTAGTCCGCAAAAGCTGTTCCGGGGAGTTCCACGCAATCAAAAGTGTCGTGGGGACCACTACATAATTCGCATGAAGAAGTGATTTTGTTCACTTGGCTTGAAGGCTTAGGAGCTTCGTAAGATTTCATGAGAAACTTGACTTGATCCTCAAGTTCCATGATCCTGCGGTCGGGAGTGCTAGAATTGTTCGAAGGCAAAGATATTGACTTGACCGTTTTGTTCAAATCACGGGGATTATTCCAATTTTCGTTGTCATCGAGAGCAAGATCTTCTATGAGTTCCCATGATTCTTCCGCACTTAGATCACGTAGCTTGCCACCGGCCGATTGGTCAATGGTTCGCCTTGTGGAGAGATCGATATGGTCATAGAAGATTTGGACTTGGAGCCAAAGATCTATGCCATGATGAGGGACTTTTTGGAGTAAGTCCTTGAAACGAGTCCATGCTTCATATAGAGTTTCACCTTGACGTTGTTGGAACATTAAGATATCATTTCTAAGCTTGGTAGTTCTCCCCGGTGGGAAAAATTGAGCAAGGAAACGAGTGGTGAGATCATCCCATGAGTTGATGGATCCTGCGGGTAAACGCTCAAGCCATTGACTAGCTTGATCACGTAGAGAGAATTGGAATAGGCGCAATCGGGTTAACTCTCTAGTTGTAGCATCAAGGTCTATAGAATCTACGATTTTGAGGAAGTCCTTGAGATGTTGATTTGGATCTTCAGAACGAAGTCCATGGAATGCACATACGCTTTGCACCAACCGGATGGTGTCGGATCGCAAGGGAGACACATTGGCTCCTTGGGTGAGCTCAATGGTGTTTCGGTAGCCTTGGTGGCTAGGTCGGGAATACTCTCCTAGGGTTCGGGGCCTAAGAGGTTGATTAGCTAGTGGTGGGTTTTGTGGGTGGTCTTGTTGTGGTGGGTTGATGGGTTCAAAGATGTTACCACCTTCCATGATGTCGGATGGTAAAGATTACGAACAAAAACACGAAGAAATAAGATAGACTAAAGAGAACCTTAAAACAAAAATAAAATCTTACTAGAAAGGAATCTAGCAAGTAGACCTAATAAAAAGAAATCCTAACCTAGACAATAACTATTCCCCGGGCTGCGGCGCCAAAAACTTGATGCGTGGGAATTGCACCAGGCTTTACCTCTCGAGGGATCTCGAGAAGCTTACAACCCCCACCAGGCAGTGTACCTGATCGTTGTAGTATAGTATAGTGAAAAGTACCGGAGGATTGATCGTTCAACTCAGGAATAGTGTCGCTAGGATTAGAAAACCTAAAAACTAGGTCTGGTGGTGAGGGATGATTCTTTAGAAGAGTGGGCGGAATTAGTTGCTAGTCAACTAACCCAATTACTAAGATGCAATCAAAATAAAATAGCAAAAATGAAAATAAACTAAATTAACTAGTGGTGTGAGCAATATATGGGAGAATTGTGTTTACTTAGATTTCACTACTCCCTAGATATCTTTTACAGGTTAATTACTTGTTACAGTTGCGTGGATGACGGATTGGATTCCTTAATACCATTCATGGGGTGGCGTACTTACTTCCCCAATCCTATAAGCTCCTACTTCACTCCTATGTCAAGCCGGCTAAGAAGCTCCTAACATGGGATCACTAGAATTCGCTCATGCATTAAATACAATCATAAAAACCTAGTACACATCGGTTCATGTTTCTTAAGACGTTCAAGCAAGTTATACAATGGAGATCTGCCAGTTTTCTTAAGCCTAACATTGTAATCATTCATCCATTATAACTATAAACAAGCAATCAACCTATAATCAACATCTCGATTTCATTACATCTAAGCAAACACATGAAAGATCTAGCCTAGCATGTTATAATCAAGACAAGCATAAGATATATTCAAACAACACATAGACATATTGAATGAATTGAAAGAAGACTTATCTTAATTGAACATGAAAGGTTTCAAAGGGTGAAAACCCTTGAAAATACTGTTACAAACGACCAAGGGTTTATTAGGTTCAGCCCTAGTATTCTCCACCCAAGTTCCTCTCCTAATGAATGAAAAATAGAACAGTATATATAGATTTTGTGAGGTGACGGTGTCAAGAGTAAATTTCTGACACCGTCATCTCGCCGCCAATAAAGTTCTCGGACTGCCTAGATCTGGGTCTGACGCCGTCATGTGTAATCCTGCTCCAGGCCATCACCAAAATAACTCTTGACGCCCTATTTCTGACGCCGTCACGTTTTCTCTGGGTCGTCATGCATTTTGCTCTTGACGCCGTCATATTTTCCCTCTTGACGCCGTCAGGTACTGTTCCCAGCATGGAGAATTAAGTCTTTGTCGTTTTCTTCACTTTTATGCTCCAAAAATGTCCAAAATACTTCCTTTTTCAGAATTCACTCCCAAAGTACCTAAAATCACAAAGGAATAATTTAGGGCAATATTTGATCAAATAAATTCAATTCCGGGCTTAAATGACCCCCTAAAAACGGTTCATTTTTCACCTCATCATTATTTAATATTAATTATTTAAATAAAAACTATTTAATTATTTAATTTAAACTATTTAAATTATACTAAAAAGATTTATACTACAAATTTTAACTAGAAAGTTGCAAAATTAATTTCTAAAATTCTAAAATGACTTAAAATAAATGATGAAACTAAAAATACCTATTTTTGTCTTTTTGTGGATTTTCTATTAATTAAATACTAATAATATTAATTAAACTATTTAAACTAATTTAAATTACTAATAATATTAAAATGACATAGAAAATTAAAGAAAAATTTATAAATCTGATTAACCATCACAGGAATCCTAAAAAATTATAAAAAAATTATAAAAATTATATTTAGCCTATTTTACTAATTATTCACTTATTTATTAATTAAAATCTAATTTAACTAAATTAATTAAAAAAATTAGATAATGAACAGTAGTAATTAAGAGACAATTTTCTAAAAATACTTAATGATTTATAAAACCTAGAAAAAATGTAAAAAGGTACTGTTGTTAAATAAAAATTAATAAAACTATTTAATTACTAATATTACTTAATTATTTAATTAAATTAGTATTAATTCTAATAATTATTAAATTAAAAGAGAAAAATCTAGAAAAATTACTAAAAATACTTTAAGATGAAATGAAATTAAGAAAAATATAAAAATGATGAAGTGCTTAATAATAAGCTGAAAAGAAAAATAAAAAATATAAATCCTATTAAATAGAAGCTATCACTATTTTTAAAGTTGGTTTTTGTTGGTTTTTCTTTTTGAGACCTAGTTAGCTACTGAAAACAAATAACTTTTATGAAGGACTTTGTGGTGTGGCTTATTAATAAGCTGTGTGCACCCCCAAGTGCTTAATAGCGAGTATATTAGCTTATTAGGACTTATGGATTTTTGAAAAAGCAATCAAATGGACAAATAAGCCAAAACAGATGAATAACAACTTGAAATAAGCATGTGGAATCAAAATAAGCACATGAATAAGCTGTTAGAATCAAATAAGCACTTATAGAAAAACTAGGCCAAAATAGGGACTTTGGACCTCTGTGGGGTCCACAGAGGCAAGGGATGGTTCAAATAGAATCCTGAACCTTGAAGTTGACCTGGTCAACTTTGGAATAAGCCAATAAGCTAGGCTTATGGATTATTATTGAACACTGGATGGGGCTTGGAATATGTGGCCAAACACTGAGTCACTCAGTATGAAGGGTGAAATGGACAAACTTAATGAGACTAGCAGCCCTACTAAATAAGCTACAAACTAAGAAATAAGCCCTGCTATATCAAGATGGGCTTATTGGCTTTTCAGAAAGCCAAGAAGCATATGGTGGGGTCCACTACTGAACACAGGAGAGGCTTGGGAAACTTGGTCAATTTCATGTGCACAGGGCATGTACTTGCCCTGCAGCCTTAATCAAGATGATGCACAAGCTTCAGGAAAACTCACAAAATTAAGCTGGTGGTAGGATCTTGTAGATTAGCTGACAGAAAACAACTTTTGAAAAGCTCAGGGTCCAAATCTAAATACAAAAATCAAAACAAATCCCCCAATTTTTGGTTTTCTGACAATACCTTGCAATTTAACTTTTTTATTTTAACACCTAGGTTGACTATTATGAGATTTGATCTTAATTTTATTACTGATTATGGTTATATAAGCTATATTAAGACTGAAATAAGCTACAACACACACTTGTGAGTGGAAATGGGGCTTATGCCACTCTAAATCCAACACAGACAGATGATTAGGCTAAATCCAAATGATTTTGACTTAAAGCTTACAACCACCTAAAAATCTTTGTTTGTTTGACCTATTTAAGTGCAAAGACATATGTAGGAACAAGTTTTGATCGATAAAACTAACAGGAACACATTCAAACAGTTAAAACCAAACAATACTTAATTAGACTGTTTCACTAAGTTTTGGAGTATGAAACCTAATTTAACCAAGCTAAAGATCCATCTACACTACTTATCTATATTAAAGATTAAATGAACAAGAAAAATCAAGCAAGAAACATCAGAACACTAAAATGAGTTTGAATTGAAAAGGAATGATCTTACAGTTGCCTTCCAAGCTATTTAACCAAGAACCAAGAACTAAGAACACTCCTATAAGCCTTCCACAAGGCAACTAAGCCAGGGCAATCCATAATGCACCCTGCTCCAGCTGAATCTCCATTAAACCTGAACTTTGACTTTTGTTGACTTTTTTTTATATTTTTTATTTTTGATACTAGATTGTATTTTAAGGTTTCTAAAATATTTATTAAGCTTCCTTGGAGCCTAAGTGAGCTTAAGAGTCCATATCATTAAACAAAAACAACAATTAAGCTAATGAAAATTTTTGAAAAAAATTGAAAATTGCATAAACTGAGATAGGAACTAGAGCTTGAATTTGATTAATGAAATAGTTGAGATTACACTAGAAGACACTAGTGCAATGCTTAAAAGCTTGAAATTTGACTGAAAATACAAGTTACAAACTAAACGACACTAGTTAAGCTAAGAAATGAACTACACAGTCTTCATTTCTCTTTCTTCTTCCTTTTATAGAGCTCCATTAGGGTTTGTGATGATCTCTGAGCAAATCCCATCAACAACCTGAGCCATTGGATGACAGAAACTAATCTCAGCTGTTTAACTCCTTTTTCGCGCCAAAAATGAGATAGGTAGATTGAGGATGTTTTCAGAGCAATTAAAGAACTGTGGAGTTTTGTAGAGGTGGCAGGGAGCAATTTGGATATTATGAGTGAGCATTGAGTCAAGTTGGTGCCACTATGGAGCTGTGGGAGTGAAGGTTAAGTGTTTTATGGTGAGGAAGCATTAAATGCTTGATGATGGTTCTGCAAGGAGGGGGTGAGGTAGGGGATTGAAGTGTAGTGGATTGGGCGGTGGAAAGGTGATGTGATAGTGGAGGGGATGTATGCAGGGCAAGTTGGGGAGGAAGGGGACGTGGTTTGACTTTGGTTGACCCTTGATTATTTAGAACGGTTTAAGGGTTGTTGGGCTCAAGGGGTATTAGTGGATCAGGGTTGGGTTGGATTTGATTTTGGGGTATATTAATAATAAGGGTCCGGTTTGGTTTAGTGTTATCACAAGGACCAAGTTTGATGTTTATGAATTTTGAGGGGCCTGGATTGTAACTTTTTCAAAGTTTATCAAAGGGGTTAATCATGCCAAGTTTCTGTTGATCCCAGTTGAGCTTAAACGATCTTATATAAAAGTTAACTTAAAAATAAACACTTAAGCTTGAATGCGGAATGTAAAAGCTTAACTTAAGAAGACTTATGATTCTCTTTCAACACTTCAATATTATTAATACGAGCACTCAACAATGCTAGGGTTTTACAACCTTGAAGTGAATAATAACACGTACATAAACTAACCCTAGGATCCTCCTTTTATAGACTAATGAGTCCTACTAGGTTTACAATACCTTTCTCTACAAGATACGTATATTCTAGATAAATATAATATTTACACAATCTATTCTATATTTATCTAAACCATATACATCCTTATCTCTTTAGCAGCAGATTCTGTCAGCAGTATTTATCCTCAGCAGCACTTTGACCTTAGCAGCAGAATCATTACCACTAGCAGCAGTTTCACTCAGCAGCAGTTTCAGACCCAACAATCCTCCCCTAAACTTATTATTTATTTCTAAATAAGTAAGTTTCTTCTAAGCTCAATTAATCACTTGGAGGATGCTTCCAAACACTTCAACTTTTGAAAATTCAGTTGATCAAATATCTTCTTATACTTTGACAGCAAATTGAATGCTTGATCATCAGAATCATAATCTTTCTGCAGCTTAAGTGATTTGTCACCATTAACCATCTGATTGACAATATTCCAGTATCTTACCACTGGATAATCTACTTCAGCTAGCATATACAAAGTAATAGGTCCAATTTCTAGCACATGAACTCCAGAATCTTGAAAGAGTCTCCATTTTCTTACTTTGTATTCTACTATCTCTGTCCATTCAGAATCATCCATTGAAGGTTCAAACATAAGTTTAAGAGCTCTCCACATAACATTATCAGAAGAAGTTAAGATATGATCAATTTGATCTCTCTCATACTTTTTACCATCAAATTTCTTAGCTCCAAACTTTGCCTTGTATAACTTCCACAAGTCTTCAACATCCTCTCTATCAAAGTAGTGTAACATCTGTTGAAATCTAAGAAACCTGTGAGTCTTACCATCAGATCTCTGGACATCATGAAATGCTCCAATATTAGTATCATACCCTGTAGTTACTTTGACAATAGGATATTTAATTCCTAATGGTTTAGCATCAACTACTTCAGGATCTTCCATCTTGCCAATCACAGTATAACCCTTCAATTGTTCTTTTTGATGCTCAGAAGGAATGTGATCAAGACCATGTTTAAACTCATCTCCTTCAGGCATAGAACTGCTTCCTTCTCCAATCTTTCTCTTCTTCTTTGCAACTGACTTATGAATAACACCTTTTCTTTTATCACCCTGCACAGAAGAAGTAGTCTTTGCTGCATCACCCTCAATCTGTTCAACAACATTAGCTTCTTGAACATGCTCTGCTTCAGCTACCTTTTCAGGTACCATCTTCTTGTTCATCTGAGCAATCTGTTCCAAGTCTTCAGCACATCCCATAGGATAGAAAGTATCTGTTCTTCTCTTAGCTTGTTGATACAAGTCAAAAACCTCTTTATCAGAATAAGGTTTCAACTCTATCAATTTCCATCCAGCCATATTCTTTAGATATCTTTCATATTCTTTTCTTTGTTGTTTAACAGTTGGACCTTTAAATATCTTTATCTTCTTTCTAGCAGCATCATTTTGCTTTCTCTTCTTGATAATGAACTCCTTGTACCAGGATTGCACATCAAAAGTTGAAGTTTCATTACCTTCCTCTTTGATCAACTTTTGAAATTCAATATCAGCATCAATTTTGATCTTCTCATTGACCCATTCATCATACTTCCTTAACTCTTCAGCCTGTCTTTTCTCTTCTTCCAAAAGTAACTGTTGATCATCATCATGTAATTTAAGTGCAACAGCAGAATCATGTTCACTTAGAAGTTCCTTAGGCCAAGAATCAAAAGGTATATCTGTGAAATCAATGCCTTTATACATCCACCTCTGAATATCAACTTGCTTGCCTTTACCCTTATTTGTAGAAGATGATACGATTGTCTTCCTTTGAGTAGCAGCAGGTTCTTTTATTGTTATTCCTTTTTGAGGTTTTCTTGTTACTGATGATGTGATTGTTGTTGTGATAGGTTGTGGTAATGATTGAGTTGGTAGTTGTGGTGTATGTTTGGAAGTAGAGTCATCAGTAGTCTTCTTACTTAGCAAAACCATCGCCTCTGCAGCAGCATTGTCCATAGACCCAGCAGCAGAGTCTTGTACTTCAGCAGTATTCACTATTCCACTAGCAGCAGAACCAGAAACATCCCTAGCAGTAGAATTATGAACAGCAGTAGAGTCAGCAATAGCAGCATTTTCAACATGTTTTACCACTGAATCTTCCAAAGTCTTTAACACATTACCCATCAACCCTGTTGCCTTCACTAGTTGCTCAGACTCCAAAGTTTTAAGAGTTTCTACCACCTTTTCTTGTGCAGCAACCATCTTTTCCATAACAACTTCATTCCCTGATTTATCAGCAATCACAAAATCTCCAGCATCCTGAGGACTATCAACATCCATATCATCAATCACTGGTGCCTCCCCTGAACCCATTGCCTCTTCATTCCTCCCCTGTTTGGAAGCATCATCTTCCAAGTGAGTAGAGACTTCAGGAGAACTAACAACCTGAGAAGTGCCCACTTTCTTCAATCTTTTCAATGAGGCTGAAGGTTTAGATTTTTGTAACTTCTTTATCTGTTTTTGCAAACTGATGTTGGTCTTGTCCTGATCAGCAACAACAGATGAAAGAGTAACAACTTTGTCCTCCAAGGTAGTACATTGCAGCCCCAAGTTGGTACAAGTAACCGTCAATTCCTGAATAAGTTTCATAATAGTCTCATCACTTCGACCTGTATTACCTGGTCCGAGAGGTGAATCATGGACATTGTCATCATGTACAAGATTTTCCGTCAATTCATTGGTCACTGGTCTGTCCTCATCACTTCGACCTGTGTAACCTGGTCCGAGAGGTGAATCTTGGGACATAAACTCAGTATCAAACCTAGTTTGATCATCTGAGCCCCCTGTTTTTGCCATGTGGCTAGGGTTACCATCCTGAGAATCTGATTCAGAAGAATCATCATCTCTAGATGTTGCCTTGGTTTGGGTCTTATTTATGTTATCACTATCCTGCTCTGCTGCTAAGCTAGAAGCAGTAGTGACAGCCCTTGCCAACATGTCCTCTCCATCACCTAGGACAGCCTCATCTGGTACAGCCATACTAACACTATCCTGAGGAAGATTAGTGTTCTTTTTGGTGTTCCTACGGGTATAGAGTATTTTAGGTTGTGTAGCAGATGCACTAAAATTGGGTGTGTGATGGGAGTCAGTGGGATTTCCTGATCCTTCACCCTGATTGTTTTGCACAAATTGCACCATTTTAGGTGTAAGATTAGTATGTGTGCCTGAAAAACCTTTGCCATGTTTAACCAAGAAAGTAAAAGTTTTAGAAACCAATTTTGGAGCATCATAAGTAGCAATATGACCTCTAAACTTTGTAAGTTGTTTTTGAACAAAGAGTTGTATAAACCTTGGATAAAGCAAATATGAACCAGACTCTTTGATACTTTGAAACATCCCTTCTAAAATCATTCTGGAAAAATTGAACGGTTTACCTTTGCTTAGGCATACCATTGCAGAAGCAATAGTAGCACTAAACTCATGCCATCCAGAAGTTTTAGGACTCAAACAATGAAGAAGAAGATGTATCAAAAACTTATATTGAGGACAGAGGAGAGATTTTTGAAATTTTAAATTTGTATGATTCCCCTCATATCCCAAAGCTTCTAAACTAGCAAAAATAGCAGAATTGGCCAGGCAAGTGGTCTCTGTTTCATCATCTAAGAGAAGAGTTTCTCTTATTGATGATTCAGATACACGAACCTTTTGCCCATCTACGAAGGCACTAACATGTTTTTCCCCATTCAGAGTTTTGATTTTAGCGGTAGACCAAAACTGTTTGATGTGGGAAGCAAATATAGTAGGATTCACAGTGAGTGCATACCTAAGAGAAGTAGCATTCAAAAATGTTACCATGTCTGTGAGTTCTTCTTTAACTGATTCAGCATCCAAAACGACCACACTGTTGTGTTGCGGTGCCCAGGTACGAACGCACTCCATGAATTAGGGTTTAGGGAAATTGGGAATTATTGACTTTGAGAGAAATAAAGTAATAGTGTGTGTGATAACTTCAATTTGTGATATGAGAAAACCAATTAGAAAGATCAATTAGCTTTTAAACTGATTTAAGAAGTTACACATCCCACCCTCACACTTTCAACCGTAGCAGCACAATAACACTAGCAGCAGAGTTGTATAACTAGCAGCAGAGTGAAATATTCCAGCAGCGGAGTTGACTAAATAAGCTTGGTCAAAAAGTCAAAGATCCTCAGCATTTAATGTGATGATATACCGTAATCCCTATAAAAACGGACCAAATCTTTTCCCTAATTTATCACAAACAAACCCTAATCGTAATCAACACGCCAATCAATCAAATCAAATCTTCACTTAACCCAAATCAAATCAACTAATCATGAAATCATCCCCCGAAATCATCAATATCTCTTCTGATTCATCATCCGAAGATGAGAGCCTATTTGAAACCTATGTACCGCCATTCCGTCCTCCTCATGGTGGTTGTAGAACCAAAGAGCAGGCAAAGAAGAGAAAACATGATCTTCCGGTGTTCAAAGATCTCCTCAATTTGAATCAAACCCCTAGCACTTCCAGGGGTAAAGCTGTGATGTCCCCACAATCTCCATCATCTTCAGAGTCTTCAGAAGATACAGCTTGGATCCCTATTCAGCAACCATCCCCAAAAGAGCTTTTATCCCCTTTCATCTACACATCATCAGATGAGGATGAGCCTCAGAAAGAACACCCAAGTAAACCTGCTAAAGTCATCAGTAACAACAAGACAATATGACTTCTTATTCAAACTTTTTACAAATACAGGCCCAAATAAATCCATGTGTAGTAAGTGTAATGGCTCAGTATTTGTGTTTACAGTCTTGGACTTGAAAGAAACTCTGTGTTGTTTACCCTTTTGACATGCAACACAAGTTTCACAATTCTCAAAAGTCTTTGTAGGCATCCCTCTCACAAGATTTCCTTTCACCAATTTGTTCATAGTCTTGTAGTTTAGATGTCCCAATCTTCTATGCCATAATTTGGACTCATCAATAGTGGCCTTTGCAATTAGACAAGTTAAAGCCCTCTTAGGAATAATATTCTTAATATGGTCACTGTATATATTTTCTTTTCTAGGGACCTTCAGAAGCACAGATTTGTCATCTGGCAATTGAAAATCAGGAGAAAGAATCATACACTCAGTGTCTGTAAAAAGAACAAAATTCTTTTTGTCACACATTTGTGAGACACTAAAAAGGTTAAACTTAAGTCCTTTCACAAGGAACACCCTCTCAAAGTCCAAATTTCCAGTTCTTAGAGTTCCAATACCAACAATCTTTCCACCTTTTGGATCATTCCCAAAAGCTACATAACCACCATCAAAAGCCTCAAGATCTTCAAGTTGAGACTCATCACCTGTCATGTGTCCAGAGCATCCACTGTCAACAATAACCATATCTTTAAGCTCATCCAGTAGATTGACCTGCACATGAAAAATAGAGAAATCAGTTTCTCTTGATGACCCAAGCCATTACTGACTTGGATCTGCCCTGTGCATCAGTATAATCAAATTTCTTCAAATCACTTGATGCACTACTATTCTTGGAAACAGAGTTTGAAACATTTGTTTTTGGTTTCCAAGTCCAGCAAGCTGAGGCCTTAACAGCATAAAAGTGATTACCAACAACTGTATTTGTTAAAACTTTTGTCCCAGAAGTAGAAAGTTTTGTACTAGCAGCAGGTTGCTTGCTAGCAGCAGAGTGCATACTGGCAGCAGAGTGCTTACTAGCAGTAGAGCCAATAGAAGAACTAGTTGTTGATTTGAAAACACCATTTGATTTAGCAGCATAAATAGATCTAGTAGCACCAGATCTCAACAAAACAGCTCTTGGAACCATGTTTCTATTAGGATGTCAGTGAGTTTGTTTATTTACATATTTATGATTCACCCTAGTGTATTGATTCCAAACAGGCTTTTGGTGTTCAGGACATCTAACAATCAAGTGGTCAAAGCTACCACACTTATAACAAGCCTTCTTTTGTAATTGAAACTGATCACCTAATCTTTTTGAAACTAGGTTATTGAAGTTTCTTTGGTTACCCCTAGGCTTATTATTGAACCTTTCCATCTGTTCTCTAGGTACCTCATTGTACTCCACCAGTTTTCTAGAGAAGTTATTTCCTAACACAGGTTTAGCAAACTTTACCTGTTCTACCTTAGGTTTAACCTGAGTAGGAATTTCTTCCTTTTTCAAACTTTGTTTTGGTTTAACCTGTTCCTCTTCACTATCACTATCACTATACCATTCTTCAATAGTTGGAGCCTCAGGAAACTTTTTAGCCTCAACCTTAGGTGTTTCTAAGACACTTGTGCTATTTTCACCTACAGGTTTTCCAATTTCAAGCTCACTAATAAAGGATAGCTCTTTTCCTGGTGGAGCATAAGCACTTTTGGCTGGAGGAGCCACTTCATTATATCCAATTCCAGTACCTCTTCTCATCAAGGTGCTCTCTATAGACTTATTGTAACAATTCGCATTTTCAAGTTAATTACTTTTCCCAGCAGGTCACCCAAGCCTGTACTACTCTCACATGAGCACGCTTAACCGTATGGGCGATTAACCGTTAGACCAAAAAACGCGTTTCTAAGACTATTTGAGTTTTCAACTTATTAGAAAAAGTCAACATATTTTTTCCCTCCTCCATTGACCAAAAATCATCCCTTGATGTTATAAGTCATTTCGTGATTTTTAGGCTTACGGTTTGATGTCTAAAAGACATTTAATACCAACCGACACTAGACTGAGCCCAGCCTAGACATTATAAGTCATTTTAAATCATTTTTATCACATTAGAAAAGTAACATTTTACTTTTCTCAATTTTACGCAATATTCGTACGTTTTACGTATTACGCGTTTTAGACCCGTGTTTCCAGTTTTTAGCAGGGTTTTAGCACCCGATAGATCCTACCACTCATTTTATATTTTATTATGGACTATATTGACATGTTTAACAATACTTTCAAGTTTCATATTTTTACGATACCCGGTTTTACGTTTTGAGGCTTAATCATTTACGGTTAGCTTTTTACGGAGTCAAAATGCACAAACTAAGCAAGATAACACCAAGACTCATCATCTAGTCATCTTATCCTCCTTGAACCGCCATTTAGGGGGGGGGGGGAGTCACCATTTTGTGGCTTGATCTTGACCATTGATCTCTAGGATGTTTACAAGTGTCTAAATTAACCATGGTTACATTCTAACCCAATATATAGTTAACTATTTTTCTCATCCTATAAATAGCCAACTAATAACACATATAAAACTTGCACCACACCTTCTTATAACCTTCAAGTCCTAAAACCTAAGGCACTTTTCTTATATTTTGTAAGAAAGTTAACTAGTTTTTGAAAGAAAACTAGTGTTTGATCTTCAATCTTGGAAATTTTCTAAGAAAAGTTGTTATAACTTTAAAGTCTCCAAAAAGACGTCGTTATAATCTTCAAATAGCTTTGGACTTCAAGAAGGCGTCGTTATAATCTTCAAATAACCTCGGTTTATCATAGGTTGCAAAGGAGGAAAGCTTGTTCAATCAAAGTCCTAGTTCTTGTCCTAGTTTCCCTTTTTCATTAAGGCCAAAAGTTGTAAGCAAACCCTAACATACTTTCTTGCTTAATTATCATTTTCATGCTCTTTGTGTTCCTTTCATGCTATATATGTTCTTGTTATTGTGTTCATGATGTTTAAAAATGGATAAAACAAGTATTGATATACATATGTTAACTTATGACAAGTAAACAAGCAAACTAGTGATTTTTATGGAGAACCACGACCAAAATAGTATAACTTTGATATTTGACACTTACTTACTGTTAAAGAGGACTTAACAAGGAAAACATAGCAATTTGAATCACCCAAAACGAGTACCCGAGTCAAAAGTTATGACCATTTGAAGCTAGCGAAACCAAAACGGCAAAACTGCCTAAATAGCATTCTGATCAAATTTTGCTTTTGAAAGTCACCCTTCTGGTCCGATTCATCAAAAAGTTAAAACACGAAAGTTGTCCGGAACGACGTTTTCGTTCAGGAACAAAGAAGCTCGAACCCTGAAAACGCTTTCCGAGTGATAATTTTCTTCAAAATCTTAACAGCCCATTTTAGACCAAAGTCACTATATTATAGTTATGATTTACTAAGACCAAGAGGTCTAATGACCTAAAGCCGAGACCACAACCATGGCTAAAGCCAAGGTTGAGTCTCAAGACCATGGAAAAATGACCAAGGTCACGGCGAAGCCATGACTAAATGACCATATAAACTTACTTAGGCGAAAACGTAAAACAAGGAGTTGACAATAACTTGAACAAACAATTTGGATCTATTCCACCTAAAGAACCATGAGATACAAGTTATAATAAACTTACCCTAATAACAATCTTCATGTACAAATAGACTTTCCTAAGTTTATTCAAATATTGGACATGTAACTTTTCGGATCAAAACTTATACATTTGTTATCAAATACTTCAATAGTAGGGAGCCTCATGTGAGGAGTTCATTAAGTAAGCCGTCGAGATGAGTTGTGGATTTATGAGTTAAAGTGTCCTGGCTCCTCGAACGTTTACTCCATGACTTCTGAATTATGTCGGCCCGAACGGTAGTAAGAGATATACAACTTATACATGTTTCATAAACCATTTATATTCAAAGACTTACGCTATATACTAAATGCTACATCATGAACATTATGCAAGACATATATGGGCAATTCTTCGTATTCTTAGACGTTACTCCAAACCTAAGTCGCAACGTTCTATTATAGGCTGCTCTTAGTGACTTTCACGATTCGACTACCACTTTGATTTCACATCACTTAAGCTTAAGGTGAGTCATAGCCCCTACTCTTTTCATACTTGTTTTAACTTTTGGGGGGGATACATGCTCAACTACTTGCTTACTTGTACAAATACTCTTAAACATTTATACTTGAATTGTTTATACTTGATTGTGTTACACTTGATTGTCTTATACTTGATCGCATTATACTTGATTTTCATATCTACATAATTGCGTTATATTTAATTGTGAGACTTCCAGTGGCTCCAGATTAAGTTGCTGGATGACCATTGAGACTTCCGATGGCTCCAAATTAAGTTGTTGGATGACCATTGAGGCTATTGATACATCCTAACATTTGCGAATGTTGGATACATCATAAACGTGAGGTCTTCGGAGATGAAGTGTAGACTCACGACTAATTGCTAAACTGTTTTGATGAACTTATACATGTCTTTAATCATACTATATTATAGCAGTGGGTTGTGAACACACAGGTTGCAAGTCTCTTATGGCGGGACCTGCAACTGAGTGGATTCTCAATGCCTTTGCTGTGTGAACATTCTTTAAGGCTTTTCAACTATTTTAAGACAAACTCTATGAACTCACCAACCATTGTGTTGACACTTTAGCATGTTTATCTCAGGTCTATAAGGTGATAGCTGTTGCATGGAGCATAGAGTCGCTTGGCATGTTTTAAAGACTTATGCTTTTATCTTTACCATTCAATTCGTCTTAAAACTCTTATGTATTGTATTATGGAACTCAAGTTTGTATTTCGGAAATTATTAATCGAATGGTGACTTTTCAAAACGTCTCATTTAGAGTTCGTTTTCTATACCTTGTTCTTTGTATTATGAAGTAGCACCCCTATGACACAGTCTTCCGCTGCGGTATTTTGGGGGTGTTACAGATTGGTATCAGAGCCTTGGTTATAGAGAACTAGGTTGCATTTAGTGCCTAGACTATAACTGATATAAACATTAAGACTCTTCTCTTTATTTTGCCTTACACACACTTCATGCGCATATGCTTATTGCTAATTGTTTGTTTAGAAGAAACCCCAGACAATAGTCAAGTCATCAAAAATTTAGAGCTAAGTAATAATTGTTTAATTAACTTAATCTTGTGACAGTTCTTGTTTGATAAGACATAAGATTAAGTTAAATAAAGGTTATTAGTTTCCTGTAGAGATTTGATGATTTGCCTTATACTTACTTTATATGATTCTAATACCTAGAAGTGGTTCATATGTCCTAGTACAACACTCAAACCTTTCTACAAGCGCGGCTAGTCCTTTTCGTCATATCACCTTCTCTAGATACCCAGACTACGTTACCCTTTCACAACTTAAGAGCAGATGATAGAAAGTCTACCCAATTATGTAGTACCAATTGTTGATTCAGGTGTGCCTGGAAAATATGTATACGTGTGAAAGGAAGCAATTATAATTATGGTGGCCAACATAATTATAAATGCGTCGCGACTCACGTAGACATATGTGACCATGCTCACATTAATCAATGATTGACTCAAAATTGACAAGATTTAAGACTAAGTAGTCTAGGAATATCACCTCATATCTGACGTCGACAAAATATCCCTCCTTGTAGATATCATGGCACCAAAGAGAGTAACTCGTAGCACTAGCCGAGGTGGTGCAACACCAAGAGGTGGAAGAACTGGTGGTCGTGGAGGTAGAGGAGCTGCTCACGACACTAGTAACCCTAGTAATAATAGTGGAAGAACTGGTGGACGTGGAGGTAGAGGAGATGCTCACGACACTAGTAACCCTAGTAACGATGGTGGAAATCCAGATGTCTCCACCATTATTGCCCAACAACTACAAAACCTACTTCCCACCATAGTCACACAAGTTGGCAATCACATGAACAATTCGGGAAACCATGGAAGCATAAATGACGCTACAAATAATGGAGGAAGGAATGGTAACAACAACAATAACAACAACAACAACAACAACCACAACAACCATAGGACTGGATGTACGTATAAGGAATTTACGTCATGCAAACCAATTGAGTTTAATGGTAAAGAAGGTGCATTGGCATATACACGATGGGTCGAGAAGATGGAGTCAGTGATCGATATTAGTAACTGTGCAATCCACCAGAGAGTGAAATATTCTGCATGCTTGCTATCAGAAAAGGCATTGACATGGTGGAACATGCAGATTCAAGCAAGGACTAGAGAAGCAGCTGTAGGCATGACATGGGACGACTTTAAGGGACTACTGAAGGAAGAATACTGCCCGGTTAATGAAATGCAAAAACTAGAAGACGAGTTTTGGCATCACTCTATGGTAGGGGCTGGTCATGCAACCTACACAGATCGGTTTCATGAACTAGCTAAACTAGTTCCTCATCTGGTTACCCCTGAATCCAAGAGGATTGAGAGGTATATCTATGGCCTTGTTCCCGAGATTCGTGGGATGGTGAAAACAACCGAACCTCCCACAATTCAGAGTGCAATATTAAGAGCAGGGACCCTAACAGATGAGATGGTTAGGAATGGAACTTTGAAGATTAGTGATAAAAGGAAGGGAGCAGGTGAATCAAGCGAGCAAAAGGGTACAATGGTTGATAATAAGAGAGCAAGAGGATTTGCGGCAACAGTTTATGATCAGGGAAAGTATGAAGGTCCACATCCTAAGTGTAATAAATGTGCTTATCATCATCAGAGGTCTGAGCCCTGTCGAATGTGTACTAATTGCAATCAAAAGAGCCATTTTACAAATCAGTGTAAAGCAACGGCAAGGCAAGTAACACCGGTGAATGCGGGCAATATAAGAAACAACCAAAAGACATGCTTTGAGTGCAACAGCCCAAACCACTTCCGAGATACTTGTCCTAAGTTAAATAGGGCACAGGGACAAGTGCTGGACAACCCAACTTTAGCCGTTATGCTTGAAGATAATAACCCAAACCGTGGATACAATGTTAGTCCACCTCGGGGTCGAGCATACTATTTGGGTGCTAAGGAAGCCCGCAATGCGTAACGGGTACGTACCTTATACTACCATATTATTCTATTCTAGTTCAAAATCTAGCTTCATTATGCCGTTATTAAGATAAGAGACCTTGACACACATAGAACTTCGGGACGAAGTTCCCCGTAAGGGGTAGAGACTGTAACAATTCGCATTTTCAAGTTAATTACTTTTCTCAGCAGGTCACCCAAGCCTGTACTACTCTCACATGAGCACGCTTAACCGTATGGGCGATTAACCGTTAGACCACAAAACGCGTTTCTAAGACTATTTGAGTTTTCAACTTATTAGAAAAAGTCAACATATTTTTTCCCTCCTCCATTGACCAAAAATCATCCCTTGATGTTATAAGTCATTTCGTGATTTTTAGGCTTACGGTTTGATGTCTAAAAGACATTTAATACCAACCGACACTAGACTGAGCCCAGCCTAGACATTATAAGTCATTTTAAATCATTTTTATCACATTAGAAAAGTAACATTTTACTTTTCTCAATTTTACGCAATATTCGTACGTTTTACGTATTACGCGTTTTAGACCCGTGTTTCCAGTTTTTAGCAGGGTTTTAGCACCCGATAGATCCTACCACTCATTTTATATTTTATTATGGACTATATTGACATGTTTAACAATACTTTCAAGTTTCATATTTTTACGATACCCGGTTTTACGTTTTGAGGCTTAATCATTTACGGTTAGCTTTTTACGGAGTCAAAATGCACAAACTAAGCAAGATAACACCAAGACTCATCATCTAGTCATCTTATCCTCCTTGAACCGCCATTTAGGGGGGGGAGTCACCATTTTGTGGCTTGATCTTGACCATTGATCTCTAGGATGTTTACAAGTGTCTAAATTAACCATGGTTACATTCTAACCCAATATATAGTTAACTATTTTTCTCATCCTATAAATAGCCAACTAATAACACATATAAAACTTGCACCACACCTTCTTATAACCTTCAAGTCCTAAAACCTAAGGCACTTTTCTTATATTTTGTAAGAAAGTTAACTAGTTTTTGAAAGAAAACTAGTGTTTGATCTTCAATCTTGGAAATTTTCTAAGAAAAGTTGTTATAACTTTAAAGTCTCCAAAAAGACGTCGTTATAATCTTCAAATAGCTTTGGACTTCAAGAAGGCGTCGTTATAATCTTCAAATAACCTCGGTTTATCATAGGTTGCAAAGGAGGAAAGCTTGTTCAATCAAAGTCCTAGTTCTTGTCCTAGTTTCCCTTTTTCATTAAGGCCAAAAGTTGTAAGCAAACCCTAACATACTTTCTTGCTTAATTATCATTTTCATGCTCTTTGTGTTCCTTTCATGCTATATATGTTCTTGTTATTGTGTTCATGATGTTTAAAAATGGATAAAACAAGTATTGATATACATATGTTAACTTATGACAAGTAAACAAGCAAACTAGTGATTTTTATGGAGAACCACGACCAAAATAGTATAACTTTGATATTTGACACTTACTTACTGTTAAAGAGGACTTAACAAGGAAAACATAGCAATTTGAATCACCCAAAACGAGTACCCGAGTCAAAAGTTATGACCATTTGAAGCTAGCGAAACCAAAACGGCAAAACTGCCTAAATAGCATTCTGATCAAATTTTGCTTTTGAAAGTCACCCTTCTGGTCCGATTCATCAAAAAGTTAAAACACGAAAGTTGTCCGGAACGACGTTTTCGTTCAGGAACAAAGAAGCTCGAACCCTGAAAACGCTTTCCGAGTGATAATTTTCTTCAAAATCTTAACAGCCCATTTTAGACCAAAGTCACTATATTATAGTTATGATTTACTAAGACCAAGAGGTCTAATGACCTAAAGCCGAGACCACAACCATGGCTAAAGCCAAGGTTGAGTCTCAAGACCATGGAAAAATGACCAAGGTCACGGCGAAGCCATGACTAAATGACCATATAAACTTACTTAGGCGAAAACGTAAAACAAGGAGTTGACAATAACTTGAACAAACAATTTGGATCTATTCCACCTAAAGAACCATGAGATACAAGTTATAATAAACTTACCCTAATAACAATCTTCATGTACAAATAGACTTGCCTAAGTTTATTCAAATATTGGACATGTAACTTTTCGGATCAAAACTTATACATTTGTTATCAAATACTACAATAGTAGGGAGCCTCATGTGAGGAGTTCATTAAGTAAGCCGTCGAGATGAGTTGTGTATTTACGAGTTAAAGTGTCCTGGCTCCTCGAACGTTTACTCCATGACTTCTGAATTATGTCGGCCCGAACGGTAGTAAGAGATATACAACTTATACATGTTTCATAAACCATTTATATTCAAAGACTTACGCTATATACTAAATGCTACATCATGAATATTATGCAAGACATATATGGGCAATTCTTCGTATTCTTAGACGTTACTCCAAACCTAAGTCGCAACGTTCTATTATAAGCTGCTCTTAGTGACTTTCATGATTCGACTACCACTTTGATTTCACATCACTTAAGCTTAAGGTGAGTCATAGCCCCTACTCTTTTCATACTTGTTTTAACTTTTGGGGGGGATACATGCTCAACTACTTGCTTACTTGTACAAATACTCTTAAACATTTATACTTGAATTGTTTATACTTGATTGTGTTACACTTGATTGTCTTATACTTGATCGCATTATACTTGATTTTCATATCTACATGATTGCGTTATATTTAATTGTGAGACTTCCAGTGGCTCCAGATTAAGTTGCTGGATGACCATTGAGACTTCCGATGGCTCCAAATTAAGTTGTTGGATGACCATTGAGGCTATTGATACATCCTAACATTTGCGAATGTTGGATACATCATAAACGTGAGGTCTTCGGAGATGAAGTGTAGACTCACGACTAATTGCTAAACTGTTTTGATGAACTTATACATGTCTTTAATCATACTATATTATAGCAGTGGGTTGTGAACACACAGGTTGCAAGTCTCTTATGGCGGGACCTGCAACTGAGTGGATTCTCAATGCCTTTGCTGTGTGAACATTCTTTAAGGCTTTTCAACTATTTTAAGACAAACTCTATGAACTCACCAACCATTGTGTTGACACTTTAGCATGTTTATCTCAGGTCTATAAGGTGATAGCTGTTGCATGGAGCATAGAGTCGCTTGGCATGTTTTGAAGACATATGCTTTTATCTTTACCATTCGATTCGTCTTAAAACTCTTATGTATTGTATTATGGAACTCAAGTTTGTATTTCGGAAATTATTAATCGAATGGTGACTTTTCAAAACGTCTCATTTAGAGTTCGTTTTCTATACCTTGTTCTTTGTATTATGAAGTAGCACCCCTATGACACAGTCTTCCGCTGCGGTATTTTGGGGGTGTTACACTTATGAACCAAATCAGAAGCAAATTGTTGTTTTTGTACTCTTACTACATGTTTTTCTTTTTCAGCATGAGCAGTCTCTTTTTCTTTTTCAGCTTCTTCTAACTTATTTTTAAGAACTTCTACTTCACTGTTTTTCTTAAAAATTTCTATATCTCTTAGATTAAGTTGATCTACATATTCTTTTTCACACTCTTTGAGATATTCTAACCTCCTCTCAACATTTTGAATACCTACTTTGTAACCTAAGTTATCAAGTTTTAGGTGTTCAACTTCTCTATTTAAACTCTCATTCCTAGCCTTAAGTACTTCAATAGTGTCAGAACAAGATTTAAAAGAACAACCAGATGATTCAGAGTCATTAGATACCTCAGAGTCAGATCCTGATGATGAACCATATGCCATAAGTGCAAAGTTATGCACTTTGGGTTGAACAGCAGCAACCAAAGAGAAATTTGGTTCTTCTTCTGCCATATCACTCCAGTCATAATCTCCCAGCCCATCACAAGCTACCATTGCAGACTTTGATTCTTCAGTCTTCTTTGGAACATCAGCATTCTTCTTTGGGGATCTACACTCTCTAGCAAAATGTCCCTTCCTGTTGCAATTGTAACATTCAATTTTAGACTTGTCAAACCCTGGGCTCTCCTTAGCCTTGTATTTGACTTCTCTTCCAGTCTTTTTCCAGAACTTTCTTGCTCTTAAAGTCAACATTGCCATTTGCCATTTGAGATCAATTTCTTCAAGATCATCTGGATCAATATGATCCATATCTTGATTTATGACATGTGACCTTATAGTAGTAGTAAGCTCAGCTAAGAATGCACATAAAGCAACATCACTGGTAGAAATCTTGTCATTTGAACCAGCAGCAGATCCATCAGCAGTAGAGACTCCATAAGTAGTAGAGTGAGATTCTTGAGTCTCTTTGGATTTTGAAGACACAAAAGCAAGATTTTGTGCACTAGAAGATGAAGTAGAAGAAGTAGCCAATTCAGATTCATACACCCTTAAATTGTTGTATAGGCTCTCCAACTTCATTGTTTCAAAGTCAGGCTTATTCCTCCACACCACTGTATGCATACTCCATTCAGGTGCAAGACTTCTTAGGAACTTGAGATTCACATCTTCCTGTGGAACGACATAACCCACAAGCTTTAGATGACTAACTAGTTGATTTAGCCTGTTGTATGTGCCAATTATCTTTTCTCCAGATTCAGAAGTAAAATTTTCAAACTGATGCTTGAACATGTTCTTCCTAGATTTCTTAGTAGCATCATTCCCTCCAAACCTAAATTCCACTGCATCCATCAATGCTTTTCCTGTTTCACAATCATCAAAGTCCATTTGAAATTCATTAGGTATTCCCATTAAGAGAATACTATGAGCCTTGATTTCCAGCTTCCTTGTTGCATTAGCTTCAGCAGACTTAATTGGTATCTCCTTACCATCAGCACTCTTCTCTGGTTCAGAGTCACCATTAACAATCACATTCCACATGTTGAAGTCGATCATGCGAATGTATTGTCTGATCCTTCTCTTCCATAGCTCATACTCAGAAGGATTGAGCATAGGTACCCGTGAAGCAGTCACCATATGAGTTTCATCACCCATCTTTAGCAATAGTCTTGGAACAGTAAACTTTTACGAAACAAAAATCTTCTTGATTATAACTTCTAGATCACAAGCTCTGATACCACTTGTTGATCCCAGTTGAGCTTAAACGATCTTATATAAAAGTTAACTTAAAAATAAACACTTAAGCTTGAATGCGGAATGTAAAAGCTTAACTTAAGAAGACTTATGATTCTCTTTCAACACTTCAATATTATTAATACGAGCACTCAACAATGCTGGGGTTTTACAACCTTGAAGTGAATAATAACACGTACATAAACTAACCCTAGGATCCTCCTTTTATAGACTAAGGAGTCCTACTAGGTTTAAAATACCTTTCTCTACAAGATACGTATATTCTAGATAAATATAATATTTACACAATCTATTCTATATTTATCTAAACCATATACATCCTTATCTTTTTAGCAGCAGATTCTGTCAGCAGCAGTATTTATCCTCAGCAGCACTTTGACCTTAGCAGCAGAATCATTACCACTAGCAGCAGTTTCACTCAGCAGCAGTTTCAGACCCAACAGTTTCAATACCCCAAGGACCATTAATGATAATTTCCTATTTTTTATATCCGGGGACTTTTTCTGCCAAATCTTCAAACTCCAGGGACCAAATATGTAATTTCACTAAACTTGCCATCCAAGGACCATTCCTGCCAAAGTTGAGTAGCACAAGGACCAAAATTTATTTTTCTCAGTTTTTACATCCCAAGGACCATTTTTGTTAATTTTGCAAAGTTGAGGGACTAAACTTGTAATTTTGTGAAACTTTACACCAAAGGACTATATGTGTAATTTGTGATTCAAAAAGGACCTTTGGTGATTTTTTCATGTTTTAGAATAACCAGGGACTAGATTTGACAAGTTTTGAAAGTTGAGGGACTGAAATTGCCAATTATGCAAACTTTGTTCATATTTCATCTGTTTTTGATCATTTTGCATCTGAAACATATAAAACACTATTCTGGGATATTTTCAGTATTTTGATGCATATTTAAGTGTTTTTGGATGTTTTGGCAGCTCAGATTAGGTAAAAATGATGAGTATTTACACACTTATCCGGTATAAATTAAAGATAAAGTAGATGAACACGTTGATAGTGAGCTTGAAGTTGTTTAAGATAGGTTAGGTGCACAATTTGATACTGTGCAGGAAGTTGTTCAAAATAGGGTTGATGAACACTTAGATAATGATGATCCCCTTTGATAATCATGTGGAGTCTGACTATGATGGAGATTTAGTGATAACAATAATGACGATGAGGTTGATGAAAATGAGATAAATGAACCTGATGTGGTGGTCCATTTGTTTGGTCTTAATCGTATTCATCAAGAGTTTACCAATATAGGGGTAACCAGTATGGTCCCTGAACATGTTCTTATGTGAGAGGATATGGATGTGGTTGAACCTGATGAGTTTAAAAGTGATACAGGGTCTGAGAATGATGATCGGGCATGTGAAAGAAGAAGGGAACTTAGAAAATTAAGAAAGAATGCTATGCAAGGTCAAATTATGGAAATAAATATGCTTTCTATTGTGGAGGTCTTTGCTAGTTCTAAGGAAATCAAGGATAAGATGTATTTAAATTTAGTTAAAACTAGAATGGGAACTAAAATTTTTAAGAAATGACATGCTGAGGGTCAGAGCTAGATGTTTTGGAAAATACATGTGTTTAGATCATTAGGAGATGCCAGTCAAATAGGCAGCAATGTTGGGCCATGTGGGTCAAAAGGCCCATCAAATATGAGCAAAAAGAGAAAAACTTTAGGTATTGTTGGTAAGAGTCGGGCTAGTAGTTTCATGTTGATGGTTCCTTAATTGTTGTTAGTCATTTGTAAGTAATTAGGGTTTTGTTTTAAACAGTTTTAGCAGTTGTAATTAGGGGTTTTTACGTACTTAATGGTTCTTAGATTGTTGTCAGATTCCTGGTATGATACATTGCAAATTATTCCATTGGATTAATCTTGAACTTCACACAGGTTTTAGAGCTTTATTTATCTTTGAATGGGAAGAAAGGGTACACTATATGGGTCAAAATTTTGCTCATCAAAGACATGAAACTATTGAAGATAAATGGGAGCTATATCAAAATGAAATGGAGATGAAGAATGTAACAATTCGCATTTTCAGGTTAACTTCTATTCCCGAAAGTTTTACTATTCATTTTTACTATTCACTATTCACTCCTGAAATTTTTATTTCATATTCTCGTAACTTAAAATATTTTAATGATAATCCGAGAGTTCGACACTCGTCAGATCATTTCTGCAAAAATCACAAAACCGTGTCCGAGATTTACTTTTAGCTTTAAACGTCATTCCAGCATCCCGATATGTCCATAAAACACTATAAACAATAGAAATATGAATTTCTCTCATTTTACGACAATTCCAAAAGTTTTGCAATTTTACATTTTCCAGTTCAGCGTTTTACGCGAATTACGCGTTTTAGACCCGCGTTTCCAGTTTTAACAGCGTTTAAGCAACCCGATAGAACTTATCACTAATTAAATATGCTAAGATAGGTTATATTAATAAGTTCTAACATATTTATAAGTTTCATATTTTTAGGATACCCGATTTTAAGTTTCATGACTTAACCACTTACAGTTAGCAATTAACGGAACTAAAACTCACTCCGTAAGCTAGATAATACCAAGTTAATCATATAGTCACACCATACCATCATATGAACGTGTATAGGGGTGATTCACCATGCCATTTGTCTTGGTGATAAGTCTTGAAACATTAGGAAGCTCACATGTGTTAGAAACACTAGCTAAGTAACTTAATCCTTAAGTTTTCTATAGTATAACTAGCCAATTTGATCACAACTCTCTCAAACACATTCACCTCCTCATTTATTCACCAAGAAACTCTTCCTTTTTCTCTCTTCATCACTGATCCATCATCATCATCCTAGATTATCCATCTTTTGATTTCAATATTGAAGCTAAATATCAAAGTTCAAGGCTTAGT
Organism: Artemisia argyi; assembly: GCA_030686995.1. NCBI lineage: Eukaryota > Viridiplantae > Streptophyta > Magnoliopsida > Asterales > Asteraceae > Artemisia > Artemisia argyi. The sequence goes on from CM060679.1 coordinate 104,653,805, forward strand.
TATTCTTTACATGAAACAAGTGTTTATTTGGTGATTCCATGGATGAATTAGGAGCTACACAAGGGTACTAGGGCTGAGTTAATAAGGTTTTCACAAGGTCTATATCAAGGCTAGCAATGTTTACAAGAGTTGTGGTGAAGAATTAGAAGCTAGGGTTTTTGATTGAAGGATATAGTTCTTGTCCTAGTTCATGAGTTCCCTTTTCATTAAGACCAAAAGTTGTAAGCAAACCCTAACATACTTTCTTACTAAATATCATTTTAATGCTATTTATATGTCATTCAAACTATATTTTGTCTTGTGATTACGTTCATGATGTATTAAAATTGGTAAAACAAGTTATTGTAAATAAATGTTAACTTATGTTAATTAAACAAGTAAACTAGTGACTTTTATGGAGAACCACGACCAAAATAGTATAACTATGATATTGGAAACTTACCTACTGCTAAAGAGGACTTAACAAGGAAAATATAGCAATTTGAATCACCTAAAACGAGTACACGAGTCAAAAGTTATGGCCATAAGAAGTTAGCGAAACCAAAACGCCGAAACTGCCAAACTGTTAGCATTCTGACCTTTTTGAAAGTGGCACTTCTGGTCCGATTCATCAAAACGTTAAAACACGAAAGTTGTCCGGAACGACGTTTTCAATGAGGTTTAAAGAATCTCAAGCCCTGAAAACGCTTTACGAGTGAGATTTTTCTTCAAATTCTTAACAGCCCATTTTTAATACCCAAGTGAATATATAATGGTTATGGTTAGATATAACCAAGAGGTCTAATGACCTAAAGCCAAGACCACAACCACAGCTAAGGCCAAGGTTGAGTCTCAAGACCATGGAACAATGACCAAGGTAACGACAAGGCCATGACTAAAGACCATATAAACTTACCTAGGCGAAAACATGAACTAAAGAGTTAATGGCAATATAAACATCCAATTTGGATCTACTCCATCAAAATAACCATGAGACTCATTGTAATAACAATCTTCATCCAAAAGTAAACTTTCCTAAGTTTATTCAAATATTGGACATGTAACTTTTCGGATCAAAACTTATATATATATATATATATATATATATATATATATATATATATATATATATATATATATATATTATCAAATACTACAATAGTAGGGAGCCTCATGTGAGGGGTTCATTAAGTAAGCCGTCGAGATGAGTTATGGATTTACGAATTAAAGTGTCCTGGCTCCTCGAACGTTTACTACATGACCTCTGAATTATGTCGGCCCGAACGGTAGTAAGCGATATATAAACTATACATGTTTCATAAACCATTTCTTTTCAAAGACTTACACTATACTAAGTACTACATCATGGACTAAATGCAAGACATATATAGGCAATTCTTCATATTCTTTACTCCAATCCTAAGTCGCAACATTCTATTGTAGGTTGCTCGTAGAAACCTTCGCGATTCGACCATCACATTTACTACTTGCTATATAACTTAAGGTGAGTTCATAGCCCCACTTTCCATTACTTAATTGTTTTACAAACCCTTGGGGGAATACATGCTATTTTAAACTGAACACAATGCTTTGAAATTGTATGCTACCTAATTGTTTTATTATTACTAAGTACCATCCTTGCTAAATCCAATATCCCTTATTATGAACCATTTAATCACTAGTAATAGTGATCGTGAATATTGTGAATAGGCCTATTGGGATTGACGAATCCCATTTGTATTGACTAAGTTCAAACAAATGCACTATATTTGAGATTTAGGTATGACAGCAAATACCTACCGGGATAACTCCGCCAATTGATATTGGTACTCGTTAACGTTTTGGTGTCATGAGCTTAGTATAATAATAACTGTTTTGTTTTCCAACCATGAGTATGAGTCTAATTAACTCATACTACCAACATATTGTGTTCAACCATTAAACAAACTCTATGAATGTCACTCAACCTTTGTGTTGACCTTTTAAGCATGTATTTCAGGTCCATAATGAACGAGGATGGCACGGAGGAGCACGAATATTCAAGAGGGCTATAAATTTTATTATCATTCGAAAACTCATTTAATGTAATTTGTAAACATGGAACCATTTGGGACCTCATTTTGTAATCTCTGATATTTATATAATTTGAATGATAAATCTTTTAATACGACTCAATTAGAGTTCGTTTTCTATTATTGTGACTATTGTGCCGTCGAGTAACACCCAGTTTGAATTCCGCTGCATCCATGAATTGGGGGTGTTACAAAGAAGGAACAAATGAACATTGAATTAAAAAAGTTTCAGAAAAAGCTGCATTTTGGAAAACGTGTGTGTTGTTTCACTACTGATTTTCATGTTTAATGTGTTAGTTTATGTTGATCCCAGTTGAGCAAATGATCTAATAGAAGTTGACTTAGAATTTATTGTAACTTAAACAAGAACGCGGAATATTAATGTTTACTTAAGAAGAACTATATAAACAATCAACACTTCAATATATTAATAATATTCAAGCACTCAACAATGCTAGGGTTTACAACCTTGAAGTGAATCGATTCTAACAATGATACGAGCACTCAACAATGCTATGGTTTACAATGAATTTCTACACAAGATAATATTTTTTCTATAATTAACCAACCGACTATAATACATATCGCTTAAGCAGCAGAATAAAATACATTAGTAGCAGAATCTCAGCAGTAGAATCTTTTCACTAGCAGCAGAATGATTTACTCTAGTAGCAGAATAACACTTAGAATATTTTTTGAGCTAAAGAATCTCCAAAATTAACAATCCTCCCCTAAACTTGATATTTGCTCTCCAAATCATCAAGTTTCTTCAAAGCATAGATAAACACCAGGAGGATGCTTCCAAACACTTACTTCTGTTGAAATCTCCTTCTTAAGCTTGGGTCTAGAATCTTTTCATACTTATGCAGCAACTTGTAAGCTTGATGATCTTATAGGAAATGTCTTTGAAGTTTTAGGAATCCAGGTTTTACCATTTGAGTAAGTATCTCCCTGTTTCCATTCAAACCAGGATAATCTTTTTTCACCAACAAGTAAACAGTGACTCCTCCAACTGATAACTCATGAACACCACAAGAGTGATATAAGAACCATTTGTTTAGCTTGTTAAATCTCATTTCCATCCATTCACGATCACTAATTTGAGGTTCAAACATTATCCTTAGATTATGATATACTACCCTTTCAAAAGTATTATCTTGTAGTGTATCACCAAACTTTTCTTTATGTAATCCCTATATAGCAATCACATCATCTCTATCCATATAGAAGAGCATTTTTGAAAATCCAATAAACCCTTGAACCACATTATTTGCTCTCTTGAATTCCCAATAACCTTCACTTCCATTTCTGACTCTAAATGTATATGAGATGATTGGATGCTTAGCTGCTAAAGGAGTTGCTTTAGTGATCTCTGGTTCTTCATGCTCAGACAACATTGTAAGAGCCATCAACCTTTCTTGTTCAGCTTGTGAAATCTCCTCTTCAGCTTTATCCTCCTCCTCTTCCTCAGATTCTGAGTTGCTTAGATATCAACCTTCCTCTTCTTCCTAGCAAATATCTTTCTTCTAACTCCTTTTCTTTTAACACCTTGACTAGGAGAAGGTACAATCTCTGCATTACTCTCATTCTCAATTACTTTCTCTGCTATCTTAGGCTCTTCAGTTGTTTTAGCCTCTTTCTCTTTCACTACTTCTTGCTCTATCACAGCTTCTAAAGCTTTCTCAGGTCCCAAATCTTTCTTATTCAGATCAGCAATTTGCTCTTCATTTTCTTTAGATCTAATGGCTATGAAGGAATTTGTTTCTCTCTTTGCTTGTTGATACAATTTGAAGACTTCTACATGAGATTTGTTCTTCAAATGCACCAATTTGTGATTGAGGTCAAGAACTTGAGACTCCAATTCATTGCACCTTGTCTTCAAGTTTGTACATCTGTACATCAATTCATTGATTTGTTTCATGCTAGCCTCATCACTTCGACCTGTGTAACCTAGTCCGAGAGGTGAATTACCGGCAATGTCAGTTTGTACATTTGTATCATCCATCAATTCCTCAGTGTCATGTCTATCCTCATCACTTCGGTCTGTGTTACATGACCTGAGAGGTGAATCAATGGATGTAAACCTAGCATCAAACCTAGTTTGATCATCTGAGCCCCTGTGTTTGCCATTTAGCTAGGGTTACCATCACCTGTTTCAAGTTCAAGAGAACTTTCCATATTAGATGTTACCAGGTTTGGGGTCTTACGTATGTTATCCCTGTCCTGTTCTGCTTCTAAGCTAGAAACAGTAGGGATAGCCCCTCCTCTCATATCCTCTCCATCACATAGGACAGCCTCATCTGCATTACCCATATAACAACCCACAAACACCCGTTACTATCATTCCCTTTACAAATACCTATAGTAGGTATTTCACAGGTAAATTTTTTCTTTTTATATGTATTATTACTTGCATGACTAACTAGACCTGCTCACATATCTACACAAGCCAAATAACTCAACACTCACATCCTATAAACCCCAGGTTTGTCAAGCATAAAATCATAACAATTCCATAATAAGTAATTCATCAATCTAAAACACTAAACATAACACAAAACCCTAATAAACACTAACTAAAACTTAAGTAGGGTTATGTGCTTATTTGAACCTATATGCTTAATTTAACTAGTATGAATGTGTCCAAGGCTTAAGTAAGAGTTTCCTTAGGAATATTAGAATATCTTAGGACCATTAGTGTAACACCCCAATTTTTAAATAAAATAGTAACGGATATATCTATTATTTTAGTGGATTTAATAGAAAAATGTCCCACTTTGATGATATCGATAATATAGTTAGTGGGGACTTGCAATGTAATAATAAATGATAAACTTGGACAAATATTACAAGACATTATAAAACAAGGGGTTAAATGAGGCAAGAGTCAAAGTTTATAGAAAAGACTAATGTGCCCTTTTAGCCTTATCTTATACAAGTCGGTAAAAGATAAATATATACTCCCTCCTTATCCATTATCACGACAAAAAAAAAATAAATAAAAAAAAAATACAGGAGTATTACTCCCTCCTTCCCATTCGATTGATAAGAAAAAAAATAGAAGAACAACAAGGTTTCTTCACCTTGAAGATCATAACAATTTCACAAGATTAACAAGAAGCAATCAAGAATCAAGCATGGGTAACAAAGCTTATGATGTTATCAAGATTTATGGAGCTTCAAATGATTCTTATAATTTTCTTTAAATCAAAGTAAGTGATTATAAATGTTTAAACATGAATACAAGTTATGAGGTTATGATTGTTAAGTGATTTACATGGTTATATGATGAATTAGTGAATTATGATTCAAGAAGTGATTGAATGATAGTGGGTTTATGATGGGATTATGTTAGTGATCATGTTATGATATTTAGGAGGTGTTTATGATGTATTTAGAAGCTAATCCAAACACCCCTTTATGAGATATTGATATATATGATGTCGGATAAGTTGCTGAAATTTTCAGCAATGGTTAGTCGTGTTTAAAAAATCATATAAAATCGATGGTAGCTCGGATTGAGTCATGGCTGGACTTTCTGGAAGCCTAATGAGTATACTTCAATTGTTATGTTTTAAGTTTGTGCTCATTTAGAGGTTAAATGGTCAAAAGCGCGACTTAGTGCAGCAAGGTCTGATTTTGAAATGTGAAGCAAACCGAACTTTAAAAATTCATACCGGATAGATCGTAGCTCCGTTGGGAGCGTTCCATACCTTTTCGGAAAGGGAAAATAGCCTACTTTCATGGAAAATTAGCCTTATGACCTGGTTATGTAGTTAAGTTAGTCAAAATGATGCATTTGCAGGCTGCTGTAGAAAATCAGCAAATACCTTGTTTAGTGTTTTGAAGATTATGACATGATATGATGCTTTTGCAAGTCCTGGGTGACTATATGCTATGATAGCTTATGTTCTCAGCCTATATAATTATAATTCATGTTATGAAAGTGTAGAACCAAGTGAAAAGACTTGGTTAGCCTAGCTCGAGTTCGCGAGCATAAAAATTCATGTTTGGCGAGATTTATGCCATAACTAGTTTATGAGTTCATGCATTATAGTTAGTTTATGTGTGCTTAGCTGCACTTATATTTGGATTATCATGTTATATTCATGCCTAGTTGTTACGTGTTAACATTATACGTGGGCATCTATCATGATATAGGTGTTCGAGGCATATTCAAAATCATTCATCTTGCATTATACGGCCCAGGTGAGTAACGGATTTTCAGTTAACATGTTTAGTAGATTAAGCGTGTTTAGTATATATATGCCTTGCTATATCTCAAGTACTACGTAAGTTATGTATCATGTTGACCCGTGTAGTCATATTAGTATCATGTTGACCCGTGTGGTCATATTCAGTATCATGTTGACCCGTGAGGCCATATTAGTATCATATTGACCCGTGTGGTCATATTTAGTATCATGTCGACCCGTGAGGTCATATTAGTATCATGTTGACCCGCGAGGTCATATTAAGTATCAAGTTGACCCGTTGGTTTATATTAAGTATCATGTTGACCTTTTTAGTCATATAAAGTATCAAGTTGACCCGTTAGGTCATATTAACTATCATGTTGACCTGTTGGTCAAATTTAGTATCAAGTTGACCCGTTAGGTCATATTCAGTATCATGTTGACATGCTTGGTCATATTAAGCATCAAGTTGACCCAAGTTGACCCGTTTGGTCATATTAAGCACAAGTCGACCCGTTTGGTCGTATTAATTATCAAGTTGACCTGTTTGGTCATATTAAATGTCATGTTGATCCTTTTGGTCATATTCAACTGTCATGTTGATCTGTTTGTCATATTAACTGTCATGTTGACCTGTTTGGTCATATTCATTATCATGTTGACCTGTTTGGCCATATTCAGTATAAAGTAGACCTGATTGGTCTTATTCAGTAGTATGTCATGGCTCAACCTCAATATATGCCATAGCGATAGCGATCTCAACATTATACTTATAGTAGTTCAGCTTTATATTATAGTACAGCTGTAGTATATTAAGTTATATCTCAGCCTTGTTTTATGTTATAGTGCAATTTTAGTAATTAATTCAGTTTTAGTATCATGTCTTAGTTTAACCTCGTGACCATATTATTGCTCAGTTTCTATATTCAGCTTGGTCTCAGCTCCAGCTCAGCTTTGTATCATGTTGTAGTCAATGATGAGTGCTCAAACACTCATCATTTTTGTCGTATTTAAAATGCCAAAACATACAAAAACAATAAAAAAGTCATCAAAATACTGAAATTTTCCTAGGGATTGTGTTTTATGTGTTTTAAATGCAAAATGAGCAAAAACAAATAAAAAATGATCAAAGTTTACAATATTGGCAGTTTCAGTCCCCCAAGTTTCAAAATTTGTCAAAAATAGTCCCTATGCATTTATTTTGAAAGAAAAGTCAACCCAAGTCATTCAAAAATCAAAAGTTATCAAAAATGGACTTTGGGTGAAAAGTTTTGGAAATCTACATGTTTGGTCCCTGGAGTTTGAAAATTTACAGAAAAGGTCCTTGGGAATTTTTAAAAGTGGAAAATGAAAATAATGGTCCTTGTGTTATTGGAGGTTGGCAATATTGGTCCTTGGTGATACTTTGGGAATAATACACTTCAGCCCCCCAACTTTCTAAATTTTACAAAATCCCTTGAAGTTATTTAAACCCAACAACAAACATCCACCACACCCCAGGCTTACCTTATCACTCCAAGCCCAACTCCATCTTCCCTAGCCCATTCCATCACCAACCAGCCCACCTCCCACAATAATACTACTCACCCCATTTTATTACTCCCCCCCTCAGTCAACAAAGTCAAACAAATCAACCTCCCCCCTCTAACTTGTTAACCTGCTCCCCCCTCCTCTACCTCAGCAAACCATACCCTATCTCATTGACTATCAACAAAGCTCCAAGAGGCTTTAATTGCCTAACCCTTGCCATCACTCAACCCCAGCCTGACAAGAAAGAAAAAATGGCGCCAAATCAAGGTTCAAAGGTCAAGATTTGTTTGAGGGATCCAATGGCTGTGAATTCAAGTGGGAATGGTTCAGAAAGTCCAAGAAACCCTAGAGGTTCCCTACAAAAGGAAAAAGAAGCAGAGAGCAAGGGTGTGTAGTTTTTAAGCTTATTGTAATTTTCTACTTCGTGTAAAAATTTAGTTTCCATGTCTTATTGTAGCTTTTCAGTTGTAACCTAAGTCTCATCAGTGTAATTCTCAACTTTTTAGTTAATGAAATCCAAGTTTCATATTTAAATTCAATTTTCTTAAATTTTTATGTTTATCTTAATTAGTGGTAAAACTTGCTCCTACTGTTCCATAAGCTCACTTTTAATCTTACGTTAAGACTTTGTAAGCCATTTTGAGCACCAATCCTGTTTCAAGTTCAATTTTCAAAAAAATAAAAAAAGGTATTAAAAAAATAAATAAAAATAAAAAATCAGAAAAAGAAGAAGATGAAGATCAAAGGGAAGCAGAGTTGAATTAGATTGGGTTATAGAGGTCTGTGGAGACCACTTAGGTTGTGTTCTTAGTAACTATTTCATGTGGTTTTAGCCGGAGAGGCATCCTGTAAGCTTTACCTTTGAGTTTTCTATATCACTACTGATTTGCTATTTGTATCTGCTTTAAACTACTTATTATTGACTGTTGTTGTTTATTGGATAGCCTTATGTTCATCCCTTATTATGAAATTTAGTTTATATTAAATTTCATTTTCTTTTATGTCAAAATACTCTTTAGTGATTTTTGGGTGAATGTTGTTTTCATGTGTGTTTCTGAGCTTTATTGATTTTACTTCACCATAAAATAACAATGTGGGTTGGTATTGTGGACTAAAATCATCATTTTCCTCACAAATCCAAAAACAGTCACAGTTAAGGGGTGTTTGGATTAGGTGTAGTACCTGTGGTCTAGTAGTTTTGTTGGTATTTAACTGATTTAGACACATGCATTTGGGTATAATTAGGTTAGCTCAAGCTTGAAATAGATAGAGTAAATAGCAGAAAGTCAAAATCATACTCAATTCCCCCTCACAATTAACTGTGAGGGAATTGAGATTCACAAACCCTCCAAATTGGTTTATAACTGGTATATTTAGCTTAAAATAGTTGTAATATTGCTTATTACATGTTTCTTAACCAGTAATGATCAACCAAATCTCATAAAAGTCAACATACCAAGTTTTTCCATAAAAGTCAAAATGCTTTGTCTCAGTTTTTCCCAATATGGCATGAATTTTCCTGAATTTTGTGTAGGGTTTTAGGCTTTGAAACTTCTTGGGTGGTTAATCTACCAGCTAAACTTGAGATTCCCACATTTGTTATATTTTTGTGAATTTTTTTGTGTGGACCTTATTGCCCCTTAAAGTAACCTGCAAGGGAAGTGACTCCCCTGCTCAGATCAGACCATCAGCAACACCACCACTTGGGTGGTTATTCCTGGCCAATCCAGTGGGTCCCATAGGTCCATTTTAGGTTCCCCCAACCCCCCTCCTGGCGACCTTCAAATTTTGACCAAGAGTTTGACCTTAGACCCTGTGCACCCCACTTGAAATCACTCCAAAAGTGTGTCCTATTTTTGTCTCACTCTCCAAATAAGCAAGTGCTTATTTTGGTTTCTTGGCTTATTCAGCTAGCTTCTTTGATTGAATCTTGCTTAAACATGTTTAATAAAGCTACTTGATCCAGAATTCATCATTGTGGACCCCACATAAGCTCATTTGAGCTTAATTCCTTGATTGGTCAAAGAAAGTCAACTATTAGGCTATTAAGCACTTAAAGTGCTTATTTTCTGAATTTCATAAAAAGTGCTTTTGTCAAAGTTGTTAGTTTTTAGTGTAAAAATAGTTTGGAGAAGAAAAAACACAAAAAACAAAATTTAATTATAGTGATAGCTTCTATTTAATAGAAATTATCTTTTTAATTTTCTTTTTAGCTTATTTATAAGCACTCTAGCATTTTTATATTTTTATTAAATATCTTTTATATTAAAGTAATTTTTGAAAATTTTCCAGAATTTTCTTTTGTCATGTAGTGGTTTTTAGAATTAATCTTAGTTTAATTAATTATTAATTAATAATTAAGAATTAAATAGCGTAATTAGATTTTATTAAGTAACACCTAGTTTTTATAATTTTTATAGCTTTTATATAAGTTAAAACATTTTTAGGAATTTTTCTAGAATTTCTACTTTTCATTTTCTATTTTCTAAAAATATAATTAGTTAAATTAATAATTAATTAATAATTAGATTAATAATTAGTAAATTTGTTTAAAAATACATAAAATCAACTTTTTATAATTTTTTAGATTCCTATGATGGTTAATTAGATTTATAAAAATCTTCTTAATTATCTAAGTCTTTTTAGTAATTTTTAATAATTTAAATCAATATAATTAGTTAATTAATAAATAATTAGTAATTAATTAATAATAAATAATTAAATAGTGTAAAAATAATTTTTCTTTTTCTAAAAATTTTCTTTGTTCATTAGGATTGTAAAAATAATAATTTCACATTCGTAGCCCTTTTCGTTCATCAGTTGTACTTTCTCTCACGTTCGTCAGTGAACGTTTTTAATTAAAACGTACATTTTTAAGTTTTAGATCATTTCTTCTTAATCTAAATTCCTGTAATCAATCGCATAGCTTTCCTAAGCTATTTCATTTCATAATTCTCAAATAATTCTTATCACAACCCTTTTCTATGAATAATCACCCGATCACAAGCACGCTAAAGCACAATCCACACCTCGTCGGGACATAACGACCTGGTGATACTCTATATTACCCGGAAGCATTGGTCTAGGTAGTTTGACCTTGTTGACCATATACTTGGTCAATTTAGGTTGACTGTTCTGAGCCAATCAGTCAAGCACAAGTATTTAGCTTAATCTTAATCTATATATGAATGTTATATGCGTTTAGTAATATGTGTAAGGTGCTTTATGCACTTTTGGCCTGCGATGCGTTTATATATGCATGTCATTCTATAAGTATATAGTTAGTTATGTGATCACACATGTGTTCTAGACAAAGTTGGAACTTAGACCTCCTTAGTGGAGAATCGAGCCTTAGAATAGTAAATGTTCCAAAATTAAAACTCAGACATCCTGTATGGATGATTAACATGTTTATATGGCTCATCAGCTATGTATTTAGTCAGTTATGTATTCAGTCAGTATGTGCTTATGCACACAGCCAGTATAGTACTATAGTACTATAAGTACTCAGCCAGTATGTGCTTATGCACTCAGTTAGTATGTGTTTTACACACTCAGTATGCTTATGTACTCAGTCAGTAACATGGTGTATCATGTATTTAATCAGTTACTGTCGTGCTTATGCACTTAGTCAATATTATGATTCATGTAGTCAGAATAGTACTATTTATACTTATTCAGCATCATGCTTATGTTCAGTTTATCATTTAATACAGTTCCGTTATCTCACTAAGTCTTATAGACTTACCGTTCTCAGTTTATATTTTTGTAGGTATGCAAGATGAGACCATGTACATGCTAAATGGGGCATAATGGGTTAAAATGGTGTAGCTCGCGGGTTAGGTAACGAGCTTCTCATTTCCATCATTTGTTATCAGTTTGGAATGCCCCTAAATCAAGAACCAACTTCTTTACCAAGTTTAAAGAGTCATTATGTATTTTGAAAAATTTAGTATTTTAACGGGACATTTGGAATAAGCCCGTGTGATATAGAAAATACGCTTCCGCTAGTTTTATCAACGTATACAGTTTACAGAGTTATATATATAAATCTGGGCGTTTCAAGTTGGTATCAGAGCGATGGTTTGAGAGATTTAAGTATCCACCATTAGTAGGGGATGCTTAGACTTGAACCTCTGTTCGGTAATTGCTTTTAAAGTTGAATTGCATCGGATGTTTATATGTTTATTAGTTATTCAACCATGTTATTCAGTATGTTGTTCATATTATCAGTACATGTATAGCACAGATTATATGAAACTACATGTATAGTCATGTAGTGCATAATGCATTTTCAAATATCAGATAAAGTTGTAGACCGTGAATCAGATCTTAACGATATATTAAGTATATAGAATTAGTATGCATTATTAGTATAACAGTATATAGTTAGCATTCGCATCAGATTATGTGCAGTTAATGATATATTTTGCTTCAGTGACTTGGGGTAGACTGTGATAGCGATGTGTTCATGATTATATGGTGTGACTATTATGACGCCCGATCAACGTGATAATATTCACATGATATGGCATGAACTTATCGAGATCATGAGATACCTCGAGGAGCTTGCTAAACGGTTATGTGTTAAATGAATCATGAATATTGCATTAGATCATGTACAACAACATAGACATAGTCATTATAAAAGGGCATAGTTTAAGTACTCTGTCATTTTCAGAATAGATTCAGAATTAAGAACAGAATCTGACGGAATATATATGACATATGGTTTCAGCATTTCTAGATTTGTGCAGTTTAACGAAAAAGGGCAAAAGAATTGAAATGAAAACGTGTCAGAACGGATACAGATCATTCAATAAGAGATATTCCAGATCATATTTATAAAACATAATTTCAGGATTTGACATTTTAGCAAATATTATGCGAATTCAAGTGAATAAATCCTTTCTTTTAATGCTAGCTTACGAAAATTTTAGAAATTGTTAGATATTTTCAGGAAATAGTCAAGAGAACTTCAAGAATACGGATAATTATGAACCTATCAAGTTATTTTAGAGGGTAATCAAGAAAATCTCCAAGTTCATATGATCAGGAGAAAGGATTTTAACATGGATAACAGGTACCTATTATAAACCTGTTGATAAATTTAATTCATATATAGAGAAAATGAATCATAGTTTGATCCTTATCAGTGGAGTATCAGTTTTATGTTAGAATACATACATGATACAAACCCAAGTGGGGGAGTACATACATGTGATCTTGAGTAATTTAGAGGATAATTTTAGTTATAACAATAGTAGTTCATGAGGACACGAACAGTCCAAGCAGGGGAGAGTTGTAACACCCCGATTTTTAAATAAAATACTAACGAATATATCTATTATTTTAGTGGATTGAATAGAAATGTCCCACTTTGACGATATCGATAATATAATTAGTGGGGACTTGCAATGTAATAATAAATGATAAACTTGGACAAATATTACAAGACATTATACAACAAAGGGTTAAATGGGGCAAGAGTTAAAGTTTATAGAAAAGACTAATGTGCCCTTTTAGCCTTATCTTATACAAGTCTGTAAAACATAAATATATACTCCCTCCTTATCCATTATCACGACAAAAAAAAAAATACAGGAGTATTAATCCCTCCTTCCCATTCGATTGATAAGAAAAAAATAGAAGAACAACAAGGTTTCTTCACCTTGAAGATCTTAACAATTTCACAAGATTAACAAGAAGCAATCATGAATCAAGCATGGGTAACAAAGCTTATGATGTTATCAAGATTTATGGAGCTTCAAATGATTCTTATAATTTTCTTTAAATCAAAGTAAGTGATTATAAATGTTTAAACATGAATACAAGTTATGAGGTTATGATTGTTAAGTGATTTACATGGTTATATGATGAATTAGTGAATTATGATTCAAGAGGTGATTGAATGATAGTGGGTTTATGCTGGGATTATGTTAGTGATCGTGTTATGATATTTAGGAGGTGTTTATGATGTATTTAGAAGCTAATCCAAACACCCCTTTATGAGATTTTGATATATATGATGTCGGATAAGTTGCTGAAATTTTCAGCAATGGTTAGTCGTGTTTAAAAAATCATATAAAATCGATGGTAGCTCGGATTGAGTCATGGCTGGACTTTCTGGAAATCCTAATGAGTATACTTCAATTGTTATGTTTTAAGTTGGTGCTCATTTAGAGGTTAAATGGGTCAAAAGCGAGACTTAGTGCTGCAAGGTCTGATTTTGAAATATGCAGCAAACCGAACTTTAAAAATTCATACCGGATAGACCGTAGCTCTGTTCGGAGCGTGCCATACCTTTTCGGAAAGGGAAAATAGCCTAATTTCATGGAAAATTAGCCTAATGACCTGGTTATGTAGTTAAGTCGGTCAAAATGATGCATTTGCAGGCTGCTACAGAAAATCAGCAAATACCTTGTTTCGTGTTTTGATGATTATGACATGATATGATGTTTTTGCAAGTCCCGGGTGATTATATGCTATGATAGCTTATGTTCTCAACCTATATGATTATAATTCATGTTATGAAAGTGTAGAACCAAGTGACAAGACTTGGTTAGCTTAGCTCGAGTTTGCGAGCATAGTAATTCATGTTTGGCGAGATTTATTCCATAACTAGTTTATGAGTTCATGCATTATAGTTAGTTTATGTGTGCTTAGTTGCACTTATATTTGGATTATCATGTTATATTCATGCCTAGTTGTTACGTGTTAACATTATACGTGGGCATTTTCAGAATCGTTCATCTTGCATTATACGGCCCAGGTGTGTAACGGATTTTCAGTTAACATGTTTAGTAGATTAAGCGTGTTTAGTATATATATGCCTTGCTATATCTCAAGTACTATGTAAGTTATGTATCGTGTTGACCCGTGTGGCCATATTAGTATCATGTTGACCCGTGTGGTCATATTCAGTATCATGTTGACCCGTGAGGTCATATTAGTATCATATTGACCCGTGTGGTCATATTTAGTATCATGTCGACCCGTGAGGTCATATTAGTATCATGTTGACCCGTGAGGTCATATTAAGTATCAAGTTGACCCGTTGGGTTATATTAAGTATCATGTTGACCTTTTTAGTCATATAAAGTATCAAGTTGACCCGTTGGGTCAAATTAACTATCATGTTGACCTGTTGGTCAAATTTAGTATCAAGTTGACCCGTTGGGTCATATTCAGTATCATGTTGACATTTTTGGTCATATTAAGCATCAAGTTGACCCAAGTTGACCCGTTTGGTCATATTAAACACAAGTTGACCCGTTTGGTCGTATTAATTATCAAGTTGACCTGTTTGGTCATATTAAATGTCATGTTGATCCGTTTGGTCATATTCATTATCATGTTGACTTGTTGGCCATATTCAGTATAAAGTAGACCTGATTGGTCTTATTCAGTAGTATGTCATGGCTCAACCTCAGTATATGCCATAGCGATAGTGATCTCAACATTATACTTATAGTAGTTCAGCTTTATATTATAGTACAGCTGTAGTTTATTAAGTTATATCCCAGCCTTGTTTTATGTTATAGTGCAATTTTAGTAATTAATTCAGTTTTAGTATCATGTCTTAGTTTAACCTCGTGACCATATTATTGCTCAGTTTCTATATTTAGCTTGGTCTCAGCTCCAGCTCAGCTTAGTATCATGTTGTAGTCAAGAACAAGTATTTAGCTTAATCTTAATTTATATATGAATGTTATATTCGTTTAGTAATGTGTGCAAGGTGCTTTATGCACTTTTGGCCTGCGATGCGTTTATATATGCATGTCATTCTATAAGTATATAGTCAGTTATGTGATCACACATGTGTCCAGACAAAGTTGGAACTTAGACCTCCTTAGTGGAGATTCGAGCCTTAGAATAGTAAATGTTCCAAAATCAAAACTCAGATATCCTATATGGATGATTAACATGTTTATATGGCTCGTCAGCTATGTATTCAGTTAATTATGCATTCAGTCAGTATGTGCTTATGCACTCAGCCAGTATAGTACTATAGTACTATAAGTACTCAGCCAGTATGTGCTTATGCACTCAGCCAGTATAGTACTACAATTACTCAGCCAGTATGTGCTTATGCACTCAGTTTGTATGTGTTTTACACACTCAGTATGCTTATGTACTCAGTCAGTAACATGGTGTATCATGTATTTAATCAGTTAGTGTCGTGCTTATGCACTTAGTCAATATTATGATTCATGTAGTCAGAATAGTATTATATATACTTATTCAGCATCATGCTTATGTTCAGTTTATGATTTAATACAGTTCCGTTATCTCACTAAGTCTTATAAACGAACCGTTCTCAGTTTATATTTTTGTAGGTATGCAAGATGAGACCATGTACATGCTAAATGGGGCATAATGGGTTAAAATGGTGTAGCTCGCGGGTTAGGTAACGAGCTTCTCATTTCCATCATTTGTTATCAGTTTGGAATGCCCCTATATAAAGAACCAACTTCTTTACCAAGTCTAAAGAGTCATTATGTATTTTGCAAAATTTAGTATTTTAACGGGACATTTGGAATAAGCCCGTATGATGTAGAAAATACGCTTCCGCTAGTTTTATCAACGTATACAGTTTATATATATATATATATATATATATATATATATATATATATATGTATATATATATATATGTATGAATATATATATATATTCATACATATATATATATATATATATATATATATATATATATATATATATATATATATATATATATATCTGGGGGTTACAATTAGACTATAGAATAAACCCTTTAGAACTTAGGTACAAACCCCATAAGCCCAAAACCATAACTAGGTCATAATTAACTAGAATTAGGTCTAAACTATCCAAAAACTTCCCCATAGGTCACTAGCACTTAGTATAAGCCTCTTAGAACTTAGGAATAGTTATTAGACACTCATAGGACACTAGTCTAGGCACTAAACCATAGGATAAAGCCTAATCTCTCACTAGACACACTTAGGTCATTTAGGTTACAAAACTAGGTCAAACTTTCCCAAACCTTTCCCATAAGCTACCCTCACATAGAATAAACCCATTATGTATTAGGGTTAGTCACTAAACATACTTAGGAACTTAACTTAGGCACTAAACCTTAGGTAAAACCTTAAACACATAATAAGTAGAAATAGGTCTAAACTTAACTAAAACAAGTAGAACCTAAACAAAAGCACCTCAAGCACCTCAACCTAGCACCTTAACACCTTAGTCATACCCAAGCACACACCCTAACACCTCTAAGCACCCATACAAGTAGGTGCATCACCTACTTGTCTAATGCACCACTAATCACCACTAAACCACCACTAAACCACCACTAATCTACCCCTAATCACCCTAAACCATCCCTAAACACCCTAAGCAGCTTACAAGCACCTCTAAGCTAGCACACAAGTAGGTGCATCACCTACTTGTCACAACCTTTCCCTAAACCGCCTCCCTCAGCTCTCCACCACCACAACCGACCTACTCCGCCCCCTAGCTACTACAATAACTCATCCTCATCACCATGTAGCCTCAGCACATCACCCTCTAGCCTTGCTTACTCCTCCCCCCCCCCTGCTCGACACCTATACCTCATTTCTAACCCTAAACGCCTCTACGCGGGTATAAATACCCCCTCCTCCCCTCTATTCTTCTTCACACCTCTCCCTCTCCTCTCTACTTCACATTTCTGTAGTACTAAGCCTTTAGAAGCAGTAGAAGTTAGGTAACGAAGTCTTGGTCGAGTTGTGTTGTGGTTTGAGTCGATATAAGCCATAGAAAACCCTAACCCTAGTTTTAACCCACGTAAACCCTCCCCTAACCAAGTAAGTCTTACATTTAGCTTTAGTTTAGCCTTAGGATAGATTTAGGATGCCTTAGATAACTTAGGAACCCTTGCATGAGCCTTGAACCATTTCATTTACTACTTTACGTTTTAAAACCCTAGATCAAGTCGTATACTTGCATGCATACTATAAGTCACTTCTTTAAGTCATACACTAGTTATAAATAACCTAGACAAGTTAAAATAAGTAAAACATAAGCTAGAAAACTTAGTTGCTAGATAAAATATAAACATGCATATTAGAAGTAGTTTTGCAAAACTTTACATGCATAACGGTATATATCATAAATTCCTGAAATTATAAAGTCTAGGGACTATTTTTGATATTTCCTATAAGTTATAAGTGTAAGGATTAGTTTTGCATAATATCAAAACCCTAGGATAAATATTAAAATAAGTATAAACTAAAAAGGACTAAAAATGTAAATATTATAAAGTTAAAGGTCTAAATGGTAAATATAGAAAACTTAAGAGTCTTAGGTTAGTTACTTAAAATATAGAAGTCTAGGGACTAGTTGTGTCAAGTATAGATAGTTATTAGTATAAGTAATATAAATTTACGGTAGAAAAGGTAAATATAAATACTATAAGGGTAAAAAGTGAAAATATCATATAAGTAGGGAGCTTCATGTGAGGAGTCATATACTTCTGAATTACAATGGCCTGAACGGTGTTATGTTATATATAAAACATAAACAAACCTAAAAACAATAACTTGAGAAACATAAAACATGATAACTAAAGCTTGACATACATCCAAAACCAACAACACACTAGGATTCGTGAGTAAGGCAGTCTAGTTTCCGAGTCACTATTTGGATCACTTAGATTACTCTAAACCCAGGTGAGTTCATAGCCTCATACTTTTTAAAAATTCTTTCACTCTAAATGCTTTATAAACCCTGTGAGGAGGATACATGCTAAATGCTTTACTTAAAACCGAATACAAGTCTTTTTCTTTGGTTGTTGCACGAGTAAACTAACTGCCACTACTACATAAAAAAAATTCATGAATCTAATCGTTTGGGATATTTTACCTACGCGAACGCGAATGTAGTTGATAGATCTATTGGAGTTTGACAACTCCCGTTGGTATTAACACCCCACTAGGTGGTACCAATAAGTTCTATATTTGAATCCACTCAAGGAATAAATTTGGCAAGTTATCCTTTTATCCCCTCATGTTGTGTTTGCAGCCCACATGACCCAGATCGTTAAGGTGTGATTCATGAGCTTAGTGCAACACACTACACTCTTGATAATTGTGCATGCATCACAATTATCATAAAACCTACATTTTCCCAGATGGGTGTAACAACTGAACCCAAGGAACTTGTATTCACTAACCCCTAAACCTATGATTCTCACTCAACACCTAGTGTTGACTTTTTAAGCATGTATTCTAGGTATATTACTTCTATGGATCCATGGCAGAAGGAGGTATAGAACTCGGAGGACTTTTCATGGTTATCATTCAAACATAACCTAACTCTTAGATTTTTGGGACCTTATCAAAAATAAAAGTATATCTTTTATAATTAAAACTCTAATAATTATGAATGATAACTAAATTTCCAAAACATCTCTTTTCGAGTCATTATCAATTACTGTATCTGTGATTCTATGAAGTAATACCCCAAACTCTTTATCCGCTGCGATCAGGGAAAAATGGGGGTGTTACAGATTGGTATCAGAGCTTCAGTTGTAGAGAACAAGGTCTAAACCTAAACTACAACTATTTTTCCTAAACTCGAGAAAGTCCTCAGTACCTCTGCCATCCTCCATAACCATACGTGCTAAGGTAAGTATAATCATTGCCTGCTTAACTGCTAAATGATTTACAGTATTTTCTTTATTATATAGTTATGTCTACTCCCCACTACTCTACCCCTGTCTCATCTAGTCTACATCCGGAGAATGATCTTTCCTCTCCGAATGTACTAGATTATTCCCTTAAACCCTATAACTTAGAAGATTCTAGGATTAGTTTAGATAAACCTTCACCCTTAGGATATACCCCTTCATTAGATAACCCTCATTTAAAACACACAAGAGATTTCTATGCTAAGACATCACCCCTACCTCCCCTAAACCCTATTATACATCCACTT
Source organism: Artemisia argyi (assembly GCA_030686995.1). Lineage (NCBI taxonomy): Eukaryota > Viridiplantae > Streptophyta > Magnoliopsida > Asterales > Asteraceae > Artemisia > Artemisia argyi. The sequence goes on from CM060679.1 coordinate 104,673,552, forward strand.
TTTCCTACCTCTAGAACAGAACCCCATGGTTTCTTACTTCTGAGAGAACTATATATACCTAAACACCCTATCCCTACCTATACCCCTAGATATGACCTTAGGCAACCCTATACCTTAAACCCTAACCCTTACTTAATAAACCCTCCCATTCCATCTTGGAAAGATGAAATTGAAGAAAAACCCTCTAGGTTAACTCTAGAAGATGAGGAAAACCAATTAGAGGAGATTTTAAATAACTTAGATGAAATTTTTCTTGATCTCCTTGAGAAGATAGAAAAAGGTCATAATAATAATAACTTAGATAATCAACCTGACGATAGTAGTTTAAGAAAGACTTTAAAGGAAAACCGTTTTAAAATAGCTAAAATACAGAAAAACCAAATGAAACATGACCATAAAATAGCCTTTGCCCGCTTTAGGCTTTGCACTTTAGAAAAGATAATAGATAATGATGAGGAAAACTTAGAAAACACTAACTCATGGAATTAGAAAATTAGGAAACTTTAGAAAACCCTAAGTAAATAAATAACCCTAGGATATATGCCTTAGAATAGTTAGTGCCTATAGGATAAGTAGAATAGAAAATAATTAAAACAAGTTAGGATTTAGAAACTGCCTGGTACCCCTCAATTAGGATAGATTAGATAACTAGACTTAGGAATGCCTTTCACCTTAGGACACCCTTAACCCAATAGCAAACCCTTAGGAAAATTAGGTATAACCTATAAAACATAACAAGTTGGGTACTTGTTATAACCTACCCTTAACCCTTAACCCTTACCCTTAGGATCTTAGGAAACCCACCCGATGTCTTAGGTATATAGAATCTCTAAACTGTTTTAAATTTCCCTTACCCTAACCTTTTCAAAACATTTTCCCCTTACCGATGGTGAGAATCCTCATTCTTCACCATAGAGATCTAAATTCTTTCTCCTTCGATCTCTAAACCTTCACTTCTTTCCTTAGCCTTCTTAAGCTATCTTCATTCTAGTTAGAGATTCTACCCCTAACTATCCCATATGCAAATATATGATCCTCATATATAAGCATATTCCTACCCTTTATTCCCCTAGATTACTATGATTCCCGAGCTAGTTTTCCCCAACCCCCTTTAGTAAACCCCAAAGCTTTAATTAGGATTCACATACTTGAGGTTAGAAATAACATTAGGATAACCCTAGAAAACATAAACTTAGGAATAGAAAACCTTAGATTATTAGGATAAGAAATCCTTGAGGAAAAATTAGGAAATTTTAGAAATTATTAGGCTAGAAACCAAAACCCCTACTCCAATAGATAGAAAGATACCCCTATAGGATAAGATTTAGTAGGAAAACATTAGGATTAGAATATAGATTAGGAAAAACCTAGGATTAGATAACCCTTACCCTAAGCCTTTAGACAACTAGTTTAGGATAGACACATTAGCAAACTTATAGGAATAAGTAGATTTAGGTCATAGATTACCCATACCTAGCCCTTAGGATACCCATACCTATACACTTGAGGATTTTAGACCATACCTTATGATTTGACAATTTTTAGAATACCCATTAGGAAATTTCACTTAGAAGATACTATGGATAGTGCCTGATGAGTGCTCAAACACTCATCATTTTGGTCAAATCTGAGCTGCAAAATACTTAAAATATTCCAAAATTGTGTTTCATATGTTTTAAATGCAAAATGAGTAAAAACAAATGAAAAATGATCAAAGTTTGCATAATTGGCCGTTTCAGTCCCCCAACTTTTAAAAATTGGCAAAAGTAGTCCCTGAGCACTTATTTTAAAAGAAAAGTCACCAAAGGTCCTTTTGAAATCATAAGTTGTCATATTTAGTCCTTTGGTAAAAAAATTAAAAAGTTTTTAAAATTTACAGTTCTGGTCCCTCTAGTTTCACTTTTGGCATTTTTGGTCCATGGGATTTAAAATTTTGGAAATTACAATTTATGGTCCTTTGGTTATTGGTACTTGGCATGTTTCATCCTTGGAACAATTTTGGAAAGTTACACAAATCAGCCCTCAAAATTCAGTTTGTACATATATGGTCCTTGTAGTTTTTAAGCATAATATCAAAACAAAACAAAACCAAACAATCCTGATCCACATCCCCAAGGCCTAATCACCCAAGCCCAAACCACTTCCACCCCGTTTATTATCACCAGGGTCAAACAATAGTCAACACCCAACACCAAACACTATTCATCGTCCTCTTCCCCCCATTTTCTGCAAACCTGCCCCCCTCCTCTCTCACCTTTCCACCAACACTACCAAACTTCATAAATACTTCTCACCAACTCAAACCAACCCCCCTCCTTATTTAATACCCTCACCTAAACCACTAAACCTGCCAAATGGCTTTTCCTGCCAAAACCAAAACAAACTAATCAGATTGATTTCAGGGATCCAACAGCTCAAAATATTGGTGGGAATGAAAGAGAAAGTCCCGAAGGCCGATAAAAGTGAAAAAAGAAGGAGAGAAGTAGTTGTTTGGTGTTCATTTAAGTAATTTTTATACTTCAAAATCTCAATTTCACTTATCCTGTTAAAAGTAGTTGTTTGGTGTTCATTTAAGCTCAAATTAGCTCACTCATAAGCTTAATTAAGTTTTCAAAGCATATTAATCAGTTTTTATTTAAAATACCAAAATACCAAAAAATGCAAGGAAAATAAAAAGAAAATCAAAAATCACTCTAGAAGGAGAATAAGCAGAGGAGCAGGGTGAATTGTGGATGGTTTTTGTTTAGTAAGCTTATTGGGAAGGTTTAGGAATGATTTTTGGTTCCTGGTTTATTTGTTCTTAGCATAAATCCATTGTAAGCCATTTTCTCACCTTTTGGGTATTTGCAGTGTAGATTAGCTTAACAATGCTTATTTGTGCTGATTTAAGTTTATTTGATGTTCCTTAGTCATAATATTGCTTATTATAGCCTGTTTGTTCAGTGGATTTCATGATTGCTCTTTTGCTAGTTTAACTGCCAATGATGGCATATTCATGATTCTCAGTTTCTATTGTTATTACTGGTATTTTTATGTTTAAATCAGTTCATGCCATCATATTAAGTAGTTATCATTCAGTCTCATGGTGTAAAACAGTGATTAGCTTTGAAAATCACAGCATAGCCTTTCTTAAAGGAGTGTTTGGTTCTGTGTTGTTCAAATGGTTCCCCTGTGTCTCAGTTGAAGACTTTGGTTATAACATGTCACTTTAGGTCCTAATAACACAGTCAAAGTTTAAAATCCAGTCCTCATTTGTAGAAAAGTCAATTTCACTTTTATCCTTCATGTTTGCATAACTTTTTAGAGATTAGGGTAGCATAACCTGTATTTCAGTTTAGAACTTGTTAAGTTTACTTGAATTAGTCTTATTTTAAGCTTATTATCATCTTTTTAGTCATTTGAGATCAATCGAAGCTCAAGCAAGTCAAAATTTTAAGTTCATAGCAAAAGTCAAATTATTTCCTTTGGTAGAAAACCAAAACTTGCAAGAATTTTAGTGATTTTTATGCTGTGATTCAGGCCTTAATATTTTTACATGTTATTACCTACTAGTTAAGCTTTGGAATCCTACCACTGGCTTATTTTTGTGAATTTTTTAAGTGCTTATTTTGGTGTCTCAAAGTCGCCTGCAGGGGAAGCATCTCCCCTGTACGAACATAACTGTCCAAACCAGCCATCTTCTTGGGACCCTCAAGTGCTTATTAGTGGGACCCACCAGCTGAACCTTGGCTTTTTAGAAAGGCCATAAGCTTAACTTTCCATTTTAGCTTTTCCCTTGGACTTCCAATCCCCTTAGTGGGCCCCACAGGCCTGCAAACTTGGCCATTTTGGCCTGTGTGGACTGTGGTGATTTTGGAATTGCTTATTGCTTATTCCCAGCTTATTGCTTGTTCTTTTCCATTTCATTTTGCTTATTTCAAGTCACTATAAGTCTGCTTGTAGCTTATTTGGACTTAAGACATCATGGGATAGCTTTTTCAAGTTTTACCAAAGTCCTAATAAGCTAAAACAACTTACTATTAAGTACTTTGGATTCCAAACTGCTTATTTTTAAGCTTCAGCCCAAGTTCCTTTTTAAAAGTTGTTTATTTTAAGTATTTAAAAAGTTTTGCAAAAAGAAAATTCCAGAAAAATCAAATTTAAAATTAAGTGATAGTTTCTATTTAATATAATTTAGCTTTTCAATTTTCCTTTTTGCTTAATAATAAGTACTTTTACATTTTTATATTTTTCTTAATTTTCTTTTATATTAAAGTATTTTCAGTAATTTTTCCAAATTTTTATATCGTCATTTAGTATTTATTAGATTTAATATTAGTTTTATTAACTATTAATTAATATTTAAGTATTAAATAGCATAATTAGTTTTATCAAGTAATACCTATATTTTATATTTTTTCTAGCATTTATATGTTATAAAATAATTTTAGGAATTTTATCATAATTTTTACTGTTCATTTTCTATTTTTAGAATTTAATTAGTAATTAATTAATATTTAGTTTAATAATTAATAAAATAGTTAATTAACATATTAAATAAACTTTTTATATTTTTCTAGGAATCCTCTGATGGTTAATTAGTTTTGTAAAAATTTTCATAATTATCTAAGTCATATTAGTATTTTTAGTAATTTAAATTAGTTTAATTAGTTAATTAATAAGTAATTAGTAATTAATTAATAATAAATAATTAAATAGTGTAAAAATTAATTTAATTTTCCAAAAATTTTCTTTTATTATTAGGATTGTAAAAATGTAATTTTCATATTCGTAGGTATTTTATTTCTCAGAAACTCGCATTTTATTTCGTACGTCTACGTAAATTTAAATTAGACGTACGCGTTTTTAGGATTTAAACATTTCTGGGTTTTTCACCTTTACAGTCTTGTTAATATAGCTTATTTAAGCTATTTTCTTTTACATTTCCTTAGTGTAATCAATCACAACCCATTTCCGTCCAAATTCACTCGATCACAAACCCGTTTTGATACCTTTGCACGCCTCGTCGGGACATAACGACCCGGGGAAACCCTATATTACCCGGAAGCATTGATCTAGGTAGTTTGAATTTGTTGACCATTTACTTGGTCAATTTAAGTTGACTGTTTAGCATCAATCAATGCCCTAGCTGGTTTCAAATTCCTATGAATAGTAATACTCATAATAATAGTAATAATGGTAATAATAGACAACCTAAAACAAAAGAGAAAACCTGAAACTACACCTAAGCATAAGGATATACCTAGTCAACCCTTAGGAAAGAAAACACTTAAACCTAATCCCTCTTTAGAACCCTCTACCTAAATGGAACCAAACACCTCACCTTTAGAAATTAGGATTAATTAGGAAAAACTAGAAGAACCTTAGGGGGAAAACAAAACTCTGGGATGAAATCTAGTAAATCTAAAACTCCGTTAGGATATTCTCCTTCAGGTATCCTATACTATTACTCTTCCGTTTAATCTCATCTTTTCATTTCTCTTTTTCTACCGTTTAAATCTTCTCCTCCCACTTTATCTTACTCTTCCGTTTAAAATCCCATTTTTCCGCCTTTTTTCCCCCACTCCATAAATTAAAACCATACTTTTCCATTTTCCCCTACTTTTCCATTTCATCCTTTTTCTTTTCTCACTACACTCCACTCCAGTAAATCCTTCACACCACTTCCCTTCATTTTTATTTCTCCGACATTTTACACTCTATTTTCTTCTCTCTATATTCTCTCGCTAGCTCATCCTGCAATGTTCTATTAACTAGAACTTGTATTTCTCGTCATACCACAAGTTTATATTAGTTATAACTTGTAAGAATATGTACATTGAACTTTAATCCTCATTATGTTCGACTATGATATTAAATCACGCTTTGCAAGAAATCGCAAAAAATGAGATCTTCTACGTCCGTCATTCTAGTCTTAACATGGGAACCTACCATGTGACAAGTTTCTAAACCAGAGAACTTTAGAACTTGTCTCTATCATTACTAGAACTTGTCTCTACCTTGACTAGAATATTCCTCTACTGTATTCAGAACCTTTCTCCACCATGATAAGAACTAGTTGTCATCTCGGTTGAAACTTGTTTCTAAAATATTCCCTTACCATATATCCTTAAATATGGTAAAACTCTCTTCATTTTCCACCGATACTACTTAAGGAAAATTTACGATGACTATCCTTTTAAAATGAATTAGGATGTTCCTACATTTTAATGAGAAAGTTATAAATCAAATAGGTTAAGAATTTATACGCTCTTGTTTTCAAATATTGGGATGCCTTTATTTGCAAATAATGAGATATAAAAACCTAAGTATCTGGTATCTGTACAAGCAATTCCTACTCCGCTTGTGCAAAATCTTCTTTCTTTTCACATCATTTTCCTCGGTATCAGAAGATAATCCTCTTCTTCCTCTATTTTCTCGACTTATTCTCTCCCCTACTCTTATAATCGTCTAAATCTCAGGACGAGATTTTCTCTAAGGGGGTAAGACTATAACAACCCACAAACACCCGTTACTATCATTCCCATTACAAATACCTATAGTAGGTATTTCACAAGTAAATTTTTGCTTTTTATATGTATTATTACTTGCATGACTCACTAGACCTGATCATGTATCTACATAAGCCAAATAACTCAACACTTACATCCTATAAACCCAGGTATGTCAAGCATAAAATCATAACAACACCATAATAAGTAATTCATCAATCTAAAACACTAAACATAACACAAAACCCTAATAAACACTAACTAAAACTTAAGTAGGATTATGTGCTTATTTGAACCTATATGCTTAGTTTAACAAGTATGAATGTGTCCAAGGCTTAAGTATGAGTTTCCTTATGAATATTAGAATATCTTAGGACCATTAGGCTATAGAATAAACCCTTTGGAACATAGATAGAAACCCCATAAGCCCAAAACCATAACTAGGTCATAATTAACTAGAATTAGGTCTAAACCATCCAAAAACTTCTCCACAGGTCACTACCACTTAGTATAAGCCTCTTAGAACTTAGGAATAGTTATTAGACACTCATAGGACACTAGTCTAGGAACTAAACAAAAGGATAAACCCTAGTCTCTCACTAGACACACTTAGGTCATTTACCTTACAAAACTAGGTCAAACCTTCCCAAACCTTTCCCATAAGCTACCCTCACTTAGAATAAACCCATTATGTATTAGGATTAGTCACTAAACACACTTAGGAACTTAACATAGGCAAAAACCTTAGGTAAAACCTTAAACACATAATAAGTAGAAATAGGTCTAAACTTAACTAAAACAATTAAAACCTAAACATAAGCACCTCCAGCACCTCAACCTAGCACCCTAACACCTTAGTCATACCCAAGCACACACCTTAACACCTCTAAGCACCCACACAAGTAGGTGCATCACCTACTTGTCTAATCTACCACTAAACCACCACTAAACCACCACTAATCTACCCTTAATCACCCTAAACCATCACTAAACACGCTAAGCAGCTTACAAGCACCTCTAAGCTAGTACACAAGTAGGTGCATCACCTACTTGTCACCACCTTTCCCTAAACCGCCTCCTTCGGCTCTCCACCACCACAACCGACCTACTCCGCCCCCTAGCTATTTCCATAGCTCGTCCTCATCACCATGTAGCCTCACCACATCACCCTCAAGCCTTGCTTACTCCTCCCCCCCTGCTCGACACTATACCCCGTTTCTAACCCTAACAGCCTCTACGCGGGTATAAATACCCCCTCCTCCCCTCCATTCTTCTTCACACCTCTCCCTCTCCTCTCTACTTCACATTTCTATAGTACTAAGCCTTTAGAAGCAGTAGAAGTCAGGTAACGAAGTTTTGGTCAAGTTGTGTTGTGGTTTGAGTCGATACAAGCCATAGAAAACCCTAACCCTAGTTTTAACACACGTAAAACCTCCCCTAACCAAGTAAGTCTTACATTTAGCTTTAGTTTAGTCTTAGGATAGATTTAGGATGCCTTAGATAACTTATGAACCCTTGCATGAGCCTTGAACCATTTCATTTACTAGTTTACATTTTAAAACCCTAGATCGAGTCGTATACTTGCATGCATACTATAAGTCACTTCTTTAAGTCATACACTAGTTATAAATAACCTAGATAAGTTAAAATAAGTAAAACATAAGCTAGAAAACTTAGTTGCTAGATAAAATATAAGTTACATGCATATTAGAAGTAGTTTTGCAAAACTTTACATGCATAAGAGTATATATGATAAATTCCTGAAATTATAAAGTCTAGGGACTGTTTTTGACATTTCCTAGAAGTTATAAGTGTAAGGACTAGTTTTGCATAATATTAAAACCCTAGGATAGATATTAAAATAAGTATAAACTAAAAAGGACTCAAAACGTAAATATTATAAAATTAAAGGTCTAAATGGTAAATATAGAAAACTTAAGAGTCTTAGGTTAGTTACTTAAAATACAGAAGTCTAGGGACTAGTTGTGTCAAGTATATATATTTATTAGTATAAGTAATATAAGTAATATAAATTTAGGGTAGAAAACGTAATATAAATACTATAAGGGTAAAAAGTGAGAATATCATATAAGTATAAAACCTAAATAGAGTTAGAAGCATAACACAATACTAGGGAGCTTCATGCGAGGAGTACTATGTGGATATTTCCTTTTGACGAGTTTGTTGGGTTTACGAATTAAAGTGCCCTGACTCCTCGAATGATTATTGCATATACTTCGGAGATATGATGGCCCGAACGGTGATATGATTGTAACTAAACCCTAATAACAACATAACTCAATAATAGGGAGCTTTGTGTGAGGAGTATTAGCTTATGAATTATGATGGCCCGAACAGTATTATGTTGATAACATAATACAATAGTAGGGAGCTTCATGTGAGGAGTCATATACTTCTGAATTACAATGGCCTGAACGGTGTTATGTTATATATAAAACATTAACAAACCTAAAAACAATAACTTGAGAAACATAAAACATGATAACTAAAGCTTGACATACATCCAAAACCAACAATGCACTAGGATTCGTGAGTAAGGCGGTCTAGTTGCCGAGTCACTATTTGCATCACTTAGATTACTCTAAACCCAGGTGTGTTCATAGCCTCATACTTTTTAAAAATGCTTTCACTCTAAATGCTTTATAAACCCTGTGAGGGGGATACATGCTAAATGCTTTACTTAAAACCGAATACAAGTCTTTTTCTTTGGTTGTTGCATGAGTAAACTAACTGCCACCACTACATAAACAAAATTCGTGAATCAAATCGTTTGGGATATTTTACCCACGCGAACGCGAATATAGTTGATAGATCTATTGGAGTTTGACAACTCCCGTTGGTATTAACACCCCACTAGGTGGTACCAATAAGTACTATATTTGAATCCACTCAAAGAATAACTTTAGCAAGTTATCCTTCTATCCCCTCATGTTGGGTTTGCAGCCCACATGACCTGGATCGTTAAGGTGTGATTCATGAGCTTAGTGTAACAACTGAACCCAGGGAACTTGTATACACTAACCCCTAAACCGATGATTCTCACTCAACACCTAGTGTTGACTTTTTAAGCATGTATTCTAGGTATATTACTTCTATGGATCCATGGCAGAAGGAGGTACTGAACTCGGAGGAATTTTCATGGTTATCATTCAAACACAACCTAACTCTTAGATTTTTGGGACCTCATCAAAAATAAAAGTATATCTTTTATAATTAAAACTATGATAATTATGAATGATAACTAAATTTCCAAAACGTCTCTTTTCGAGTCGTTTTCTATTACTGTATCTGTGATTCTATGAAGTAATACCCCAAACACTTTATCCGCTGCGATCAGTGAAAAATAGGGGGTGTTACAACCCATACTAGTATCAACCTGAGGTAGTTGAGTACCCTTTTGGCTTTCCTACGTGTATCGGTCTTTTTGGTTTGTTTGGATGTTCCTTCAAAAATAGGAATTTCTGATTCAAAAGTAGGCGTGTGTTGGGAATCAGTGGGAGTTCCTGATTCTTCACCCTGATTTAAGATTTGCACAAGTTCCACCATGTAAGGTAAAATTGGTGTAATTGTGCCAGAAATATCTTTTCTATCTTTTTGCAAATAAGAGAATATTTTTGGCACAAGTTTGGGTGCCTCATAAAATCCTCTATAAGTTTTGGTTTTGGAAATCTGTTTTTCAACAAAGAGCTGCACAATCTAAGATAAAGCAAATATGACCCAGACTCTTTGATACTTTTAATCATACCTTCTAAAATCATATTTGAAAAATTAGATGGTTCTCCTGCGCTCAGATATATCATAGCAGATGCTATGACAGTACTAAACTCATTCCAACCAGAAGTTTTAGGGCTCAAACAATCTAAAAGAGTATGTGCTAAAATTTCCAATGAGAATAGAGAAGACCTTTTTGAAATTTTAAACTATTGTTTTTCTTATCATATCCCATATCTTTTAGCCCTTTAAAAATCTCAACATTTGGAAGACACTTGATTTCCTCATCATCAGCAAATAGAAGTGTTTCTCTTATGAATGATTCAGTAACAAGTACCTTCTAGCCGTCAACAATAGCCTTAATATGTGATTCTCCATTATGAGTTTTTGACTTTAGCAGTAAGCCAAAACTGTTTAATGAAGGAATTAAATATAGTAGGGTTCACAAATAATGCATACCTAATGGATGTAACATTGAGAAAATGTACCATGTCTGTGAAATCTTCAGGAACCAAATCCGCATCCAAGAGTGCGACCATGTTGTGACTTTCAGCCCATGTTCTTGTGAATTCCATGAATTAGGGTTTGTGAAATTGGGGGTTTTTGATTTTGATGATAATTGTGTGTTAGGGTTTTATTAAACTTCAATTGTGAGTGCGTAAGACTAATTGGGAGATGCAATTAGGTTTTTAAACCCTTTAGAAGAAGTTATATAACTGTCCTTGTACTTTGAATTTTAGCAGCAGATGCCAGCAGTAGAATCTTTTGCCTAGCAGCATAATGCATTTGCCAAGCAGCTGAATGTCTACAAACTTGTTCCAAACACCATCTTCTCATCATCAAATGTTCCAAAAAGAACTTATCCTACAAAATATTAGTCCAAAACCACAAAAACACACAAAATACCTATTCACTCTACTTACAACTCTTAGTTATATCTAGCAGTTGAAAATTTAACTAGCAGTAGAATTAAGCAACTCTATTTATAACTAGTAACAGAATCCATAAATAGCAGTTAAAACAACTTTTATGACTAATAACAACATGAATACTTTACAAAATTTTACAAAAACACAAAGAGATAAGTTTTTCAGATATTGATCATTCCAATACTTGCAATTAAAAATTGAAATCTCCCCACATCAAAAAGTTTTGTGAGTAAATCAACAACATTATTGTCAGTATAGATTTTGACAATTTGAAGCAACTTCTTTTCATAGAAATCTCTTATAAAATGATGTCTTATCTTAATATGCTTTGTTTTAGAATGAAAAACAGTATTTTGAATTATGCATAGTGTGCTGTTATTATCAATATGAATTTTGGTGTTCATAAAATTATACCCATAGTCCAGCAATTGATTTTGCATCCAAAGCACTTGACCACAACAACTTGAAGCAAGTACATACTCAGCTTCAGTTGTAGAATTTGCCACCACTGTTTGTTTCTTGTACTGCCATGACACTAACCTGCTTCCAAGAAATTAACAACCTCCAATTGTAGATTTCCTATCCAAGCTAGCCCCAGCATAGTCACTATCAGAATATGCTACCAAATCAAAGGTGAACCCTTAGGATACCAAAGTCCCAAATTAGATTAATGCCTTAGATATCTAAAGATCCTCTTTACTACATTGAGATGTGATTCTTTAGGATTAACTTGATATCTTGCATAGGCACATACAACAAACATGATATCCGGCCTTGAAGCTATAAGATACATCAATGAACCAATCATTGACCTGTACAAATGAACATCCACCTCTTTACCATATTCATCTTGAAGTAAAGGCTTGTTTGTCTCCATTGTTGTCTTTGTAGGCTTGTGTAAGGAATTATTGAAGATACTGCTGACTGATATTGCTGACAGGTTCCTGCGGAAGCTTAGAATGTTTCTGCTGATGCCTGGTTCCTGCGGATGTATAGAGATCCTACGGATAGAGTTAAACCCTGGATAGAAATTATGTAATTTAGGACAAGATATGTAGAATATATTTTATTAGTTTATGATTATTTGTTTCTTATAAGAAAGGTTAGGGTTTCCACTAGTATATAAGGAACCCTAGGTCATTGTAATACGTACAAGTTTTCATAACATTATTAGTGAAAGTTTATTGATCCATAGAGGATCAAGTTTAGTATAAGTTTCTTTTTATATTCCGCAATAATTACAAGCTCACAGAGATGTCTTACTGGTGATTACATTAGTAGGCTAACGATCTATTGGCTCGTGATCTATCAAGGTATAGATCCCAACAAGTGGTATCAGAGCCACAAGATACTCTCTGTAACCTCAACACAATCACATAACTTTTCACTCAGAACTAATGGGAGACAAACCAGGCAGTGATGTTGCTCTCTCAGAAGCAGGCTCTCTCACTTAACAACTGCAACAGGTGGCCTTCTCTAACAGCAATGCCAAACTTCCTTTTCTCAGGAAGGATGAGTATGAGATCTGGGCCATGAAGATGCAAAACTGGATTGCAAGTGTTGACTATAACCTATGGAATGTTATACTCAATGGTTGTCGTCCTAAAAAGCAAAGTGTAGATGCTGATGGCAAAATTAAGATTTTGGAACCTGTTTCTGCTGAAGAAATTCTTGCTATACAAAGGGAGAACAAAGCAAGAACCATATTGCTGCAGGCGATCCCTGATGACCACATGGGAGATTTTCATTCCATGACTGATCCAAGAGAAATCTGGTGGGATATAAAAGATAGATTTGGTGGGAATGAAGAATCAAAGAGGATGAGAAAGAGTATGTTGAAGCAAGAATTCCAAGAATTCAAGATAACTGAAGAAGAAGGTCTCCACAAAGGTTATGACAGGTTTCAGAAGATTCTGAGTCACTTGAATCAACTTCTAGCCAGACCTGACAATGAGGAGGTGAATTCCAGGTTTCTAAGAGCCTTGCCTCCCTCATGGTCTCAAGTAAGTATATCATTGAAAACCAAAGGTGGCCTGGACTACCTCAGTTTTGATGACTTGTACAACAAACTCAGAGCTTTGGAAGGTGACATAAAGGGATTCTCTCCATATGCAGCAACTCCTTCACAAACTGCATTTGTCAGCTCCAACTCAAACTACATGCCACATACCTATACAAGTCCATCCCCAGTACCAAAGGTTTACTCAAGTCCATCCACTCCAAGCCAAAGTCTTCCCATTACCACATTGTCTTTTTTAAATGCTAATCCAATAACTCATCCAAAGATTAGTAATGTGATGGAAGATGTACTTCATTCATTTGTTGTTGAAGTTGATAAACAACAACAAATAGCTTATGAAGAGTTTAAGCAAATTGATGAACTTGCTTTAGAAGAGTTGGACTTAAAGTGGCAAATGGCTATGCTCTCCCTCAAGGTTAGAAGATTTGAGCAAAAGGTTGGTAAAAAGCTCAATGTTGATGGTAGAGATGCAGCTCGGTTTGACAGGAGGAAAGTGAAGTGCTATGCTTGTGGAGAAATTGGCCATTTTGCAAGAGAGTGAACAACCAAGAAGGGTGAAGCTAGTACCAGATATTCAGCATACAAGAAGAAAGAAGTGGAGGCTGGAGAATCAAAAGCTTTGGTCACTGCTTTTGATGCTAGTGTTGACTGGAATGAGCATGAAGATGCAACAAGCAGCTCTCCTCAAATCTCTTGCATGGCTAGTTGTGATGATGACTTTGGTCTCATGGGAATCTCTCCTCAGGTATCTACTTGTGTTTGTGATTGTGATTCTAAATACACAACTCTAAAAGAAGCTTATGATGAGATGAAACCAAAATATAATGAGTGTTTTATTGAAGCTGCAACTTACAAAGAAGCTTTTAAAACCTTAGAACAATAGAAGATGTGGTTTCAGTAAAATCAATTGGCTTATGAGGAAAAGATTAGAGTTTTAAGTAGAGATTTAGAATGTACTAGCAATTAATTAAAGTTTTCTGAAAAAGAAAAAGCTAGAATTGAGTCTGAGAAAGGTGTTTTGCAAGAGAAATTGGATAAAGAAGTTGCTAGGCATAAAGAGTGGCTAGTTTCAGGTGATAAATTATATAGGTTACTCTATAGTAGTAAGTCTGTAACATCTGAGATAGGTCTAGGGTTTAAGAAATATGTAGGTCCAGAAGCAAATCACTATTTAGATAAGAAAAATCATAATTATTTTGTCCCTATAAACTATCTAAAGGAAGGTGAGATGCATGCTGTGCCAGGACCTATCAGAGGCGTATTTATGCCTACTACCAAAACCTCTGACTTTGATGGTTCACACCATCTGTTTGCAAAAAGTCTAAAGACTTGCCAAATAAGTCTGAAGACCCTCCAACCATAGGAACCCCTAAGCCTACATCCCATAAGTTGGACTTACCAGTATCAAAAGAAAACACTGCCATTAGGATCAATGACTCCCCTGACTCTAGAAGTATATCTAGTAATGATTCTAACACTTGTGTCTCTTGTTCTTCCAGGGACAAGACCTCAGAGACCTCTAGTTATGCCAGCTGTGATTCCAAGACCAAGTCAGACTCACCCAAGTCCTCAATAAAGATTTTTGACAAGTCATCTTAAAAGTTTATGGACTCTGAAGTTGCTGCTGATGAAGTTCTTTCTAAGACAGCCTCTTCTGAAGACTTGTTATTTACTTCTTTTGAAAACAATTCCTTTCAGTGTTTACAAAACAATTCTATTTCTGGTGTTTCTTTGAATAATTCTGTGTTTAATAAGACATCTTTTGGATTTAATAAATCTTCTAAGAAGAAGAAGTGTTTTGTTTGTGGTAGCAAATTGCATTTAATTAAGGATTGTGATTTTCATGATAAGAGGATGGGTGTTTCTGTTGTTAATAATAGACCTAGACAAAAGTGGGCTAACACTTGTACCAAACCCTCATTAGTTCCACAGGCAAATTACAATGTCAGCAGAATGCATTCCATTCCTGCTGATTGGTCTGTTCCTTCGGATAGGTCTGTCTCTGCTAGTAGATATATGAATACCAATATAAATAGATATGGGCCATGACCATTTTATGGATTTAATCATTGGTATGGATATAATGACGCAATGTTTATGGGAAGGGGCAATTGGGATTCTGCTAAAAAGTCCTCAGCAGATTGTTCTTGGACATAAAAAAGGCCATATAACTACAGGGAATCCAGGAACAATTGTGGATCTAACTCATCTTCTTGGGTACATCCTAATGATCCACAGGGCAGGCTCAAGTCTTTCATGACTTAAGTCTCTTTACATACTCATGTTGTTGTATATTAACTTTCTTTGTTGTAGGAACATCCTCTTCTTAATAAGGACTTAGGTATTGTTGATAGTGGCTGTTCAAGAAACATGTCTGGGAATCAGGAGAAGCTACATGACTTTGTGCCTATTAATGGAGGCATAGTGAGGTTTGTAAGTGGAGTAGGAAGGATCACTGGCAAAGGAACCATTAGAACTCCAAAGGTGGATTTTGAGAATGTCTACTATGTGAAGGAGCTTTAAGGATTCAATCTGTTCTCAATTTCACAAATATGTGACAAAAATCTTCCTGTACTTTTCACTGAAGAGGGTTGTCTCATTCTTTCACCTGAGTTCAAAATACCTGATGACAATCATGTATTACTAAAGGCTCCAAGAAGTCATAATCTTTATACATTTGACATGAATGATGTCAAGCCAGAAGGTGATCTAACATGCTTGGTGGCTAAAGCATCCTTAGATGAATCTACAAAATGGCATAGAAGGATGGCACATGTTAATTTCAAAGTCATCAACAAACTTGCTAAAGATGGACTTGTTCATAGACTTCCTTCCAAGATCTTCACCAATGCGCGTAATTGTGTGGCTTGTAACAAGGGTAAGCAACACAAAGCTTCTTAAAAAGCCATTACTGCTGTGAGCACAATCTCAGAACCATTGCAGCTACTTCACATGGATCTTTTTGGTCCAACATCCATCAAGAGTATAGATCATAAATACTTCTATTTGGTTATCACTGATGCTTTCAGCAGATTTAGTTGGACATTTTTCTGGGTGACTAAAGATCAAACCTTTCAGGCACTTAAAGAATTTATGCCTCTAGTTGAAAACCAACTTAACAAGAAGATTAAGGGTATAAGGTGTGACAATGGGACAGAGTTCAAAAATGCTAATCTCATTGAACTTTGTGGTTTAAAGGGTATTAAAAGAGACTATAGCACTCCTAGGACTCCACAACAGAATGGAGTTGCAGAAAGGAAGAATAGAACCCTTATAGAGGCTGCAAGATCTATGCTTGCTGACTCTAAACTTCCCACCATGCTTTGGACTGAGGCAGTTGGCACTGCCTATTATGTATTGAATAGGATGTTGATTACTAGACCTCATAATAAGACACCCTATGAGCTATTGACAGGGAAGAAACCTACCATTGAACACTTGAAACCTTTTGGTTGTTAGGTGACCATTCTTGACACAAGTGATCACTTAGGTAAATTTGAAGCAAAAGCTGCTGAAGGGTAAATTGTTGGTTACTCAGCTCATAGCAAGGCTTACAGGGTATATAACTTGGCTGCAAAGAAGATAGAAGAGACTCTTAACCTGAAATTTCTGGAGGACAATGTAAATGTTCAGGGCAAAGGTCATGAATGGTATTTTGACCTTGATTACCTTACAGATTATTTGGGGTATGCTAGACACAAAACTAACCCATCTGCAGGTATACAAGTGTCATCTTCTAACAATGCAGGTACCCTACAGGATGATTCAGACAGTGATTCAGAATGTGATGAACCCACTATTGTTGTAACTACTCTACCAATTCAAATAGCAGATCCTCCTAACAAAGAAGCCTCTGATGCCAAATCTGCTGATGATGTGGAAAACTCAACCTATGCAGAAGATATTGCTAGACTCAAAAAGCAAGAACATGCAGCTGCTGAGGAAGCTAAAAGACTTGGTCTTGAATTTGCTCAAGGCACTGAAGCACTCTTAAAACAAGCTGCTGTTGAAGAGAGCAGAAAAACTAGTTCTGCTGATACATCTACTGATGCAGCTGCTAATTCTGCTGATGGAGATTCTGCTGAAGGCATTTCTACTGCGGTTCCTGTTTCCACTGAAACTTCCACAAGCTTGGATGAACCTTATGGTAGGTTTCCAATTCCCTCAGATCTTGCTAATGTTAAGCAAAGTGATGGCATTTTTCAATCAGCTTCTTATGATGAAGACTTTGCTCCTACTTTAACCAATCTTGATACCTCCATTGATGTTAATCCTGTTGCAACTAAAAGGATAAACACCATTCATTCACAAGATAATATACTTGGTGATCCAAATGATATGGTTCTCACCAGGAGCGCCATTAAGAATACCAAGTTTGGGTAATGTGCATCTGACTTATGTATCTACTCAGAAGAGAGACAATCACATATATCAGAAGCATTGTTTGTTTGCTTGTTTCTTGTCCCAAGTTGAACCAACAAGCATTAAACAGGCTTTGAGTGAGCCTAGTTGGGTTGAAGCTATGCAGGAAGAGATGCAACAATTCAAGAATCAAGATGTTTGGGTACTTGTTGATCTTCCTACAGGGAAAATTGCAATTGGGACTAAGTGGATCTTAAAATGCAAGAGGGATGCCAGAGGTATTGTAGTCAGAAATAAAGCAAGATTGGTGGCTCAAGGTTTCAGACAAGAAGAAGGGATTGACTATACTGAGGTCTTTGCACCAGTTGCTAGGGTTGAGGCAATTAGATTATTTTTAGCCTTTGCCTCATATATGGGGTTTAAGGTCTATCAGATGGATGTCAAGAGTGCCTTCCTCTATGGCAAAATTGAAGAGGAGGTATATGTTACTCAACCACAGGGCTTTGAAGACCCCCATCATCCAAAGAAGGTGTACAAAGTTGTCAATGCACTTTATGGACTTCACCAAGCACCAAGAGCATGGTATGCTAGATTGTCTACATTTCTTTTGGAGCATGGTTACAGAAGAGGAGCTATTGACAAGACTCTCTTTATTAAGAAAAACTCCAGGGATATCATTCTAGTACAGGTCTATGTGGATGATATTATTTTTGGATCCACAAAGGAAGCATGGTGCAAGGAATTTGAAGAATTGATGAAAGGTGAATTTCAGATGAGTGCAATCGGGGAGTTAACTGTAACAACTCGCATTTTCAGGTTAACTTTTATTCCCGAAAATTTTACTATTCACTTTTTACTATTCACATCCAAAATTTTTATTTCATATTCTCGTAAGTTAAACTATTTTAATGATAATCCGAGAATTTCACACTCGTCGGATTATTTCTGCAAAAATCACGAAGCCGTGTCCAAGATTTACATTTAGGTTTAAACGTCATTCCAGCATCCCGATATGTCCATAAAACATTATAAACAATAGAAATATGATTTTCTCTCATTTTAGGACAATTCCAAAAGTTTGGGAATTTTACGTTTTCCAGTTCAGCGTTTTACGCGAATTACGCGTTTTAGACCTGCGTTTCCAGTTTTAGCAGCGTTTAAGCAACCCGATAGAACTTGTCACTCATTAAATATGCTAAGATAGGTTATATTGATAAGTTCTAACATATTTATAAGTTTCATATTTTTAGGATACCCGATTTTAAGTTTCATGACTTAATGACTTACCGTTAGCGATTACCGGGACCAAAACTCACTCCGTAAGCTAGATAATACCAAGTTTAAGTACCTAGTCACTCCTCCCATCATATGAACGTGTATATGATGATTCACCAAGCCTTGGTGGCTTGGTGATAAGCCTTGGACTTTAGGATACTTGTATATTAAGCAAACTTGGTCACCAAGGGTTCATTAGATCATTACAAGTGTACATCTTGGCCTCCAAGTTTAGGCAACTTCCTAACACCTTCCTAACCTCCTCAAACTCACTATAAAAACCCTCTCATCCCCTCCTTTAAATGCCACACCCTTTAATCCTAGGACCATGATCCTTTGATCTTCAATATACAAGTTACACTACAAAGTTCAATGTCTTAGTATTCTCTACCTAGTTCTTAAGTTTGTTTGGTGATTCCATGGTTGAATTAGGAGCTACACAAGGTTACTAGGGCTGAAGTTAAATGGTTTTCACAAGGGTTATATCAAGGCTAGCAAGGGTTACAAGAGTTGTGGTGAAGGGTTTACAAGCATAGGTTTAGTGTCCTAGTTCATACTTGACTTCCTTTCTTAAGAGAAAGCCAAAAGTTGTAAGCAAACCCTAACATACTCCTTGCTTAATTATCATTTTCATGATCTTTGTGTTCCTTTCATGCTATATATGTTCTTGTTATTGTGTTCATGATGTTTAAAAATGGATAAAACAAGTATTGGTATACATATGTTAACTTATGACAAGTAAACAAGCAAACTAGTGATTTTTATGGAGAACCACGACCAAAATAATATAACTATGATATTTGACACTTACTTACTGTTATAAAGGACTTCAAAAGGAAAAAATAGCAATTTTAATCACCCAAAACGAATACACGAGTCAAAAGATACGGCCATAAGAAGTTAGCGAAACCAAAACGGCAAAACTGCCTATACCCTACTGTTTTGCATTCTGCCATTTTGAAAATCACCCTTCTGGTCCGATTTATCAAAAAGTTAAAACACGAAAGTTGTCCGGAACGACGTTTTCGTTCAGGAACAAAGAAGCTCGAGCCCTGAAAACGCTTTCTGAGTGATAATTTTCTTCAAATTCTTAACAGCCAATTTTTAGACCAAAGTAACTAAATAATGGTTATAATTACATGAGACCAAGAGGTCTAATGACCTAAAGCCAAGACCACAACCATGGCTAAAGCCAAGGTTGAGTCTCAAGACCATGGTAACAATGACCAAGGTCACGGCAAAGCCACGGCTAAAGACCATATAAGTTTTAAAGATCAAAAACTTATATATATGTTATCAAATACTACAATAGTAGGGAGCCTCATGTGAGGAGTTCATTAAGTAAGCCGTCGAGATGAGTTGTGGATTTACGAATTAAAGTGTCCTGGCTCCTCGAACGTTTACTCCATGACTTCTGAATTATGTCGGCCCGAACGGTAGTAAGAGATATACAACCTATACATTTTTCATAGACCACTTATATTCAACGACTTACACTATATACTAAGTACTACATCATGAACATTATGCAAGACATATATAGGCAATTCTTCGTATTCTTAGACGTTACTCCAAACCTAAGTCGCAACGTTCTATTATAGGCTGCTCTTAGAGACTTTCGCGATTCGACTACCACTTTCATTTCTCATTACATATGCTTAGGGTGAGTCATAGCCCCTACTCTTTTTATACTTGTTTTAACTCTTGGGGGGGGGGGATACATGCTCAACTACTTGCTTACTTGTACAAATACTCTTAAACATTTATACTTGATTGTGTTATACTTGATTGGCATTATACTTGATTGCGTTATACATACTTATTATACTATACTTGCTTAATTTAAATACAAGATTAGTATTTACATGCATACATAATACTCTATTCTGTCGAAGAGGTATTGGTAGTACTCATGGGAAGATGCCCCCTACCCTTGTGTCTATACTTGACCTTGGATGACGTAGTACTATTTGGGAAGATGCCCCCGCCTTTGTGTCTATTCTTGACCTTGGGTGAATATAATCCGGTGCATATATAAACTAACTTTTATCAGTGGGTTGTGGACACACAGGTTGCAAGTCTCTTATGGCGGGACTTGCAACTGAGTGGATTCACGATGCCTTTGCTATGTGAACATTCTTTTGAGGCTTTTCAACTGTTTTAAGACAAACTCTATGAACTCACCAACCATTGTGTTGACACTTTAGCATGTTTATCTCAGGTTAGTAAGGCGATAGCTAGTGCGTGGAACTTAGAGTCAAGCTGCATATTCTAAAGACTTACGCTTTTATCATTTACCATTCGAAACTTTGTATACATTTATGTATCATACTTTGGAATCTCATGTTTGTAACTTTGAATTCATTAATCGAATGGTAACTTTTCAAAACGTCTCATTTAGAGTTCGTTTTCTATACCTTGTACTTTATATTATGAAGTAGCACCCCTATGACACAGTCTTCCGCTGCGGTATTTTGGGGGTGTTACAGATTGGTATCAGAGCCTTGGTTATAGAGAACTAGGTTGCATTTAGTGCCTAGACTATAACTGCTATATACGTTAAGACTCTCCTCTTTATTTGCCTTACACATACTACATATGCATACGCTTTTGGTAGTTGTTGGTTTAGTTCCACGCTGTTAGATGATGTGACTTTAGTATTATAAGGAGCCCCAGAGATTAATCGAGTCATTAAAAACATGGAGCTCAGTAATAACTAATTATTTAACTTGATCTTGTGACAGTTCTTGTTTGATGAGATACAAGATTTGAGTTAAATAATATTATTGCTTAGCTTTAGGGATTTGATGACTTGATTATCTTACTATCGGCCTTAGAAGGCGGATTTTGTGTCGGAAATTCTTAAGTAGGATGTTTTAGAATATCCTTATTTAAATGGATTGGGACGCCTCTTCATTTAAATAAAGAAATTGTAAATCACCGAACCATAAGTTTATGAGACCTTACTTACATAAATTTGGACGCTTCTTTATGTAAGTAATGTGTTATAAATAAGTGGGCTTAATTGTAGCCGATACGACTCCTTAACCAGAACCTTAGACGAATCAGAGTGAACACCACTATTTTAGAGATCCTGAATTCTCCTAGACACACTAAACTTCGGGACGAAGTTTCCTTAAGGGGTAGAGACTGTAACAACTCGCATTTTCAGGTTAACTTTTATTCCCGAAAATTTTACTATTCACTTTTACTATTCACTTACTTTGTCACAACTCACCATTTCACGTCATTTACCATTTCAGGTCATTTTTCCAAACTTCGACTTTTTACTATTCATAAATCACTATTCATCAAAACACTATTCATCGTTTTACTATTCATCGTTTTCGAGGTCAGTTTGATGTTCTGAGAAACTTTTTGAAAATTTACTATTCACCAAACACTATTCATTTCCGGAAAAGTTTTCACCATTCACTTGCATTACGCATTTCATCGTAAATTTAGTTTACGGGTATTCAAATTCGCGTAACCGGATTGGTTTAGGTGCGAATTCATTTCATTAGTGTTAAGTACACTGCATACGGACTGGGGATAGTCTGCATATCATCATAACAGCATTTTCATGTTATACCACTCTCAGTATTTTCAAATTTCCATATTCAGTACATTTAACGTTTTTACGTATACGTAATTATAATAAACGTTAACACCCGGTTTATACACGACGAATATATCTAAATATTCCCACAATGGTCCCGACATATTTTTATATCCATTTTAACATCATAAAAGTTATAACATTCAGTTACCCAGTATTTTGGAAATTTATTTTATTTTTAACGTACGCGTATGAATATAACGACGGTTTTCGTTAAAACTAAACATTAATCACCCGATCACTCAGTAAATGTACCCAACATATTTTTAATATGTTTTTAACATTATTATAACTAATTTCATCCCGGTATACTTCGTGAATATTTATTTCTAATAAAACCGATACCCGATCGTAACTAAAAACGCTAACTAGTGCAAATTTCTTACAAGGTTTCTAATTAATTCCTAAGTACCCTAACCCCCCCCCCCCCCCCTTCACCCCATGAAAAACCGGCCCCAAGACCACCCCTTAACCTAGTGCATTAACTACTAATAAACCTTAATAACTAACTTTACCAAATTTATACAAATCATAATCTTACTTTTCATCTAAGAACAAAATTCATCTTTCTCTTCTTCCCCATCTCATACCCACGACCCAAAAACATCCCCATGATCAAGTGATCTTCTTCCATAAATTAAAACACAAAAGTTGTTCATTTTACAAGTCTAATCAAGATACAAGTAACAAAAACACAAGAACATCAAGTTTAATCATCCAATAATCATCTCTTTTGGTCAAGTAAGTTTTCATCTTTATTTTTTCATGAATCATCCTATTTTTACATGTATTACATAAGTATCATGCTAAAAACCATGTACAAGTAGCTATACCACACTTTATTTTGGCTAAAATGAAACATACAAACCCTAACTTTTTAGTTATGCATTCCCTTGCTCTAATAACTTGGTTAGGAGTCCATGGCACCCTGAGAAGGTGTATGGTAAGATTAGATTAGTCATGTGGTGATTACAAGAGGATTGGTGATGGTAGAAATTGGTTTTTAACCTTGGAAACTTGATTTGGAACCTATTTTAGACATGCTGTCCCGTTTTGTAAAAATCTGGAAAATCAGTAAACACCAAGGAAACTTTGGCAAAATTTTTAGAAAATACTTTCAAAAACGAATCCGTAGGCGAAAGAACGGATTAAAAAGAGTCTATAACGAAGGGGTTATGATTTTTGCAAGATTGTAGACGAAAAGTATTTTTCAGAAAATGTTTGCTGTTGGACGTTTTTCATTGGACAAAAAGAGACTTTAGACGTAACCCGGAGGAGCCGAGCTTTCCAAAATATATTACTACATACTAAGACGAAACCGTGGATATAAAGAACAAGTAAAACGGACAAGTAACGACAAAGATATACTCGTTTGAATATCGGCTAAAACCCTTTATTAATTGACAGCTTTTATATAATTTGGCGCAAAAACTACGAAGTACATTTTCAAGCTAGAAGTAATATCAAGTACCGAGCTTTATAACTAACGTAGTATTAGTTATTACGAGTATGTTTTCATCATTTCAAGGATTACAACCCGAGTATTTCAACGCTAACAAGGAAACTTACGTTATATATATATGAGTATATATATTATAACTAGCCATTTATATTTTCTAATAGCAATATTTTCCAAATTCTTGGATTATATATTTTTGACAATACAAGTGTTTTTCCAAAGAGTAGAGTGGTATAGAAACATGAGCATGGACATTCATAAACATCATTTGGTGATCTTAATGAGATCATGCATCATTCATTATAGGTTGCGGCAGTTAACCGATCATTATTGTTCACTTCATTTCATTTCAAGTACCATCAGTTGAGGTGAGTTTTCATAGCCCCGTTTTTCAATTACTTATTTGATTTCAAATCCCACGGGGGAGAATACATTGCATCAATTACTTTCGTACATGCCCAAGTATTACAAATTCCATACATTGCTTAAGTTGCCTTTATACCATATCATAACAAGTCCCCTTTTCAATATCATGGACCGTTAATTTCAAGTACTAAGCGAGAGTGAGTGGATAGATCTATTGAGGGTGACGCCTCCATTCGCGTTGGGTTGCTCCAACGGGACGAATGCATTTCATGTCTTATCAAGTGAGTGTCTGGTAAACACTCTGTTGGGGCATTACAAAGTCTAGCTTCGGGGTCATGAGCTTAAGGGACAATGTAGCATTTTGACATTTATGTCGGTTTACTTTATACTTGTGGCTTATGTACATACGATTTAACTTACAAACCTATGATTATTCACCAACATTCGTGTTGACCGTTTTCGCAATGTATTTTCAGGTAACTAAGGCATTATCATATTACATGCATGGAGTCACATTAGGGTGTGCCAGGGATGACGCACTACATTTTGGATTTTTCATGCACATGTGTAAATTATCGTTTGACATTTTCCTGAACTTGTTTTCTGTAAACCTTTCATGACTTTTGGGACCTATGTAATATACTCTGAATGTTTTAATAAGTCAAACGATGTGTTTTCAAAACGACACCTTAGGTCGTTCAATATTTCCTTGTTATGGTGCTATGACAGTTACACCCTCAGGCATTCCATTCCGCTGCAAGTCAGGTAAATTGGGGGTGTGACAGATTGGTACCAGAGCTAAGGTTATAGAGAACTAGGATGTATCATTGACCCTAGACTATAACCACATTATCATAGCATCTCATCATTTCATCATATGTGCATGTTCATTGTTTATGGTGATTTCATTTCGAGTTATTCATTTTATCTCACCTTGATTATCACAGAACCATGTCTGCAAACCCAAATGTTATACTGTACACCATCACAGACTCCGATAGTGAAGACTCTGTGTCTTCTACTGCCCGTTCACCATTACCTATTCCTTATGTTTCCCCTACTGCACCACCCGAGATTACTTGTACACCCGCTGATACATCATCCCCTGCTACCACTGTTCCATCAGAACCTAGACTTATGTTTCCACGCAGTAAGACTACTATAGGTCCTAGGAAGAGAGTTTGCCCTATTACATCTACTTAAGGTACCCACTATTCCTATGTTACCTACACCACCACCAGCCATACCTGCTACTACATGCATATCGACTTCACTGTTACCGCTTAGGAAGCGTGTTAGGTTTACCACTCCAGATTCACCTACCACTACAGAGTCAGAATCAGCAGAACCACCACCAGTATACCACGTAGGTGAGAGTTCTAGAGCAGCTGCGGCTGGGAGCCCTACAGCTGTCACTTTAGAGGATCAGTTGGGTGCTCAGCAGGAGCAAGTAGATAGGTTGGGATATAGAGTTGATGAGATCATCACTACTCGACTGGAGACTGTCGAGGAGCAGGTGGAGGATCTAGTGCAGGGCAGGGTTGGCATTGATGTGACATACCATGGACTTGAGGCGCGACAGTTGAGGCATCAGGAGCAGATTGAGCTGCTTAGGGATGAGTTACCTGAGATTAGAGATAGAGCTCAGGCTACACAGGAGACTCAATGGGAGCAGGTAGATCAGTTAGCATTGCTTCGAGAGAGGTTGGTCGTTTTAGAGGGCAGGGATGTTTCTTCTCAGCTACGAGTGCAGCATCTGGAGGAGATTGTGGTTGCGATGGATCGTGAGATTCGCCGCTTGAGGGGAGAGCCTGGAGCATCTGGAGCTCCTGGACCGTCTAGAGCACCTGGAGGAGCATAGACATAGACTAGTATTATATTAGCTTTTACTATTTCCTAGTCCCGAGGTGTGGGACGTAGTTCAAGAACTTGTAGTCTTTTGTTGTTGTACAAACAAATATATCAAGTGCGACTCTACTATGTTGGAAATGTTGTGCTATATATATATATCGGTCTATGTTGGCCGAAATTTTCATGAATTATATTCATGTGTTGTGATTATATTTATGATGTTTCATGGTTGCTCTTTATGGTTAACGTATTTATACTTGTTGAGGTTGTATCTATACGTGTCGTGGTTGTATTATTACAGGTAGTGGTTGTACTCGTACATGTCATGGTTGTATTTATACTTGTTGTGGTTGTATATATACATGTTGTGGGCGTATATTTTGTACGATGACTATTTCTATTATAGTTTTCTCATGGTTGTTGTCGATTATTATTTATCAGAAGTATGGCGCCAAAGAAGGCAAAGGCTACATCGGAAACACCCGCTATGACACAAGCAGCTATCCGCAAGTTGGTCAGGGATAGTATAGCAGAAGCTCTAGAGATTGAGAGAGCTGAAGTTGCTGCTAGGACTGCTGAGGTTCCACCTACTGCTGAAGTGGTTCAACCCATTACTAGGCGTGAATGTACTTGGAAGGATTTCAAGACTAGTGATCCTATCAAGTATAAGGGAAATGAGGGAGCGGTTGCTTTAATCCGCTGGTTTGAGAAGACTGAGAACGTTTTTCTCATGTGTGGTTGTCAGGATGTTCACACGGTTAAGTTTGCTACAGGTACGCTGCTGGATGAAGCCATGTCTTGGTGGAATTCGTATGCTCAGCCCATTGGCATGGAGAATGCTTACAAACTCACATGGGCTGAATTCAAAAAGCTGATGACCAAGAAGTTTTGCCCTCGTACTGAGGTGCAAAAGCTAGAAACAGAATTCTACCAGTTGGTAACTCAAGGAGATGATATTGAAACTTATATCAGGAAGTTTCAGGAGTTGGCTACACTGTGTCCAACTATGGTTCCGGACGATGAGAAAAAGATGGAGAACTTTACTGGGGGATTACCCGAAAGCATCCGAGGGGATGTGATGTCTTTCGACCCACAAACAATGGAGGAGGCCATTCGTATAACTCAGAAACTTATGGTCCAAGTGTTGAAAGGAAAGTCTGCTGAAGTAACAACAATAACCGTTCCAACAACACCAACTACAACAACAACCGAAACAACAACCCAAACAACAATAACAACAACAAAAGGAGGTTTGACGATAACCAAGGTGGAAATAAGAGGCAGGAAGTGACAAGGGCCTATGCTGCAGGACCTACTGAAGGGAGAGGGTATGCTGGAAATCTACCCAAATGTGATAAGTGTCAGAAACACCATAACCCAGGACGTTGCCCAGATATATGTGGCAACTGCAAGAAGGCTGGTCACTACACCAGGGATTGCTGGAATCCAAACTTGGGTGGAAATCAGAAACCACCAGTAACATGTTTCGACTGCGGAGAAATTGGACACTATAGGAGTGAGTGCCCAAAGAGGAAGAATCAAGGAGCTGGAAACCAAGGAGGAGTAGCTCGAGGAAGGGCTTATGTTATGGGAGGAGAAGATGCCCGTGAGGACCCGAATGTTGTTACGGGTACGTTCTTCGTTAATAATCGTTATGCATCCATTTTATTTGATTCAGGAGCGGATAGAAGTTTTATATCTATTACATTTGCACCTTTACTTAACATAGAACCAACTACTTTAGACATTCCCTATATTGTTGAATTAGCCGATAGGTCTTTAGTTAACACCAACACAGTTATCCGTGGTTGCACCATCAATTTCCTAAATCACCCATACAATATAGACCTTATGCCTGTAGAGCTTAGAAGTTTTGACGTTGTTATCAGTATGGATTAGTTGTCTCAAACCTTAAGAAATGCCTTTCAGATGAGTCATCCGTTATACCATTAGAAGAGATACAGTTAGATGACAAACTTAACTTTGTGGAGGAACCATTTGAAACCATGGACCCAGAGGTCAAACAGTTAAAGCATAGTAGAATTCCGATCGTTAAGGTTCGCTGGAATTCTCGAAGAGGAACCGAGTTTACTTAGGAACGAGAGGACCAAATGCAACGCAAGTATCCACACCTTATCACCAAACCTATTACCGAGACCAACACTAGCTGAATTCAGGGACTGAATTCCTATTTGGGTGGGCGGATGTCACAACTCACCATTTCACGTCATTTACCATTTCAGGTCATTTTTCCAAACTTCGACTTTTTACTATTCATAAATCACTATTCATCAAAACACTATTCATCGTTTTACTATTCATCGTTTTCGAGGTCAGTTTGATGTTCTGAGAAACTTTTTGAAAATTTACTATTCACCAAACACTATTCATTTCCGGAAAAGTTTTCACCATTCACTTGCATTACGCATTTCATCGTAAATTTAGTTTACGGGTATTCAAATTCGCGTAACCGGATTGGTTTAGGTGCGAATTCATTTCATTAGTGTTAAGTACACTGCATACGGACTGGGGATAGTCTGCATATCATCATAACAGCATTTTCATGTTATACCACTCTCAGGATTTTCAAATTTCCATATTCAGTACATTTAACGTTTTTACGTATACGTAATTATAATAAACGTTAACACCCGGTTTATACACGACGAATATATCTAAATATTCCCACAATGGTCCCGACATATTTTTATATCCATTTTAACATCATAAAAGTTATAACATTCAGTTACCCAGTATTTTGGAAATTTATTTTATTTTTAACGTACGCGTATGAATATAACGACGGTTTTCGTTAAAACTAAACATTAATCACCCGATCACTCAGTAAATGTACCCAACATATTTTTAATATGTTTTTAACATTATTATAACTAATTTCATCCCGGTATACTTCGTGAATATTTATTTCTAATAAAACCGATACCCGATCGTAACTAAAAACGCTAACTAGTGCAAATTTCTTACAAGGTTTCTAATTAATTCCTAAGTACCCTAACCCCCCCCTTCACCCCATGAAAAACCGGCCCCAAGACCACCCCTTAACCTAGTGCATTAACTCCTAAGTGTTTTATACTAATAAACCTTAATAACTAACTTTACCAAATTTATACAAATCATAATCTTACTTTTCATCTAAGAACAAAATTCATCTTTCTCTTCTTCCCCATCTCATACCCACGACCCAAAAACATCCCCATGATCAAGTGATCTTCTTCCATAAATTAAAACACAAAAGTTGTTCATTTTACAAGTCTAATCAAGATACAAGTAACAAAAACACAAGAACATCAAGTTTAATCATCCAATAATCATCTCTTTTGGTCAAGTAAGTTTTCATCTTTATTTTTTCATGAATCATCCTATTTTTACATGTATTACATAAGTATCATGCTAAAAACCATGTACAAGTAGCTATACCACACTTTATTTTGGCTAAAATGAAACATACAAACCCTAACTTTTTAGTTATGCATTCCCTTGCTCTAATAACTTGGTTAGGAGTCCATGGCACCCTGAGAAGGTGTATGGTAAGATTAGATTAGTCATGTGGTGATTACAAGAGGATTGGTGATGGTAGAAATTGGTTTTTAACCTTGGAAACTTGATTTGGAACCTATTTTAGACATGCTGTCCCGTTTTGTAAAAATCTGGAAAATCAGTAAACACCAAGGAAACTTTGGCAAAATTTTTAGAAAATACTTTCAAAAACGAATCCGTAGGCGAAAGAACGGATTAAAAAGAGTCTATAACGAAGGAGTTATGATTTTTGCAAGATTGTAGACGAAAAGTATTTTTCAGAAAATGTTTGCTGTTGGACGTTTTTCATTGGACAAAAAGAGACTTTAGACGTAACCCGGAGGAGCCGAGCTTTCCAAAATATATTACTACATACTAAGACGAAACCGTGGATATAAAGAACAAGTAAAACGGACAAGTAACGACAAAGATATACTCGTTTGAATATCGGCTAAAACCCTTTATTAATTGACAGCTTTTATATAATTTGGCGCAAAAACTACGAAGTACATTTTCAAGCTAGAAGTAATATCAAGTACCGAGCTTTATAACTAACGTAGTATTAGTTATTACGAGTATGTTTTCATCATTTCAAGGATTACAACCCGAGTATTTCAACGCTAACAAGGAAACTTACGTTATATATATATGAGTATATATATTATAACTAGCCATTTATATTTTCTAATAGCAATATTTTCCAAATTCTTGGATTATATATTTTTGACAATACAAGTGTTTTTCCAAAGAGTAGAGTGGTATAGAAACATGAGCATGGACATTCATAAACATCATTTGGTGATCTTAATGAGATCATGCATCATTCATTATAGGTTGCGGCAGTTAACCGATCATTATTGTTCACTTCATTTCATTTCAAGTACCATCAGTTGAGGTGAGTTTTCATAGCCCCGTTTTTCAATTACTTATTTGATTTCAAATCCCACGGGGGAGAATACATTGCATCAATTACTTTCGTACATGCCCAAGTATTACAAATTCCATACATTGCTTAAGTTGCCTTTATACCATATCATAACAAGTCCCCTTTTCAATATCATGGACCGTTAATTTCAAGTACTAAGCGAGAGTGAGTGGATAGATCTATTGAGGGTGACGCCTCCATTCGCGTTGGGTTGCTCCAACGGGACGAATGCATTTCATGTCTTATCAAGTGAGTGTCTGGTAAACACTCTGTTGGGGCATTACAAAGTCTAGCTTCGGGGTCATGAGCTTAAGGGACAATGTAGCATTTTGACATTTATGTCGGTTTACTTTATACTTGTGGCTTATGTACATACGATTTAACTTACAAACCTATGATTATTCACCAACATTCGTGTTGACCGTTTTCGCAATGTATTTTCAGGTAACTAAGGCATTATCATATTACATGCATGGAGTCACATTAGGGTGTGCCAGGGATGACGCACTACATTTTGGATTTTTCATGCACATGTGTAAATTATCGTTTGACATTTTCCTGAACTTGTTTTCTGTAAACCTTTCATGACTTTTGGGACCTATGTAATATACTCTGAATGTTTTAATAAGTCAAACGATGTGTTTTCAAAACGACACCTTAGGTCGTTCAATATTTCCTTGTTATGGTGC
Source organism: Artemisia argyi (assembly GCA_030686995.1). Taxonomy (NCBI): domain Eukaryota; kingdom Viridiplantae; phylum Streptophyta; class Magnoliopsida; order Asterales; family Asteraceae; genus Artemisia; species Artemisia argyi. The sequence continues at coordinate 104,704,807 of CM060679.1, forward strand.
TATGACAGTTACACCCTCAGGCATTCCATTCCGCTGCAAGTCAGGTAAATTGGGGGTGTGACATACTTACTGTTATAAAGGACTTCAAAAGGAAAAAATAGCAATTTGAATCACCCAAAACGAGTACGAGTCAAAAGATACGGCCATAAGAAGTTAGCGAAACCAAAACGGCAAAACTGCCTATACCCTACTGTTTTGCATTCTGCCATTTTGAAAGTCACCCTTCTGGTCCGATTCATCAAAAAGTTAAAACACAAAAGTTGTCCGGAACGATGTTTTCGTTCAGTAACAAAGAAGCTCGAGCCCTGAAAACGCTTTCTGAGTGATAATTTTCTTGAAATTCTTAACAGCCCATTTTTAGACCAAAGTAACTATATAATGGTTATAATTACATGAGACCAAGAGGTCTAATGACCTAAAGCCAAGACCACAACCATGGCTAAAGCCAAGGTTGAGTCTCAAGACCATGGTAACAATGACCAAGGTCACGGCTAAAGACCATATAACTTTTAAAGATCAAAAACTTATATATATGTTATCAAATACTACAATAGTAGGGAGCCTCATGTGAGGAGTTCATTAAGTAAGCCGTCGAGATGAGTTGTGGATTTACGAATTAAAGTGTCCTGGCTCCTCGAACGTTTACTCCATGACTTCTGAATTATGTCGGCCCGAACGGTAGTAAGAGATATACAACCTATACATTTTTCATAGACCACTTATATTCAACGACTTACACTATATACTAAGTACTACATCATGAACATTATGCAAGACATATATAGGAAATTCTTCGTATTCTTAGACGTTACTCCAAACCTAAGTCGCAACGTTCTATTATAGGCTGCTCTTAGAGACTTTCGCGATTCGACTACCACTTTCATTTCTCATTACATATGCTTAAGGTGAGTCATAGCCCCTACTCTTTTTATACTTGTTTTAACTCTTGGGGGGGGGGGATACATGCTCAACTACTTGCTTACTTATACAAATACTCTTAAACATTTATACTTGATTGTGTTATACTTGATTGGCATTATACTTGATTGCGTTATACATACTTATTACACTATACTTGCTTAATTTAAATACAAGATTCGTATTTACATGCATACATAATACTCTATTCTGTCGGAGAGGTATTGGTAGTAATCATGGGAAGATGCCCCCTACCCTTGTGTCTATACTTGACCTTGGATGACGTAGTACTATTTGGGAAGATGCCCCCGCCTTTGTGTCTATTCTTGACCTTGGGTGAATATAATCCGGTGCATTGTATAAACTAACTTTTAGCAGTGGGTTGTGGACACACAGGTTGCAAGTCTCTTATGGTGGGACTTGCAACTGAGTGGATTCACGATGCCTTTGCTATGTGAACATTCTTTTGAGGCTTTTCAACTGTTTTAAGACAAACTCTATGAACTCACCAACCATTGTGTTGACACTTTAGCATGTTTATCTCAGGTTAGTAAGGCGATAGCTAGTGCGTGGAACTTAGAGTCAAGCTGCATATTCTGAAGACTTACGCTTTTATCATTTACCATTCGAAACTTTGTATACATTTATGTATCATACTTTGGAATCTCATGTTTGTAACTTTGAATTCATTAATCGAATGGTAACTTTTCAAAACGTCTCATTTAGAGTTCGTTTTCTATACCTTGTACTTTGTATTATGAAGTAGCACCCCTATGACACAGTCTTCCGCTGCGGTATTTTGGGGGTGTTACATTAACCTTTTTCTTAGGGCTGCAAGTCAAACAACAACCTGAAGGGATTTTTATCTATCAGGAGAAGTATGTTAAAGACATTTTGAAAAAGTTTGACTTTGAACTTCTGAGGACTGCTACTACTCCATATGAACCACCCAAGCTTAAGAATCCAAATGAACAAGATGAGGCTGTGAATGTTCACCTTTATAGGTCCATGATTGGATCACTCATGTATCTCACAGCTTCTAGGCCTGACATTACCTTTGCTGTCAGAGCTTGCTCAAGACATCAAGTCACTCCACTGACTTCCCACCTAAATGCAGTAAAGAAGATTTTCAAGTACATCAAAGGCCAACCCAAGCTAGGCCTTTGGTACCCTAGGGAATCACCATTTGTGTTGGAGGCTTACAGTGATAGTGACTATGTTGGAGCTAATTTGGATAGGAAATCCACAACAGGAGGTTGTCAATTTCTTGGTAGAAGACTTATCTCTTGGCAGTGCAAGAAACAAACCATAGTGGCTACTTCTACTACTGAAGCAGAATATGTTGCTGCTGCCAATTGCTGTGGTCAGGTACTTTGGATTCAGAATCAGATGTTGGATTATGGGTTTAACTTTATGAACACTAAAATCTACATTGATAATCAAAGTACTATTTCTATTGTTAAAAATCCTGTTTTTCATCAGAGAACTAAACATATAGAAATTAGGCACCATTTTATAAGAGATGCAAATGAGAAGCATCTAATTCAAGTGCTTAAAATTCATACTGATAATAATGTGGTTAATTTGTTAACAAAAGCTTTTGATGGACCTAGGTTTAATCACCTAGTTGTCACCATTGGGATGGTTAACCCTTGAATGCTATGTTTGAGGGGAGGCATAAGCCTCAGGGGAGGCATATGCCTCAGGGGAGGATTTTCATCGTTGTATATTATGTAGTTTATTATGTTTACTAACTTTGTCTTGCAGGTTTCTTACTAACCTTGTATATTATTATGGTTGTTCTTTTGTGTTTTGTTTGAATGTTTGGTTGCAGGTTATGTTCCTGCTGATGTACAAAGATCTACACTACTTCTATCAGTGGAATCAGATGTAAAAGACATAAAAGTAAGATCTTCTATATTCGAGAGATAATAAAGTACATCCATTACAAACACAAGTCAACATCAAGCATTCAAAAGACATATTTAACAAAAAACCAAACCAACAAACCACCACCTCCCAAAGCCCCAACCTTCTACTCCATCTTCCTCTTCCCTTTGCCCAAGTCCTTTGGGTTAGGCATCCTTTTGTGAACCCCTCTGGACTGCATATCCTTGTTCCAGAGCTTGGGAGCAGCAAGACCCAAGACCACCTTCAATGGACCCTTGTTCCTCTCTAAGGACTGTGGCTCTTCAAGGACAGAGATCTTCCTCATATCTGCACACACCCTCTCCATTTCACTTGTCAGGAATGTTGTGATAGGAGTAAAATCAGGGACAACCATAGCTAGAGGAGTTGGAGCTTCTTCTGCTTCAGTGGTTTCTTCTGATGAGGTAGGAGATGGACAAAATTCAGATGGGCCTTCACCTAGGTAGTAGTATGATCTTTGGATTTGGGGTATGTCAAAGGTAGAGTCTAATGATGAATCAGAAGAAATGTCAATGATCTTGGGGGATGGTTTCATGATTTGGGTATTGAGAAAGTCTTTGGGGGTATGTTATTTGGGTACTAATGGGTTGTGAGTAGCTTATGTCTTGAAGACTTCTTTATAAAGACTTGATTTGGGTTTAATGTGAGTTAATGCAAGTAAATGGGAGGTAGTTGAGTCAGTAGCAATTACTAATTGTGCAAGTTGTCCACTTAAGTGGATTCTTCGGATGAAAGTCAATGGGTTTGACCACATGTTGCTGATAATATCTATTTTGTTGTTAAGTGTGTTCCTGCTGATGGCTTATTATAGATCACTTTATTCAGGAGAATGCAAATCTTTTAGAAGAATTATAATCAAGTAAACACAAACAAGGCAAAATTTTATTGATTCTTCAGAAGTACAATAAAGGACAATAAAATTGAAAGTTTAACAACAAATTCGTATTCTATCTTGCCCTTGCCCTTGCCTTCCACAGTCTTCTCCTTGCCTTTGTTGTTGATGTTGAAGATTCCTTGCCACTGAGGACAGGGCAACCCATCACAATCTTTCTTGTCTTTGGCAACGGGGGATTTAATTTTCTTCCTCTTGGACGAGATGACTGAGGCTTCTCAGGGGTTGTGGGGTTGTAGAGTGAATCATTCTCATCATCCTCTTCATCAGAAGAAGTGAAGATGAAGGAAGACTCATTAGGATTGGGAACTCTGTTTGCCCTCTCCAATGCATTCCACTTTCTCTCCATCTCTCTCTGGTATTCAGGATCATCAATTTCAGAAGGGTATGGTGGAAGATCTTCTGATGTTGATGAACTTGGAGCAGGTACATCATGTTTCTTCTTCTTGGCTTGTTCTTTTGTGAGACCACGGGGAAGTGTTGGCATTCTGAGTGGTGGTGGAGATGTTAGTGATTCAGACGTATCAGATGAGTCAGAAGAAAGGTTGATGATATTTTGATTGGCTGCCATGGTTGTATTGTTGATTGGTGGAATTGTAATTAGGGATTTGATTTGTGTGGAGAGATTTGAGGATAATTATCCTTTATTTATAAGATCACCCCAACCGCGTGTCTTTATTACCATAAATGCGAGGTGGTTTGGAGATAATTAAGGGTTATTTGAAATTTGAGTAAAGAGATTTTTCAAAGATATTTGGTTTCCACTGAAGGTGTGATTCTGCTGATTGATTCTGCGAAAGGTACTGTTGAATGAATGGTTGACCGTAGTCAACAATTGACTATTTTATGCGGATTAACCATTTGGTTTCTGCCGTTTAACTTGGTTTCTTCGGATGAGCCAGTTTAATTGGGATTTTATTTAGTTGATTATTGGTCAAAGATTACTTTCCAATAATTCATATCAGTTTCATTCCACGTTTGGTAACTTCCATAATTAACCAAGACGTGCATATCCCACTCACAAATTAACTGATTCCCTCTCGCTATAAAAGTTTAAAACCATTTCAAAATTCTTCAGCACTCCCAACCCTAATTTCTTATTCTCAATCAATGGCTGAACTACTTTTCAAAGGTAATCATAACAAACATGCCTTTCTTGGTCGTGGTAAGGGTGATGAAGATTATGTGGGTATGATAGAATTTCTCCAAAGATCCAAGATTCAGTATGCTTTGATCCATTATCCAAATGTTATTTATGAATCTCTGGTTGTACAATTTTGGGAAACAGCTAATACCAGGACTGTTGAAGATGGACCAACAGAGATTGTTGTTGTGGTAGATGGGGAAGAATGTGTGGTTACTGAGTCATTGGTCAGAACTCAACTGCAATTGGATGATGAAGGTGGGGTGACTGATGTGCCTAAGGAAGAGATTCTTCGAGGTCTTCGAGCTGCTGGTTATAGTGGTGATGGGAAAGTGTGGTACAAGAATTTGTTTTGCCCTAAATGGAGGTTTTTGACACACACATTGCTTCAGTGTATGAGTTCTAAGTCTGGTGGATGGGATCAATTCTCTACAGATATTGCTCTTGCCATTATGTGTCTCTCTCAGGGAAGAACCTTTAACTTTTCTAAGTATATCTTTAATGAAATGCTTGATAATGATAAGGATACCAAACTTAAATATTTAATGTATCCTAGGTTTCTTCAAATTATTTTAGGCATTCAGACCACTGACCCTACCCATTTGCCTGTTAAGGGTCTATCTAAAAAGTTGTTTTCTCAAATAAAAATTAAATTTACAGGAGAACACAGACCCTTACTCCCAGCTATGTTGCCTGCTGGCAATGCTCCTGATGGAGTAGCTGCTGATGCAGCTGCTGATGCCCCGGTGGGTAATCCCCCTGATGGAGTGGCTGCTGATGCAGCTGATGGTGGTCAGGATCTTTCTGATGCTCAAGCATTAGAGGATTCTCCTGACAGGACTGAAGTTGCTCCTGATGCAAGTGCATCAGTTGCTCCTGATGTTCAGCCACCACCCCCTCCTAGGTCACCCACACCTGTACCTTCACCAATGGATATTACTTCTCTTGAGCATGTGCTCAATGAGAACTTAGGCCCTGACCAACCTGTACACTCACCACATTTTACAAGACTTCCAACACCCAGTCCATTGAGACCTCATTTTGAGGATCATGTAGATGTAGATGTAGATTTAGATTATTCTACTCATAGGACCAATGATGCTTCCAATGCCACAGATATCCCTATTGGTGGAACTGAAGGTCCTGTTACTCTTACTTCTGTATCTGCTTTGTTGAACAGGTATGTAACTAAGGTGGACAAGTTGGAGAATGATCTGAACATCACCAAAAAGAATCTTAGTAATGCTGTTCTAACTCTCATTGGAAGAGTTAAGAAGTTGGAGGCTAAGCTCAAGAAGAGGAAAAGACAAGGTGTTGTGTATGAATCAGATGAGGAATCTACTAAAGCATCTGACACAATTGATTTGGAAGGCCTTAAACTTCTTGCTGCTACCACATTGGATAGTGTTAAGAAGAATGCTGCTGCTAGGCCTGCACCATCTATTCATTCTACTGATGATAGGCCTGCACCAACTACTGATGTTGTTCATTCTGCTGATACAAGTGTTCCAAAGGATTCAAGAGTAACTTATGTCAGGAGAACGCATTCTGCTGATAAGACTTCTGCTGATGCTCCTAGGAAGGAATCTTTTCCTACTCCAATGCCAGAAGTGGGTACTCATGATACATCAGCAGATATCCAAGTTGACTGTCCTGATGATTCTACTGACAAGACTTCTGTTCTTTCTGAGACTACTACAATTAAGAAAGACAAAGGAAAGTCCATCATGGTTCATCAGGAGATTCCTTTAAGAGTGAAGTCAAAGGTGGAACTTGCTAATGAAAAACATAATGAGATTGCTGCTGCACATTTGCAAACTGAAGAGGATGCTGCAAATACAAAAGTTCAATTGGATTTGAAAGCCTCAGAAGCACTTGCTAGGAAAATTCAAGCTGATTTGGATAAGATGGGAACTCCATTTACTAGCACTCTACCTGCTGAAAGAAAAAAGGAACTAGATGAAATAGCTAAGAATCTTTCTGCAGAACAATGGGAAAATTTGGCTGCACAGACAGCTACTAAGCCTAATTTGGGTGAATCAGTGCTTGGAGTTAATAACCCTGATTTTGTTCAGATGATGGTTGAAAGAGGAAAGTTGCAGAGACAACAGGAGGCAGAGAGCAAAGCTAAGCATCAAAGGGAAAGACCTTGGACAAAGGCAGAAATAAAGAAATACATGAGCAATTTTGTAAAGAATCAGGGATTTTCTATGTTTGGGTCAGGATGGACTCAAAAGAAGGTTCGGGGATTTTCAGACAAACAGCTCACCTTCTACTATGACAAGATCATTTCCAATCTTCATTCCTCTGGTATACATGTCCAAGATGTCCTGGAGTTTAGAGGTAGACTTTTGGATGGGCCTGTTGCTAAGAGAACGAGGCTTAATGATACTGCTGAGTCCATTGGGTCATTTCATGGTGGTCAGGAGAAAGTGCATTCTCCTTCAGTATTGCCTCAGATGGATGATACTCCTGGTGCTCAAATGGATGATACTCCTGGTGCTCAGATGGATGATACTCCTGATGCTTTTCATCATGATACTACTGAATCTCAACCTGATCCTACTGAAGCTCCACATGATGTTTCAAATGATGCTTCAGCAGATACTCCAATAGAAGTACCTGATGATGATGATTCTGCAGATGTTCCTGCTGATGTTTCAGCACAAGTTATTCCTGATACTTCCAAACAAGTGCCTAAAGAAGAACCTGCTGATGGTCCTTCTATTCCTGTTACTACTGGCACTAGGAGAAAGTCTAAAGCTATAAAGAGGAAGGCTCCTAAGGATGCTCCTTTAGAGGACAGTACTTTCATTGACTATCCTTTTGATGATGGCCAAGATCCTGTTGTTTGGGAGAAAATTATGAAATGGGAACTTGTTGATTCTCTGATTCGTCAAGGACAAGTGAATGTCATACATAGACAAGATGGTTCTACCAAAACATTCCTTTTCTGAGCCAAATCTTACACATGGTGGACAAGCAAGATCTTCTCTCACTTTATGACTAGGTTACCAAGTATTATCAAACTCATTCCCCTGATGAAATTGGAATGTATTTGATGGGAGATTTAAAAATTTTGTGTGATTCTTATCGTGGTGATTCTGGTGTGAAGTTTCAAGTATGGAAAGGTCAGAAGACATGGGTGGTTGACTATTGGAAGTTCTTTCCTCTTCCTAATGTTCATATGATTGTAACAACCACTGGTAAGACCTTATACTGCTGGGCTGATGTCCTTTACCCAATCATAATGGAAGTGATGAATCTCATGCTGGAGGCAAAGCTTTCTGTTCCTTTGGATATGACTGAGAATGATCTTCATCTTGCTGAACAATTGATAAGGTTCATCAGAAGAAGTATCTTGACTAAGCAGGAACTGGCAACTAAGTATGGTATTCAAATGGAATCATATTTGCAATGAGCTGGTATTGGTATGGTTCTTTGTTGTGCATTTTATTTCTTTTCTTTTTGTTTAAAAAAAAAAAAAAAAAAAAAAAAAAAAAAAAAGAAAAAAGAAAAAAAAAAAACTAACATATTTGTATAGTTTGGTGTATGTTGTATGCAGCTTTGGTGTTGATTCTTATCACACTTTCTCTGGTCATCAACTTACCTAATGTTGACTATTCCATCAAAAAGTTGGCTAGTCCAAAGGGTACAGCTTTGGTAAAGACACATCAAATCTGGTGATAGCTATAATGGTTTGCTCAAAATCATAGGGTTCTCAGCTCACCCATGCTTTATTGCTGAGAGTTGAAATGGTTATCAATTGATCATGGATTTCTCCTTTTTGGATTCCAAATAATTGGCTAGCCCACATGTATATGGCTTGTGGTAAAGGCAGTGAAAAATCGTATTTGGTATTTAATTGACCAAGATGATTTTTCATCAATAATTGACTAGTCCTGAGCAAACAACTACAGGTAAAAACTTCTCAAATCCGTTTTATAGCTGATGATTTGCTAAAAATCATATTATTTGGGTCATCAGTGTACCATAGTTTATTAACAGAGAACACTTGGCTACTCCAGTAGTGATGGCTATTGGTAAAGAGACATCAAATCCATTATTTTCCATGATTCACCTCTCACAGGAGTTAACACACCTGGATGTGATGAGAATAGTATGCAACTTATATGTTTTGATGTACATTTGGTCATGTGTTGCTGCAAAGAATGGAGTTTTCCAGTACTTGCTGATCATAGAGATTCTACTTATGAAGATTCTTTGCTGCTGATGTTTCTCCTTAATCCTCTGGTTTGTGCTATTGGCGATCTATCAAGAAATCTTGAACTTAACTGTGTGAAATTCAAGATTAGGGGAGGATTGTAAGGAATTATTGAAGATATTGCTGACTGATACTGCTGACAGGTTCCTACGGAAGCTTAGAATGTTTCTGCTGATGACTGGTTCCTGCGGACGTATAGAGATCCTACAGATAGAGTTAAACCGTGGATAGAAATTATGTAATTTAAGACAAGATATGTAGAATATCTTTTATTAGTTTATGATTATTTGTTTCTTGTAAGAAAGGTTAGGGTTTCCACTAGTATATACGGAACCCTAGGTCATTGTAATACGTACCAGTTTTCATAACATTATTAGTGAAAGTTTATTGATACATAGAGGATCAAGTTTAGTATAAGTTTGTTTTTATATTCCGCAATAATTACAAGCTCATAGAGATTATCTAACTTAGTCTTACTGGTGATTACATTAGTAGGCTAACGATCTATTGGCTCGTGATCTATCAAGGTATAGATCCCAACAGCTTGGCATCTTGAAATCCAAACTTCTTCAAAATATCATTAACATACTTATCTTGACTGATAAATATGCCATTTTCCTTTTGTCTGACCTGTAAGCCCAAGAAGAAAGCGAGTTCCCTCATAGAACCCATAGCAAACTTATCCTTCATAAGTTTCTCAAACTCAATACACATAACTTTGTTTGTAGAACCAAAGTTGATGTCATCAACATAAACTTGAACCAGTAGAATATCATCCTTATTCCTTTTGAGAAACAAAGTTTTGTCAATCTTACCCCTACTAAATCCAGACTCAAACAAATAGGTTGACAATGTATCATACCTAGCTCCAGGAGCTTGATATAAACCATACAGTGCTCTTTTCTGTCACAACTCGTAATTTCCGGTCATTTTTCCAAACTTCGACAATATACTATTCACCAATTACTATTCACCAATTACTATTCATCATTTTACTATTCATCATTTTTGAGGTCAATTTGATATTCTGAGAAGCGTTCAGAAATTTTACTATTCACTTGACACTATTCATTTCCGGAAGAAATACACTATTCACGTGCATTACTCATTTCATCGTAAATTTAGTTTACGAGTATTCAAATTCGCGTAACCGTATTGGTTCAGGTGCGAATTCATGCAATATCATTAGGGACATTTCATACGGACTAGAAATAGTCTGCATATCATCATTATGGCACTTGCATACTATTCCACTCGTAGGATATTTAAATTAGTACTTTTCGTATAATTAACTTTTACGTTTAATTAATTCTAAATAAACATTAACACGCGACCAATAATGTGGCTAACACGTCCGACACTCCCGACTATGATCCAAATATATTTTTATATTCATTTTAATAATATAAAAATTATAATATTAATTTACCCGGTGTTTTCAAATCAATTGCTATATTTTACGGTCGGAGCTTATAACTCCGTCGGTTTGCGTTGTTTCAACCCGATAAATATTTTAACACCCAATTCTCATCAGGAATGTAAATTTATAATTTTTATAACGTCGTCACATTTTATTTGGTACAGATAAACTTTATTTCTAGCAAACTCGGTACCCGGTATACACTAAAACTAATACATTTACACAATATTATTCCAATATTACACCAAAAGTCTTCCCATTTCCTTTCTCGCCACTCCAAAACCGGCCACCCCATCCCCCATTTCTTACACATTTGAAAATTTGCTACTAACCCATTAATGTGTGTACTCATTGTCCAATTTCAATAATATACATATTAGAAAAGCTAGATATTTCACTCATTCTTTACTAGAGCAAGTAAAAACTTTTCTTCTTTTCTCTCTTGGTGGTTCACGGCAAAACAACAACAAGGATCCATTTTCATCAATTTTTCCAAGATCAAGTGACAATCAAGGGTATTTAGTATTTCTTGTTAGAGTTTTGAAGTTAAAACATAAGGTTTTGCAAGTTTTTCATCTCCACTAGTCCACTAATCTTCAAGTAAGTTATCAAGACCTATTTTCATAAATTATTCAAGTTATTTCATTGATCATTCAAGTTTATGCAAGATATGCATGCATATGTTGATTTATACCACTCTATATATACTTTTTATAACTTACAAGCCTTAGATATATTATATAGGTGAATCCTTGGTAGATAGTTGTGATGGATGATGTTTAGGAACCCATGACACCCTAAGAAGGTGTATGGTAGATCAAGAGTTGTTTTGATTGTTGATTGAAGTGGTTTTGAACAAGTTAGAAACTAGGAAAATCTATTTTTGACACTTTCAAAATGTTGCTGTCCCTTTTTGGAAAACGTGGAAAGATCAGGGGCAAGGGTGTAACTTTTGACCAAAGATTTAGAAAATACTTTCCGATACGAAACTATAGCTGAAAACGGGGATAAAAACGAGTTAATAACGAAGGAGATATGATTTTTGTAAATTTAACGACGAAAACTATTTTCTGAAAAACTGCATGCTGTTTGACAATTTTCAACGGACAAATAGAGGCGTTAGACGTAACCTAGTGAAGCCGAGTTATCGAAAATATATTAATAAATACTAAAACGAATCCGTGAATATAAAGAACGAGGAAAATGAGCTTAAAACGACCGAGTTATACACGTTTTAAAATCGTCAAAACTATATATATACATATATATATAGTCACTACTAGAAAATAATATAACTACGTACTAAATGATTTATTTTCTAGATTTCTTATTCAAGGAGTTTATTTTAACTAACGAAGTACGTACGACTCAAGGTTTATTACGCGACTACTAGACATTATTTTAAGGTTTTCAAGACGAGGAATATAACACTAACATTTTTATACGATATATATTACGACAAGTTTTTATAACTCTATTTGGACTTATTTTTCCTAAGTATGGAAAGTATTTTATTTGACAATAACTAGTATTTCCAAGTTACGAGTGGTATAGGTATCATGTGCATGTGCATTCATTACATCACGGCATGATCTAAATTAGATCACGATTATTCATTTAGGTTGCGGCTAGTGTTCGCGCCTCATTGTCCCGACTAATTTACCATCATTGTACCATCTTTGTACCATCATTTCGAGGTGAGTTTTCATAGCCCCGTTTTCAATTACTTATTTGATTTCAAATCCCACGGGGGAGAATACATTGCACCAATTATTTTGTACATGCCCAAGTATTACAAATTCCATACATTGCTTAAGTTGCCTTATTACCATGTCTTGACAAGTCCCCTTTATTATCATGGACCGTTAATTTTAGTACTAAGCGAGAGTGAATGAATAGATCTATTGAGGGTGACGTCTCCATTCGCGTTTGGGTTGCTCCAACGGGACGAATGCATTTCATGTCTTATCAATTTGAGTGCCTGGTAAACACTCTGTTGGGGCCATTACTATGTCTAGCTTCGGGGTCATGAGCTTAAGAGACAATGTAGCATTTTGACATTTTTGTCGGTTTACTTTATACTTGTGGCTAATGTACATACGATTTAACTTACAAACCTATGGAATTCACCAACATTAGTGTTGACGTTTTAGCAATGTATTTTCAGGTTATTAAGGTAGTTCCTGCTAGCATGCATTTGGACCTTCATGGAGTCGCGGAGTCGACGCGTCTCACTATATTTTTATGCACTTATGAACGTTTGATCTTGTTGAACTTATTTTACCGAAATTGACAACATCTTTTGGGACCTATGTTTTGTAAACTCTGAATGTTTTTAATGATCAAACGACGTATTTTTCAAACGACACTTTAGGTCGTTCAATGTAACTGTAACTGTGATGCTATGGCAGTCACCCCCAGGTATTCCATTCCGCTGCTAAAACAGGTATTTTGGGGGTGTGACATTTTCACCTTGTAAACTTTATCAGGAAAATTAGGGTCTTCAAAGCCAGGTGGTTGAGACACATATACTTCTTCTTTAATTGTCCCATATAGAAAAGCACTTTTAACATCCATTTGATACACCACAAAATCTTTATATGAAGCATAAGCCAAAAATACTCTAATGGCCTCAATCCTTGCCACAGGTGCAAATACTTCATCATAGTCAATCCCTCTTATTGTGTGTATCCTTGAGAAACTAATCTTGCCTTGTGTCTGATCACAATGCCTCTTTCATCTCTTTTGCATCTAAAAATCCATTTGGTTCCAATGGCCCTTTTTCCATTTGACAAATCAACCAAAGTCCATACTTCTTGTAACCTGAATTGTAGAAGCTCATCTTGCATTGCTTCCACCTAGCTTGGATCTTGTAATGCTTTATAAGCATTTTTGGGTTCTACTTGTGAGAGAAAACAGGCAAACAAGCAATTTTGAAGATCTTTATGACTGTTTCTTTAATGTAGAGATCTTGCAAAGAAACCTTGATGAGCTTGATCTTTCTGCTCTTTAGCCATCTTTCTTGTTAAAACAGATGAGGATGGATCACCAAGAATTTGATCTTTTGGGTGATTCTTATAAACTCTTGTAGTTGGTGTAGGACTGGCAGGAATATTAAGTTCCATGTTGCTGATATCAGCTTCTGCTCCAAAAAGTATACGATGCAGGATTTCTGACCAGGTTTTACAATTTGTAAAGTCTCGTTTCTACCCTACGTCTACCTTATGCACTAACGGACAGAGAATCCGGTTGTGTGTAGTCTAGTAATGGTAACTCCGAGGTCGTCCCAAGAGCTATGTGGTGCAGATTATATCTAAGTCTAGTGTCACAAATTAAAATTGAATTAAAAATAGGAATGGTTGATTGATTTTTTAAAACTAAATGAAATGAAAATAAAAGCAATTAAAAGTAAAGTTGTGAGCAGTAGGAGAGAAATGTACTAACCTAATTACTCCTCCTATATCACTTACAATCATGTCTCCTATTAAACAAATTTCATGCTTTAGGTGGGGTAGACATATATCACTAGGTTCATATGGTCAAGTTCCCTAACCAATCTCCCCCGAATCCTGCCGGGAACCACATGCACTATCCCATGCTAGTAAGCCGACATATGGTAGACCGGTTTGAGTCATTAAGTGCCACTACATGCTAGACTTATCTTAAATGGCCAGTTGTCACGATCATAGGCCATTCTATAATTACTTAAGTACCTCCACTTGTAAGGTGATCCTATGGTCAATTCGCACACAAGGCAATATGGTCAGTTGTCATCCCTCTGATTTCCGCGCAATCTATCAGGCTAGTGTCCTATGGTCAATTCTTCTTGCCTACTAAATGGACTAAGGTATCAAGTCAATCACATCTAGCGTTATAGATACAAACAAGCTTACAATACTACCACAACTAAAGGTTCATAAGATAAACTAAGCATGCACACACGTAAAAGCATTAAGAAAAGCACGGAAACATAATTAAAGCAATAAAGGAATCATATTTAGGCTAACACCAAAGGTGCTTAGCAGATCATATTAAATTGAACAGTCGAAATCATGTTTATACAAGACATTAATTCAAAATGTAAAAGTAAATATGAAATGCTAAAACTTATGGAATGTAGCATGATTTCTCCCTTGGAAAGGCTCCGTATACTGCTGTAGAAGGGCCTCCTAAAAGCTCCCAACGATCTCTGACTTTGTGTGTGAGAAAGTTGTATTACAAATGCAGAAATTAGGGTTGTATTTATAGGCCCGATCAGAGGTACGACATAATTAACAAATGTGTTACGCCATAGCTAGTGTAATCTTATCTAGATCTGATGGTTACGGCATAGCTGATGATTTGTTACACTGTAACAAGGATATTAGGGTTTCATCTACGTCGTAGTCTCCATGTGCGTTACGTCATAGATAAATTCTCGGATCTAAGATTACTTACGTAGTCTTCGCTACGCCATAGTCCCAAAGTTGAGTTATGCCGTAAGTTAAATAATGAGCTTGGATTACTCTCGTACGCGTTGCTACGCCATAATTCCAGAGTGTTACGGTGTAGTCTTCCAATCTGAGGATTCATTAAGTCTTGTATATGCTACGGCGTAAACCATAGATGTGGTTACGCCGTAACTCTTGGTTCGTGTTGACTTTGGTCTTCTTAGTTGAATTCCTTTCTACAGCGTAATTGAGAGATGATGTTACGCCGTAGCTTCTTCTAGTATATTAGGATTTGTTTATCTTTGCACGTTCTTTCCATTTTCCTCGTCTCTTTAGCTCCTATGCTCACTTGTAACCTGGATACAAAATATAAAGAAATCAAAGTATATATCAATTTAATAAGTAAAATACATGAGCATAATAGGGGGAAATTGACACTTTAATATCATGATTATTTGTTTATCTTTGCACTTTCTTTCCATTTTCCTCGTCTCTTTAGCTCCTATGCTAGAGTTTCATGAAGCCGAACACCTCACGAAAAGGGGAACAAACACTCACTCTCCGTATATTATAAGTGTCAATTTTCGGGGTGATCACTCATTGCATAGTCATAGTATGTATACTATCATAGGCTTGGCAGTGACAAAAAACTCCCCCACTAGAGCTAAGGTCGGAACAACCTTCGAAGGCAACATTGGGTGAACACGTATAAGGTTAATGGTGTAGTGTTGTTACTAACATGCTACAGCAAAAGCGACAAAGACATTAATATATGATCGGAACACCGGGCAAGACACCAATACCTGCTCGATTCCTTCACCTAAGAATGATTCATGACTAAAGGGTAGGAATAGACATGGTATTTCACAAAATGGGTGTAAAATGAAAAATAACAAGCAAATAGTATAAGCCTACAACTAAGTCATCACCATTTACCGTTCGCCCAAGGTCTAAACTTCGAAACGCAAGAACTGGATCATAGCAAGTAGATGTGCCATTAGAGGACGTCATTATGGGCACATAACTTGGTCTTCATGTTGGTGTAGAAACAATCACCAACTCATATCTTCAAATGCGACCGAAGTGGCCTCTTCGATGCTAAATCTTGATGAGCTTATAATCAAGGTGCTATACAAGGTGCACCATTTATTTAAACTATCTACACAAAGAATTTCACTTTTTTTTGAATCATAATTATATACATCCCCCCACTTGAGATGAACAATATATGAGGATTTGGGGGGGGGGATCTTCAAATGATCTTCAATGAATTAGTATTTGACGTAGGCGTGACACCTAAATTCTTCCACTTAGACCTCGAACTAGGGCAAAAAATGACTTCCCAATCATAGACTAGACGACACGGTAAGCTAAGGTGTATTGGTGTATCGAAACAATATATGAGGGTAAGAAACAAAAGGAATGGCTCAAAAGGGTGTACTAGGGGTATTGATGTGTATGAAAAGCTTTAAATTTATAATACTAGTTTCATCGATTTTAATAAACCAAACACACGGGTAAAGTATAACCCTCGTTGGTAGTACTAGATTAAGGTAAGACAAGGTCGTATCTACAGGGATTTAGTTCATTCGGATTAAGTATAAATAATTAGTAAAACAAGACAAATAACGATAACGGTAATATGAGGAATTCAAATATTAAAACAAATGATTGCTTGGATAGCTAAGATAATCAAGTAACAATGCTTATGTTTGATCTCAGTTTGATAAAGGAGCACAACTTATAAGAAAGCTATTTTCGTCAAAAGAGCAATTTCATAACTTATTGGTTCAATTCAAGATTCATATCTACCCATTAAGTGATTTCTCTTGAAATAGTATTTCATATCAAGTCTATATTATTACTGATTCTTCTAAGTGGATTTCTCCTTTCAAAGACTAGAAACGCAGACAAGTTCCTAGAATTGCGTTTAACAAGTTGGTTCTTTCGACCTATCCCAACATATTATATTCAACTAGTTTCAACAAATAAACATAATAAGACTAGAGATGAAATAGTTCACAATATAAACTTGAAATTGGTAGAGATCAAAACATAATCATAAGTCGCTTTATTATATTATCATATCCAAGCAATCACAAGAGGTTTAGCCTCTCATGGCTAATGAGTTCATAACAAGAAAAGTGAATAAATAGTAAACAAGAGACATACAGATTGGATTGATCAAATGATTACACAAGTGTCACAAGTAACCAAGAATTCGACACCTACAAGTATATAACACCCCCTGTTTTGATTCATTCACCCCAGTAAATGGCTTTGGATCACGTATTACTTCAGACCTTAACTTAGTGAAATTGGTTATAGAGTGGAGAGTTCAAATGCTTGCAAATGATCTCTTTTTATAGGCATTTTGATAGGCGAAGTACGGCGCACATGCTTTGTATGTGCGGCTCACTTTCTTATTTTCTTGGCGCCAAAGTTTCATAGATGCAAACGAAGTACGACGTACTTTATTTGTATGACCGGCGCACTTTTATAAAATATTCTATCTTGACTTCCTTTGACCGAGAGGTAAGTGCGGCGCACATGACGGGAAAACTGGCGCACTTGGCTTGCATGAAAAGCTAATCACGGAAGACTTCTTACTTTTTTACTTCAAGTGGCGAAATAGCAGGTTTTGAGATGTATCATACTCAGATCATCCGAGAGTGAACCTGCATTCATTTTATGCTATTAAGTACCAAAAGTTCATATCAAACGATCATAAAACATATAATATAATGCTCAAGGAATATATAATTAGAGCGTTATCAGGTATCTTGCACTAAAAATGAGTGCAACAAAAGGGTTTACACGGGGGTCGAGAAGTCGAGGTAACTCATCGCTAAACATACACATAAAAGGCTATTTGGGTGATAATCCTAAAACATTGCCTTCTAAAATTGTCCTTTCCAAATGTGTCTAGCACATTAGTAGTCTATGGTCTCAAAATGATGTAAAAGCCAAGTTCTAAATTCTACTAAACAACCGGCACACTCAATACTTAGGTGGAATTGGGGTAAGTCAATGGAAACGGATAAGGCTAAATCTCACCATGGGAATTCAAGGGTTAAAAGTGCTCGGCTAAGGTCTATTCTAGTTCAGTTAAGAGAAACATGTCAAAAGTTTTAAAAATGGCAAAATTTTCCAAAAAAAAAAACTAGAAAAATGAGGACAAAATAAAGTTCAAGATAATTCTACTCCCGTCCCCCACTTGAAATGTACAAAGTACCTTTTGTACTAAAAATTAAGTAAATGTGAATAGAAGGTAGAATTAGAGCGTGAACTTCCTTGAAATTTGCTCCATAAATGAAAGAAGGATTACGAGAAGTCTTCATGCCTTCAACTAGCCTCCATGAGCAAACTTCATATCCCTGAAATCATGACACTACCACAAGCATAAATCTATAAAAATGAAAATAAAAACAAGAAAAATCCTAACTCACTTTCATAGGAATCACAGTTGCATTTAGCTTATGCAACAAGCCTTTTAAACCACACTGTGTCCTAAGTTGACGAGTTTAGTCTCATGAGGGTTTACAGGGAATATACTCACAAAGTTCATTTAGTTACTACTACAAGTTTAGTATGTTTGAAAATATTTTGAGGAATACACCTTAGAGAGGTGTTACGGCGTAGTAATGGAATTGAGCTAGGCCGTAATTAGTACAAAACCTAGAGTTATTAGCTACAAATGGAGGGTTATGGCGTAGTCATAAGACTGAGTTACGCCGTAACTACTGATCCAAGAGCATCAATTTCTGCAATAAACAGATTCTCTCATTCCTCTATGCTCCAATTCCTGCAAAAATATAAAACAAACATACAAACCAACAAAAAAAAAAAAAGAAAGAAAGGGATAATACGGGTTGTCTCCCGTAAGAGCACTTTTGTTTATTAACGAATCTTTAAGTTAGACTCATTCCCACGGGTAATCAGGTGGGAGGATGACGAACTTGCCCGAGCTCATCCATTTCCTTCATTAAATTATGTCGTATCCAAGCGACATTCGTTGGAGTGTGTAGAATGTTTTAGCTTGAATAGGTGGTGGCTTGTTATAGGGTATTCCCAGCGATTTGCACCTACGTTGCTCGTAGGCTTCATCATCCGTATTCATAAACCCATCATACCTGATGAGGTGAAAAATGATCCGTTTTTAGGGGGTCATTTAAGCCCGGAATTGAATTTATTTGATCAAATATTGCCCTAAATCATTCCTTTTGTGATTTTAGGTACTTTTGGAGTGAATACTGGAAAAGGAAGCATTTTGGACATTTTTGGAGCATAAAAGTGAAGAAAACGGCAAACTCTTAATTTTCCTTGCTGGGAACAGTACCTAATGGCGTCACAAGGTTCTACATGACAGTGTCAAGAGTAAAACAAGAGGTGAAGTGGATAGAGTCCGTGACGATCCAAAGAGTTTTTACACTAGGGGCATGACGGCGTCACCATAAGCCGTCATGGTCACATTACATGTGACGTCCCAGAGAAATCTTGCACTTGACGACGTCAGATCTGGATCTAGGCAATCCGATATTACTATGGACGGAGAGTTGACGGCGTTAGACATTTCTTCTTGAAGCCGTCACGATGGAAAATCTATATATAGTTTTGTAATTTTCATTCATTAAGAGAGGACAATTAGAGGGATAACTTGGAGAAACCATAGCACGATTTTTACTGTTCTTTCAAGGGTTTTTACCCTTTGAAACCTTTCATGTTCAATTAAGATAAGTATCATTTCAATTCATTAAATATGTCTACATGTTGTTTGAATATATCTTACGCTTGTCTTGATCTTAACATGCTAGGCTAGATCTCTTGTGTGTTTGCTTAGATGTAGTGAAACCTAGATGTTGATTACGTGTATATTGATTGTTTCTAATTGTTATGGATGAATGATTTTGATGTTAGGCTTAAGAAATCTGGAAGACTTCCATAGGGTAAAATGCTTGAACGTCTTAGCAAACCTCTAACCAAAAAGCATATGTGTATGTATTGTGTGTAAGGCAAATAAAGAGGAAGGTCCCAACGTATATAGCAGTTATAGTCTAGGCACTAAATGCAACCTAGTTCTCTATAACCAAGGCTCTGGTACCAATCTGTAACACCCCCAAAATACCGCAGCGGAAGACTGTGTCATAGGGGTGCTACTTCATAATACAAAGTACAAGTTATAGAAAACGAACTCTAAATGAGACATTTTGAAAAGTTACCATTCGATTAATGAATTCAAAGTTACAAACATGAGATTCCAAAGTATGATACATAAATGTATACAAAATTTTGAATGGTAAATGATAAAAGCGTAAGTCTTCAGAATATGCAGCTTGACTCTAAGTTCCACGCACTAGCTATCGTCTTACTAACCTGAGATAAACATGCTAAAGTGTCAACACAATGGTTGGTGAGTTCATAGAGTTTGTCTTAAAATAGTTGAAAAGCCTTAAAGATTGTTCACACAGCAAAGGCATTGAGAATCCACTCAGTTGCAAGTCCCGCCATAAGAGACTTGCAACCTGTGTGTTCACAACCCACTGCTAATATATATGGTATAATAAACACATGTATAAGTTCATCAAAACAGTTTAGCAATTAGTCGTGAGTCTACACTTCATCTCCGAAGACCTCACTTGGGAGCCAATTCCCAAAGATAAAAGATTACTGGGAGCCACTTCCCAAAGACAACTGGGAGCCACTTCCCAAAGATAAGTACTAGCCAATAAATAGAATAACGCAATTAAGTATAACACAGTTATGTATGTACGCAATCAAGTATAATACAGTCACGTATAAACGTTTTGAGTATTTGTACAAGTAAGCAAGTAGTTGAGCATGTATCCCCCCCAAGAGTTAAAACAAGTACGAAAAGAGTAGGGGCTATGACTCACCTTAAGTCTATGTAGTGAGTAATGAAAATGGTAGTCGAATCGCGAAAGTCTCTAAGAGCAGCCTATAATAGAACGTTGTGACTTAGGTTTGGAGTAACATCTAAGAATACGACAAATTGCCTATATATGTCTTGCATAATGTTCATGATGTAGTACTTAGTATATAATGTAAGTCGTTGAATATAAGTGGTCTATGAAACATGTATAGGTTGTAAATCTCTTACTACCGTTCGGGCCGACATAATTCAGAAGTCATAGAGTAAACGTTCGAGGAGCCAGGACACTTTAACTCGTAAATCCACAACTCGTCTCGACGGCTTACTCAATGAACTCCTCACATGAGGCTCCCTACTATTGTAGTATTTGATAACATATATATATATAAGCTTTTTGATCTTTAATAGTTATATGGTCTTTAGCCGTAGCTTTGCCGTGACCTTGGTCATTGTTACCATGATCTTGAGACTCAACCTTGGCTTTAGCCATGGTTGTGGTCTCGGCTTTAGGTCATTAGACCTCTTGGTCTCATCTAATTTTAATGATTATATAGTAACTTTGGTCTAAAAATGGGCTGTTAAGAATTTGAAGAAATTTATCACTCAGAAAGCGTTTTCAGGGTTCGAGCTTCTAAAATCCTGAACGAAAACGTCGTTCCGGAGAACTTTCATGTTTTAACTTTTTGATGAATCGGACCAGAAGTGGGACTTTCAAAATCATAATTTGATCAGAATGCTATTTAGGCAGATTTGCCGTTTTGGTTTCGCTAACTTCAAATGGTCATAACTTTTGACTCGTGTACTCGTTTTGGGTGATTCAAATTGCTATGTTTTCCTTGTTAAGTCCTCTTTAATAGTAAGTAAGTGTCAAATATCAAAGTTATACTATTGTGGTCGTGGTTTTTCATAAAAATCACTAGTTTGCTTGTTTAGTTGTCATAAGTTAACATATGTATACCAATACTTGTTTTATCCATTTTTAAACATCATGAACACAATACAAAGACCATATATAGCATGAAAGAAACATAATAAGCATGAAATGATATTGAGCAAGAAAGTGTATAAGGGTTTGCTTACAACTTTTGGCTTTCTAAAGAAAGGAAGTCAAGTATAGAACTAGGACACTAAACCTAAGCCTGTAAACCCTTCACCATAACTCTTGTAACCCTTGCTATCCTTGATATAACCCTTGTGAAAATCATTTAAATTCAGCCCTAGTAACCTTGTGTAGCTCCTAATTCAACCATGGAATCACCAAACAAACTTAAGAACTAGGTAGAGAATACTAAGACCTTAAACTTTGGTATGTAATTTGTAACTTGAAGATCAAAGATGATGAAGCTATGGAATTATGTTGGGAAGTTTTAAATGGTGATGAAAAGAATGAAGAGATGAGTTTCCTTTTATAGTGCAATTGAGGAGGTTAGCTAGTACTTACTTTTGGTTAAAATTGGAACACATGAAGTATAATGAACTAATGGTTAAAAACTAAACACATCTATGCATACTTGGTTGTTCTTAGACCACATACTTTCCTAGGCTTATTATCAAGCCACCAAGGCCACCATATACACGTTCATGGACAAGGGGAAGGGACTAGGTGGATGAATCTTGGCCTTATATAAGTTACGTAGTGAGTTTTGGTCCCGTTAATCGCTAACCGTAAGTTGTTAAGTCACGAAACGTAAAACCGGGTATCCTAAAAATATGAAACTTATAAATATGGTTAAACATGTCAATATAGTCCATAATAAAATATAAAATGAGTGGTAGGTTCTATCGGGTGCGAAAACCCTGCTAAAAACTGGAAACACGGGTCTAAAATGCGCAATTCGCGTAAAACGCTGAACTGAAAAACGTAAAATTCCGAAACTTTTGGAATTGTCCTAAAATGAGAGAAAATCATATTTCTATTGTTTATAATGTTTTATGGACATATCGGGATGCTAGAAGGACGTTTAAACCTAAAAGTAAATCTTGGACACGGCTTTGTGATTTTTGCAGAAATGATCCGACGAGCGTCAAACTCTCGGATTATCGTTAAAATAGTTTAACTTACGGGAATATGAAATAAAAATTTCTGAGATGAATAGTAAAGTGAATAGTAAAAGTGAATAGTGAAATTTTCGGGAATAAAAGTTAACCTGAAATTGCGAATTGTTACATCTATTTCTTCGTGTCTTTGTTTGTAACCTTTACCATCCAACATCATGGAAGGTGGTAATATCTTTGAACCCATCAACCCACCACAACAAAACCCACCACTATCAAACCAACCTTGAATGCCCCGAACCCTATGAGAGTATTCCCGTCCTAGCCACCAAGGCTATCAAAACACTATTGAGCTCACCCAAGGAGCCAATGTGTCCCCCTTGCGATCCGACACCATCCGGTTGTTGCAAAGCGGATGTGCATTCCATGGACTTCGTTCCAAAGATCCTAATCAACATCTCAAGGACTTCCTTAAAATCGTAGATTCCATAGACCTTGATGTTACAACTAGAGAGTCGACCCGATTACGTCTATTCCAATTCTCTCTACGTGATCAAGCTAGTCAATGGCTTGAGCGTTTACCCGCGAGATCCATCACCTCATGGGATGATCTCACCACTCATTTCCTTGCTTAATTTTTCCCACCGGGGAGAACTACCAAGCTTAGAAATGATATCTTGATGTTCCAACAACGTCAAGGTGAAACTCTATATGAAGCATGGACTCGTTTCAAGGACTTACTCCAAAAAGTCCCTCATCATGGCATAGATCGTTGGCTCAAAGTGCAAATCTTCTATGACCATATCGATCTCTCCACAAGGCGAGCCATTGACCAATCGGCTGGTGGTAAGCTACGTGATCTAAGTGCGGAAGAATCATGGGAACTCATAGCAGATCTTGCTCTCTATGACAACGAAAGTTGGAATGATCCCCGTGATTTGAACAAAACAGTCAAGGCAATATCTTTGCCTTCGAACAATTCTAGCACTCCCGACCGTAGGATCATGGAACTTGAAGACCAAGTCAAGTTTCTCATGAAATCTTACGAAGCTCCTAAGCCTTCAAGCCAAGTGAACAAAATCACTTCTGCGTTTAGATTGTGTAATGGCCCTCATGAAACTCATAACTGCATAGAGCTTCCAAAACATGCTTATAAGGAATTCACATTGTCACACGTTGATCGAGTTCCTCAAAACTTTGACGAGGCCTATGAGGCATGGAAGGATAAACCTAATTTTAGAGGATATCAAACTCGGAGCGTATCTTTCAATGATTCCCCTCCACTCGAATGGTCCGAGCATTTTCCATCATAAAGCACTCCTAGGCAAAGCTATGAAGATGTCTTGCGAAAGTTCATTCTCTCTCAAGAATTACAGATCTCCACGCTCGAGACCAGATTTAGACAACAACAAGCCGATATGAATAACAAGATTTGTAATCTGTTAACTGCTATTAAAGAGCATGCTGTTAATAAATCAATTCAGGCTGAAGAGGCCAAATCTGTTACAGTCATGAATCAGCCAACCTCCCCTGTGAAAATAAAAAGTCCTAGTAAACTCTTTAAACATCTGTCCCCAAAGGTAAAGGACGTGAGGGACCCTGTTAACCCCCTAGGACCAATCCATTTTATGAATACTATCACCACAATATCTGCTCCTACACCTGACCAGAGTCAACAACCAACTGGAAATAAGGGTCATGAAGTTAAGGATGAAACGTCAGAGCTAGACCGTGAATTGGCCAAGAGCCCTGCCAACTCGTTCGAGGACTCCGTCACACGAGAGTTAGGCAAATTGGATAAAGCAAAAGAGAGACTAAAAAAGCATATGAAGAATCCAACAATTTTGGGTAAATCTATTATAGAGGAACCCGAGAAAAATTTGGTGGATATGACTAAAAGGAGTAGTGATAGGATTGAGGGAAGCAACTCTAAAGTTTTCAAGATTTCCTAAACTACTAGGAAGAAGCTCTTAACCGATACTCATATAGATCCTAACCTCCCTGTAAACATAATCCCCCTTTCCCATTACAACGAAGCCTTCCCTGAACGTACATTGCATGAAGGAATCGATAACGCTGGAATTATAAAAAATCTATCAGTTATGACTGGAGAATTCGTCTATAACATTGACCTCACCGTAGTCGATGATATAGACTCAATGACCAATCTAACATTAACCAACCATGTTCTCGGTAAACCATTTGTCGATGAATCGGGAGTAATCCTTGATGAGAAGGAAGGTAGTGCCTTATTCATCAATGGCGTCAGGAAGTAAATTTTTCGGAGGGGTAATGAGGAGGTGTACGAGTACCGTCCATCACTGGAAGGGAATATATATGGATCAAGGGATGGAGGATCGGGGAGGATAAGTCGGTGTGATCCGAATAACCTCAAAATCCCTTGTATGATCGGTCATAAGTATTTCGATAATGTCTACATTAACGTGTTCCTACCTAAGAATTTTATGTCCCTATTCCACTATAACAATATCTGCAGATGGGGAATGATTTATAAAGGAGAAAATGTTGTTGGTAGAGATCATGAAATCCAGGTATTCGTAGGAAATATGGCATTCACAATGGAATTTACGATCGTGGACAACATTGAGGACTATGTCGACCCAAGGTTGTCACAAGTTGTTTTCGGAGCGCCTTTTTGTGAAATCACTAATTTAATGGTTGACGAACGTAACGGAATCATGACCTTCGTTGATGGAATTAGGAGGGTGTCATACCAAACGCCATAGAAGAGGAAGGACGTCAAAGGAATCAATTGTGACGAGCTTGATAAGCTAGGTTCTCAACTTATCTTATGTCATGAAGATGTTCGGAGAGGATGTAAGAACACTTCTGATTTATCATGTGGATTCTTTAAGGATGTTAGTAAACTTGGGTCCAAGTATCGGGAAGATGTCTTTGAGTTTGAAGACCCAAAATACCTGCACCATGAAAGCGATACTGAGATAGGAGATGACCTAGAGAATGAAACCTACGATGAGCTCACGTAACCACCCCATGACCTTGAGTCTAGCTACAAGACTCGTAAATAATGAAAAGCGCTTCTTGGGAGGCAACCCATGCCATGTGTGATTTTTATTTGTTTGATTGTTATTTGTTTCCGTATGCATGCTGTAGTTTTATTGTTGGTAGATCATGTTTCAACTAAAATGGTGAAAATACTTTATTTTGTTGTTTGACTTCGTCTTAACTTCATACAAAGGTATTTCGCAAAAGATAATTGTAAGGGGAAACCCCAAATATGTTTTTAAGAAACAAAATTGATCATGATTCTCCACAATATTAAATGGACATGTATATTCGTATTTGTTAGAGTCAAATGCTTGTATCGAGTCATAATGATGTTTTGTAGGATTTTCCAGGAAGTAGGACATAAGTTTTTCCAGAAATTTTCCGAAAACTTAACGTAAAGATTTCTGCAGGTCACTTCTGACGGCGTCATGAGTTTACTCTTGACGGCGTCATGTGTAAAATTCTAGAAATTTTGCTAGTTTTGTTTTTCTAACGGAGTCTTAAAGTTTTTGTTAATTCTTTAGTTTTATAAACTCCAGGAAATCTGCAAACATTCATTCCACAAGCATTATATCTTACATTGTTTTCTAGGACTTGTTAGTATATATAGATTGCCGCCGATTTTAGACGAGGTTGCCTTGTTTGTTTTCTCAGGTTTAACAGGTTATGTATGACAAGAAGATGATTTATTTTTCTTGAAGGGAAGCTTTGATTGTTCATTTTCTTGGAGTACGATCTAACCTTGTTACCACACTATCCACACCGAACGAATCAGGGGAGTATTTGATTTCATTCTTTTACCTATTTCACTTTTACATTCTTTAATTGAATAATGGGGACAATGTTCATCCTAAGTGTTAGGGGAGGGTAAATGATGATACCTTATAGGATACACTTTCACTTGAGTTTGTTTGTTTGATGGTAGGTGTGTAATAAAACTATGAGAAATACTTGTTAGTATAATTTTAGCGCTAAATTTAAATTTTTTTACAACATTTAGGAGTGAAACTTTAGCCTTAGCAAGCGTCTCATGGATAGGAGTCGTATGACTAGCACGAAACCGTACCATTCAGAAAAATTTTCCACCCAAATATGTGAGGTTCGCCTTTAGATTTGATAGGAAAAGCATTTACTATTAGTGCTTATGAGTGTACCGGTAGCATTTAGATTCTAGAACTTGCGTTAGTGATGCATCCCGAGACCGCTAGTGAGACTACATTCGTGTCGTAGGATTTACTACATGATAAGAGGCATTAGGATCACCCTTGTGTTAAACCCGTATCATAATTACTTGACCGTCTAAGTCATATTACTTGGCTAGTAAAGTCAACTAATTTTTTCCACACCCTTAGCGTTGTACTCATTTTTAGTACAAGAAACCCCTAGTACACCCCTCCGAGCCTATCTTTTCATTTCTAACTTTAAGCATTTTACTTAAATGAAGAATTTGTTACAACCCACTGAAATGTACACCCAAATCGCCTTAGCCTTCCGTGTATGCACTCATCTTTAGTGCATTATTGTTATTTGTTTAAACCCTTAGTTAATTATTTAATTGATTACATGGTTGCTAAGTCGAGTCATATCTTGTACATATTGTTTTGGGACAATTGGGACTCATGGGTAAAGTACTAATGTTATGGAGTAATGGGGAAGAACATTATATATTACCCCCATATGTCCATTAATCTTAAAAGTACTCCAAGTGTTTTGATTATCATAATTCGAGTCATTAGATTAGTTTATTGTAAAGTATGTAAAATTTCAAGTGTAAGGGGAATGTTCATTCCCTATGATGTATTATTTTGGATGGTAGGGTAAGAGTGTATGAAAAAAAAAATTAAAAAGAAAAAAGAAAAAAAAAAGAAAAAGAGAAAAAACATACGGACTACCATCCCGTTTCATTCTATGTTTATTTTATGTTTTTGTTATTTTTGTTTTATTAGCTTAAGTCGAGTCTAGTCTTGGCTTAGCAACGCCATATTGTACATGTAATTAACCAAGATTATTAACTCACCACCTGTAAAGATTGCCTTTATCCAACAAAATTGTGTATTCCATA
The DNA here is from genome assembly GCA_030686995.1 of Artemisia argyi. NCBI lineage: Eukaryota > Viridiplantae > Streptophyta > Magnoliopsida > Asterales > Asteraceae > Artemisia > Artemisia argyi. The sequence goes on from CM060679.1 coordinate 104,732,742, forward strand.
TCCCTACACCTAACGTTATAACCCTTTAAAAGACCTCTTTGATAGTTTATCCAAGGTGCTTACGCCATGTGGTGGAGGTTTGATCCTTTCCCAAGCCTGTGATAATCTATTTTGTTATGACAGGTAGTGAGAGATGTTTTCCATTTCCATATTGTGATATATACTTTATTACACCCGAGAGATGTGAGTATCTAAACACTATTTGTGAGGTGCTAGTGTATGACCTCCGTGCTTGCCTTTGGTCTTTAGTGGAACGATTGTTTGTTGTAATTACTTTTATATTAGTGTTAAATGACCCCTAACTTGTATTTTGATTAGAATAAAAGCGCATTTGCTTGAGGACAAGCAAATCTCAAGTGTAAAGGTATATGATGAGGCAAAAAATGATCCATTTTTAGGGGGTCATTTAGGCCCGGAATTGAATTTATTTGATCAAGTATTGCCCTAAATCGTTCCTTTTGTGATTTTAGGTACTTTTGGAGTGAATTCTGGAAAAGGAAGCATTTTGGACGTTTTTGGAGCATAAAAGTGAAGAAAACAGCAAAGTCTTAATTTTCCTTGCTGGGAACAGTACCTGACGGCGTCACAAGGTTCTACATGACGGCGTCAAGAGTAAAACAAGAGGTGAAGTGGATAGAGTCAGTGACGATCCATAGAGTTTTTACACTAGGGGCATGACAGCGTCACCATAGGCCGTCATGGTCCCATTACATATGACGGCCCAGAGAAATCTTGCACTTGACGATGTCAGATCTAGATCTAGGCAATCCGATATTACTATGGGCGGCGAGTTGACGGCGTCAGACATTTCTTCTTGACGCCGTCACGATGGAAAATCTATATATAGTTTTGTAATTTTCATTCATTAAGAGAGGACAATTAGAGGGATAACTTGGAGAAACCCTAGCACGATTTTTACTGTTCTTTCAAGGGTTTTTACCCTTTGAAACCTTTCATGTTCAATTAAGATAAGTATCATTTCAATTCAATCAATATGTCTATGTGTTGTTTGAATATATCTTACGCTTGTCTTGATCTTAACATGCTAGGCTAGATCTCTTGTGTATTTGCTTAGATGTAGTGAAACCTAGATGTTGATTATGGGTTGAGTGCTTGTTTATAATTGTTACGGATGAATGATTTCGATGTTAGGCTTAAGAAAACTGGCAGACTACCGTAGGGTAACATGCTTGAACGTCTTAAGAAACATGAACCAATGCGTACTAGGTTTCTATGGTTGTATTTAATGCATGAGCGAATTCTAATGATCCCATGTTAGGAGCTTCTTGCAGGCTCGACATAGGAGTGAAGTGGGAGCTTATAGAGTTGGGGAAGTACGTACGCCACCCCACAAATGGTATTAAGGAATATAACCCGTCATCCACGCAATTGTAACAAACTATCAACCTGTAAAAGATATATAGGGAGTAATGAAATCGAAGTAAACACAATTTTACCATTTATTGTTCACACCACACTAGTTTAATTAGTTTTATTGACATTTTTGTTATGTTATTTTGATTGCATCTTAGTTATTGGGTTAGTTGACTAGCAATTAATTCCGCCCACTCTTCCAAAAACCCCGAGATTTTAATTGCTTTTATAAAAATATAAAAATACAAAAAGAATCATCCCTCACCTCTAGACCTAGTTTTTAGGCTTTCTAATCCTAGCGACACTATTCCTGAGTTGAACGATCAATCCCCCGGTACTTGTCACTATACTATACTACAACGATCAGGTACACTGCCTGGTGGGGGTTGTAAGCTTCTCGAGATCCATCAAGAGGTAAAGCCTGGTGCAATTCCCACACATCAATACCCTTGCAAATCAATGTGTCTACTATTTCTTCAAGATCATCATCGTTGGATTCCGTCCCCTTATACCAATCTTCATCAAGCTTATCTTCAATTAAATTGAAGATTTGCTGATCTCTATCTAAACTTGGAATTTTCTCGCAAGCTTGCCCTTTATCTTCATCTGAATTCTCTTCCTCGTCAATACTTTTCATATGTTCTTGCCAAATTTTCTCCTTATTCAAGCAGTCAACCTCACCATACTTGATTTTTACCCAATCATTGAAACTTAATCTATTGACCCACAGTAATTCGCATCTCTCACTATCATTAGTGGACCTCCAGTGGTAGGATATATTTCCAATCCATTCCTCTCTACTTCCACCATTGCACTCATCTCCATTGGGATCACATGAGGCCCAAAAAGATTCCCTGTTGTTATTACTGATCCTGATTCTCTTGCACCAATGTTCTTTACCTAACTCTTTTCTATGGTCATCTTCTCTCTGTAGGTTTTTAGTTTTGTTATCAGGGAATAGGACATCATTGGTGACGTGATTTACTTCTTCCCAAATCTCCATTTTCTTTTCTACGCTAAGTTTACCGTAAATGATTTGTACTCATTCGTCGAAAGTTATAGTTCCTTTCCATTTCAGACTTTTCCTGAATTGATCAAGAGTCATTGTCCACAGGTGCTTATTATCTTTCAATCTTTTTTTATTGCCACCCGCGTCACAAAGCTCTTTACTCGGGTCGCTTGAAGCACAAATGGGATGGACACATACTGATGGTATCTTATTTCAAGCACAAATGGAACTCTAGGTGGTTTCTTGTGTTTTACGAATTCAGCTCTGGGGTTACTAGTTATAATCTTGAGCTCTTTGTTTTTCACCGTAGCGACACATTTTTCCTCAGGTTTGTTGGTAGGCCGTAGTTGTATAGGGATGTTATGGCGTAACTCGGTTTTGTTATGCAACGATTCCTCGGGAATAATGTCTAAACGTTCTTCGTCAATTTGTACCGCCACACAAACCTTAGCCTTCTCTAATATAATCTGTTCCTGCACATCTTTAGATAATAGTTCGATTTTTTCCTCGAGGTTCTTTGAGGTCTCATCATGAGATTTTAGATTAGCTTGAGTTCCCTCCTGAAATTTTTTTGGCCAATGTTCTCTTTCAGTCTCTCTCATAGCCGATTCTTCCAAGAACTTGCTGATAGTTTCTTCAAGAGTGGGTCTTCTTTCACCATAGGGTGGTCTATTGGTAAATCCGGAATTGAATCCCTGTGTTCCCATGCGATATCCGTTATTGTTTCCCTGAAAGGGCCTTCCGTCCCCATACTTGACCTCCTCAACTTTTTTCTCATCATCGTTTAATGGGCAATCCTTAGCAAGGTGAGCTCTTTCACAAATATCACAACCAACTTGGATGGCGTGAATGCTTTCCTTGAGTTTCTTCATTTCCCTGCCTAGATTCTCAAGTTTGTTAATAAAAGTGTTAATACCTTCCAACCCTGCTACATTACTTCTGGTACTACCTCCATCATGCCACTTTTGAGAGTGGTCGGCCATGTCTTGAATCATATCAAGGGCTTGAGCAGGAGTCATTCCTGGAATAGGTCCTTGGGAGTTGATCATCTGCCTTGTTGCAATGTTAATGGCCTTGTAAAATAGGTTTACCTTCTATTGGTTTGTTCAAGTCTTGTGTCGGGCACCTGTATAAAAGATCATTGTACCTGTCCCAAGCTTGGTACAATGTTTTGTCAGCTTCTTGTCTGAATTTATGAATCTCCTTTAACTGCTTTGCCATCCGAGAGTAAGGGTAAAAGCGTTGAATAAAGGTCTTTTTAAGGAGATTCCAAGTGCTGATGGTTCCGGATGGCAACCTATCAACCCATCTTCTAGCGGCTCCAGCGAGTGTCATATGGAGTACTCGGAGCATGATTGCATCATGAGAAACACCTGGAATATTAATGAGGTGTAACACCCCCAGTTTTGGAAACATGCAGCAGAAATTAGATTGGGTGTTACTTCATAGCGCATAGTTTATTAGTAGAAAATGATTTTTCATTTTAGTCATTTTAAAGATCTATTATTCGAATATAAACACCAGAGTTTTAAAAGAGGTCCCCATTTGTCCCCAAAGTTTATTAAATCAGTTTTCAAATGATAGGAAAATTTATAGCCTTTATAAGTATCCGCGCTCCTCCGTGCCATCCTTGCTCATTATGGACCTGAGATAAACACATGATAAAAGTGTCAACACAAAGGTTGGTGAGTTCATAGAGTTTATAGTTTCGAATATCAATTTCCAAAATCAAAGAGTTTATGAGTCTACAGTAGTTATAATAACAATTGATTGTCAAATTAAAGTGTGAGTAAATCCATAATGTTCATAGCTTAAATCGTTGATTTATCAAAATCAGAAAATGAGTGATTTCCTTAATAATTCAAAAATAGTCCGTTGGTTTACCCTTCACTGGGTCAACACCAAAATAGTAGTTTGTTTGACCTAATCGGGTCAACACCAAAATAGTTTGTTCATTTGCCAGTTATTAGTAGTTTTTCATGCTATATAGTGAGCACAATCTCGGGGTTTGATAAAACAGTGGGCTACAACATTGTACGCCCTAAACATCAGTCATTGTAGTACTGTATCATGACTACAGTACTATCGTTCTATTGCTCTAAGCTCATGACACTCAACAATTAACAGGCATCAAAATTATCCATAATAATGATGTAAAACAATGGCCCTCAAGATAGGTATTTACCAGTAACTGTCACAACTCACCATTACAGGTCATTTACCATTTCAGGTTATTTTCCCAAACTTCGACTTTTTACTATTCATAAATCACTATTCATCAAAACACTATTCATCGTTTTACTATTCATCATTTTCGAGGTCAATTTGATATTCTGAGAAACATTTGGGAAATTTACTATTCACTGAACACTATTCATTTCGGAAAAAGATTTCATCATTCACGTGCATTACTCATTTCATCGTAAATTTAGTTTACGGGTATTCAAATTCGCGTAACCGGATTGGTTTAGGTGCGAATTCATTTCATTAGTGCTAAGGACACTGCATACGGACTGGAGATAGTCTGCATTTCATCATAACAGCATTTTCATGTTATACCACTCTCAGGATTTTCAAATTTATATATTTGATACATTTAACGTTTTTACGTATAAGTATTTATAGTAAACGTTAACACCCGGTTTATACACGATGAATATATCTAAATATTCCCACAATGGTCCCGACATATTTTTATATCCATTTTAACATCATAAAAGTTATAACATTCAGTTACCCAGTATTTTGGAAATTTATTTTATTTATAACGTACGCTTATGAATATAACGACGGTTTTCGTGAAAACTAAACAATAATCACCCGATCACTCAGTAATTGTACCCAACATATTTTCAACGTATTTTTATCATTATTATGACTTTATTTTGTCCCGGTTAACTTCGTGAACATTTATTTCTATTAAACCCGTTACCCGATTTTAACAAATAACACAAACTAACACCTAAACTACATAAGATTTCTAATTAAATCACAAGTACCCCTACCCCCCCCCCCCCCCTTTGCTCACCCTAACCGGCCACATGAACACCCCTTAACCTAATGCATTAACTTTCTATTACTATACTAATAAACCTCAAAAATACATACTTAAACTTAAACCAAGAATCATTCATACACTTTTAAGATAAGAAAAAAAAAACTATCTCATCTCTTTCTCTCTTACACCCCACGACCCAAACCTAAAATCAAGATCAAGTGAAGGTTTTTGAAAAGTTAAAGCACCAAAGTTGTTCATTTTACTTGCCTAATCAAGAATCATACAAGAAATATACAAGAAATCCAAGGTTTCTAGTCATTCAATCACCTCATATTTCAAAGTGAGTATACAAATTTATTTTCAAGTTTTCTTATAAGTAACACTTATATCTCATGGTAATCATGCTTAATTTCATGCTCATACTAGTTATACCACTTTATTTTGAAGACTTTTGAAACATACAAACCCCAGATTGTGATTTAGGTGTTCCCTTGTTAAATAAACTTGATTTCTAGTCATTAGGAACCCATGGCACCCTAAGAAGGTGTATGGTAGGATTAGATTAGTTTTGTGAAGTTTGCAAGAGTTTTGGTAGAGGTTGGAACTAGTTTTGAACCTTGGAAATGGATTTCTAACAAGTTTATAAACATGCTGTCCCATTTTGTTAATTTCTGGAAAATCAGTAAACACCAAGGAAACTTTGGAAAAATTTTTAGAAAATACTTTCAAAAACGAATCCGTTGGCGAAAGAACGGATTAAAAAGAGTTAATAACGAAGAAGTTATGATTTTTGCAAGATTGTTGATGAAAAGTATTTTTCTGAAAAATTGTTGATGTTGGACGTTTTTCGTTGGACAAAAAGAGGCTTTAGACATAACCCGGAGGAGCCGAGCTTTCCAAAATATATTACTACATACTAAGATGTAACCGTGGATATAAAGAACAAGTAAAACGAACATATAACGACGAAGATATTCACGTTTGAATATCGGCAAAACCCATTTTATTTTGACAGCTTTTAGTAAAATTGACATTAAAACTACTTAGTACTTTTAGAAGCTAGAAATAATACCAAGTACCAAATTTTATAACTAATGAAGTATTAGTTATTACAAGTATATTTTCATCATTTCAAGGCGTTATTTCAAGGATTTCAATCCGAGGATTTCAACACTAACATGGAAACATACGATATATATATAAGTATATATATTGCAACTAGCTTATTTTATTTTCTAATAGCAATATTTTTCCAAATTCTTGGATTATATATTTTGATAACACAAGTGTTTTTCCAAAGAGTAGAGTGGTATAGGATCATGAGCATGGACATTCATAACATCATTTGGTGATCTAAATGAGATCGTTCATCATTCATATTTGGTTGCGGCAGCTAACCGTTCATTGTTGTTCACTTCATATTATCATCAGTATCATCAGTTGAGGTGAGTTTTCATAGCCCCGTATACATTTTATATTGTTTTCAAATCCCACGGGGGAGAATACATTGCACCATTTTAGTACGAGCCCAAGTATCAAAACCTATGTACATAGCTTAAGTAGCTTGTCTGCCATGTGATAAGTCCCCTGTATCATCATGAACCGTTAATTTGCCGGTAAGCGAGAGTGAGTGGATAGATCTATTGAGGGTGACGCCTCCATCCGTGGTAGTGATTACCAACCGTAAGCGGATGCATTTCATGTCTTTTAGATTTGAGTGTTTGGCAGAACATTCAGGAGGGGCATAGTTTCATCAGTCATAGCTTCGGTGTCATGAGCTTAAGGTCTATTGTACTATTTTACGTGACTTTTGTCATGCACTTATACTTGTGGTGGCCGTACAAACATTACATTTCATAAACCTATGATTATTCACCAACATTCATGTTGACCGTTTTCGCAATGTATTTTCAGGTAACTAAGGCATCATCATATTACATGCATGGAGTCACATTAGGGTGTGCCAGGGATGACGCACTACATTTTGGATTTTTCATGCACTTGTGTAAATTATCGTTTGACATTTCCTGAACTTGTTTTCTATAAACGTTTCAACCTTTGGGGACCTATGTTTTGTAGCACTGGATGCTTTTATATAAATCAAATGATATGTATTTTCCAAACGACACTTTAGGTCGTTCAATATTTCCTTGTTATGGTGCTATGACAGTTACACCCCCAGGCATTCCATTCCGCTGCAAGTCAGGTAAATTGGGGGTGTGACAGATTGGTACCAGAGCCAAGGTTACAGTGAACTAGGATGCATCATGATAGGGTTTATGATGTATACGATCCCTAGACTATAACCACATTATCATAGCATCTCATCATTTCATCATAAGTGCATGTTCATTGTTTTAGGTGATTTCATTATACGAGTTATTTATTTTATTTCACCTTGATTATCATAGAACCATGTCTGCAAACCCAAATGTTGTCATACTGTACACCATCACAGACTCCGATGTTGAAGGCTCTATGTCTTCCACTGCCCGTTCACCACCACCTATTCCTCTTGTACCTGTGTTGCCATTCTCGGCATCAGGTGGGGAAACCGAGCCTTTTGAGGAGGATGAGACGGCTCCTACTTCTCATGTTTCCCCTATTGCACCACCCGAGAGTACCCGTGCACCCACAGACACATCATCCCCTGCTACCACTATTCCATCAGAACCTAGACTTATGTTTCCTAGTAGTAAGATCATTCGAGTTGCTAGGAAGAGTGTTTACCCTATTACATCTACCTTTAAGGTACCCACTATTCCTATGTTACCTACACCACCACCAGCCATACCTGCAACTGCATGCATATCTACTTCACTATTGCCACCTAGGAAGCGTGCGAGGTTTACTACACCAGATTCACCCACTACAGAGTCAGAATCAGCAGAACCACCACCAGTATACCATGTAGGGGAGTGTTCGAGAGCAGCTGCTGCTAGGGAGCCTACTGCTGCTAGGGAGCCTACTGTTGCTAGGGAGTCTACAGTTGCTAGTGAGCCTACTGTTGTTAGGGAGCCTACAAATGTTACATTAGAGGGTCAGCTAGGGGCTCATCAGGATCAGATTGATAGTTTGGACTATAGGGTTGATGAGGATATCACTCCTCGACTAGAGGCGGCTGAGGAGCAGATCGAGGGTTTACTTTTAGGTAGAGTTAGTATCGATGTGTCATATCATGGGCTTGAGGCACGACAGTTGGGACATCAGGAGATGATTGACCAGCTTAGAGGTGAGCTACCAGGGATTCGGAATAGAGCTCAGACTACACAGGAGGCTCAGGGAGAGCTGACACACCAGTTGGCTGTAGCACATGAGAGGTTGAAAGTGATGGAGCGCAGGGATGTTTCTTCTCAGTTACGAGTTCAGCATCTAGAGGAGATCGTGGTTGCGATGGATCGTGAGATTCGCCATCTGAGGGGAGAGCCTGGACCATCTAGAGCACCTGGAGGAGCATAGACATAGACTAGTATTGTATTAGCTTTTACTATTTCCTAGTCCCGAGGTGTGGGACATGGTTCAAGAACTTGTAGTCTTTTGGTTGTTGTACAAACAAATATATCAAGTGCGACTCTACTATGTTGGAAATGTTGTGCTATATATATATATATATATCGGTCCATGTAGGCCGAAATTTTCATGTATTATATTCATGTGTTGTGATTATATTTATGATGTTTCATGGTTGCTCTTTATGGTTAACGTATTTATTACAGGTTGTGGTTGTACTCGTACATGTCGTGGTTGTATTTATACTTGTTGTGGTTGTATATATACATGTTGTGGGCGTATATTTTTGTACGATGACTATTTCTATTATAGTTTTCTCATGGTTGTTGTCGATTATTATTTATCAGAAGTATGGCGCCAAAGAAAGCAAAGGCTACATCAGAAACACCCGCTATGACACAAGCAGCTATCCGCAAGTTGGTGAGGGATAGTATAGCAGAAGCTCTGGAGACTGAGAGAGCTGAAGTTGCTGCTAGGGCTGCTGAGGTTCCACCTACTACTGAAGTGGTTCAACCCACTACTAGGCGTGAATGTACTTGGAAGGATTTCAAGATCAGTGATCCTATCAAGTATAAGGGCACTGAGGGAGCGGTTGCTTTAATCCGCTGGTTTGAGAAGACTGAGAACGTTTTTCTCATGGGTGGTTGTCAGGAGGTTAACAAGGTAAAGTTTGCTACAGGTATGCTGCTGGATGAAGCCATGTCTTGGTGGAATTCGTATGCTCAGCCTATTGGTATGGAGAATGCCTACAAACTCACTTGGGCTGAATTCAAAAAGCTGATGACTAAGAAGTTTTGCCCTCGTACTGAGGTGCAAAAGTTAGAAACAGAATTCTACCAGTTAGTAACTAAAGGAGATGATATTGAGACTTATATCAGGAAGTTTCAGGAGTTGGCTACACTATGTCCAACTATGGTTCCGGACGCTGAGAAAAAGATGGAGAACTTTACTGGGGGATTACCCGAAAGCATCCGAGGGGATGTGATGTCTTTCGACCCACAAACAATGGAAGAGGCCATTCGTTTAAACTCAGAAACTTATGGTCCAAGTGTTGAAAGGAAAGTCTGCTGCAAACAACAACAATAACCGTTCGAACAATACCAACTACAACAACACTCGAAACAACAACAACTATAACAATAACCGAAACCGAAACTACCCCAATAACCAAAACAACAATAACAACAAGAGGAGGTTTGATAATAATCAAGGTGGAAATGCTAACCAACCAGCACCTAAGAGGCAGGAAGTGGCAAAGGTCTATGCTGCAGGACCAACAGAAGGAAAAGCATATATTGGAAAACTACCCAGGTGTAACAAATGTCGAACTCATCATAACCCTGGGAATTGTCCTAGAGCTTGTCAGAACTGTGGAAAAGTCGGTCATTGGACTAAGGACTGCAGAACTCCACGAGGAATAATTAATCAGAACCAACCAGGAGCATGTTATGGTTGTGGAGAGTTGGGTCATTTCCAGAACAATTGCCCAAAGAGGAATGATCAAAGAGCTGGAAATTAGGACGGAGTAGCTCGAGGAAGGGTTTATGTTATGGGAGGAGAAGATGCCCGTGAGGACCCGAATGTTGTTACGGGTACGTTCCTCGTTAATAATCGTTATGCATCCATTTTATTTTATTCTGGAGCGGATAGAAGTTTTGTTTCTATTACATTTGCACCTTTACTTAACATAGAACCAACTACCTTAGACATTCCCTACATTGTTGAATTAACCGATGGGTCTTTAGTTAACACCAACACCGTTATCCGTAGTTGCACCATCAATTTCCTAAATCACCCATTCAATATAGACCTTATGCCTGTAGAACTTGGAAGTTTTGACATCGTTATCGGTATGGATTGGTTGTCTCGACATCGTGCAAGGATCATTTGTGATGAGAAAGTTGTTCATCTTTCTTATGGAGGTGAAACTTTAGTTGTTCGCGGGGAGCGAAGTGGAACTAGACTCAGTATCATATCATGCATTAAAACCAAGAAGTACATAAAGAAGGGTTGTTATGCATTCTAGGCTCACATAACGAAAAAGAAGTCAGATGAGAAACGACTTGAAGATGTGCCAATTGTTAAGGAATTTCCAGAAGTTTTTCCGGAAGAATTACCAGGACTGCCACCTACACGTCAGGTTGAGTTTCAGATTGAGTTGGTGCCAGGAGCTGCACCAATTGCACGAGCACCATATAGACTTGCACCTTCTGAAATGCAAGAATTGTCTAACCAGTTACAAGAGCTTTTAGACAAAGGATTCATTAGACCGAGTTCCTCGCCTTGGGGAGCACCGGTTTTGTTTGTGAAGAAGACGGATGGATCTTTCAGAATGTGCATAGACTATCGTGAGCTGAATAAGTTAACGGTGAAGAATCGTTATCCACTACCTAGGATTGATGACTTGTTTGATCAGCTACAAGGTTCCTGTTTTTATTCCAAGATTGATTTAAGATCAGGTTACCATCAACTCAGAGTTCGGGAAGAAGATATCCCGAAGACAGCATTCAGAACACGTTATGGTCATTATGAGTTTCAAGTGATGCCTTTTGGATTAACGAATGCACCTGCGGTATTCATGGATCTCATGAACAGAGTGTGCAAACCATATCTTGATAGGTATGTGATTGTATTCATTGACGATATCCTGATTTATTCCAAGAGTAAGAAAGAGCATGAAACACCTCAGAACAATATTGGAACTACTCAAGAAGGAGCAATTGTATGCCAAATTTTCAAAGTGTGACTTTTGGATACAAAGAGTTCAATTTCTTTGCCATGTCATTGATAGCCAAGGATTACAAGTCGATCCAGCAAAGATTGAGGCAGTAAAGGATTGGGCTACGCCCAAGTCTCCTACAGAAATTCGTCAATTCTTAGGACTTGCAGGATATTACAGAAGGTTTATCGAAGGGTTTTCTAAGATAGCGAAGTCGCTGACTAAGCTGACACAAAAGAATCAGAAGTACGAGTGGGGAGAGAAACAAGAATCAGCATTTCAGTTATTGAAGCAGAAGCTTTGTAGTGCACCGATTTTGTCACTACCAGAAGGTATTGAGAACTTTGTGGTATATTGCGATGCTTCGCATAAAGGGCTTGGAGCTGTGCTAATGCAAAATGAGAAGGTGATAGCTTATGCATCTAGACAGCTTAAGACACACGAGAAGAATTACACTACACACGACTTGGAGTTGGGTGCTGTTGTTTTTGCACTCAAGATTTGGAGACACTACCTTTATGGTACTAAATGTGTAATTTTTACCGACCACAAGAGCTTACAGCATATACTTGATCAGAAGGAACTCAACATGAGACAACGTCGTTGGCTAGAATTGTTGAGTGATTACGATTGTGAAATCCGATATCACCCAGGAAAAGCAAATGTCGTAGCAGATGCACTTAGCAGAAAGGAACGACTCAAACCTTTGAGGGTCAGGTCATTAGGAATGACTATTATTTCACCATTACCATCAAAAATCTTAGAAGCTCAGATTGAGGCTCTCAAGGAGGAAAATCGGCCACAAGAGAAACTTTATGGTATGCCAGAAAACAAGAATGGTTTCGTTAGGAGAGCAGATGGAGTGTTATGCTTCAAGGATCGAAGTTGGATACCACTCTATGGTGGAGTACGAGATTTGACTATGCATGAATCACATAAGTCAAAGTACTCTATTCACCCAGGTTCTGACAAGATGTATCAGGATCTCAAAAAGCTGTATTGGTGGCCGAACATGAAAGCAGAAATAGCTACGTACGTCAGCAAATGCCTTACTTGTGCTAAAGTGAAAGCTGAGTACCAGAAACCATCAGGACTACTTCAACAACCAGAAATTCCACAATGGAAGTGGGAACGTATTACAATGGACTTTGTTACTAAATTACCCAAGACTTCAGGAGGTTACGATGCTATTTGGGTAATTGTTGATCGTCTTACTAAATCAACACATTTCATACCTATTAGAGAGACTTACTCCATGGAACAGCTTGCCAGACTTTATGTCAAGGAAATAGTCTCGAGGCATGGGGCACCAGTTTCTATCATTTCAGACAGGAATAGTCGTTTTACTTCAAACTTTTGGAGGTCATTACAAGATTCCTTTGGATCCAAGTTAGACATGAGCACTGCTTACCATCCACAGACTGATGGTCAGAGTGAGAGAACTATTCAGACACTGGAGGACATGCTGTGAGCGTGTGTGATTGACTTTGGGAATGGTTGGGCTAACCATTTGCCATTAATTGAGTTCTCTTATAACAACAGTTACCATTCAAGTATTAAAGCAGCACCATTTGAGGCACTTTATGGTCGTAAGTGTCGTTCCCCAGTTTGTTGGGCAGAAGTTGGAGAGGTACAATGCACAGGTCCAGAGATGGTTAGGGAAACAACAGAAAAGATAATACAGATTCGAGATAGGCTTGAAACAGGTAGAAGTCGACAGAAGAGTTACGCAGATGTTAGACGCAAACCATTGGAATTCCAGGTTGGGGACAAGGTCATGTTGAAGGTCTCACCCTGGAAAGGCGTGATACGATTTGGAAAGCATGGGAAGTTGAACCCGAGATACATTGGTCCATTTAAGATACTGGAAAGGATTGGTCCAGTAGCTTACAAGCTTGAACTACCATCAGAAATCAGCAACGTACATAACACTTTTCATGTCTTAAACCTCAAGAAATGCCTTTCAGATGAGTCTTCAGTTATACCATTAGAAGAGATTCAGCTAGATGACAAGCTTAACTTTGTGGAGGAACCAGTTGAAATCATGGACCGAGAGGTCAAACAGTTAAAGCAGAGTAGAATTCTGATCGTAAAGGTTTGCTGGAATTCTCGAAGAGGACCCGAGTTTACTTGGGAACGAGAGGACCAAATGCAACGCAAGTATCCACACCTTTTCACCAAACCTATTACCGAGACCAACACTAACTGAATTCAGGGACTGAATTCCTATTTGGGTGGGCGGATGTCACAACTCACCATTACAGGTCATTTACCATTTCAGGTCATTTTCCCAAACTTTGACTTTTTACTATTCATAAATCACTATTCATCAAAACACTATTCATCGTTTTACTATTCATCATTTTCTAGGTCAATTTGATATTCTGAGAAACATTTGGGAAATTTACTATTCACTGAACACTATTCATTTCGGAAAAAGATTTCATCATTCACGTGCATTACTCATTTCATCGTAAATTTAGTCTACGGGTATTCAAATTCGCGTAACCGGATTGGTTTAGGTGCGAATTCATTTCATTAGTGCTAAGGATACTGCATACGGACTGGAGATAGTCTGCATATCATCATAACAGCATTTTCATGTTATAACACTCCCTGGATTTTCAAATTTATATATTTGATACATTTAACGTTTTTACGTATAAGTATTTATAGTAAACGTTAACACCCGGTTTATACACGACGAATATATCTAAATATTCCCACAATGGTCCCGACATATTTTTATATCCATTTTAACATCATAAAAGTTATAACATTCAGTTACCCAGTATTTTGGAAATTTATTTTATTTATAACGTACGCTTATGAATATAACGACGGTTTTCGTGAAAACTAAACAATAATCACCCGATCACTCAGTAATTGTACCCAACATATTTTCAACATATTTTTATTATTATTATGACTTTATTTTGTCCCGGTTAACTTCGTGAACATTTATTTCTATTAAACCCGTTACCCGATTTTAACAAATAACACAAACTAACACCTAAACTACATAAGATTTCTAATTAAATCACAAGTACCCCTACCCCCCCCCCCCCCCTTTGCTCACCCTAACCGGCCACATGAACACCCCTTAACCTAATGCATTAACTTTCTATTACTATACTAATAAACCTCAAAAATACATACTTAAACTTAAACCAAGAATCATTCATACACTTTTAAGATAAGAAGAAAAACTATCTCATCTCTTTCTCTCTTACACCCCACGACCCAAACCCAAAATCAAGATCAAGTGAAGGTTTTTGAAAAGTTAAAGCACCAAAGTTGTTCATTTTACTTGCCTAATCAAGAATCATACAAGAAATATACAAGAAATCCAAGGTTTCTAGTCATTCAATCACCTCATATTTCAAAGTGAGTATACAAATTTATTTTCAAGTTTTCTTATAATTAACACTTATATCTCATGGTAATCATGCTTAATTTCATGCTCATACTAGTTATACCACTTTATTTTGAAGACTTTTGAAACATACAAACCCTAGATTGTGATTTAGGTGTTCCCTTGTTAAATAAACTTGATTTCTAGTCATTAGGAACCCATGGCACCCTAAGAAGGTGTATGGTAGGATTAGATTAGTTTTGTGAAGTTTGCAAGAGTTTTGGTAGAGGTTGGAACTAGTTTTGAACCTTGGAAATGGATTTCTAACAAGTTTATAAACATGCTGTCCCATTTTGTTAATTTCTGGAAAATCAGTAAACACCAAGGAAACTTTGGCAAAATTTTTAGAATATACTTTCAAAAACGAATCCGTAGGCGAAAGAACGGATTAAAAAGAGTTAATAACGAAGAAGTTATGATTTTTGCAAGATTGTTGATGAAAAGTATTTTTCTGAAAAATTGTTGCTGTTGGACGTTTTTCGTTGGACAAAAAGAGGCTTTAGACATAACCCGGAGGAGCCGAGCTTTCCAAAATATATTACTACATACTAAGACGTAAACGTGGATATAAAGAACAAGTAAAACGGACATATAACGACGAAGATATTCACGTTTGAATATCGGCAAAACCCATTTTATTTTGACAGCTTTTAGTAAAATTGACATTAAAACTACGTAGTACTTTTAGAAGCTAGAAATAATACCAAGTACCAAATTTTATAACTAATGAAGTACTAGTTATTACAAGTATATTTTCATCATTTCAAGGCGTTATTTCAAGGATTTCAATCCGAGGATTTCAACACTAACATGGAAACATACGATATATATATAAGTATATATATTGCAACTAGCTTATTTTATTTTCTAATAGCAATATTTTTCCAAATTCTTGGATTATATATTTTGATAACACAAGTGTTTTTCCAAAGAGTAGAGTGGTATAGGATCATGAGCATGGACATTCATAACATAATTTGGTGATCTAAATGAGATCGTTCATCATTCATATTAGGTTGCGGCAGCTAACCGTTCATTGTTGTTCACTTCATATTATCATCAGTATCATCAGTTGAGGTGAGTTTTCATAGCCCCGTATACATTTTATATTGTTTTCAAATCCCACGGGGGAGAATACATTGCACCATTTTAGTACGAGCCCAAGTATCAAAACCTATGTACATAGCTTAAGTAGCTTGTCTGCCATGTGATAAGTCCCCTGTATCATCATGAACCGTTAATTTGCCGGTAAGCGAGAGTGAGTGGATAGATCTATTGAGGGTGACGCCTCCATCCGTGGTAGTGATTACCAACCGTAAACGGATGCATTTCATGTCTTTTAGATTTGAGTGTTTGGCAGAACATTCAGGAGGGGCATAGTTTCATCAGTCATAGCTTCGGTGTCATGAGCTTAAGGTCTATTGTACTATTTTACGTGACTTTTGTCATGCACTTATACTTGTGGTGGCCGTACAAACATTACATTTCATAAACCTATGATTATTCACCAACATTCGTGTTGACCGTTTTCGCAATGTATTTTCAGGTAACTAAGGCATCATCATATTACATGCATGGAGTCACATTAGGGTGTGCCAGGGATGACGCACTACATTTTGGATTTTTCATGCACTTGTGTAAATTATCGTTTGACATTTCCTGAACTTGTTTTCTGTAAACGTTTCAACCTTTGGGGACCTATGTTTTGTAGCACTGGATGCTTTTATATAAATCAAACGATATGTATTTTCCAAACGACACTTTAGGTCGTTCAATATTTCCTTGTTATGGTGCTATGACAGTTACACCCCCAGGCATTCCATTCCGCTGCAGGTCAGGTAAATTGGGGTGTGACAGTAACCTATGAAATCAAATAGCGTGCATTTGATGGCTTTCCTCTAGCGACCAAATGGGGATTGTCAATCCCTAATAGATCTATCCACAACTACTTACGCTCACCCTTTGGGAGATTAAGGTGCATGTACGAGGGACATTTGGTAATAGGTAACTTAGGCAATAGAGATCAAATATAGCATACCATTGAAAAATAACTTGTAATCATGTCTATAGCAGATATCTCCTCATGAGATATAAAAATGTGTAATCTAGTAAAGTTTATATGAAATATAGTCATGTATTTAGTAAAAGAGTACTTGTAAAAGTAAAAACAGTAGTTAATCATGTATCTCCCCCAAAAACGTTTATAAACCATTGTAAAACAAGTAAGAGTAGGGGCTATGACTCACCTTGGAAGGTAGTGACGTAAGTAACACATCGGCGCCAAAGAGTATGGCCGAAAGAGTAACATAAGTGATGTCAAGAATTGGAGCATAATGATATTGAATTCGGCACGACCTAATGAATATGAGCTTGAGTACTCAATGCGTATGAGTTTTCAAAATATAATATGTCTTAGCTTTCGTGGAATATTTGTATTAGTGTTTGTAAAAGTTTAGTATCATCATTCGTGTGGTGGTTTGAATGTCATAGACTCAGACAAAACGCAAGCCAACGTATCAAACATAAAACAATCCGCTAATCCTTTTATACTTAGTTTAATACTATTAATCATATTGGCCTATTAAACGTTTAATGTCAGCCCAACACTTCCATGCCCAACAATATAATCCAAAAGATAATACTAGTATACAAGTAGCAGATTAATATATTCAACAACAACAATCAGTTTCAACATAAGCATAAGTCGACACCGCACATAAGTATTAAGCTAACTTCATATAGAGATCGAGATAAGCACATGTGTGAGATGATAAGCAGTTTAAAATAAGCAAACAGGTAGACACCAATAAAAATTAGCGGTTAAAATATTGTTCTGCCATAAGTAGTTCCTAAAATGAATTTATCCAAATAAGGGATCAAGCTAACTATAGCATGGTTCACAAAAGTCCGGGTCGAACTAAAATAAGCACACCAGATTTTATAAAAGGAATACCAAATAAGTAGTCCCCAAGCAAATTTAAACCAAGTTTCATCAATAAACACAAACGAGCCACAAAACATACAAGCCGTATCGTAAGTCCAACAAACAACACCCTTATCTGTTCTAGTTGTACTAAGGTAAAAAATAATCCAATTACAAGTTTAACACAACCACATCAGTTATCGAATAAAGAGTTCAACATAAGCCAAAAATTTCACATAAGCCGAATCATAAGCTTAAACGTTAAACATGTTTATACTCCACATTTTATGAATCCAACTTAAGCATAGTTAAGCAGTCTTAAAGTAAGCGACCATAATAAGTAATTTTTCTCAAAGTAAGTCATGCCAAAAATAAAAGTTTACGACAAACAAACACAACCCTATTGATGCAGAAAATAACCAGACAAACACACCCCATGTTGGGGCTGTTTCGCTGCCAACAAACGGCCGCTGTTGGAGCTGTTTTGCAGCAGCAAACGCACCCCTTTTGTGGAGAAAATCAGCAATGAAACACCCCCTGATGGGCTGAAAATATGCAGAACCAACATCCCTATACAGGTTCTCATTGAATCAATTCAAACAAATAATAAATAAGCTTATAAACAAGCCACAAAATAAGCACATCGAGTAAAACTAAGATTAAACCACCACCCACGATTTTTAACGATGATACCATTAATTACCAAACAACTTTTAATTTGTTTCAAATCTCTTATGTCTTTACATAATTTCAGTTTTATATTTGAATCACATAGAAACCAATAAAACTAAACTTGGTGGGTTTTGACATACCCACGAGAAGAAGGAGATGATGATGGACGTGGTTAGAGTGGAACACGACCGAGGGACGAGTGAGAAATGAAACCGAAACAACTTCAAAGCTTCCAAGCTTTAGAACCCGTCGTGTAGTTTCACCGAAATGTCTAAGAACTAGCAAGAATGACCCTTGGCACTTCCTTGTTCTCCTTTTCGCACAACAGATGCGCAACAAAGAAAGTGAAATGTTGGTTATGTTTGTGTGTTAGTAACCTGTCGATTGCATGCTTCCTTATATACACGAGTTGGTGCAATGAACAAGTGGTGAAATGGAGCAGAGATCATGTGGGTTTTTGGAGTGCATGTTCTTCGATTAGGAATTGTTGGAGGTGGAAGGTTGAGTCTGTGAGTGAACTGCCACCTTATATACTCCTGTTATGTCCAGACAAGTGGTGATATGGAGCAGGAATATTGCAAGAGTTGGAGTGTGAATGCTTATCAAAAGACACAAGTGTCGTGTGAATTTGTTCTATCCAATCATATCGAGACAAAGATGTTGGGGAAGTTTGTGTTTGCTTATAGGATTTGTTCAGTTCATAAGTCCTTAAACAAGGTATCTGAGCTATTGGGAAGCAAGGGAGGTGGTATGTAAGAGTTTGCAATGAAGTAACATGGTTTCTAGTCTCTTGTGCTTTCAGGTTTGTTTACTAGTGTCTAAACTTAGAAGCAAAGAAAATAAAAGGGTCAGTTTGGGTTTGTAGTTCTCAAAGGTCCACAAAATATTATATGTTTTGATTTGTATATATGTTGGTACATTAAGTGGGTAAGAGGGGAAGGAGACAAGAGTGTGGTCCAAGGATTGTATAAGTACTTGGAGTGTGTCATAGCTTTCGTAAGGAGTATCACCTGGTCCTAGCTAGTCCTAAGTGTCGATCACAACAAAAAAATGAAGAGGGGACCGGTTGGTTTTGTAGTAAAAGAATAATAGGGCACGTTGGGTTATGTTGGTCTTGTATTCCAAAGGGGTCTACGTCATGTTTTTACAGAAAATAGCCTTGGATTGCATTCTTGGTTTAAAATCTCGCGTGTCTAGACATAAAACATTATTTTGGACATCTTTCATGTTTTACGTTTTTCCTGATTCGGACCAGAAGGGCCTTATAATTGGGATTTAAATTCGTTACAGAAAGTTGGTGGTTCATTTGGATTCATATCAATTGGTTTTGGAGTGAATAATTCAATAAGTTTACAAGTTAGTAAAAAGTGTTGAAGGGTTTGCTTGTGTCAGATTTCATATAGTAAACGTGTAAGAGAAATGAAAACTAATATCATTCGTGTTTCCTTGTTGTGAGGACAATTGAGTCGTGAAATAATATTAAAATGTTGTTAAGAGATTTCGTGAAAGATTTGGCCAAAGTAAACAAGCATAAGCCGGTTATATTTAAATAAAAGTTATGAAGTTGGGCTTGAATTAGTTCATGATTTGGAATAACGGGTACGCATGCGAGTGTGATTTAAAGGATGTGAATTCATTTTACCACATCCCGTTTCATAACATAGTTGAGTAAAAGCAAAAAAAAATTATCCCGTAAAATGGATAGTTAAATGGCGACGATGGATTACTATTTAAAATTAAGAGGGGAAATTTACGGGATGTTATATTACCTACCCGTTAAACTGAATCCCGTCCCGGGATTCCAGTCTAAGGTAGTTGTCGGAAGACTTGTAATAAAACAGTAAAGGTGAGTGGAAGGGGTGAACAAATAGTCATTCCTAACGATCTAACTCCTGAGCGGTTTTAATTGTTCTTTCCAGCTTAACGTATCTGCTACTACATTAGCTTTTTCCTTGATAATAGCGGGTCTCATAGTCATAATTGCTGAGTTGTTCTACTAGTGACATTGTCTTATGTTCAATTCCTTTTGATTAACTTGACTTAAGAAACAATTCTATTTTGAATGAAGATTTTTATTTTAACATGTTTTGAAGATAAACATGGTTCACAATATCTTGTTTTGTGAACATCAAGATCTTCGCGGGTAACCTACCCGTTAAACAAGTTGGTTGTTAACAGATTTTTAATAATAAGAGTTTTCAAGTGGAAACTTGTTGAATGAAGAGAAAGTTGTTGAACTTCAGTTTTTGTAAAGAGAAACTTGTTAAATATAGTTTTAAGAAACAACACGGTATTTGGTTCCAAGCTTTTGTAGATGATGAATCTGTTTGTTCCTTAGCAATTCCATATCTTGAATTTTTATTAGAGAAATTTATAGATTTCGATGGATTTTAGGTGAAACAACGTAAAGTTGTGAAAGGTTCAGAGATCACTATATCACTCATAGTGTCCGAGAAGTACGAGAGACCATTGTAATAAAAGTAAGTATATGATTGAAGAAATGTGGTTGTGCCGTAATGCCGCAGAAGAAAATCGTGAGTCTTTGGCTGAAGTTTTAGTGCTTTATGAACTTTAATGATCCTTGATTTCATACGCATGCCCTTTCAGACACAATTAAGCCCAATTATTTATATTTCGTTATTTACATAGAGAAGCGTCCTAAACGATGTAAATAACGAAGTATAAACTTATGGTTCGGCGGTTTACAATTTCTTTATTTCAATAAAAAGGCGTCCCAATCCATTAAAATAAAGACATTGTAAATCATCCTACTTAAGAATTTCGGACTCAACACTCATACTAATCGACAAGGTTATCCAATGCGCATATTTTTCCAAGAGTACAAAAAGAGTATGTCATATGCATCTATAAAGATGAGAGCAAGATAATTAAGGAGGATTGGTATAGTACTCAGAACAGTTGGTAAGCATATATATCAATATATTAGAGTGTTGGTGTAGCATAACTATCTAGAAGTCACATAATCGTCTGGCGGATGGAAAGCACGGAGAGCGTAAGGCTATAAAATCTTTCATTTTGTAAAAATGGTTATAGTTCGCATCTAACTTAGACCCGTTTCGCTATAACTAAGGCTCTGAATACCAATATGTAACACCCCCAGTTTTGAAGACATACAACGGAAATTAGTTTGGGTGTTACTTCATAGCGCACAGTTTATTAGTAGAAAATGATTTGTCATTTTAGTCATTTTAAAGATCTATCATTCGAATATAAACACCAGAGTTTTAAAAGACGTCCCCGTTTGTCCCCAAATTTTATTAAATCAGTTTTCAAATGATAGCAAAATTTATAGCCTTTATAAGTATCCGTGCTCCTCCGTGCCATCCTTGCTCATTATCGACCTGAGATAAACACATGCTAAAAGTGTCAACACAAAGGTTGGTGAGTTCATAGAGTTTATAGTTTTGAATATCAATTTCCAAAATCAAAGAGTTTATGAGTCCACAGTAGTTATAATAACAATTGATTGTCAAATTAAAGTGTAAGTAAATCCATAATGTTCATAGCTTAAATTGTTTTTTTTTATCAAAAGCAGAAAATGAGTGATTTCCTTAATAATTCAAAAATAGTCCGTCGGTTTGCCCTTCACTGGGTCAACACCAAAATAGTAGTTTGTTTGACCTAATCGGGTCACCACCAAAATAGTTTGTTCGTTTGCCAATTATTAGTAGTTTTTCCTGCTATATAGTGAGCACAATCTCGGGGTTTGATAAAACAGTGGGCTACAGCATTGTACGCCCCAAACATCAGTCATTGTTGTACTGTATCATGACTACAGTACTATCGTTCTATTGCTCTAAGCTCATGACACTCAACGATTAACAGGCATCAAACTTATCCATAATAATGATGCAAAACAGTGGCCCTCAAGATAGGTATTTACCATTAACCTATGAAATCAAATAGCGTGCATTTGGTGGCTTTTCTCTAGCGACCAAATGGGGATTGTCAATCAGTAATAGATCTATCCACAACTACTTACGCTCACCCTTTGGGTGATTAAGGTGCATGAACGAGGGACTTTTGGTAATAGGTAACTTAGGTAATAGAGATCAAATATAGCATACCATTGAAAAATCACTTGTAATCATGTCTATAGCAGATATCTCCTCATGAGATATAAAAAAGTGTAATCTAGTAAAGTTTATATGAAATATAGTCATGTATTTAGTAGATGAGTACTTGTAAAAGTAAAAATAGTAGTTAAGCATGTACCTCCCCCAAAAACGTTTATAAACCATTGTAAAACAAGTAAGAGTAGGGGCTATGACTCACCTTGGAAGGTAGTGACGTAAGTAACACATCGGCGCCAAAGAGTATGGCCGAAAGAGTAACATAAGTGATGTCAAGAATTGGAGCATAATGATATTGAATTCGGCACGACCTAATGAATATGAGCTTGTCACAAATACGGTACACGATGAGTACTCAATGCATATGAGTTTTCAAAAGATAATATGTTTTAGTTTTCTTGGAATATTTGTATTAATGTTTTTAAAAGTTTAGTATCATCATTCGTGTGGTGGTTTGGATGTCCTAGACTCAGACAAAACGCAAGCCAACGTATAAAACATAAAATAGTAGCTAATCCTTTTATACTTAGTTTAATACAATTAATCATATTAGCCTATTAAACGTTTAATGTCAGCCCAACACTTCCATGCCCAACATTATAATCCAAAAGATAATACTAGTATACAAGTAGCAGATTAATATATTCAACAACAACAATCAGTTTCAACATAAGCATTAGTCGACACCGCACATAAGTATTAAGCTAACTTCATATAGAGATCGAGATAAGCACATGTGTGAGCTGATAAGCAGTTTAAAATAAGCAATCAGGTCGACACAAATATAAATTAGCAGTTAAAATATTGTTCTGCCAAAAGTAGTTCCTAAAATGAATTTAAACAAATAAGGGATCAAACTAAGTATAGCATGGTTCACAAAAGTATGGGTCGAACTAAAATAAGCACACCAGATTTTATAAATGGAATACCAAATAAGTAGTCCCCAAGCAAATTTAAACCAAGTTTCATCAATAAATACAAACGAGCCACAAAACATACAAGCCGTATTGTAAGTCCAACAAACAACACCCTTATCAGTTCTAGTTGTACTAAGGTCAAGAATAATCCAATTACAAGTTTAACACAACCACATCAGTTATTGAATAAAGAGTTCAACATAAGCCAAAAATTTCACATAAGCCGAATCATAAGCTTAAACGCTAAACATTTTTATATTCCACATTTTATGAATCCAACATAAGCATAGTTAAGCAGTTTTAAAGTAAGCGACCATAATAAGGAATTTTTCTCAAAGTAAGTCGTGCCAAAAATAAAAGTTTAAGACAAACAAACACAACCCTATTGATGCCGAAAATAACCAGACAAACACACCCCATCTTGGGGTTGTTTCATAGCCAACAAACGGCCGCTGTTGAAGCTGTTTTGCAGCAGCAAACGCACCCCATTTGTGCAGAAAATCAGTAATGAAACACCCCCTGGTAGGCTGAAAATATGCAGAACCAACATCCCTATACAGGTTCTCATTGAATCAATTCAAACAAATAATAAATAAGCTTATAAACAACGACAAAATAAGCACATCGAGTAAAACTAAGATTAAACCACCACCCACGAATTTTAACGATGATACCATTAATTACCAAACAACTTTTAATTTGTTTCAAATCTCTTAAGTCTTTACATAATTTCAGTTTTATATTTGAATCACAAAGAAACCAACAAAACTAAACTTGGTGGGTTTCGACATACCCACGAGAAGAAGGAGATGATGATGGACGTGGTTAGAGTGGAACACGACCGAGGGACGAGCAAGAAACGAAACTGAAACAACTTCAAAGCCTCCAAGCTTTAGAACCCGTCGTGTAGTTACACCGAAATGTCTAAGAACTAGCAAGAATGACCCTTGGCACTTCCTTGTTCTCCTTTTCGCACAACAGATGCGCTACAAAGAAAGTGAAATGTTGGTTGTGTTTGTGTGTTAGTAACCTGTCGATTGCATGCTTCCTTATATACACGAGTTGGTGCAATGAACAAGTGGTGAAATGGAGCAGAGATCATGTGGGTTTTTGGAGTGCATGTTCTTCGATTAGGAATTGTTGGAGGTGGAAGGTTGAGTCTGTGAGTGAACTGCCACCTTATATACTCCTGTTATGTCTAGACAAGTGGTGATATGGAGCAGGAATATTGCAAGAGTTGGAGTGTGAATGCTTATCAAAAGACACTAGTGTCGTGTGAATTTTTTCTATCCAATCATAACGAGACAAAGAGGTTGGGGAAGTTTGTGTTTGCTTATAGGATTTGTTCAGTTCATAAGTCCTTAAACAAGGTATCTCAGCGATTGGGAAGCAAGGGAGGTGGTGTATAAGAGTTTGTAAGGAAGTAACATGGTTTTTAGTCTCTTGTCCTTTCAGGTTTGTTTACTAGTGTCTAAACTTAGAAGCAAAGAAAATAAAAGGGTCGGTTTGGGTTTGTAGTTCTCAAAGGTCCACAAAATATTTTATGCTTTGATTTGTATATATATAGGTACGTTAAGTGGGTAAGAGGGGAAGGAGACAAGAGTGTGGTCCAAGGTGTGTGTAAGTACTTGGAGTGTGTCATAGCTTTTGTAAGGAGTATCACCTGGTCCTAGCTTGTCGTAAGTGTCGATCACAACAAAAAAATGAAGAGGGGACCGGTTGGTTTTGTAGTAAAAGAATAATAGGGCACGTTGGGTTATATTGGTCTTGTATTCCAAATGGGTCTACGTCATGTTTTTACATAAAACAGCCTTGGATTGCATTTTTGGTTTAAAATCTCGCGTTTCAAGACATAAAACATTATTTCAGACATCTTTTGTGTTTTACGTTTTTCCTGATTCGGAGCAGAAGGGCCTTATAATTGGGATTTAAAGTCGTTACAGAAAGTTGGTGGTTCATTTGGATTCATATCAATTGGTTTTGGAGTGAATAATTCAATAAGTTTACAAGTTAGTAAAAAGTGTTGAAGGGTTTGCTTGTGTCAGATTTCATATAGTAAACGTGTAAGAGAAATGAAAACTTATATCATTCGTGTTTCCTTGTTGTGAGGACAATTGAGTCGTGAAATAATATTAATATGTTGTTAAGAGATTTAGTGAAAGATTTGGCCAAAGTAAACAAGCATAAGCCGGTTATATTTAAATAAAAGTTATGAAGTTGGGCTTGAATAAGTTCATGATTTGGAATAAAGGGTACGCATGCGAGTGTGATTTAAAGGATGTGAATTAATGTTACAACATCCCGTTTCGTAACATAGTTGAATAAAAGCAAAAAAAATTTAGCCCGTAAAATCGATAGTTAAATGGTGACGATAGATTACTATTTAAAATTAAGAGGGGAAATTTACGAGATGTTATATTACCTACCCGTTAAACTGAATCCCGTCCAGGGATTCCAGTCTAAGGTAGTTGTCGGAAGACTTGTAATAAAACAGTAAAGGTGAGTGGAAGGGGTGAAAAAATAGTCATTCCTAACGATCTAACTCCTGAGCGGTTTTAATTGTTCTTTCCAGCTTAACATATCTGCTACTACATTAGCTTTTTTCTTGATGATAGCGGGTCTCATAGTCATAATTGATGAGTTGTTCTACTAGTGACGTTGTCTTATGTTCAATTCCTTTTGATTAACTTGACTTAAGAAACAATTCTATTTTGAATGAAGATTTTTATTTTAACATGTTTTGAAGATAAACATGGTTCACAATATCTTGTTTTGTGAACATCAAGATCTTCGCGGGTAACCTACCCGTTAAACAAGTTGGTTGTTAACAGATTTTTAATAATAAGAGTTTTCAAGTGGAAACTTGTTGAATGTAGAGAAAGTTGCTGAACTTCAGTTTTAGTAAAGAGAAACTTATTAAATATAATTTTAATTAACAACACGGTATTTGGTTCCAAGATTTTGTAGATGATGAATCTGTTTGTTCCTTAGCAATTCCATATCTTTAATTTTTATTAGAGAAATTTATAGATTTCGATGGATTTTAGGTGAAACAACGTAAAGTTGTGAAAGGTTCGGAGATCACTATATCGCTCACAGTGTCGGAGAAGTAAGAGAGACCATTGTAATCACATACAATGTCTTGAAGAGGTTTCATAAAACGCCAGAATGTAAAAGTAAGTACATGATTGAAGAAATGTGGTTGTGCCGTAATGCCGCAGAAGAAAATCGTGAGTCTTTGGCTGAAGTTTTAGTGCTTTATGAACTTTAATGATCCTTGATTTCATACGCATGCCATTTCAGATACAATTAAGCCCACTTATTTATATTTTGTTATTTACATAGAGAAGCGTCCTAAACAATGTAAATAACGAAGTATAAACTTATGGTTTGGCGGTTTACAATTTCTTTATTTCAATAAAAAGGCATCCCAATCCATTCAAATAAAGACATTGTAAATCATCCTACTTAAGAATTTCTGACTCAACACTCATACTAATTGACAAGGTTATCTAATGCGCAGATTTTTCCAAGAGTACAAAAAGAGTATGTCATATGAATCTATAAAGATGAGAGCGAGATAATTAAGGAGGATTGGTATAGTACTCAGAACAGTTGGTAAGCATATATATCAATATATTAGAGTGTTGGTGTAGCATAACTATCTAGAAGTCACATAATCGTCTGGCGGATGGAAAGCACGGAGAGCGTAAGGCTATAAAATGTTTCGTTTTGTAAAAATGGTTATAGTTTGGATCTAACTTAGACCCGTTTCGCTATAACTAAGGCTCTGAATACCAATATGTAACACCCCCAGTTTTGAAAACATGCAGCGGAAATTAGATTTGGTGTTACTTCATAGTGCACAGTTTATTAGTAGAAAATGATTTTTCATTTTAGTCATTTTAAAGATCTATCATTCGAATATAAACACCAGAGTTTTAAAAGAGGTCCCAATTTGTACCCAAAGTTTATTAAATCAGTTTTCAAATGATTGGAAAATTTATAGCCTTTATAAGTATCCGTGCCATCCTTGCTCATTATGGACATGAGATAAACACATGCTAAAAGTGTCAGCATAAAGGTTAGTGTGTTCATAGAGTTTATAGTTTTGAATATCAATTTTCAAAATCAAAGAGTTTATGAGTCCATAGTAGTTATAATAACAATTGATTCTCAAATTAAAGTGTGAGTAAATCCATAATGTTCATAGCTTAAATCATTGATTTATCAAAAGCAGAAAATGGGTGATTTCCTTAATAATTCAAAAATAGTCCGTTGGTTTGCCCTTCACCGGGTCAACACCAAAATAGTAGTTTGTTTGACCTAATCGGGTCAACACCAAAGTAGTTTGTTCGTTTGCCAATTATTAGTAGTTTTTCCTGCTATATAGTGAGCACAATCTCGGGGTTTGATAAAACAGTGGGCTACAGCATTGTACGCCCCAAACATCAGTCATTGTAGTACTGTATCATGACTACAGTACTATCGTTCTATTGCTCAAAGCTCATGACACTCAACGATTAACAGGCATCAAAATTATCCATAATAATGATGTAAAACAGTGGCCCTCAAAATAGGTATTTCCCAGTAACCTATGAAATCAAATAGCGTGCATTTGGTGGCTTTCCTCTAGCGACTAAATGGGGATTGTCAATCCCTAATAGATCTATCCACAACTACTTATGCTCATCCTTTGGGTGATTAAGGTGCATGAACGAGGGACTTTTGGTAATAGGTAACTTAGGCAATAGAGATCAAATATATCATACCATTGAAAAATCACTTGTAATCATGTCTATAGCAGATATCTCCTCATGAGATATAAAAATGTGTAATCTAGTAAAGTTTATATGAAATATAGTCATGTATTTAGTAAATGAGTACTTGTAAAAGTAAAAACAGTAGTTAAGCATGTATCTCCCCCAAAAACATTTATAAACCATTGTAAAACAAGTAAGAGTAGGGGCAATGACTCACCTTGGAAGGTAGTGACGTAAGTAACACATCGGCGCCAAAGAGTATGGCCGAAAGAGTAACATAAGTGATGTCAAGAATTGGAGTATAATGATATTGAATTCGGTACGACCTAATGAATATGAGCTTGTCCCAAATACGGTACGCGAAGAGTACTCAATGCGTATGAGTTTTCAAAATATAATATGTTTAAGTTTTCGTGGAATATTTGTATTAATGTTTGTAAAAGTTTAGTATCATCATTCGTGTGGTGGTTTAAATGTCATAGACTCAGACATTTAAACGTTTAATGTCAGCCCAAAACTTAGTTTAATACTATTAATAATATTGGCCTATTAAACGTTTAATGTCAGCCCAACACTTCCATGCCCAACATTATAATCCAAAGGATAATACTAGTATACAAGTGGCAGATTAATATATTCAACAACAATAATCAGTTTCAACATAAGCATAAGTCGACACCGCACATAAGTATTAAGCTAACTTCATATAGAGATCGAGATAAGCACATGTGTGAGCTGATAAGTAGTTTAAAATAAGCAAACATGTCGACACCAATATAAATTAGCGGTTAAAATATTGTTCTGCCATAAGTAGTTCCTAAAATGAATTTAACCAAATAAGGGATCAAACTAAGTATAGCATGGTTCACAAAAGTAAGGGTCGAACTAAAATAAGCACACAAGCCGTATCGTAAGTTTTATCAATAAACACAAAAGAGCTACAAAACATACAAGCCGTATCGTAAGTCCAACAAACAACACCCTTATCAGTTCTAGTTGTACTAAGGTAAAAAATAATCCAATTAAAAGTTTAACACAACCACATCAGTTATCGAATAAAGAGTTCAACATAAGCCAAAAATTTCACATAAATCATAAGGTTAAACGCTAAACAGGTTTATATTCCACATTTTATGAATCCAACATAAGCATAGTTAAGCAGTTTTAAAGTAAGCGACCATAATAAGTAATTTTTCTCAAAGTAAGTCGTGCCAAAAATAAAAGTTTAAGACAATCAAACACAACCCTATTGATGCAGAAAATAACCAGACAAACACACCCCATGTTGGGGCTGTTTCACAGCCTACAAACGGCCGTTGTTGGAGCTGTTTTGCTGCAGCAAACGCACCCCATTTGTGCAGAAAATCAGCAATGAAACACCCCCTGATGGGCTGAAAATATGCAGAACCAACATCCGTATACTGGTTCTCATTGAATAAATTCAAACAAATAATAAATAAGCTAATAAACAATCAACAAAATAAGCACATCGAGTAAAACTAAGATTAAACCACCACCCACGATTTTTAATGATGATACCATTAATTACCAAACAACTTTTAATTTGTTTCAAAACTCTTAAGTCTTTACATAATTTCAGTTTTATATTTGAATCACAAAGAAACCAATAAAACTAAACTTGGTGGGTTTCGACATACCCACAAGAAGAAGGAGATGATGATGGACGTGGTTAGAGTGGAACACGACCGAGGGACAAGCGAGAAACGAAACCGAAACAACTTCAAAGCTTCCAAGCTTTAGAACCCGTCGTGTAGTTACACCGAAATGTCTAAGAACTAGCAAGAATGACCCTTGGTACTTCCTTGTTCTCCTATTCGTACAACAGATGCGCAACAAAGAAAGTGAAATGTTGGTTTGTGTTTGTGTGTTAGTAACATGTCGATTGCATACTTCCTAATATACATGAGTTGGTGCATTGAACAAGTGGTGAAATGAAGCAGAGATCATGTGGGTTTTTGGAGTGCATGTTCTTCGATTGGGGATTGTTGGAGGTGGAAGGTTGAGTGTGTGAGTGAACTGCCACCTTATATACCCCTGTTATGTCCAGACAAGTGGTGATATGGAGCAGGAATATTGCAAGAGTTGGAGTGTGAATGCTTATCAAAAGACACAAGTGTCGTGCGAATTTGTTCTATCCAATCATACCGAGACAAAGAGATTGGGAAGTTTGTGTTTGCTTATAGGATTTGTTTAGTTCATAAGTCCTTAAACAAGGTATCTCAGCGATTGGGAAGCATTGGAGGTTGTGTGTAAGAGTTTGTAAGGAAGTAACATGGTTTCTAGTCTCTTGTCCTTTCAGGTTTGTTTACTAGTGTCTAAACTTAGAAGCAAAGAAAATAAATGGGTCTTTGGGTTTGTAGTTCTCAAAGGTCCACAAAATATTTTATGCTTTGATTTGTATATATATAGGTACATTAAGTGGGTAAGAGGGGAAGGAGACAAGAGTGTGGTCCAAAGTGTGTGTAAGTACTTGGAGTGTGTCACAGCTTTTGTAAGGAGTACACCTGGTCCTAGCTTGTCCTAAGTGTCTATCACAACAAAAAAATGAAGAGGGGACCGGTTGGTTTTGTAGTAAAAGAATAATAGGGCACGTTGGGTTATGTTAGTCTTGTATTCCAAAGGGGTCCACGTCATGTTTTTACAGAAAACAGCCTTGGATTGCATTTTTGGTTTAAAATCTCGCGAGTCTAGACATAAAACATTAATTCGGACATATTTTGTGCTTTACGGTTTTCCTGATTCAGACCAGAAGGGCCTTATAATTTAAATTTGTTACAGAAAGTTGGTGGTTTATTTGGATTCATATCAATTGGTTTTGGATTGAATAATTCAATATGTTTACAAGTTAGTAGAAATTGTTGAAGGGTTTGCTTGAGTCAGATTTCATATAGTAAACGTGTAAGAGAAATGAAAACTAATATCATTCGTGTTTCCTTGTTGTGAGGACAATTGAGTCGTGAAATAATATTAATATGTTGTTAAGAGATTTCGTGAAAGATTTGGCCAAATTAAACAAGCATAAGCCGGTTATATTTAAATAAAAGTTATGAAGTTGGGCTTGAATTAGTTCATGATTTGGAATAACGGGTACGCATGCGAGTGTGATTTAAAGGATGTGAATTCATGTTACAACATCCCGTTTTGTAACATAGTTGAGTAAAAGCAAAAAAAATTTAGTCCGTAAAATGGATAGTTAAACGGTGACGATAGATTAATATTAAAAATTAAGAGGGGAAATTTACGGGATGTTATAAGAAGCTAGTAATGTAAAGCACATTCTCCACGTGCTCATAAGCGTCTTCCGTCTTGAGTCCAGCGAATGGTTTCTCTCTTAATTCTCTCATAAACTGCGGCCTGATTTCAAATTGAACATCTGCTCCAATCATTAGCCTAACAAGGCCTGGTCCTCACTCATCCCTAGTCAAGGCAAGGTATTCTTCCAAAGTTAATGTGTCGATGTTGATTACTTCCATAATTCCTGAAACATAAAACAAAAATGTAAGAAAAGAAAAATTGAAAGACTTAAATAAAAATCCTATTACAGCTCTCCAGCAGCGGCGCCAAAAACTTGATGCAGAATTTTTGACCAGGTTTTACTATTTATAAAGTCATGTTTCTACCCTAGGTCTACCTTTTGCACTAATGGATAGTGAATCCGGTCATGTGTAGGCTAGTAATGGTAACTCCGAGGTTGTCCCAAGAGCTATGTGGTGCGGATTATATCGAAGTCTAATGTCACAAATTAAAATTTAATTAAAAGTAGGAATGATTGATTGATTGCTTTAAACTAAATGAAATGAAAATAAAAGCAATTAAAAGTAAAGTTGTGAGCAGTAGGAGAGAAATGTGCTAACCTAATTAATCCTCCTATATCGCTAATAATCATGTCTCCTATTAAACTAATTTCATGCTTTAGGTGGGGCGCAAATATATTTCTAGGTTGATATGGTCAAGTTCCCTAGCCTATCTCCCCCGAATCCTGCCGGGAACCACATGCACTACCCCATGCTAGTAAGCCGACATACGGTAGACGGGTTTAAGTCATTAAGTGCCACTATATGCTAGACTTATCTTTAATGGCCTGTTGTCACGATCATAGGCCATTCTCTAATTACTTAAGTACCTTTACTTGAAAGGTGATCCTATGGTCAATTCGCACACAACGCAATATGGTTAGTTGTCATCCCTCCCATTTCCTCGCAATCTATCAGGCTAGTGTCCAATGGTCAATTCTTCTAGCCTACTAAATGGATTTAGGTATCAAGTCAATTGCATATAGCGTAATAGATACAAACAAGCTTACAATACAACCGCAACTAAAGGTTCATAAGACAAACTAAGCATGCACATATCACATCCCGTGATTTTCCCTATAATTAAAAACGTTTAAATTATATATTAATCTTCGTCAATATTTTAATCACCATTTTTACGGGAAAATTTAAATTTTTCTTTATTATATTATTTTGACACGAAAACATTATCATATAAATCACCAAATGACGGAACCAATTCTCGACACATTTATCGAAACTTAAATATTTCACAAATCTTAATTATCCTTAATATTTTCAGCTCACTCCAATCCCTCGTTACTATTCATCAGCCCGTATTTCTTATCCCAACACAATCCCAATTCCCATTTCTATCTTTAATTTTCAGTCGAGCAATCCCACTCCAAATCGCCCCATTTTCTCCCAAATTCTAAACACGACATGTATATATTTTTGAACCTCCTATTCGTCCTCCCACCAAAGAACTAGTATGCCAGGATTTAGCTTCTAAGACGAACGTTTGATACGTTTTATAGAGGCAAAGTGTTTGGCCTTTGAGCACCTAGTCGACATATATATATTTTCACAAGCTCAACCGTTTTAACTCCGGTTTGTTTCTACGTGATCCTAATATTATTTCTATCCTATTTCCATGTTAACAAACATGTTTCGTCATCACAAATCGTGTGTAATATGAATTGTATAAATCGTGTACAACATAAAATGTTAGTCGACATTATATTTGTATACAAAGCAAAATCCAATTTTTCTATATTCTTATTTCCATTCTCAAAGTCTTCATATGTCAGATTTTAACCTCAAATCCTATTCACCCTTAACATTTCTTTTCCTCTCTTTTGTCTTGCTTATGTCGACATGCTTCCTCCTCTTCTTCTTTTCTTTCTTGCCACTCAAAACAAGTCCACCAACCTACAGGCTTATCCTATCTCTACACACCCCCTTCATCTTATTTCCCATCCAATATTACAAGTTCACACCACAAGTTTTGTCTCTTGCTCTTTGTTTTCCCCATATTCGACTGCCACAAACACCCATTTGTTTTTGCTTGCACACCACCCTCCTCTTCATCATATCACATTTAATGATTGCTACAACATGTGTATACAATCTAGCTTATAAAAGCCCCCACTTTCACTTCCATTTCATACGTACAAACACACCCACGAACCAGTCTTCACCCTTTCTTTTCCTACCTACCATTCGAAGACAACCACAAGAACACAAGTGCACTCCCTTTGTCTCTTGTTGTTTCTGTTATACGAAGGGTAACAAGGAGAACCATGCATACACATGCCAACTTGTATATACAAACTAACTTTATATAAGCCACTACTCACTCCTCTTATTTCATACGTACAAACACACCTACATGCAAACTACTTTCTTTCTTGTTTTCTGCAATTCACAAACAAAAAGCAAAACATAAACAAAACCATTCGACCCTTTGTGTTCTATAAAACGTGATAGAGGAAAAGGGAAAGACAACCAGGCGTGGGTCACTATCCTTGGAAGTTCTAGGACCTTTGGTGGTACCACTAAATGGGATGCACATTTTGGAACCTTTGTTTGTCATCCTGGAACCTTTACAAGATCGTCCCTTTTCCCGTTCATGTTCTTCCCGTCAAGTCTTAGCATGTTGAGTCTTCCCTAAACTTTTCTCCATAGGTTCTAACATATCTTGGTCATGTATATAAGTACTACGCGACTTCAGATCATGCGTAAATCACTTTCTTTTATCATACAAACGCATAAAAACTCACTTAAGGGCGTGCATTGGCTTTGTGTGGCAAGACAACGTGGTAGCTCAACAAATAAACTAAATAGAATGTGCATGAATATCCATTGTCAATTTAACTATACCCACAAGTATATATATATATATATATATATATATATATTTATATATATATATATTGTTCGACTACATGCAAGACAAATAAACTCATATTATAACACTGGTGTAAAAATTCTAACGTATACTATTTTTAAACTACTTGAAACATGAACATTCACAAACTCATTTGGAAAATCCCATGAAATCAGTTTAAAGACTTTTGGCTTACAAATTCTCTTGAGTTCGAGGAGCCATAATAAGCTGAGATGTTTACTCCTCGTGGTCAAGTGATTATTCTAAACACTAGCTTATATACATACACAAACATAACATATTTGAGAAAGAAACACATATATAAACCGACCGCATGAATGCAACACATATACTGAGTCGAAATCAGATTTTACAAAAACTAAATAGTTAAATGGTAGTTAAAAGTGTTTAGGATGTAAAACAATACAAAAAGGAGCCTTTGGCTCATTTGGTTGGAGAGTTTGGATGTTGAACAAAAGGTCCTGAGTTCAAACCCGAGCGGGTAGCACTTTTGTTATTTTTGATTATTTTTGCAACTTTTGCTTATTGGCAGTTTTAGCCCTTCAGCTTTACACCACTTACCATTGTCCTAAAGAACTTTTATAAACTTAAAACTATTATAAATCTTTTACACTTTCGGTCCCCAACTTCTAACAACTTGCCATTTTCTTAAAACTTTTATAAGTTTGAAACTTTTATTAAACTTTACATTTTCAACCCTCAACTTTTATCCATTTGACAACTTCCTTAAAAATTTTATTTCGTTTGAACTTATAAAGCTTTCACCATTTTAATCATTTAAAAGTTAAACCACGACATTTGACGTACTGAAACTTTTATAAGATCTCTAACATTTTAAGCTTTTACCACTTTTCATTTAAATCAAATATGTTTAACACATATTTTATTTGGCAACCACATAGATATATATATCGTTAACGAATAAGCAAACTAATAACCTATACAAAAGCATTAAGTAATACATAACAGACAAGTTATATAGTATATAACTTTGTTGTTGAACCTTAAGCGTTTTGCCACGCAAGCCACCTCTGCCACAAGAATCATTTTGTCATCCAACATTGTTTCAAATCACAATTCTCGATAAGTCGAACTTATCTCCGACTTATGTATTATTCTGGCTGTCTATTGGAACCATTCCCATTCTTCGTTTGATATTGCCTTACTACGTCTACCATCCCTCTAAGGTGAGTTCATAGCCCACTTTTATATAACTATTTTCGTGGGGAGATACATGCTATAAAAACTGAACACAAGTATTTTTCTTGGTATGCTATATCTGATATTGTTATTGCTGAAGTATCTTATTGCCAAAAGTCCCTCATATCATGAACCTTAGTAACTTGTAGGGAGAACGTAAATAATTGTGGATAGATCTATTAGGGATTGACAATCCCCGTTTGGATGCTAGAGGAAAGCCAATAAACGCACTTTATTTGAAATCTAATAGGTGAATGGCAAAAACCTATCCAGAGGGCCATTGTTACTATTATCCATCAAATTTGATGAGATCTGTTAATCGGATGAGTGTCATGAGCTTAATGCAATATCAACTGTTTTTAATTTATAATTGTAAACCGGTGCAATTATCACTTATAGCTTGTGTTCAATTACTAAACTTAAACCTATGAATATCACTCAACTTTTGTTGATTTTTAGCATGTTTATCTCAAGTCCATAACAAGCAAGGATGGTATGGAGGAGCACGGAATTCTTACAAAGGCTATAAATTTTACTATCATTCGAAAACTTATTTAACAAACTTTGAAACCACTAGGACCTCATTTTGAAAACTCTGATATTTATAAAAATTCGAATGATAAATGTTTTAAAATTACTAAATTGATAATCATTTTCTATTGAAAAACTGTGAGCTATGAAGTAACAACCAATCTTTATTCCGCTGCAAATATTTTAAAATTGAGGGTGTTACAGATTGGTATCAGAGCTTTGGTTATAGCGAAACAGATCTAATTTAGATCTGAACTATAACC
The DNA here is from genome assembly GCA_030686995.1 of Artemisia argyi. Lineage (NCBI taxonomy): Eukaryota > Viridiplantae > Streptophyta > Magnoliopsida > Asterales > Asteraceae > Artemisia > Artemisia argyi. The sequence goes on from CM060679.1 coordinate 104,769,334, forward strand.
GTTTTTACAAACAAAACATTTTATAGCCTTACGTTCTCCGCGCCTTCCATCTGCCTGACAATTATGGAACTTCTAGATAATTTATGCTACATCAACACTCTATTATACTAATATTACTCACTAACTATTTCAAGTATTATACAAATCCTTCCTAATTGTCTTACTCCCATCTTTATAGATGCGTATGACATACTCTATCCGTATCTCCAAAAATCCGCGCATGAATTACCTTGTCGATTAGTATGGATGTTAAGTCAGAATCTTAAGATGATTTACAATGTCTTAATTTGAATGGATTGGGACGCCCTTTTATTCAAATCAAGAAATTGTACATCATTGAACCATAAATCTATATTTCCTTAGTTACATGGTTTGGGACGCTTCTCTATGTAAATAACGAAATATAGATAAATAGGTTTAATTATATCTGAAATAACAGGCATATGAAACCAAGAACCACTAAATTTCATTAAAAACTCTGTATATTGATACACAATGATACAATTAGCATTGGTAATGCTATTGTTACAAATACCACTAGGTAAGGCATGGAAAAACCAGTTGGTTGGCCTACCAAGCCGATGAAAAACACCACTATCCCTGCAAGATCAAGAATCACGACTGGATGTAGTACATCAAATACCCTATACGATAACATCACAGAAATGAAACGTTAGTGCATGGTGCCATTATACGGTTTCAAAATGACGTTCCATTATACCACTATCTCTTATTTCATCCACACTAACAGCCAAAATCACAATTAGCACGAGAAGTGCAATAATCCAATCCAAAGACTCTAAATCTTCCTTTGGGATGTAAGCCAAGAAGATGTCTGCAACAACATACAAATTATGAGAACAGTATAGGTGTATGACATTTTAAAATCTTTGGATGAAAGAAATATGAGTAGTGAAGAGGAAAAGGTGGGATATGTAAGGCGGTAGCCGTAGTCTACTTTCCTACCCACGGACGTTCCCTATTCACTACACAATGACAAAATGACTTTCATCATTCCCAAAGGCTGATAATCCGGCAATTTTACTCTACATCCTTACCCAAAATTCTCTTTGTAAAAATCTGTATCAACAAAACTCTTTCTTTAACGAGTAGGTTACCCGCATAGATTTTTGCAATTATAATTCATGAGACATACCAAAACGTGACAACGTAATGAGTTCTCTTCCAAGTTGTGTTCACAACGTAAACGTTCAAACACCATAACTTATAAATTATGAACACGCCACATATGAATAACACCGATCGTGCGTTTTGACTCTTCAATCTCTGAGAGATTGCGAACTTCCTAACAATCTCTCAAAACTCTTAGGCATTATACGAAATCTCGATGGTCTCAAAACTATCTTGTAACCGTGTATGTCATGGAACGTGCGTTAAACATTTCATACTCTCCAAACCAAACCCATCCTTTTAACTTTGGGCCTTTGATCACAAATTGAGCCCAACACTATTCAAGCCCAAGACTTAAGTTTTATGCCTAAGATTAACCGACTAGTGCTCACTTACTTTGGATCGTTCTCCGTGTTATTTTCTTAACAACCTATCAATATTTTTAAACTTCTCGATTTAGCACACACCTATAAATCTTATGTGACAAGTCTTTTTCATTTACTCGATCATTCGATGGCCAAGTTATCATCAAAACTCAGCTCAACTGTTATGTTCTCCAATTGCTTCAACTAGGCCAAAAATTGTATTTCGCCTAAATATATTTCTTCCATTCGAACTCCAAACAATTTCAGCAAACTCAAACACACTCCCATCTAGTTATTTGGTCTTAATCTTTTGTGGACTCTGCTATAATTAGATCAAATCAACTTTTTTTTTTCATTCATCCCCAGCAACTGCTATCAACCCCAAGAAACCAAATGATTTTAAACTATTACGCACCCCATCATACGACATATTGACTTCCCATACCTATTTTTGAATAATTGCACGATAAATACGAACAAATAATTAACATAAGATACGATCTGATAAAGCAAACAAATTTTATTTCATTCATTAAGGTTACATGCAAACACAACAAAGATTTATTACAACACTTCTACCACAATATCTATCACTTCCATAACTTATCAATAACAATCGCTAGGATCATGAGGGGTACAAGAAACACTAAAATCCCTACCAAAAGTGCACGATCTTCTTACGGAATGTATGTCACGTAAATAGTAGCAACAACCACGTACACAATCGCAACCATGGTAATAATATGTGTCATTTTGAAAGATTTTTGGGAGAAATAAAATTGAAAAGAAAAATTTGGAATGGTAAAATGTCGAGATTTACAAAGAAGATATTTAAAGGGGAAAGGTAACTGTTGGGTTATTGTTTGGCACTGTTCACGCACTAAAAAAAAGGCGTGTAAAAATTTTTTTTTATCGCTCGGGAACAAATTAAGTCATTAATTTCAGAATCATGGGACTAATATTGGGTTGTCACTTAAAACTTAACTTAACAAGTTTTCTTACAAAAACCGAAGTTTTCACAAACACTCTCTAAAAAGTTTTTCATTCAAACCTCCAGATAACAACAATCATAGACCGGAATCCCGGGACGGGATTCAGTTTAACGGGTAGGTACTATCACATCCCGTGATTTTCCCTATAATTAAAAACATTTAAATTATATATTAATCTTCGTCAATATTTTAATCACCATTTTTACAGGAAAAATTAAAATTTTCTTTATTATATTATTTTGACACGAAAACATTATCATATCAATCACTAAATGACGGAACCAATTCTTGACACATTTATCGAAACTTAAATATTTCACAAATCTTAATTATCCTTAATATTTTCAGCCCACTCCATTCCCTCGTTACTATTCATCAGCCCGTATTTCTTAGCCCAACACAAGCCCAATTCCCATTTCTATCTTTAATTTTCAGTCGAGCAATCCCACTCCAAATTGCCCCATTTTCTCCCAAATTCTAAACATGACATGTATATATTTTTGAACCTCCTATTTCTCCTCCCACCAAAGAACTAGTATGCCAGGATTTAGCTTCTAAGACGAACGTTTGATACGTTTAATAGAGGCAAAGTGTTTGGCCTTTGAGCACCTAGTCGACATATATATATTTTCACAAACTCAACCGTTTTAACTCCGGTTTGTTTCTACGTGATCCTAATATTATTTCTATCCTATTTCCATGTTAACAAACATGTTTCGTCATCACAAATCGTGGGTAATACGAATTGTATAAATCGTGTACAACATAAAATGTTAGTCGACATTATATATGTATACAAAGCAAAATCGAATTTTTCTATCTTCTCATTTCCATTCTGAAAGTCTTCATATGTCAGATTTTAACCTCCAATCCTATTCACCCTTAACATTTCTTTTCCTCTCTTTTGTCTTGCTTATGTCGACATGCTTCCTCCTTTTCTTCATTTCTTTCTTTCCACTCGAAACAAGTCCACCAACTTGCAGGCTGATCCTATCTCTACACACCCCCTTCATCTTATGTCCCATTCAATATTACAAGTTCACACCACAAGTTTTATCTCTTGCTCTTTGTTTTCCCCATATTCGACTGCGATAAACACCCATTCGTTTTTGCTTGCACGCCACCCTCCTCTTCATCATATCACATTTAATGATTGCTACAACATGTGTATACAATCTAGCTTATAAAAGCCCCCATTTTCACTTCCATTTCATTCATACAAACACACCCATGAACCAGTCTTCACCCTTTCTTTTCCTTCCTACCATTGGAAGACAACCACAAGAACACTAGTGCACTCCCTTTGTCTCATGTTGTTTCTATTATACGAAGGGTAACAAGGAGAACCATGCATACACATGCCAACTTGTATATATAAACTAACTCTATATAAGCCACTACTCACTCCTCTCATTTCGTACGTACAAACACACCTACATGCAAACTACTTTCTTTCTTGTTTTCTGCAATTCACAAACCAAAAGCAAAACACAAACAAAACCATTCGACCCTTTGTGTTCTGTCAGACGTGATAGAGGAAAAGGGAAAGACAAGCAGGCGTGGGTCATTATCCTTGGAAGTTCTAGGACCTTTGGTGGTACCACTAAATGGGTTGCACATTTTGGAACCTTTGTTTGTCATCCTGGAACCATTACACAATCGTCCCTTTTCCCGTTCATGTTCTTCCCGTCAAGTCTTAGCATGGTGAGTCTTTCCTAAACTTTTCTCCATAGGTTCTAACATATCTTGGTTACGTATATAAGTACTACGCGACTTCAGATCATGCGTAAATCACTTTCTTTTATCATACAAACGCATACAAACTCACTTAAGGGCGTGCATTGGCTTTGTGTGGCAAGACAACGTGGTAGCTCAACAAATAAACTAAATAGAATGTGCATGAATATCCACTGTCAATTTAACTATACCCACACGTATGTGTGTGTATATATATATATATATATATATATATATATATATATATATATATATATATATATATATATATTGTTCGACTACATGCAAGACAAATAAACTCACATTATAATGCTGGTGTAAAAATTCTAACGTATACTATTTTTAAACTACTTGAAACATGAACATTCACAAACTCATTTGGAAAATCCCATGAAATCAGTTTAAAGATTTTTGGCTTACAAATTGTCTTGAGTTCGAGAAGCCATAATAAGCCGAGATGTTTACTCCTCGTGGTCAAGTGATTATTCTAAACACTAGCTTATATACATACACAAACATAACATATTTGAGAAAGAAACACATATATAAACCGGCCGCATGAATGCAACGCATATACTGAGTCGAAATCAGATTTTACAAAAAGTAAATTGTTAAATGGTAGTTAAAAGTGTTTAGGATGTAAAACAATACAAAAAGGAGCCTTTGGCTCATTTGGTTGGAGAGCTTGGCTGTTGAACGAAAGGTCCTGAATTCGAACCCGAGCGGGTAGCACTTTTGTTATTTTTGATTATTTTTGCAACTTTCGCTTATTGGCAGTTTTAGCCCTTCAGCTTTACACCACTTACCATTGTCCTAAAGAACTTTTATAAACTTAAAACTATTATAAATCTTTTACACTTTCGGTCCTCAACTTCTAACAACTTGCCATTTTCTTAAAACTTTTATAAGTTTGAAACTTTTATTAAACTTTATATTTTCAACCCTCAACTTTTATCCATTTGACAACTTCCTTAAAAACTTTATTTCGTTTGAACTTATAAAGCTTTCACCATTTTAATCCTTTAAAAGTTAAACCTTGACATTTGACGTACTGAAACTTTTATAAGATCTCTAACATTTTAAGCTTTTACCACTTTTCATTTAAAGCAAATATGTTTAACACATATTTTATTTGGCAACCACATCGACGTAAACCATAAATAATATATGGTCCAAATATACCAATTAACCACGAATTTAATGAATATATAATATTTTGGGAATATATTTTAACACTTTAAACGGCTCGGGTTACTTTATAAAACTTGTATACATGAAATAGATATATATATCGTTAACGAATAAGCAAACTAATAACCTATACAAAAGCATTAAGTAATACATAACAGACAAGTTATATAGTATATAACTTTGTTGTTGAACCATAAGCGTTTTGCCACGCAAGCCACCTCTGCCACAAGAATCATTTTGTCATCCGACATTGTTTCAAATCACAATTCTCGATAAGTCGAACTTATCTCCGACTTACGTATTATTCAGTCTGTCCATTGGAACCATTCCCATTCTGCGTTTTATATTGCCTTACTACGTCTACCATCCCTCTAAGGTGAGTTCATAGCCCACTTTTATATAACTGTTTTCGTGGGGAGATACATGCTATAAAAACTGAACACAAGTATTTTTCTTGGTATGCTATACCTGATATTGTTATTGCTTCAGTACCTTATTGCCAAAAGTCCCTCATATCATGAACCTTAGTCACTTGTAGGGTGAACGTAAATAATTGTAGATAGATCTATTAGGGATTGACAATCCCCGTTTGGTTGCTAGAGGAAAGCCACCAAACGCACTTTATTTGAAATCTAATAGGTGAATGGCAAAAACCTATCCAGAGGGCCATTGTTACTATTATCCATCATATTTGATGAGATCTGTTAATCGGATGAGTGTCATGAGCTTAATGCAATATCAATTATTTTTAACTTATAATTGTAAACCGGTGCAATTATCACTTATATCTTGTGTTCAATTACTAAATGTTGATCCCAGTTGAGCTTAAATGATCTTGTATAGAAGTTAACTTGATTAAACACTTAAGCTAATATGCGGAATGTAAAAGCTTAACTTAAGAAGAATAATGATTCTCTTTCAACACTTCAATATTATTAATACGAGCACTCAACAATGCTAGGGTTTTACAACCTTGAAGTGAATAATAATACGTACATAAACTAACCCTAGGATCCTCCTTTTATAGACTAAGGAATTCTACTAGGTTTACAATACCTTTCTCTACACGATAAGAATATTCTAGATAAATATAATATTTACACAATCTATTCTATATTTATCTAAACCGTATACATCCTTATCCCATCAGCAGTAGATTCTGTCAGCAGTATTTAACTTCAGCAGCACTTTGACATCAGCAGCAGAATCATTACTACTAGCAGCAGTTTCACTCAGCAGCAGTTTCAGACCCAACAATCCTCCCCTAAACTTATTATTTATTTCTAAATAATTAAGTTTCTTCAAAGCACAATTAATCACTAGGAGGATGCTTCCAAACACTTCAACTCTTGTGCATTCAGTTGATCAAATATTTTCTTATACTTTGACAGTAAATTGAATGCTTGATCATCAGAATCATAGTCTTTCTGCAACTTAAGTGATTTATCACCATTAACCATCTGATTGACAATATTCCAGTATCTTACCACTGGGTAATCCATTTCAGTTAGCATATACAAAGTAATTGGTCCAATATCTAACACATGAACTCCAGAATCTTGAAAGAGTCTCCATTTTCTTACTTTGTATTCTACTATCTCTGTCCATTCAGAATCATCCTTTGAAGGTTCAAACATAAGTTTAAGAGCTCTCCACATAACATTATCAGAAGAAGTTATGATATGATCAATTTTATCTATCTCATACTTTTTACCATCAAACTTCTCAGCTCCAAACTTTGCCTTGTATAACTTCCACAAGTCTTCAACATCCTCTCTATCAAAGTAGTGTAACATCTGTTGAAATCTAAGAAACCTGTGAGTCTTATCATCAGATCTCTGGACATCATGAAATGATCCAATGTTAGTATCATATCCTGTAGTTACTTTGATAATAGGATATTTGACTCCTAATGGTTTGGCATCAACTACTTCAGGATCTTCCATCTTGCCAACCATAGTGTAACCCTTCAATTGTTCTTTTTGATGCTCAGAAGGAATGTGATCAAGACCATGTTTAAACTCATCTCCTTCAGACATAGAACTGCTTCCTTCTCCAATCTTTCTCTTCTTATTTGCAAATGACTTATGAATAACACCTTTTCTTTTACCACCTTGCACAGAAGAAATAGTATTTGCTGCATCAATATCAAGCTGTTTAACAACATCAGCTTCTTGAATATGCTCTGCTTCCGCTACTTTTTTAGGTACCAACTTCTTGTTCATCTGAGCAATTTGTTCCAAATCCTCAGCACATCCCATAGCATAAAATGTATCTGTTCTCCTCTTAGCTTGTTGATATAAGTCAAAAACTTCTTTGTCAGAATAAGCTTTCAACTGTACCAATGTCCATCCAACCATATTCTTTAGATACCTTTCATATTCTTTTCTTTGTTGTTTAACAGTTGGACCTTTAAATATCTTTATCTTTCTTCTAGCAGTAGCATTTTCTTTTCTCTTCTTTGTAGTAAACTCACTGTACCAAGATTGCACATTAAAAGTTGGAACTTCATTTTCTTCAATCTTGATCAGCTTATTGAGTTCAATATCAGCAGCCATTCTGATCTTCTCACTTATCCATTCTTCATACCTCTTTAATCCTTCAGCCTCTTTCTCAGCTAACTGTTGTTCTTCCATATTAATCAACTCTTGTTCTCTAAGTGCAGCAGCTGTATCATGTTCAACTTGTAATGCCTTAGGCCAAGAATCAAAAGGTACATCAGTGAAATCAATCCCCTTATACATAATCCTTTCCTTTTCAACTTGCTTGCCCTTGCCTTTATCAGTAGAAGATGAAGAAATAACCTTCTTTTGTTGAGCAGCAGGTTCTTTAATAACAATCCCTTTTTCAGGTTTTCTAGGTGCTGATGATTTTATTGTTGTTGTAGTTCGTTGTGGTAGTAAAGGAGTTGATACTGGTGTAGTCTTCTTGCTCAACAATACCATGGCTTCAGCAGCAGCATTGTCTCCAGACCCAGCAGCAGAGTCTTGTGCATCAGCAGATCTACTAGCAGCAGAGTTAGTAAGATCCTTAGCAATAGATTCTTGAGCAGCAGAATCTTGAGCAGCATAGTCAAGTCTTTTGTCTAGCAACTTCATCAATGTTTCACCCATCAACCCTGTTGCCTTCACTAATTGCTCAGGCTCCAAAGTTGTAAGTTATTCTACCACCTTCTCTTGTGTAGCAATCACCTCTTCCAGAACAACCTCATTCCCTGATTTATCAGCAACCCAAAATCATCCTGAGGACTTTCAACATCCATATCACCAATCACTGGAACCTCCCCTGAAACCATTCCATCATTCAAACCCAGAGCACTATCAGCCTTTTCCAAATTTGCCTCCCCTGAACCCATTGCCTCTTCATTCCTCCCCTGTTTGGAAACATCCTCTTCCAAGTGAGTAGAAGCATCAGGAGAACTAACAACCTGAGAAGTGCCCACTTTCTTCAATCTTTTCAAAGAGGTTGAAGATCTTGATTTCTGAAAGTTTTTAATCTGTTTTTGCAATTTGATAATAGTCTTGTCCTGATCAGCAACAACAGATGAAAGATTAAGAACTTTGTCCTCCAGTGTAGTACATTTCACCCCCAAGTTGGCACAAGTAACCGTCAATTCCTGAATGAGTTGCATAATAGTCTCATCACTTCAACCTGTATTTCCTGGTCCGAGAGGTGAATCATGGACATTGTCATCATGTACAAGATTTTCCGTCAATTCATTGGTCACTGGCCAGTCCTCATCACATCAACCTGTGTAACCTGGTCCGAGAGGTGAATCTTGGGACATAAACTCAATATCAAACCTAGTTTGATCAGCTGAGCCCCCTGCATTTGCCATTTGGCTAGGGTTACCATCCTGAGAATTTGATTCAGAAGAATCATCATCTCTAGATGTTGCCTTGGTTTGGGTCTTAATGATGTTATCACTATCCTGCTCTGCTGCTAACCTAGAAGCAGTAGTGACAGCCCTTGCCAACATGTCCTCTTCATCACCTAGGACAACCTCATCTGGTACAGCCATACTAACACTATCTTGAGGTAGATCAGTGTTCTTTTTAGTGTTCCTACGGGTATAGAGTATTTTAGGTTGTGTAGCAGATGCACTAAAATTGGGTGTGTGATGGGAGTCAGTGGGATTTCCTGATCCTTCACCCGGATTATTTTGCACAAGTTGCACCATAAAAGATGTAAGATTTGTATTTGTGTCTGAAAAACCTTTTCCATGTTTAACCAAGAAAGTAAAAGTTTTAGAAACCAATTTTGGAGCATCATAAGTAGCAACATGGCCTCTAAACTTTGTAAGTTGTTTTTGAACAAAGAGTATATGAACCAGACTCTTTGATACTTTGAAACATCCCTTCCAAAATCATTTTTGAAAAATTGAATGGTTTACCTTTGCTTAGGCATACCATTGCAGAAGCAATAGTAGTACTAAACTCATGCCATCCAGAAGTTTTAGGACGCAAACAATGAAGAAGAAGATGTATCAAAAACTTGTATTGAGGACAGAGGAGAGATTTTTGAAATTTTAAATTTGTATGATTCCCCTCATATCCAAAATCTTTTAACCCAACAAAAATAGCAGAATTGGCCAGGCAAGTGGTCTCTGTTTCATCATCTAAGAAAAGGGTTTCTCTTATTAATGATTCAGATACACGAACCTTTTGCCCATCTACTAAGGCACTAACATGTTTTTCCCTATTCATAGTTTTGATTTTAGCGGTAAGCCAAAACTGTTTGATGTGGGAAGCAAATATAGTAGGATTCACAGTGAGTGCATACCTAAGAGAAGTAGCATTCAAAAATTTTACCATGTCTGTGAATTCTTCATTAACTGATTCAACATCCAAAACGACCACACTGTTGTGTTGCTTTGCCTAGGTACGAAAGCAATCCATGAGTTAGGGTTTAGGGAAATTGGGGATAATTGATTTTGAGAGAAATAGAGTGTTAGGGTTTGTTATAACTTCAATTTGAAATATGAGAAAACCAATTAGGAAGATCAATTAGGTTTTAAACTGATTGAAGAAGTTACACATACCACCCTCACACTTTCAACCGTAGTAGCACAATAACACTAGCAGCAGAGTGAAATATCCAGCAGCAGAGTTGACAAAATAAGCTTGGTCAAAAAGTCAAGAATCCTCAGCATTTAATGCGATGATATTCCGTATTCCCTATAAAAACAGACTAAATCTTTTCCCTAATTTATCACAATCAAACCCTAATCGCAATCAAAATGCCAATCAACCAAATCAAAACTTCAATTAACCCAAATCAAATCAACCAATCATGAAATCAACACCCGAAATCATCAATATCTCTTCCGATTCATCATCTGAAGATGAAACCCCCTTTGAAACTTATGTGCCTCCCTTTCGTCCTCCTCATAATGGTTGTAGAACCAAGGAACAAGCAAAGAAGAGAAAGCATGATCTCCCTGTCTTTAAAGATCTCCTCAGTTTGAATCAAACCCCAAGCACTTCTAGGGGTAAAGCTGTGATGTCCCCAAAATCTCCAGCGTCTTCAGAGTCATCAGAAGACACAGCTTGGATCCTTGTCAGGCAACCATCTCCAAGGGAGCTTGTTTCCCCTTTCATCTGCACTTCATCAGATGAGGATGAGCCTCCAAATGAACCACCTTCCACTCCTGAGAGGCCTCAGTCATCAAGGCCACGACCAAAGAAGTCCACCAAGGCAAAGAAGACAAGGAAGACAAACTCTCCTCTTCCTAAGGAAAGAAAAATTGTACTTGGCCTTCCAACCCGTAGGAAGTAGTACTTGTAGGTTTTAATTTCATCTTAGATTGTTGCACTCTTTTGTGGTTTCAGAAGTAGTTTTAGAATTTCTCTTTTGATGTATAAACTTCTGTACTTGATGAATGATGAATGACAGATGTTCTTCTTTTGTTGTTATAATATTGTAATTGCAAATCATCATTTAGACTTATTCCTGCACAATATTAGACCAAACACCACAAAACAAACAAACATATGCACTAGCAGTAGAGTTAGAAATAGCAGCATAGTACATTCCATCACAAACATAAGCAGCAGAGTAACAAGCAGCACAATTCCTTTACAAACTTGTACAAAACAAAGAGATAAGTTTTTCAAAGATTTATCATACCAATGTTTGCAATTAAAAATTGAAACCTCCCCACATCAAAGTGTTTATTGAGAAGATCAGCAACATTGTTATCAGTATGAACTTTAACAATTTGAATGAACTTCTTTTCATAGCAATCCCTGATAAAGTGATGTCTTATCTCAATATGTTTTGTTTTAGAATGAAAAACAGGGTTTTTAATTATGCAAAGTGTGCTGTTGTTATCAATATGAATTTTGGTATTCATGAAATTGTACCCATAATCCAATAATTGATTCAGCATCCATAGAACTCGTCCACAACAACTTGAAGCAGCCACATACTCAGCTTCAGTTGTAGAATTTGCCACCACTGTTTGCTTCTTGCATTGCCATGACACCAATCTGCTTCCTAAAAATTGACAACCCCCTATTGTAGACTTTCTATCCAAAGAAGCTCCAGCATAGTCACTATCTGAATATGAGACCAAATCAAATGGTGAATCCTTAGGATACCAAAGGCCCAATTTTGGTTGATGCCTCAGATATCTAAAAATTCTCTTCACTGCATTGAGATGTGATTCCTTGGGACACACTTGAAATCTTGCACAGGCACACACAGCAAACATGATATCAGGCCTTGATGCTGTAAGATACATCAATGAGCCAATCATAGACCTGTACAAGTGTATATCCACTTCCTTTCCATATTCATCCTTCAGCAATGGTTTATTGGTTTCCATGGTAGTCTTGGCAGGTTTAGCATCTTTAAAACCAAATTTCTTCAAAAAATCATTGACATACTTATCCTGACTGATAAATATACCATTTTCTTTCTGTATAACTTGCAGACCTAAGAAGAAGGTGAGTTCTCCCATTGAACTCATAGCAAACATGTCCTTCATAAGCTTCTCGAAACTAACACACATAGCTTTGTTTGTAGACCCAAAGATGATATCATCAACATAGATTTGAACCAGCAGAATGTCATCCTTTTGTCTTTTGAGAAACAGAGTTTTATCAATCTCTCCTCTACTAAACCCAGATTCTAGCAAGTATGTTGACAAAGTGTCATACCAAGCTCTAGGAGCTTGATGTAAGCCATACATTGCTCTATTTACCTTGTAAACTTTGTCAGGATGATCAGGGTCTTCAAAACCTGGTGGTTGAGACACATAAACCTCTTCTGTAATGGTCCCATACAGAAAAACACTCTTCACATCCATTTGATACACTACAAAGTCTTTGTATGAAGCATAAGCCAAGAATATTCTAATTGCTTCTATTCTTGCCACTGGAGCAAATACCTCATCATAATCAAGGCCTTCTTGTTGTGTGTATCCCTGTGCTACTAACCTTGCCTTGTTCCTTATGACAATTCCTCTCTCATCTCTTTTGCATCTGAAAACCCATTTTGTGCCAATCACTCTTTTTCCATTTGGTAGTTCAACCAAAGTCCAAACTTCTTGCAGCTTAAATTGTAGAAGCTTATCTTGCATTGCTTCCACCCAACTTGCTTCTTGTAAGGCTTTGTAAGTATTCTTGGGTTCTATTTGAGAAAGAAAACATGCAAACAGGCAATTCTGAAGATCTTTATGACTATTTCTTTGATGTAGAGATCTGGCAAAGAAACTTTGATGTTGAAGATCTTTCAGTGCTTTAGTCATCTGCCTGGTTTGAATAGATGATTGTGGATCACTTAAGATTTGATCTTTGGGATGATCCTTGTGTATTCTTGTGGTAGTTGTGGTACTAACAGGAATATTTAGTTCCAAATTAGTAAAATCAGCAGCAGCTCCAAATAACTGACCATCAAGAGCATCATCATCTGTATCATAATAAATATTCTCAAGAGGAGGCATATTTGGATCATCAGGATAGATAGAATCAGCAATAGGTCTACCCTGAGAATCCAAATTAGGAAACATTGAAGTAGCAGTAGAGTTAGTAGGCTTGGAAGCAGAGTGTGGTGGAGCAGTAGTTGTATCTTTTGGCCTAGCAGTAGAGTTTGATGAGTCAGCAGCAGAGTCTTCTGGTTTTGTAGGAGAGACATTAACAACGACTTTGGGAACCCCATTAGTTTCTTTTTCTGCATCAATAGGTATTTCAATACCTGCTTCAGTTTCCTTAGGTTTTTCTTGAGTAACAACATCTTCTTTATGACCTGGATCAGTCTGAAAGGGTAGTAGAGTAGGACTAACCTTTAGTTTCTCAACCAAAACAAATTCTTCTTGTGGTTTATCAACACTGGCAATAACCGGTATATAATTCATTGTTTTGGTAAGCATATCCACATTAAACAGCCATTCTGGTCCTTTTCCTTCAGGATTGGATGAGTTCTCAGAAAACTTAATATGCAAATTCTCCTCTACATGTTTGGTTCTCTTGTTATATACTCTGAAAGCTTTACTAATCACAAAGTAACCAACCAGATTTCCTTCATCAGCTTTTTCATCAAATTTGCCTAGCTGATCCTTAGTGTTCAAAATTGTAACAGGGCATCCAAATGGTTTGAGAAAATCAATCAGTGGCTTCTTTCCATGAAATAACTCATATGGAGTCTTATTATGAGGCTTGACTACCTTACTTCTGTTCTGCACAAAGCATGCAGTGTTCACAGCTTCAGCCCAAAAAGGAATAGGTAGTTTTGAATCAGATAACATTGTTCTTGCAGCCTCAATAAGTCACCTGTTTCTTCTTTCTGCAACACCATTCTGTTGTGGAGTTCTTGCTACACTATACTGTCTAAGAATTCCTTTCCCCACACAGAATTGATTCATCACACTGTTCTTGAACTCGGTACCATTGTCACATCTGATTATCTTCACCTTGTGATTGTACAGGTTTTCAACTCTTGTAATAAATGCCTTGAGTATTTCTGGAGTTTCATCTTTAGTGGCTAAAAAGAATACCCAAGTAAACCTGCTAAAGTCATCAGTGACAACAAGACAATATGACTTCTTGTTCAAGCTTTTGACAAATACAGGCCCAAATAAGTCCATGTGCAGTAGGTGTAATGGCTCAGTATTTGTGTTCACAGTCTTGGACTTGAATGAAACTCTGTGTTGTTTACCCTTTTGACAAGCAACACAAGTTTCACAATTTTCAAAAGTCTTTGTAGGCATTCCTCTGAGCAGATTTCCTTTTACCAATTTGTTCATGGTCTTGTAGTTCAGATGTCCCAGCCTCCTATGCCATAATTTGGACTCATCAATAGTGGCCTTTGCAATTAGACAAGTCAAAGCCCTCTTAGGAACAATATTCTTAATATGGTCACTGTATATATTCTCATTTCTAGGGACCTTCAAAAGCACAGATTTGTCATCTGGCAACTGATAGTCAGGAGAAAGGATCATACACTCAGTGTCTGTAAAAAGAACAAAGTTCTTTTTGTCACATATTTGTGAGACACTAAAGAGGTTAAACTTAAGTCCTTTCACAAGAAACACTTTCTCAAAGTCCAAATTTCCAGTTTTTAGAGTTCCTCTTCCAACAATCTTTCCACCTTTTGGATCATTCCCAAAAGCAACATAACCACCATCAAAAGCCTCAAAGTCTTCAACTTGAGACTCATCTCCTGTCATGTGTCCAGAACATCCACTGTCAACAATAACCATATCCTTAAGCTCATCCAGTAGATTGATCTGCACATGAAAAATAGAGACATTAGTTCCTCTTGATGACCCAAGCCAATACTGACTTGGATCTGCCCTGTGCATCAACATAATCAAATTTCTTTAAATCACTTGATGCACTACTATTCTTGGAAACAGAATTTGAACCAATAGTTTTTGGTTTCCAAGTCCAGCAAGCTAAGTGTCACACCCCCAATTTACCTGACTTGCAGCGGAATGGAATGCCTGGGGGTGTAACTGTCATAGCACCATAACAAGGAAATATTGAACGACCTAAAGTGTCGTTTGGAAAATACATATCGTTTGATTTATTTAAAAGCATCCAGTGCTACAAAACATAGGTCCCCAAAGGTTGAAACGTTTACAGAAAACAAGTTCAGGAAATGTCAAACGATAATTTACACAAGTGCATGAAAAATCCAAAATGTACTGCGTCATCCCTGGCACACCCTAATGTGACTTCATGCATGTAATATGATGATGCCTTAGTTACCTGAAAATACATTGCGAAAACGGTCAACACGAATGTTGGTGAATAATCATAGGTTTATGAAATGTAATGTTTGTACGGCCACAACAAGTATAAATGCATGACAAAAGTCACGTAAAATAGTACAATAGACCTTAAGCTCATGACACCGAAGCTATGACTGATGAAATTCTATGCCCCTCCCGAATGTTCTGCCAAACACTCAAATGTAAAAGACATGACATGCATCCGCTTACTGTTGGTAATCACTACCACGGATGGAGGTGTCACCCTCGATAGATCTATCCACTCACTCTCGCTTAGCGGTAAATTAACGGTTCATGATGTTACAGGGGACTTATCACATGGCAGACAAGCTACTTAAGCTATGTACATAGGTTTTGATACTTGGGCTCGTACTAAAATGGTGCAATGTATTCTCCCCCGTGGGATTTGAAAACAATAAAAATGTATACGGGGCTATGAATACTCACCTCAACTGATGATACTGATGATAATATGAAGTGAACAACAATGCACGGTTAGCTGCCGCAACCTAAAATGAATGATGAATGATCTCATTTAGATCACCAAATGATGTTATGAATGTCCATGCTCATGTTCCTATACCACTCTACTCTTTGGAAAAACACTTGTGTTATCAAAATATATAATCCAAGAATTTGGAAAAATATTGCTATTAGAAAATATAATAAGCTAGTTGCAATATATATATATATATACTTATATATATATCGTATGTTTCCATGTTAGCGTTGAAATCCTCGGGTTGTAATCCTTGAAATATCGCCTTGAAATGATGAAAATATACTTGTAATAACTAATACTTCATTAGTTATAAAATTTGGTACTTGGTATTATTCCTAGCTTATAAAAGTACTACGTAGTTTTTGTGCCAATTTTTATTAAAAGCTGTCAAATAAAAATGGGTTTAGCCGATATTCAAACGTGAATATCTTTGTCGTTACTTGTCCGTTTTACTTGTTCTTTATGTCCACGGATACGTCTTAGTATGTAGTAATATATTTTGGAAAGCTCGGCTCCTCCGGGTTACGTCTAAAGTCTCTTTTTGTCCAATGAAAAACGTCCAACAGCAACAAATTTTCCAGAAAATACTTTTCGTCAACAATCTTGCAAAAATCATAACTTCTTCGTTATAAACTCTTTTTAATCCGTTCTTTCGCCTACGGATTCGTTTTTGAAAGTATTTTCTAAAATTTTTGCCAAAGTTCCCTTGGTGTTTACTGATTTTCCAGGTTTTCAAAAAATGGGACAGCATGTCTAAAACATGCTCCAAATCAAGTTTTCAAGGTTTATAACTAATTTCTAACATCACCAAACCTCTTGTAATCACCACATAGCTAATCTAATCCTACCATACACCTTCTTAGGGTGCCATGGACTCCTAACCAAGTTATTATAGCAAGGGGATTCATAAATAAAAAGTTAGGGTTTGTATGTTCCATTTTTGACAAAATAAATGGTGGTATAGCTAATTGTACATCGTTTTTAGCATGGAACTCATGCAATACAAGTAAATATAAGATGATTCATGTAAAAATAAAGTTGATAACTTACTTGATAAAATGAGATGATTAGATGATGATTATGCTTGTTGTTCTTGTGTTCTTGTTGCTTGTATCTTAACTAGAATCATAAAAGGAGTAAGATTGTAGCTTTAAGTTACGAAAAATAATTAGTTGATCATGAAGATCTTGGTACCTTGGTTGTTGCTGTGGGAATGGGAGAGAGCAAGAGAGATATGAGCTTGAAATTTGATCTAAAAGTTTACTTATGTTTTGTGAATTAAGTTTGTAAGATATTTAGTAGATTATAATGTATTATACTTGCTCATTAAAGCTCTAGGTTAAGGAAAATAAACTAGTATATATACAAGGGTGTGCTTGGCTGGTTTTCAAAGGGTAGAAGGGGGGTAGGGTGCTTGTGATTTATTTAGGAATTTAGTGTAGTTTAGGTGTTAGTTTATGTTATTTGTTAAAATCGGGTAACGGTTTTAATAGAAATAAATGTTCACGAAGTTAACCGGGATGAAATAAAGTTATAATAATGATAAAAATATGTTGAAAATATGTTGGGTACAATTACTGAGTGATCGGGTGATTATTGTTTAGTTTTCACAAAAACCGTCGTTATATTCATAAGCGTACGTTATAAATAAAATAAATTTCCAAAATACTGGGTAACTGAATGTTATAACTTTTATGATGTTAAAATGGATATAAAAATATGTCGGGACCATTGTGGGAATATTTAGATATATTCGTCGTGTATAAACCGGGTGTTAACGTTTACTATAAATACTTCTACGTAAAAAACGTTAAATGTACTGAATATAGAAATTTGAAAATCCTGAGAGTGGTATAACATGAAAATGTTGTTATGATGATATGCAGACTATCTCCAGTCCGTATGCAGTGTTCTTAACACTAATGAAATGAATTCGCACCTAAACCAATCCGGTTACGCGAATTTGAATACCCGTAAACTAAATTTACGATGAAATGAGTAATGCAAGTGAATAGTGAAAACTTTTCCGGAAATGAATAGTATTCAGTGAATAGTAAATTTCCCAAAAGTTTCTCAGAATATCAAACTGACCTCGAAAATGATGAATAGTAAAACGATGAATAGTGTTTTGATGAATAGTGATTTATGAATAGTAAAAAGTCGAAGTTTGGGAAAATGACCTGAAATGGTAAATGACCTGAAATGGTGAGTTGTGACACTAAGGCCTTAACAGCATAAAAGTGATTACCAACAACTGTATTTGTTAAAACTTTTGGCCCAGAAGTAGAAAGTTTTGTACTAGCAGCAGGATGCTTACTAGCAGCAGAGTACATACTAGCAGCAGAATGCTTACTAGCAGTAGAGCCAGTAGAAGAACCAGTTGTGGTTTTGAAAACTCCATTTGTTTTAGCAGCATAAATAGATCTAGTTGCACCAGATCTCAATAAAACAGCTCTTGGAACCATGTTTCTATTAGGATGTGGGTGAGTTTATTTAGTGACATATTTGTGATTCACCCTAGTGTATTGATTCCAAACAGGCTTTTGGTGTTCAGGACATCTAACAATCAAGTGGTCAAAGCTACCACACTTATAACAAGCCTTCGTTTTTAATTGAAACTGATTACCTAATCTGTGTGAAACTAGGTTGTTGAAGTTTCTCTGGTTACCCCTAGGCTTATTATTGAACCTTTCCATCTGTTCTCTAGGTACCTCATTGTACTTTACCATTTTCCTAGAGAAGTTATTTCCTAACATAGGTTTGACAAACTTAACCTGTTCAATTTTAGGTTCAAACTTTGTAGGAATTTCTTCCTTTTTCACACTTTGTTCTTGTTTAACCTGTTCCTCATCACTATCACTATCAGAATACAAATCTTCTATAATAGGAGCTTCAAAAAATTTTCTAGCCTCAACCTTAGGTGTTTCATTAACACTTGTGCTACATTCACCTACAGGTTTTTCAATATTTAGCTCACTAATGAATGATAGTTCTTTTCCTGGTGGAGCAAAAGCACTTTTGGCTGGAGGAGCCACTTCATTATACCCAATTCCGCTACCTTTTCTCATCAAGTTATTCTCTATAAATTTATGAACCAAATCAGAAGCATATTGTTGTTTTTGTACTCTTACTACATGTTTATCTTTTTCAGCAAGAGCTTCCTCTTTTTCTTTTTCAGCTTTTTCTAATTTATTTTTAAGAACTTCTACTTCACTGTTTTTCTTAAAAATTTCTATATCTCTGAGATTAAGTTGATCTACATATTCCTTCTCACACTCTTTGAGATATTCTAACCTCCTTTCAACATTTTGAATACCTACTTTGTAACCTAAGTTATCAAGTTTTAGGTGTTCAATTTCTCTATTCAAACTCTCATTCCTAGACTTAAGTTCTTCTATAGTGTCAGCACAAGATTTAAAAGAACACATAGATAAGTCTGAATCATTTGATACCTCAGAGTCAGATCCTGATGATGAACCATAGGCCGTAAGTGCAAAGTTCTGCACCTTGGGTTGAGCAACAGCTACCAAAGAGAAATTTGGTTCTTCTTCAGCCATATCACTCCAATCATAATCTCCCAGTCCATCACAAGATACCAGTGCAGTCTTTGATTCTTCAGTAACCTTCTTTGTAGCATCAACATTCTTCTTTGGAGCTCTACACTCTCTGGAAAAATGTCCCTTCCTGTTGCAATTACAGCACTCTATCTTTAATTTTTCAAAGCCTGGACTGTCCTTAGCTTTATACTTGACTTCTTTTCCAGTCTTCTTCAAAAACTTTCTTGCCCTCAAGGTCAACATAGCCATTTGCCATTTAAGATCAATTTCTTCAAGATCATCAGGATCAATATAATCCAGATCTTGATTAATGACATGTGACCTTATAGTAGTTGTGAGCTCAGCCAAGAATGCACACAAAGCAATATCACTGGTAGAGATCTTATCATTTGAACTAGCAGCAGATCCATCAGCAGCAGATACTCCATAAGCAGTAGAATGAGCAGCAGAGTGAGATTCTTGAGATCCTTTTCCTTTAGAGGATACAAAGGCAAGATTTTGAGTACCAGAAGATGAAGTAGAGGAGGTAGATAGTTCTGATTCATACACTCTTAAATTGTTGTAGAGACTCTCCAACTTCATAGTTTCAAAATCAGGCTTATTCCTCCACACAACTGTGTGCATACTCCATTCAGGTGCAAGACTTCTAAGAAACTTTAGGTTTACATCTTCTTGTGGAACCACATAGCCAACAAGCTTTAGATGGCTAACCAATTGGTTTAGCCTGTTGTATGTGCCAATTATCTTCTCTCCACTTTTAGAAGTAAAATTCTCAAACTGATGCTTCAGCACGTTCTTCCTTGATTTCTTAGTAGCATCATTCCCTCCAAACCTGAATTCAACAGCATCCATCAATTCTTTTCCAGATTCACAGTCATCAAAGTCCATTTGGAATTCATTAGGCATTCCCATTAAGAGAATACTATGTGCTTTGATTTCCATCTTCCTTACTGTGTTGGCTTCAGCAGACTTAATTGGTATCTCCTTCCCATCAGCACTCTTCTCAGGTACAGAATCACCATTAACAATCACATTCCACATGTTGTAATCAATCATGCGAATGTACTATCTGATCCTTCTCTTCCAAAGCTCATACTCAGAAGGATTCAGCATGGGTACCCTTGAAGCAGTCACCATATGAGTTTCATCACCCATCTTGGCAGTTGATTTTGGAACAGCAAACTCTTAAGAAACAAAATCTTCTTGATAATAACTTCTAGATCAAAAGCTCTGATACGACTTGTTGATCCCAGTTGAGCTTAAACGATCTTGTATAGAAGTTAACTTGATTAAACACTTAAGCTAATATGCGGAATGTAAAAGCTTAACTTAAGAAGAATAATGATTCTCTTTCAACACTTCAATATTATTAATACGAGCACTCAACAATGCTAGGGTTTTACAACCTTGAATTGAATAATAATACGTACATAAACTAACCCTAGGATCCTCCTTTTATAGACTAAGGAATCCTACTAGGTTTACAATACCTTTCTCTACATGATAAGAATATTCTAGATAAATATAATATTTACACAATCTATTCTATATTTATCTAAACCGTATACATCCTTATCCCATCAGCAGTATTTAACTTTAGCAGCACTTTGACATCAGCAGCAGAATCATTACTACTAGCAGTAGTTTCACTCAGTAGCAGTTTCAGACCCAACACTAAACTTGAACCTATGAATATCACTCAACTTTTGTTGATTTTTAGCATGTTTATCTCAGGTCCATAACAAGCAAGGATGGTACGGAGGAGCACGAAATTCTTACAAAGGCTATAAATTTTACTATCATTCGAAAACTTATTTAACAAACTTTGAAACCACTGGGACCTCATTTTGAAAACTCTGATATTTATAAAAATTTGAATGGTAAATGTTTTAAAATGACTAAATTGATAATCATTTTCTACTGAAAAACTGTGAGCTATGAAGTAACACCCAATCTTTATTCCGCTGCAAATATTTTAAAATTGGGGGTGTTACAGCACACACGTAAAAGCACTAAGAAAAGCATGAAAACATAATTAAAGCAATAAAGGAATCATAATTAGGCTAGCACCAAAGGTGCTTAGCCGATCATATTAAATTGAACACTCGAAATCATGTTTATACAAGACATTAATTCAAAATGTAAAATTAAATATGAAATGCTAAACTTATAGAATGTAGCGTGATTTATCCCTTTCAAAGGCTTCGTATACTTCTATAGAAGGGCCTCCTAAAAGCTCCCAACGATATCTGACTTTGTGTGTGAGAAAGTTGTATCACAAATGCAAAAATTAGGGTTGTATTTATAGTCCCGATCAGAGCTACGGCGTAACTGAGAAATGTGTTACGCTATAGCTAGTGTAATCTTATCTAGATCTGATGGTTATGGGGTAGTTGATGAATTGTTACGCTGTAACAAGGATATTAGGGTTTCATCTACGTCATAGTCTCCATGTGCGTTACGCCATAGATAAATTCTCGGATCTAAGATTACTTACGTAGTCTTCGTTACGTCGTAGTCCCAAGTTTGAGTTATGCCGTAAGTTAAATAATGAGCTTGGACTACTCTCATACACATTGCTACGCCATAATTCCAGAGTTATGTTACGACGAAGTCTTCCAATCTGAGGATTCATTAAGTCTTGGATATGTTACAACGTAAACCATAGATGTGGTTACGCCGTAACTCTTGGTTTGTGTTTACTTTAGACTTCTTAGTTGAATTCCTTGCTACGGCGTAATTGAGAGATGATGTTATGCCGTAGCTTCTTCCAGTATACTAGGATTTGTTTATCTTTGCACGTTCTTTCCATATTCCTCGTCTCTTTAACTTCTATGCTCACTAGTAACCTGGATACAAAATATAAAGAAATCAAAGTATATATCCATTTAATAAGTATAATACATGAGCATAATAGGGGGAAATTTACACTTAAATATCAGGATTATTTGATGTCATCAGTGTACCATCAAGAGCTTCCTCATCAGTGACATGTTCCAAAGGAGGTATGTTAGGATCACTAGGGTAGTTAGGATCATCAAAAGATCTACCCTGTTTATCCACAGTAGGAAATCTTGGTGTAGAATTGAAGTAGAATCATTTGGCTTAGCAGTAGAATCTTTTGGCATAGTAGCTGAATTATTTGGCCTAGCAGTAGAATGAATGGTTCTGTTGCTGGTTGTTGGAACACGAAAAGTGTAAATCATTAGTTAGGAACTTCTATTTATATTTTATCTTAGTATAGGGTGTGTTGTGTAATAATAGTTGTATGCAACACAAGTTTACCATCGTGGAACTTGTATATCCGCGATGGAGGCTTGGCTAGACGTTGGGTATAAATACCCCCTACCTCATGGGTTATGAGGTGTGTGTTCTATGTTCTAGCAATGCGAGACTTTTGATATATCTCTCTCTCTTCTCTCTAAAGTGCTCACACCCACTTTACATATTTAGATTAGTTGTAGACGTGATAATATTGGTACAACACTGGTGGAAATGCGAATTTCATCAACTGTTGGAGATTCTTTATTCTGCACTTCTTCAAAAACTTTTGGTTCTTCATTCACCACGTTTTCAGCATCAAAAGGTATATCATTACATTCCTTATCTTCTTTGGTCTCATCATTAACAACATCATCCTTTTGTAAACTCTTATTCTTTTTAGAGGGGACAATTGTTGGACCAAACTTCAACTTTTCAACCAAAACAAACTCCTCTTGAGATGTTGACAGTTTAGCATTTGTATCTGCAGAAACATTAGCTTCTATACCTGCAATATTGTTAGTGTCAGCACCTGCAGTCACTGGCTCATAAGTTGTTGATTAACTCCATCAAGAATGGACCGTATGTTATGAAGGAAATTCCTGATACTGCTAATGAGGGTAAGACACGACTGCAAACTGAAGATGACTTAAGTCCAACTGAACTTGCTTAATTTGAAGCTGACATCCGTGCCAAAAACTTAATTCTGTATGGACTAAGCAAGGACATTTACAATGCCATTGATAGCAATCTTACTGCACATGATCTCTGGAAAGCGTTGAAGAGACTAATGCAAGGTGCAGACGTTGGTACTCAGACTCATCAAACTCTAGCTTTATGGAATTACCAATCCTTCAAGCACCTTCCAGAAGAAAGTCTTGAAGATGCTTACATTCGATTCAACAAACTTATCAATGAAATGAACTGTCATAACCTCAAGCGATCAAACATTGAACACAACACCATGTTTATCACAAACCTTCAACCTGAAAGGAGACGTTTCACTATTGCTATCAGACAAAACCAAGACTTAACTGCCAAAGATATCAACAACTTGTTTGATCTGCTGAAACATAATCAGGTTGAAGTCAATGACATTCTTGATCAAAAATGTAAAGAAAAGGAAAAGGAACAGTCAACTCAACTCACCACACAAACACCTGTTGTTGATCCTCTTGCTCTTGTGTCAAATTATCATAAAAACCAATCATCCTTCAGCTCCAACAATGAAACTCACTTCACTCTAGTGGAAGAAGCAATTGAACCCAATCAAGATCCTCCCAATGTTGAACTCAATAAGATTGTTCAGAACCTTGCACTTCTTGGGAAAAAAATCCAAAGGTCCTTCTAGAAACGTCCAACAAACAACAATCTCAGAACCACCTCTGCACCAACTTCTTTGAACAAACGACAAGATATTCCACCTAGAGGAGAAGTTGTACGTCGAGGTGTTCAGAGAAATGACAAAGTTGAAGCTGGTCAAGATTTACAGGTACCAAAGTGCTTTGGCTGTGGCCAACAAGGTCATTTTGCTAAGAATTTTCAAAATGGTAAAGTGCGTGACATAACATACTACAGACAGAAGATGCTGTTGGCTGACATGGATGAAAAGGGTAAAATTCTAAATGCTGAAGAAAATGATTTCATGATGGATACTGATGATGAAGGAGAATTGCTGGAAACAAACATGGTGTTCATGGCCTCATAGGAAAAGGTGGATGTTTTTGAAGCTCATGATGGTGATTTAACTCCTAGCTATGACTGATGAGTGCTCAAACACTCATCATTTTTTGTCATATTTGAATTGCCAAAACATTCACAAATACTCAGAAATGCATCAAAATACTGAAAATATCCCAGGGATTGTGTTTTATATGTTTCATATGCAAAATGTTTAAAAACAGATGAAAAACGAACAAAGTTTGCATAATTGGCAGTTTCAGTCCCCCAACTTTCAAAAATTGTCAAAACTGGTCCCTGAATAATTGTTTTGAAAGAAAAGTCAACCCAAGGCATTTAAAAGTCAAAAGTTATCAAATATGGTCCTTGGGTGAAAACTTTGTAAAAGTTACAAGTTTGGTCCTTTAATTTTCAATTTTGGCAGAAATAGTCCCTGGGAATTTTAACGTGGAAAATATCTTTTATGGTACTTGGATGAATGAACTATGGCAAGATTGGTCCTTGTAATACTTTGGAAGAATGGCAGAATACTACCCTCAAGTTTCATCTTTACAAGTTTGGTCCCTAAGCTTAATCTACTTAACCAAATGGACCCTATTTGTTATTTACTCTAACCTAAGAAACAAACTAACCCACCACCCAATCCAAATACAAAACCAAACTACCCCCAGCCCAACACAATCCCAAAGCCCAGTCTAAACCCCACACATTTTATAAATAAAACAGGGTCAACCCAAAAGTCAACCCTTCCCCTTCCCTTTTTGCCGCCAAACCAAAAACCCACCCTGCAATACCCAACATCTTTGTCTCCCTCTCCATTCTCTAACATAGCCTACACCAGCCACCCTACCACCTCAATTGTCAACCCCCACTTTTATATTCATCTCCCTCCTCCTCCACGTCACCTATCCACCACCTCAAATGATGCCAAAACTGAATCAATGGTGGAGATGGTCCCAATATCAATCTAATGTTGGGATTTGCTCCCAAGAAGCTCAAAAGTGATCATTGGCTGTTTATTCACACAGAAGAAGCACAAAAAGGAGAGAAGCCCTAGTTTTCATTGTTAGTATAAATAGGCATAGCTTGTAAGCCAAAAGGGCATTTTCTATATCTTGTAATTATTATTTATTAAGTTTAAGTCTCCTTTGTAATTCAACTTTTTCAGTATTAATGCAAGTTATGTTTAGTTTCAAGTAATTTCAAATTTTTAACTCAGATTCCCTATCATCACAAATAATTGCTATTACCTTTATTTTATGCTTAACCATGATCTCAGAAGCTTATATAAGTTGTTTAAGAGCCTTTTAAAGCTTTGAATTAAGAAAACTCAGAAAAGAAAAAAAAAAGGGAAAATACAAGAAAAATTTACAACAAAAGAAAGGGAAAATAAAAATGGTGGTGCTTAGCATTGCAGCAGAACAAGGATGGAAGGATTATGGTTTAGAGCTCATGGGAGCATAGGGTCACAGTTTGGTTCTAGTTCTCATTGGTTATCAGCTATGGACCTCTTGTAAGATCATCCTGCCAAAAGTTTCTTACATAATCTGTGTTGATACAAAAGTTGGGCGTACCTGATTGTTGGGCTTTGCTCTTATATCAATTCGTTCCTTAGCACTTTGTTACCTGCGTACTAAGAAAGTAAACAACACCGTTAGGCTTATCGAGGGATTGTCTCCCCCGATTAGACTCCGGCGTGAGAGTAAGTAATCGAATTTAGGTTTTGGTTTAAGAGTTTAGGGATTCCGTGAATCGTACCTTGAATGAGAATCGTGTGATTCTATATATAGGGGCTAAGAAACCGTGTTTCTTGCTCCTTACTCTTCGCACGCATGGTGCTTATCCGAGGTAAGGATATCTATTCCTTGAATAGATGATCCTTATCGGATATCCGGTGAGTTAGATTGGGCCTTTGGGCTTCGTGAGCCCAAGCGTTGATACCACGGCCCATACCATTTGTCATGGTAGCCCATTCGTGATGGGCTTAGGTGTAAGTAATGTCTATCATTTGGGCTTGCGGCCCAAATATAGGCTATACGTCATCATGTCCCCCCAGTCTAGTATGCGCGGCACGTAGCCACGGGTACTAGACTTAATGTAAGCAGCGGTAAGCGTGGCGGGATAACGAACAAATTGTTACCGCCTTTTTGGAGGTGCAATGCACCTAACAGGTTCAAAATAGTTACCTCGGTAATTGGGGGTGGTGTCCACGTATCACTTGGGATTCGGGAAAAAGTGTTGTACCTTTTGATCTTCTAGCCACACGTTTACTGTGAGTGGGATCCACGTGGGCGTGAATTAGGGTTTTTACCACCCTATATAAGAGTGCCGCCCCCCTTTATTTTCACCACACAGTAAAATACACACACAACCACTATTCATCTTCTTCATTTTGAGAGCGTTTTTGCTAAAAAACCTTTGAACTTCTGTAGGTAACCTTTGTGTGCGTCCACTTAGTTTTAAGATGAACATGGTCGCTCAATTAGAGGAGTTTCGCTCTGCGTTGTCTGTTGAGGATGTGATGCGCTTTTCTTCCGACCATTTTGTGCCTTTGGATGTGCATCCAGAGGCGCCAGATGTCGATGCGTGTATAGCCGACTTCCCCGAAGGGAAGATAGGTTTATACACGAAATTTTTCGAGTATGCTAATTACCGCGTACCTATATCTATATTTCTGAGCGATTTGCTCAATCACTATCGCCTCCACATCTCTCAGCTGCACTGTATAGGTGCGGCGAAAGTGTCGAATTTTGAAATAAACTGCCGTTTGTTGGCGATAGAACCCACTGTGGACTTATTCCGCTCCTTTTACCACTCAACGTGGTCAAACGGTTGGGTCTCCTTTGCGAAGCGCCCGCGGGCGTTTCAATGTTATACGGAGAAGGTTGACGCCCTCAAGAATTGGAGAGAATTTTTCTTTTGGGTAGACGACGTGGTCTTTCCTTCCAATTTTGAGTTTTATACTCAGGCGTCTTTACCAAGGGATGGGCATCCCGCACCCGGTTCCTATAGTATTGCTGACGCGCAGACGTTAAATGCCAATCGATTGGCCATTAACCCCTATCCGGAGGAGTTTTTGGTGCATGTAGGATTGAGTCGCGCGTATTTTGGCGCAGCGGATGAGGTTCCCACTTTCCTGAGTGAGGATGGCCGGGGTGGGTGTTCATCCTTTGTAATTGTTTGTAAGTTTTTCATCCTTTTTCTTCGCGCATTTACCAACTAATCTTTCGTTGTTTTCTTGCTTCATTTTTATATGCGCAGAGATGGACTTATTCGCAGTGGTGAAGCTTAATAAGCCAAAGCAGGTGACCATAGGGGTGCGTCCTCTGAGAGAAGGGGAGCTGCCTTTGCTGGAAGCGACCGCGGGGCGTTTGACTGTTTTGCCCGCGACAGTCCCCGAGGACACGCCACCACTTGTGGTGACGCCCGTCCAGAGTATGGCGCCAGAGGTAGTGGTGGCGCCCACTGTGGTGCCTGAGGTGGAGGTGGCGCGCGAGGAGGCGCGCTCAGGGTCATCTGATAGTATTCGGATCCTGAAACCTGAAGAGGTGCTGAGGGAAGAGGTTGCGCAGAACTTAAAGCGCAAGGGAGGTGCTGGAACCAGTGGCACCAGCAAGAGGCGTCGACACGTCATCAAAGACGCAGAGTCGAACGCGGAAGAAACTTCGACCTCCGGCGCACGGTTGAAGGCTGATGCTTCTCCGTTTCTGTAAGTGTGCACTTCTCTCTTTTTTTTTTTTTTTTTTTTTTTTTGTAATTACTTGTTGTAATTTTTTGTTGACTGTCTTTGTTCCGTAGGGATGACGACGCGAAGGATGATGAAGTATCCTCTCCGCAGAATGAAAACAAGGGAGAGGATACCTTGGCAGCAGATGGTGGTGAGGCGCAACAACTTCTTGATGAGTTGGCTGCGACTACTGCCCGTCAGGCTGAGCTGGTGGCGCAGCTGAAGGGAAAGCGCGTTGGGGAGAGTCGTGCTCTGGCCCAGAAGGAAGAGGAGTTGGAGGAGCTGCGCGCGCAATTGGCGGGCGTGCAGGCTGAGCTTGGGGAGTCAAGGGTGTATGGGGAGAAGATGGCTCAGGACAAGATGAGCATCTTGGCTGATCTGCTACATGCGAGGTCGTGTCTCGAGCAGATGAAGGCCAGGGCATCGTGGTCTGTGTCGTTCCTTGAGGAGAAAAGATCTGAGCATTATGCTAGGCTTCAAGAATTCAAGGAGAACATGGAGAAGACGCTTGTGGCGTATGAGGAGAAGTTGCGCGCCCTTAGCATTGAGTACGACGAGGAGCTGTATCCTCATCTCATGTCTGTGATTGCTGAGCGCAGGTATTCTTACACCCTTATCTTTTAGAATTGTTTTCTTCACTCCATTTTATCTTATCTTGTTACCACTTTGTGAATGCAGGTGGTTGATCAGCCATGGGCTTCGTCTGGCAGCTCTAAGTACTTTAGAGTCTGCGGAGGTGGTGGAGGCCTTTGGGAAGGTTGTCCACTGCGCGATGACGCGTGGCCGTTCGCAGGCGATGGAGGAGCTCCGTGAGGCCAAGCTGTTGGAGAAGGACTTGGCGGAGATTCCTAGTTATAGCTCAACGGCGTACGATGAGCTGGTGGAGGCGATGGCGGGGCTGAAGGTTCTTGAGCTGCCGCATATAGGGAAATTGGAGCGCGACCAAGATGACCCTATAGCTGTGCTGATGGCCGGTTTAACTTTGCAGCGCCATCTTGAGAAGAATGCGGAAGAGGAGTTAGACTATTATCTAAAACCTGATGTATCGCAGCTTCAAGTCCCGGTTTTTGCGCGGCCCCGTGATATCCTCAAGCCTTTTGCTCTGGAGAAGGAAGTCCCCTTGAAGGAGGTGCTGGAGCAACATGCGCAGAGGGCTGCTGTGAAGAAGGGTATCAAGGGCAAGGCCGTGATGTGCGGTATTGGCGCTGCACACCTTCCTAGATCAGATGGCGTGGCTGTAAGTGTTCCAACCGTATCGATGCAGGATGCCATAATCTTGAGTAAGTTGAAGGAGGGGAGTTTCGCCGCTCCAGAAGAGAGCCATGATCACCGCCATAGCATATAGGTTGTTTGTGAGCTTATGTATTTTGTCCTTGTAATTTAATAAATATGGAATAAAATACATTTTGTTATAAGCTCGTAACTTAAATACACTTGCATTGTTTGCTAAGTTTGATTATTTTACTAAGTCTTTTAAGTGCGTGACTTAAATATACTTGCATTGTTTGCTAAGTTTTATTTTTGACTAAGTCTTTTAAGTGCGTGACTTAAATATACTTGCATTGTTTGCTAAGTTTTATTTTTGACTAAGTCTTTTAAGTGCGTAACTTAAGTATACTTGCATTGTTTGCTAAGTTTTAATTTTGACCAAGTGTCTTGGCTCGTTATATTGCTAAGCTCGTACAGTGTACTTAGTATATGCGCATCCGTCGTGGGGTGCGCATGTGAAACTTACTTTGACGTCTCAAGAGTAAGGCGCTTAGCAAGGATACGTGATCCAATGTTGATGGGTTTGCAACCCTCTTATTCAACGAGTAAATTAGTAGGTTAACTCATCCTCTATGCCTTCGTGGGTCTTTAAGTGGTGCATGCACGCCATGTAGGCAAAAAATATAAGATAGACAATATTGACATATATGCAATAAAGTAAAAGTGCGCTATGGAGTTAGCTAGAAACCATAACATTTTATTAATACTTGCAAGTTTATTGAAAAGATAGAAAATAAAATTCCTAAGAAATAAAAGAAAGACAAACACTTATTGGGCACCTCGTAGGGTGTTTGTGTGTTTGTGTGAGGGCCGTAGCCTAGAAGTAACATTTTTTGAGATTGCAGATGTTCCAAGTGCGCGCCAGGTCTTGACCTTCCATATCGCGCAACCTGTATGCGCCGTTGCCGAGCGCGTCTGTGACCTCGTAGGGTCCTTCCCATTTGGGTCCAAGTTTGCCTGTGTCTTCTGCGTGGCTTGCGTCATTGGCGCGATAAACAAAGTCCCCTGGTCGAAATGAAGTGTTCTTGACTTTTGCATCATAATACTTCTTCATTTTTGCCTTGGCCTTTGCTTCTCGTATGGCTGCGCGTTCGCGTCTCTCTTCCAGTATATCTAAGTCTATGCGCCGTTCCTCGTCATTTGTCATGACGTTGACTTCTGCTGTGCGTATAGTAGGCATTCCTATCTCAGCTGGTATGACGGCTTCTGTTCCATAGACTAAGGAAAATGGCGTGTCGCCAGTACTGGTTTTGATTGTTGTGCGATGCGCCCACAAGACATGCGAGAGTTCATCTACCCATCTTCCTTTATGTCTGTCAAGGCACGCTTTTATGCCTTCGCCTAGACTGCGATTAGCGCGCTCAACCAGGCCATTGGTTTGTGGGTGTTTGACTGAAGCAAAGTGTTGTGTGATGTTTAATTGTGTGCACCAATCTTTGAATGGGTTATCACAGAATTGTTTTCCGTTGTCTGATACGATCTCGCCTGGTAGGCCGAAGCGACAGACAATATTGTCCCAGACAAAGCGTTTTACTTGGTTTCCCGTAATGTTCACCACAGCTTTTGCTTCAATCCACTTTGTAAAATAATCTATGGCTACGATGAGGAATTTTACTCCTCCCGCTGCGACGGGAAAAGGTCCTGCGATGTCGATACCCCATTTGTAAAATGGCCATGGTGAGGTAATTGGTGTTAGCTCGTGCTGTGGTCAGCGCGGAATAGGTCTATGTACTTGGCAGTTGCTGCACTTTCTTATTAGGTCGCGTGCGTCGCGGTGCATTGTTGGCCAATAGTATCCTGCCCTTAAAGCGCTTGCCACCACGGATCGCGGTCCTGAGTGCATACTACATGATCCAGCGTGAAGTTCGCGGAGTACATAGTCTGCTTGAAGGGGTCCAACACATCTGAGCCATGGTTGTAAGAAAGATCGCCGATAGAGTACGTTGTCGCGGAATTCGAATCGTTGCGCCGTGCGCCGTATTCTTCGAGCGTCTTTATTATCTTGGGGTAGGGTTCCCTTGCTGATAAATTCGATGATAGGTGTCATCCACGTAGGATCTTGTTCTTCTATCACCGTTGATATCTCCATATCAAGGATTGACTTGTTCTTTAAGGTTTCCACCAATACCTGTTTTGAAAGGTGTGCGAAGCTTGTAGATGCGATCTTGCTGAGTGCGTCCGCCTTTCTGTTTTCCCCTCTAGGTACTTGTTTTATTGTGAACCTATCGAAGTTTTTGATCAGAGACTTTGTCTTTTCCAGGTATTGGATCATATGGTCATCCTTGGCCTCGTATTCTCCTAACACGTGGTTAGCGACTAGCCGAGCATCTACGTTTGCCTCTAGGTTGCGTACACCCATTTGAATTGCGATGCGTAGTCCGGCCAGTAGGGCTTCATATTCTGCCTCATTGTTTGTGGCTGTGAACTCAAAGCGTAGCGCATAGGTGAATTCCATACCTTCTGGGTTTGTAAGAATGAGTCCTGCGCCTGATCCATCTGCGCATGAGGATCCATCGGTGAACAGTGTCCATGGTTCCTGTAGATCCGTTTTTGCTGCAGATGTTGGGCTGTCGCCCTCTGGCTTCTCCACGATAAAATCAGCTAAAACTTGCCCTTTGATAGCAGTGCGCGGCCTGTATGAGATGTTGTACTCACTGAGCATTACACTCCATTTTTGTAAGCGTCCCGATGCATCTGGTTTAGAGATAACTTGTTTAATTGGCTGATCAGTGATTACCGCAATTGGATGCGCTTGGAAGTATCTGCGCAGTCTTTTGGCGGCGAACACTAAAGCCAAGACCAGTTTTTCCATGGCGCTGTAGTTAACCTCTGTTTTCTTTAAGGCTTTGCTTACGAAGTATATGGGTGTCTGGACGGAATCTCTATCTGTCAATAGTACTGCGCTAACTGCTCCGTGGGTTGCTGATAAGTACATGATTAGTTCTTCCCCTTGTCGCGGTGCGACTAGTTTGGGAAGAGATGCCAGATGATGTTTGAGTTGTTGGAAAGCTTCCTCCGCTTCATTGGTCCAACGAAAGTCTCCCTTTTTTGTACACTTCGTGAGTGTTTTAAAGAGAGGAAGGGACTTGTCCGCTGACTTAGATAAGAAGCGATTCAGCCCTGCCAGCTTTCCATTCAGTGATTGGACTTCTTTGAGTGTGCGCGGGGAGGGGAGATCAATAACAGCCTTTGTCTTCTCTGGGCATGGTTTGATTCCATCAGGTTCTATTAAGTATCCGAGGAACATGCCTTCAGTTGCGCCAAAGGTGCACTTTTTTGGATTCAGTTTCATGTTTATCCGCCCCAACGTTCGGAATGTTTCCTCGATGTCGCGCACTAACTCATCCTCTGTATGGCTTTTTATAACAAGGTCGTCCACGTAGACTTCCTAGTTGCGGCCTACTTGTTTTTCGAAAGCTGTGTCCACCAGCCGTTGGTATGTCGCGCCTGCGTTCTTTAAGCCAAAAGGCATTTTTGTGTAGCAGTATACCCCTTGACTGGTGTGGAAAGCTGTTTTTTCTTCATCCTCCACTGCCATTTGGATTTGGTGGTACCCTTTATATGCGTCTAGGAAGCACTTGAAGGGGTATCCACATAAGGATTCAACCTTCCAATCAATTTCTGGCAATGGATAGCAGTCTTGCGGGCATGCTTTATTGAGGTCCGTGAAGTCCACGCACATTCTCCAGCTACCATCGCTCTTCTTTACCATGACTGGGTTAGAGAGCCAGTCGTGGTAGTACACTTCGCGCATGATGCCCGCATCTACTAACTTGTGTACTTCTTCCAAAATAGCTTTTGCACGATCTGGAGCCTGACCGCGCTTCTTTTGTCGTATTGGAGGGTATCCTTGTCGGATTTGTAGTTTGTGTTCTGTGATAGAACGAGGCACTCCTGTCATATGCTTTGGTTCCCATGCAAAGATGTCTAGGTTCTTTTGCAAGAGTGCGCATACGGCTGCTTTACCTTTGTCAGATAAAGATCCTCCAATCGAAACTTGTTGTTCCGGATAGTCTGGATGAATAGCGACCTTTAAATTTGACGATTTTTCCGTGCGCTGTTCTGGAATAGTCTCTGCTTCAGTTGTCACTGCGATACATTCTCTTGGTGGTACCGTTGTGTTATAGAGAGTAACCACTCCTCCTTCAACTGGGAATTTAAGCATTCCGTGTGTTGTGGATGGTACTGCGCGAATGGATGATATTCCTGGTCTTCCAATTATGCCATTGTATGGTGAGGGAGACTTGATTACCATAAAATTTATCCATGCCGCAGTTGAGTGTTGCTCATCTCCTACGACCACCAATAAGCGTAACTGCCCCATGGGCCAGATCTTTTCTCCTGTAAATCCTGTTAGTGACATTGTAGCTGGTATCAACTGACTTTGGATTTCAGGTCGCAGCCTTTTGAAGCAGTGATCATACATGATGTCTGCGGATGCTCCTCCATCAATATACATGCGGTGGATGTCGTGTCCTCCTGCATGTATTTCAATGGTCAGAGGTTCCACGACTGCGTTGTCCGCAGCGATTGTAGGGAAGGATATCTCCTTTTCTGGAGAGAATCTTTGGCTGACTTTTTGCTTTATTTTGCGCTGCCATGATTGTATCATGTATATAGTATCAGCCTTTTCCTTTGGGGGTTCTTTCTTGCCTCCATTTCTCTGTCTCTCTTTTCCTTCCTTAATGTTTTTTACGAGGTGGTCCATCCTTCCTTCTCTCACTAATTTTTCGATTAGTTGTTTCAGTTGGACGCACTCGTTAGTTGTATGGCCCTTTTGGCCGTGGTACTCGCAGTATCCACTACCTTGGCGTTTTTCTTCTGCCGTTTTAATTGGTGGTGGTCTTGGGAAGTTCGCACCTTCTGTTGCAAATATCTCCCTTGGAGTTTTAGTGAGAGGAGTATATTTGTCGTTGTCTCTTCCACTGCGGTAGTTCCTGCCGCGGTTATTGTTTTGATCATTGGATTGTCTCCGCGGCTGTTCTTGTTGCCTATAGTTTGAATATCCTTTTTTGCTATCCGCAGCAGCTGCTTCTCCTTGTATAAAGGATCTGGTGCGTTTTGTGAGTTCATCGAAAGACTGTGGAACTCTATCATTGAGCTTTCGGATGAGTTCTGGATTATTAATTCCATTCATGAACCCTGAAATTTTTAGTATTTTGGGACATGCTTTGACTTGTTTGCACTCATCCTTGAAGCGCTCCATGAAGGCGCTGGTTGATTCTCCTTGGCGTTGCTTCACCCTTGCCAATTCCACAGGATTTTTAGCGCACTTCTTTCGCTGGGTGAAGTTGTGGCGGAATGCTTTTCGCAATTCCTCAAAACCGCCTATACTCCTACGTGGGAGTTTGCTAAACCATGTGCGCGCGTTCCCTACTAATGTGGAATTAAACATGTGACACCACACAGGCTGTGGCCAATTTTCGATAGTTGCGGCTGACTCGAAAATTTTGAGGTGGTCGTCAGGGTCACCTGTTCCATCATATATCTTCACATTAGCGGGCATGCGTCTGCGCCTGTCGTCTGAGTAATCACTTATGCGACGTGTGAACGCATCAATTTTGTGGCGTCGCCATGGGAGAGACATATCCTCGTTCTCTTCCTCGCGACGTTTTCCTTTTGATTTCCAGTGCCCTGTTTCTTTATCCTCGTTGTCCGAGGAATCGCTGGAGGAAGAATAATCTCTCCTTCGGCGTTTGCGCCTGCTCCTTTCAGAAGAGGAGCCTGAGGGATCTCTGCTTGGGGATCTCCTCCTCCCCAATCTATCTTGTATTCGCCTACTTTCAGGTTTGGAAGATCCTTGGCTTGGCGAATGCTGAGGCCCTAATCGATCGTGTATTCCCCGACTGCCAAGTCTGGAATGGACATTGGTGCGCCTACCGCTGTCTCCAGAGTTTTGTGAGTCAGGTACCGCACCTAGCCTATCATGGACAGAGGTACGTTCTGTACGTCTTCCTCGCGGGTGGCGCGGTGGTGATGGTTCGCGCTCTGGACCAAGATTAAGTCGGGTTTGCGGATCCGCACCTGCTCTCCTTGCCGCTTCTTCTTGCATGAGGGCATTTAATGTTTCATAATTTTGGGATACAAAGTTTCCTAAAGTCAGATCCGGTGCGTCATCAGTTGCAAGAATTTCTTCCTCAGTGTTAGGCGCCCTGTTCCGTTCAGGAGCGCCTGGCGGCACAGTGTTGTTCACTGCGGGTGTAGCCTGATGAGGAGTGGTGAAGAGGGTGCGTTGGAGTTCTTCAACGCTGGGGACCTCTAAAGTAATCCTGGGTAGTTCTACCGCTGGGGGAGGTTGGGTTGTCCCTGCCTCATGGTGACCAGGTGTGCTGGTTGTCCCAGCGACTTGTCTAGAGGTTGGATCTTGTTGATTCTTCCTCAGATGGTCACGTTTTTCTGGCTGCGGAGTCCGCTGGCTCGAATTCTTATGTTTCGTCATTCTAGTTCGTTGTAGGGTCCCACGGATGACGCCACTTGTTGATACAAAAGTTGGGCGTACCTGATTGTTGGGCTTTGCTCTTATATCAATTCGTTCCTTAGCACTTTGTTACCTGCGTACTAAGAAAGTAAACAACACCGTTAGGCTTATCGAGGGATTGTCTCCCCCGATTAGACTCCGGCGTGAGAGTAAGTAATCGAATTTAGGTTTTGGTTTAAGAGTTTAGGGATTCCGTGAATCGTACCTTGAATGAGAATCGTGTGATTCTATATATAGGGGCTAAGAAACCGTGTTTCTTGCTCCTTACTCTTCGCACGCATGGTGCTTATCCGAGGTAAGGATATCTATTCCTTGAATAGATGATCCTTATCGGATATCCGGTGAGTTAGATTGGGCCTTTGGGCTTCGTGAGCCCAAGCGTTGATACCACGGCCCATACCATTTGTCATGGTAGCCCATTCGTGATGGGCTTAGGTGTAAGTAATGTCTATCATTTGGGCTTGCGGCCCAAATATAGGCTATACGTCATCAATCTGTGTTGGTTATTTTAGTTGCTGTATGTTGCTTAATATAGTGAATTCATGTTTATTACATATTAGTGTAAGTCCATTCTCAGTTTCATAGCCTAATCAACTTATTTGTTCCATAAACTTGTTAAAAAACTGTTTTTAAGGGGTGTTTGGATTTGTTGGTTGCACTATGAGTTTGTTGAATTTTGTTGTTAGTAATAGTTGAGACAAGTTTGACTAGGCAGTATTAGTTCATTTTTACCATAAAAATAGTAGGTCACTTGTTAAAAAGTCAAAACTCTCTTTTTGCTTGCTTAACTGCTAATCTGTGTAAATTGTTGATTTCCAAATCATCATTCCAAGTTTAGAAAGAGTTAATCTAGGTCATTCTAGTCTCATTACAGGTCAAAACAACATATTCAGTAACATAAGTGCATCAAAAATCAATTTTAGTCAACTTTCAAGCAATTGGAAAAGGTCAAAATTGCATATTAGCTTAAAAATCACTTTTTGAGAGAATTTTCCTGATTTTTATGGATTGAATTAGGACTTGAATTTTTTGTGGTAAAAGTGTTCCACTTAAACTACAAGGATCTACAAACATCTTAATTTTTAGAATTTTTATGTTGAGTGTGCAAAAGATTGTTTGAGGGTGCAGGGCATGAACCCTCCCCTATACCAGTCCATGGACCTTCTTTCAATGACCCACTGTGATCACACCTGTGGACCCCACCCTTGGTCCTTGGTCTTTTTGAGGAGCTAATAAGCTCAGATTTGCAGACTTTAGCTTATTTAGGGATTTAGCTTATTGGACTAGTTTATTTGAACCTCCTTTTGTGACCTGCCCTACAACACCATCCTGACCCATTTTATTTAGAACCTTACTTGTTCAATTTTTGGACATTGTTCTTGATTTTATGGATTTGAAAGGTCACTAGCACTGATTTGTTGGATGTGATCTCTGTTTCCCCTTGTGTGCTAATTTCCCAGCTTATTTTTGTGCTCAATAATTACTTTTTGGAATCACTATTGTTTCTGATGATCTTTAGCATACGGAGCTTGTTGATTTCTTTCTAATCTTAGGATGTAAATTGTTGTTTCTAGTTTTTTGGTGTTTATCTAGTTGGTATATACTTGTGTTTGTCCCTAGTTTTTGCTTTTATGCTTATATGATCTTACTGCTTATCTCAGAATCCCATCTTGAGCCAAGCCTGAATGACCACCTTCCCAAGACCACCACTAGCTCAATCCTTAAGCTCATTCCTTGGTCTTGGGTGTTTTGGAAAGCCCTCCTAGCATGTTTTTGGGTTCCACCTTCACCCTGGACCCTGGGTCACCCCTGTGGGACCCACTATAGGCTACACATTGCCATTTTTGGCCTGCTAGTTTTGTGTGAGATTTGGGTGTGCTTATTCCTGCTTACAAGCTTTTCAATATATTATTCTTGTTGTTGTAGCTTATTCTAGGTTCACTCAACTTATCCCTGACTTAGTTTAGCTGTGTGCC
The DNA here is from genome assembly GCA_030686995.1 of Artemisia argyi. Taxonomy (NCBI): domain Eukaryota; kingdom Viridiplantae; phylum Streptophyta; class Magnoliopsida; order Asterales; family Asteraceae; genus Artemisia; species Artemisia argyi. The sequence continues at coordinate 104,807,437 of CM060679.1, forward strand.
CTGTAGTATAGCTTATTTGGCAACCTATTATACCTTTAAAATATCATTTTGGCCATAAAAGCTTATTGTCAATATCATAAGCTTCAAAATAGCTTATTTTTAAGTTCCACAAAGGTTGCCTTCACAAAAGTTCATTTTTTACAGTTGCTTAATAGTTTGGTAAAAGTAAAACAAGAAAAATCCAAAAATACAAAAAGTGATAGCTTCTATTTAAACCCTTTGGCTTATTTTTCTGCTTATTTATAAGCAATCTCTAATTTTAAATTTTTCTTAGGCTTCTTATAACCTGTAGGATTTTCAGTAATTTTATCAGATTTTTCTTTTGTCATTTAGTATTTTTATAATTTAATTTAGTTTAAATTAATTAAATAATTAGTTTTTAATTAATAATATTTAATTAAAAAGTAGGAAAAATAGATTTTATGTTTTAAAATTAGTTTTATGATATTTTAGATTTTTCTAAATTTAATTTTCATTTTTCTAGTTTAAATTTATAATTAATGGTAATTTAGTATAATTTAGGTAATTAAAAAGTAATTAATAATTAGTAATTAATTAATAGTAATTAATTAAAAAGTGTGAAAATTATTTTTCTTTTTCTAAAAATTTTCTTTTGTCATGAGGATCGTAGAAAAGTAGTTTTCATAACCGTAGGACTTTATTTGCTCCCGTTTCACTTTTTATTTTGCGCGTTCGCGTTCATTTTAAACTCATACGCGCGTTTTTAGGTTTAAATCACGTTTTAGGTTATCTGATCATCAGTAATTGTTAATAAAGTGTTTCTAAGCTATTCTCAAATCATAATCTAGTAGTATAATCATAATAATCAAATTCCCAACCTTTCTGTTAAATCACCCGATCACTTAAAACGTTCACAAATATAATTGCACGCCTCGTCGGGACATAACGACCCGTAGATTCACTATACTCCTTGGTTAGTTGGTTTGAGACGTTTGACTTAGTTGACCATTCACTTGGTTGATTTAGTTGACCGTTCAGGACCAATCAATGACATAGATGCTTAAGATGGTGACACTCTTGGAAACAAGGTACACATCTTTGATGACTGTGATAATGATGATTTTGATGAATTTATACATGGTCACATTAGTACCACTAGCATGACAACTCAAGTTAACACAAGTAGTGCAACATCTACAAGTGCTACACCTACGTTATCTGCTAATAGTACCAACAGTAATCATGTATCAACAAGTCAAGATCATGTTGATATGCTTCAAAACTATGCCACTATTCAAACACAGATAACAAATTATGCTAACTTGATAAAACTTGAACAAGATAAAAGTGCTTCCTTAGAAAAGAAAATCAAGAACATGTTGTACGAAGAGAAGTCTGAATGGCCTTTAGTGCTAAAACGACAAATTCAAGATTTAAAAGATGATATTTTTTCTCTTAAGAGAAATATCACAAGTTTTGAAATGGCAAAAAGAATCTTGAAAATGAAGTTTCTAAACTTAAAAATGAGAAAGCTAATTGTATCCAACGATTAACTAAAGCTGAATTGAAAATTCGCACTACCGGTCAGACTCCTCAGACTATGCACATGTATCTTCCCAAATCTGATCCTATTTTGGATTTTACACCGGGACTTGGTTTCTCTAACCCTTCTTATCCTGGAATGGTCAAACGTAAAGCACCAAGTTTGTATAATTTTTACTACATGAGACGTGACACATTCAAAGATTACATGTTTGTTCCAAATGACATCTCAAATGAGGAAAACAAAAAACGTTTAATGTTCAAACAAAAGAAAACCAATTTCTCTTATTTTAGTGCTGATTATGGGGTGATTAATAAAGAAAATGCTCTTGAATGAAAAACAAAAAATGCTATGAAACATGTGGATGTACCTACGGTCAATCCATATATCTCTAGCAATTATGAGAGTTTAGCAACAAAAACCTTTTGTCATCTCAGGAATCAAATAAGTTTATCGCTAAGAACTATTCGTGAGAAGCAAGAATTCACAACTGGTGAACTTGGGAGATCTAATTAGTACGACATAGATGTCTCAAGGGAAGTTAAGAAACAGATAAAATTATTTGTCGAGCCTCCCGTGAAAAGTATTGATGACAAACTTAAATTCTTTGAAGAGACATTGATGACTGAAATGCAAAATGATTTGAAATACGTAACATCTCTTGAAGATGAATACGATCTTATTTGCTTAAACTCGAAAATTCAAAAAGAATATTTTCAAAATCAATTCGAATCAATCAAACCAGCATTCGCACTAAATGAGGAGAAAATTGCGACTTTAGAAAATAAACAAATGTCACTTGAAATGGAAACCCTTGCTTTAAAAGAGAGTCTAAAACAGTGTTTGCAAAAGAATGTTGAGTTGAATGAGGAATTGTCTTGTCAAAATGAAAAATTTGAAAATTCGTTTGCCGAAATTGAAAAAAAATCTTTGATATTCGAATCAAATTGGCAACGAAAGATTGAAGAAGACAAGATTGACAAGCTTTCCTACGAAAATTCTTTGAAACTAATCTTAAAAGAGAATGAGGAACTCAAATCTAAAGTGCATGATTTGACAAAAACCAAGAATAATGAGTTTGCGTCAAAACGCTAGTTGGAAAATACAAATTTTTCATACTTTTCAAATCAACCAACATTTTTGGCATCTTCAAAGCAACAAACTCATGTTCTTGAGCCAAAACATAAAGAGGTTTTAACTAATCCTGAAGTAATTGCTCCTGGTATGTACAATGTTGCTTTTACTTCTAAGCGTAAACCTTATGGCACAAATGATATGCTTTATAAGAAATAATTAGAAAAAGCTAGAATGCAAGCATTACTTAGTAAGGATACACCTCCAGATGCACTAGTGTGTTATTTGACTCCTCCCCTAGTAGAGAAGAATCCCAAAGAGTCAAGGAAACTGATGAGTTCATAAAAACTCATCATTTCTGTCAAATCTGAACAACAAAAACATGTAAAAACACTCAGAAACACCACAAAATACTACAAATATCCTTAGAAGGTGTTTTTTTATGTTTCAAACATAAAAGAACTAAAAACAGGGAAAAACGGCCAAAGTTTACCAAATTATCAAAATCAGTCCCTGAACTTTCAAGAAATGTCAGAAATGGTCCCTGGATGATTTATTTTAAAGAAAAGTCAATAACAGTCCTCAGGAATCATGAAATAACAATTTTTACCCTTGGAAGTTCAAAATATCAAAATTGGCAAAACAGGTCCCTGCAGTTTCAAAATTGACAGAAAATACCCCTCAGTGTTCAAAAATGGAATTTTATCATCAAAGGGTCTTTGGTAATTCACAATTTGATAAATTTGACCCCTAAATGATAAATTCAAAGAAATTACAAAACAAGTCCCTGCAATTTGGAAAATGGCAAAATTGGTCCCCGGTTATTTTAAATTTGGAAAAATATTAAAAAGGTCCTTATAATGTTTTTAAATGGCAAGAAAGGTCCTTTGTGATATACTTTGGAAAAGTTTCAGATTCAGTCCTTGGGAATTCAGAAATTACATAAAAGATCCTTGGGCTAATCTACTACAAACCAAACGGATCCAATACTAACAATCCAATTCCAAATCTAAAACAAATGAAACCTGATCCAGTCCAAAGTCATAAGCCCACCAAAGCCCTAAGCCCATTCCCTTTATTTAATAAAAACGGGGCATTGACCCCTCGTTGACCATCACCCCTAACCTTCCACCACCACCTGCTTCGCTGCTACTCCCCCTCCATTCCACCTCCACCTTACACCATTTCCACCTCAACCCTAACCTGTCACTCCCACAACATAACCCACATCCCTGGGTTTGCCCAGAAGTTACCATGTGGCACCCCTACAGCCCACCTTGTCCCCTACAACCTGCAACCATCATATCAACCATCCCCAGCTCACCCCTACTATCTAACTTGTTCCCTACCCCTCACAAATCCTTCCAAGAGGCATTAATTGCCCTGAATCTACCCCAAGCAGTCAAATCCACTTTTGGCGCCAAAAGTGGATTTGAACGGATGAGATGAATTGAACACATCCAAGGGCTCAAATTGGTGGGATTTGCTCCTTGTGACACCTGGAGCATGTGGAAAGTCTTTAAAAGAGAAGAGAAGCAGAGTATAGAAGAGTAGTAGTTTTAATTTTACTTTATGTATTTCGTATAATCTAGTTTTCAATATCCAGTTAACTTTAAGCTTTCAAGTTGAATGTTTAGTGTTCTAAAGTGTATTTTGAATCTTTCTTATTAATCAATTCCAAGTTTGGTGTTTGAATTCAGTGTCTTGCGATTTTCAATTTCAAAAATATCATGTTACTTAAATGTTGTTAATTACTGTTATTATGGACTCTCAGTAGATCACTTAAGTTCCTAGAAAGCTTATAAAAGCTTGTAGAAACCATATCAATCAGTTTAGATTCAAAAAGTAAAAATACCAAGAAAATATAATAAATAGTAAAAAAAATCAAAAATCATGATCAATGAGGAAAGAAGTTGGAGCAAGGGGAAACCTGGATTGCCCTTGGGTTAGTGGTCTTGTGGAAGGCCTATAGGAAGTGTTCTTGGGTCCTTGGTTCTTGTTTCTTAGCCTGGAATCATTAGTAAGCAAATTTCCTAAAGTTTTGGCATTCTACTGTTCATGTGCTTAAATCTGCTTATGTGTAATTGTTTTGTGCTTATTTAGTAATTGTTAGTCATAATAGTGCTTAAAGTCAGTAGCTTGTTAATTGATATTTGTAGTTGCTTAACTTTTATTGAATCTGTCAAATTAGCATAATAGTAATACTAGTGTTATTCTTGTTACTGTTGCTATTCAAGCACTCATTTCAGCTTAATCTATCATTATTAGTGTTTATGCAAAAAGTTCTAGGTCCAAATCAGTCTCACTCTTTGAAAATCTCAAAATCAAACCATTAAAGGGTTGTTTGGAACAAGCTGATTATCTGTGTTTCATGTTGTTAGTGCTGTTGTTTGTTATTGCATCAAGTTACACTAGGGTATAATAGGTCATACAAACCATAATAAACTAGTGTCATTTGGAAAAAATTCAAAATCAATTTGATCTTTATACATCAGTTAACTGTATTGTATTTTGGATCCATAATCTTGCAAATCAGTGTAGAAGTGTTTAGAGTTGCTTAATTTTGCTTCATTTTAGCTTAATACATTATAATCGATGAATTAGATCAGTCCTAAACTCATCAAAGTCAACTTAATTGATAATCTCAAAAAGTCAAAAGTGTGGGCTGCAGTTTGTCTAATTAAATTTAGAATTTTCTTGTGGTTTCATTTTTAGGAGTTAGGATTACTGCTTTTGGGATTTTAATATTTAGTTGCTTGTCTTTTCATGTGAATTTTGTTGAATTTTTATCTGGCTTCTAAACTGCTTATTCAAGTGCTTCTTTATAGCAGTTTTTCAAATATATGCTCTGTCTCTCAGCTTTTGAACAATATTCATAAGCTCTTATTGAGCTTATTAGTGGGCCATAGCCTGAGAGCTTTGGCTTTTTACAAAGCCTATCAGCTTGTATTTAAGCCTCTTGGCTTATTTTTCATTTTCTAGCTTATCTGCTAGGGGTGCTTAAGCCCTTTTGTTTGTCCCATCCTAACTGCTTATCTGAGGTACCCAGTGAACCACCAAATTTCAAAGGACTCTCAAGTGCTTAATAGTGGACCTTAGGGTTTGCTTTTTGGCTTATTTGGAAGCCACCCAGGTGGACTTGATCGCTCAAGTTTCATTTTGGTTCCCTGACCTTATTTGTGGGCCCCACTTAGGCCTGCAGTTGGCCTTGTGGAGTGTTTGGTATTCAGTTTTGCTTGGTTTGCTTATTTGGTTCTTTTAGCTTATATAATGTCTTATTGTTATTAAATCTGCTTAATATCAGTTTAAATAAGTTGTTTGCATCTTATTTTCAAAGTTGTGATCCCTGTGTTGCTTATTGCGAGCTCAAACCTCACTTTGAAGCTTATTTATAAGCTGATAAGCATATAAGGATTCATACTGCTTATTTTCCAGTTTCATAAAAGTTGCTTTCATAAAAGTTGCTTATTTTTAGGTACTTAATAGTATTCTAAAACAAAAATTCAGAAAAGACAATATAAAAATAAGTGATAGTTTCTATTTAATATAATTTAATTTTAATTTTCCTTTTTAATATTTTGTTAAGTGATTACCTGTTTTTATATTTTTCTAAATTACTTTGCTATATTTTATTGTTGTAGTAATTTTCCTAGAATTTTCTGTGCTTATCTTGTATTTATTAGATTTAATAATAGTTTATTTAGTATTTAATTAAATCTGTTAAACAATTTGTAACTGTTAAAAGTTGTACTACAGTAGTGTGTTTTTATATTTTTCCTAGATTCCTTATTTGATTTTAAGTTTGTAATAATTTTTCTAGAATTTTTACTGTAGTCTTTATAATTGTTACATTTAATTTTATTTAAATTACTTAAAACATAAAAACCAAATAAAAATTAGAATAGTTGTTTAGATTTTATATAATTTTCATTTTTATAAATTTCCTAAGTTTATAAACTTTATTAGAACCTGTAAAAAATAGTTTTATAATTTTCCCTTTTCATTTTCTATTTTCCCACCTTAATTTAGTTTAATTAGATTTAAATTAATATTATAGTTTTTAATTAATAAAAAATCATAAAAAGACAAAAATATTTATTTTTAATTTTTTATACTTTCTTCAAGTTCTTTTTAAGTTTTAGAAATTATTTTTATAAGTTTTTAGTTTAATTTGTAGTATTTATCATTTTTTAGTTTAAATTAACATAGTTTTTATTAAATAGATAAATAGTTTTTATTTAAATAATTAATATTAAATAATAAAATAATCTAAAAAATAATTCTCTTTTCATTTTAAATTTTCTTTTAAGTTTAAGTTTGTAGAATTTTCATTTTTACCCCCTGTAGTTTAATTTTCATTAAAACTTACCTTTATTCCCGTACGTAGACGCAAGTTTTTAAGTTGTAAACGTTTTTAGTTCACATAACTGTTTAAGTGTATTGTTTAAACTGTTCATTATTTAAATTAGTAACATAAACCATTCTCACCTATTCCTGTTCATAATCACCCGTTCCCAAATTCCGTTTTATTACAGATTTCATACCTCGTTGGGATTAACGACCCGCGGATTCCTTGTACTCCACGGAGCATTAGTCTAAGCTGTTTTTGACTTGTTGACCATATAAACTTGGTTAATATTATCTGACTGTTTAGCACTGATCAAATTTTGGCGCCGCTGCCGGGGAGGCGTGCTGCGTACTACGAATTTGGAAGCATACGTGATTCTGAATAAACACTCATTGTAAATTTACCATCTCTGTTCATATTTATATAAAAAACCAAAAAGATTTTCTTTTTCTTTATTCCAGTGCATGCGCACTCGTTCTTCTAGGTCTACAAGTCCTCACCGCGAGCTTGTCACAATTACTCGAAGACGTACCCAAAAACATTCTGCCCCGAAAATTGAGCCTGAAATTCAGACTGAACCTGAATCTTCAGTCATTATGGCAGAAGACCGCCCAATGTTCGAGCTTCTCCAAGCACCCATCGAGGGTTATGGAGATGCTATTATTGTACCCGCCATAGTATCTGACAATTTCGAATTAAAAACTGGATTACTTAATCTGGTAACTTCTAATCAGTTCTATGGTTTCGAAAGGGACGATCCTCATTCGCATATACGATGGTTTAACAAGATTACATCTACCATCAAATATAAGAATGTCCCGCCAGAGGCTATTAAACTACTTCTTTTTCCATTTTCTCTTGAGGGGGCATCCAGAGTCTGGCTAGAAAAACAACCCCCTCGTTCCATAGATACATGGGAAGATTTAGTTAAGAAATTTGTGAATGAATTGTATCCACCATCCAAAACTGCCTATCTTAGAAATGAAATCACCAAGTTTTCACAAAGACCTGGTGAAACATTCAGTGAAGCATGGGATAGATTCAAAGAGTTGCTTCGCAAATGTCCTCACCACGGATTTTCTGAGTTAATGCAACTCGACACGTTTTATAACAGAGTGAGCCAAGCAGATCAAGACTCCCTTAATGCCTTAGCTGGAGGTAATTTTTTGAGTCGTACTGTCAAAGAAGCTTTAGCTATAATTGAAAACAAATCCAAGGTTCGTACCACACGAAACAAACAGGTCAATCCTTCTTCATCTACCGTGAATCAATCTTAGCACCGATGCTAAGATTGATAAACTCACGGATGCTATACAAGCTTTGGTTCACTCTAACCAAAAGAAAGTCTCCTTCCCACAGAATCCTTCACATGCTGAAGTGAAGAAAGTGGATGTTTGTGTTACTTGCAGTGGTCCTCATGCATACTATAATTGTACTGCCACCGATAGTAACACGTTTGAAACAAACGCGATTGCCGGTAGTTCCAATCCAGGAGCTAATCAATATCGTCCTCTTGCTGAACCACCATGGCGTCCAAATACTTACCCTGTACCACCTGGTTTTAACCAGAACATACAAAACCGTCCCCAAAACCAAAATAGAAGTAACCAAGGTTTTTCTAACCAAGGTAACTTTAATCAAGGTTATTCCCAAAATTTTCAAAGTCAGGGGAATAGAAATCAGGGACAGGGTAACTTTAACCCTGGCTACTTTCATGGAAACCCAAATCAGGGGCAATTTCAAAACCAAGGGTTTAACCAGAACAACCGAGGGCAAACCCCTCCTATCCAAACACAAGTTGTTGTTCCAAACCCTACTCCCTCTGATGAATTGTTAAAACAATTCATGAAAACCCAGGAAGAAACAAACCGGTTGTTGATCAGCCAGATTTCTGACATTAAGAAAACTTTAAATGAAAGACCCTCGGGCTCAGGTAAATTACCTAGCACCACGATCGCGAATCCGAGGGGCGATGCAAAAGCGATCACAACCAGGAGTGGAGCTTCATATAAAGGACCCAAAATTCCATCTACCTCTTTCTCTTCTCCTGAGGTATTGGAAAAAGAAGCTGAGGTTACAACGGACACGATACCTCCTATTAATAAAGGAAGTACCGACAACGTCCCTCCTCCAGTTATTCAGGTTCCAGCTACTAAAAACAAAGTAGTACCTGATACTCCACCAGTTCCCATAGAAAATCCAAAAACCACCCCTAAATCTTCAATTCCATACCCATCACGATTAAGTGATCAAAAGCTTCGCGAGAAAGCTAGTCATCAAATGGACAAATTCTATGAAATATTTCAAGAATTACATTTTGACATAAGCTACGCGGATGCTATCATTTTGATGCCCAAGTTTGCATCAACGCTTAAACATTTGTTGAGTAATAAGGAAAAGCTGTTTGAAATGGCTAAAACTCCGTTAAATGAGAATTTCTCTGCAGTTCCATTAAAAAAGCTTCCTGAAAAGCTCGGAGATCCTGGAAAATTTCTAATACCTTGTGTATTTCCAGGAATGGTTGATTGCTATGCCTTGGCCGATCTTGGTGCTAGCATCAACCTAATGCCACATTCAGTATGGAAGAAACTATCTCTTCCAGGATTTACACCTACTTGCATGACTTTAGAGCTTGCAGACCGATCGATATCACGTTCTCTTGGCATTGCTGAGGATGTATTTGTGAAAGTAGGGAAGTTTCATTTTCCAGCCGACTTTGTCGTTGTTGACTTTGATGCAGATCAAAGGGTTCCTCTAATTGTTGGAAGAGGATTCCTTAAAACGGGACGTGCTCTCATAGATGTCTTTGAACATGAGATCACATTACATGTGGGTACGAAAGCTATCACATTTAACCTCGATCAAACTTCGAGGTACTCCTCAAATTACGACTCTGAATCGGTTAACCGAATAGATGTCATTGATATTGCTTGTGAGGAGTACGCTCAAGAAGTTCTTGGTTATTCTGATGATTATCTGAGTGGCAATCCCACTCCATATTCTACTCCTATAATTCATAATTCTAATCCTTCCCTCACTCCGTTTGAGGGAAGTGACTTCATCCTCGAGGAAATAGAGGCCTTTCTTAGAAGTGATTCAATTCCATCTGGAATTGATCATCAAGAGATTGACCCGGAGGGGGATATCATGCTCCTTGAGCAATTGTTAAACAAAGATCCCTCCCACCCTCCTATTCTACCACTAACACTTCATAAAGAGGAAATCAAATATGTTGAGAACACTGATGAATTTCCTGAAGTTGAGCTCAAAGACTTACCTCCTCATCTCGAATACGCTTTTTTGGAGGGTAACGACAAGTTACCCACCATTATAGCAAAAGATTTAAGAGATGAGGAGAGAGCTGCTCTCATAAAGGTCTTAAAGTCACACAAGCAAGCAATTGCTTGGAAATTATCTGATATAAAGGGTATTAACCTTGAATTTTGTACTCACAAAATTCTTATGGTAGATGACTTTAAGCCTGCAGTTCAACACCAGAGACGAGTTAATCAAAAAATACATGATGTTATCAAACAAGAAGTTCTCAAACTTCTTGATGCTGGATTAATATACCCGATCTCTGATAGTCCTTGGGTTAGTCCCATTCACTGTGTCCCAAAGAAGGGTGGCATAACTGTTGTCACCAATGAGGAAAATGAGTTGGTTCCAACTCGTTTGGTTACTGGGTGGCGTGTATGCATCGACTAAAGAAAACTAAACGATGCCACCCGGAAAGACCACTTTCCTCTACCCTTTATGGACCAGATGCTTGAGAGGTTGGCAGGAAATGAGTACTATTGTTTCCTGGATGGTTTCTCGGGATATTTTCAGATCCCCATTGATCCACAGGATCAAGAAAAAACTACCTTCACATGCCCATATGGAACATTTGCCTACCGTCGTATGCCATTTGGCTTATGCAACGCTCCTGGCACGTTCCAAAGGTGCATGATGGCTATATTTTCCGATACAATCGGGAAAACTATGGAGGTATTTATGGATGACTTCTCAGTCATCGGGGATTCTTTCCAAGCTTGTCTCGCCAATTTGGAAATCATGCTTAAACGCTGTGAAGACACAAACTTGTGTCTGAATTGGGAGAAAAGCCATTTTATGGTCAAAGAGGGCATGGTCCTCGGCCATAAGATTTCTAAGAATGGGATAGAGGTAGATAGAGCAAAAGTTGATGTAATCGCAAAACTACCTCCTCCCACTACCGTCAAAGGTGTTAGAAGTTTCCTGGGTCATGCTGGATTTTACCGTAGATTTATACAAGATTTTTCAAAAATCTCCAGGCCTATGACCCATCTCTTAGAGAAGGATACTCCTTTCATCTTCTCACCTGAGTGCTTAGAAGCGTTTCAAATTTTGAAACAAAAGCTTACTGAAGCACCCATTCTTGTTGCCCCCGACTGGGACTTGCCCTTTGAATTAATGTGCGATGCAAGTGACTTTGCAATTGGTGCAGTCTTGGGGCAACGTTTAAGTAAACACTTTCAGCCTATACACTACGCTAGTAAGACTATGACTGAAGCTCAAACACGTTATACCACCACAGAAAAAGAACTATTAGCTGTGGTATACGCCTTTGAGAAATTTAGGTCTTACTTGATCCTAACAAAATGTGTAGTGTATACGGACCACTCAGCCTTGAAATACCTGTTTGCTAAACAGGATGCTAAACCAAGGTTGCTCCGTTGGGTTCTTCTCCTTCAAGAATTTGACATTATCATACGTGATAAGAAAGGAGCAGAAAACCTTGCGGCTGATCACTTATCCCGTCTAGAGAATCCTCATTAGGATGATCTCGAGAGAAAGGAAATTAATGAAACCTTTCCTCTGGAGACACTAAATTTAATCTCTAGTCGGGATGATACCTCTACCCCATGGTTTGCCCATTTTGCAAATTACCATGCGGGTAATTTTGTAGTGAAAGGGATGACGTCCCAGCAGAAGAAAAAATTCTTCAAAGACGTCAAACACTATTTCTGGGACGACCCCTACCTCTTTAAGATATGTGCGGATCAAGTCATCCGACGGTGTGTCCATGGTAATGAAGCCATGGAAATCCTCAAAGCTTTTCATGATGGACCCACTGGGGGACTTCACAGCTCAAACTACACCGCCAAAAAGGTGTTTGATTCTGGTTTCTGTTGGCCCACCATCTATAAAGATGCCCAAGAACTTGTCAAAACTTGTGATGCTTGTGAACATCACGGGAATGTTTCTAAGAAGGATGAGATGCCTCAAAACATCTTCCAAGTCTGTGAAATATTTGATATCTGGGGCATTGACTTCATGGGCCCGTTCCCGTCTTCACGAGGGAACAAGTATATACTCGTAGCTGTAGACTATTTGTCTAAATGGGTTGAGGTGAAAGCTTTACCGACTAATGATGCCCGAGTTGTTGTAAAATTTCTGAAGTCTCTCTTTGCTCGATTCGGGACTCCTCGTGCCATTATCAGTGATCGTGGTACACACTTTTGTAATGATCAATTTGCAAGAGTGATGCTGAAATACGGTGTAACTCACCGTCTTTCTACTGCATATCACCCCCAAACTAGTGGGCAGGTGGAGGTCTCAAATAGGGGCATTAAGAGAATTCTGGAGAGAACGGTTGGTGAAAACCGTGCCTCTTGGTCGGACAAATTGGACGACGCACTCTGGGCTTTTCGTACAGCTTATAAAACACCCATTGGGTGTACTCCATACAAGTTGGTGTACAGAAAGACATGTCATCTTCCGATCGAATTAGAGCACAAAGCCTATTGGGCTTTGAAACATGCAAACTTTGACATTCAGACAGCGGGTGATCACCGCAAGGTTCAGCTAAATGAGCTAAATGAACTACGTGATCAAGCTTACGAGAATTCTTTAATCTATAAAGAAAAGACTAAGAAGATACATGACTCTAAAATAAAGAACCGCGTTTTCAACGTTGGTGACAGAGTTCTTCTTTTCAATTCAAGATTGAAAATTTTCTCGGGCAAGCTAAAAACCCGTTGGTCTGGACCATTTACTGTAGCAAAAGTATACCCATACGGAACTGTTGAGTTATTGCAACCCGACGGTCCCAATTTTAAAGTAAATGGCCATCGTTTGAAACACTACTTTGGAGGGGACATACCACAAGTGGTTGTTCCAGATCTCCAAACTTTCCCCACGGACTAATTAATACGGGGTCGAGTCAAGCTAGTGACTCAGAAAAAAAAAAAAAACATTAGCATCACATGGGTTCTCACCCATGTTTCTGATTTCTTTCTCTGTTCTACCACCCAAGTGTAGGGGAGTTGCCCTACTGTAAATAAAGTACATAAAATAAAAATGAAAAAAATTCAAAAATAAAATAAATGTTGTTCCTACATTTAGCTTGTAATATTGCCTTTTTACGTTCACAGAGTCGGCATAATAGCCGGGACTTTGAATATTGAGGACAATATTTATTTCTAAGTGTAGGGGGGAAATTCTAGCGAATTTAATCACATTATACATCTAGTACCCCCGTTTTTGCCAAAAATTTTTAAAAAATTTTCAAAATTTTCACTTAATGAAGTACTTGGCATTAACGCAACAAATGGTTATTATTCCACCATGTCTAATCCACACAAGGACTGGCTAATCCAGGAGCAAACGGCTCTTGGTAAAGATAACTCAAACCCGTTTATGGCTTGCAATTTGCCAAAAATTGTATGGTTCCTCAACTCCCCATATCCCATAAAGCAAATGAGTTGGCTAGCCCGCAAGATTATGGCTTGTGGTAAAGGCAGTGAAAAACCATAATTGGTAATCAGCTCACCAAGATGTTGACTATTCCATCAAGAGTTGGCTAGTCCAGAAGCAAACGGCTTTTGGTAAAGACTAATCAAATCCGTTGACAGCTGGTGGTTTGCTAAAAATCACACGGTTATCAGGTGTACCACAGTTTTCACACCTGGCTACTCCAGAAGTAATGGCTGTCTGGTAAAGAGATTTCAAAATCCATTAAATTTTCAAAAATGGGTTTTTAGTGTATGCCAGATTACTAGGGACTAGCAATAGTTAAGTGTAGGGGATTGATGAGTTCATAAAAACTCATCATTTCTGTCAAATCTGAACAACAAAAACATGTAAAAACAGTCAGAAACACCACAAAATACTACAAATATCCTTAGAAGGTGTTTTTTTATGTTTCAAACATAAAAGAAATGAAAACAGGGAAAAACGGCCAAAGTTTACCGAATTGTCAAAATCAGTCCCTGAACTTTCAAGAAATGTCAGAAATGGTCCCTGGATGATTTATTTTAAAGAAAAGTCAATAACAGTCCTCAGGAATCATGAAATAACAATTTTTACCCCTGGAAGTTCAAAATATCAAAATTGGCAAAACAGGTCCCTGCAGTTTCAAAATTGACAGAAAATACCCCTCAGTGTTCAAAAATGGAATTTTATCATCAAAGGGTCTTTGGTAATTCACAATTTGATAAATTTGACCCCTAAATGATAAATTCAAAGAAATTACAAAACAAGTCCCTGCAATTTAGAAAATGGCAAAATTGGTCCCCGGTTATTTTAAATTTGGAAAAATATTAAAAAGGTCCTTATAATGTTTTTAAATGGCAAGAAAGGTCCTTTGTGATATACTTTGGAAAAGTTTCAGATTCAGTCCTTGGGAATTCAGAAATTACATAAAAGATCCTTGGGCTAATCTATTACAAACCAAACGGATCCAATACTAACAATCCAATTCCAAATCTAAAACAAATGAAACCTGATCCAGTCCAAAGTCATAAGCCCACCAAAGCCCTAAGCCCATTCCCTTTATTTAATAAAAACGGGGCATTGACCCCTCGTTGACCATCACCCCTAACCTTCCACCACCACCTGCTTCGCTGCTACTCCCCCTCCATTCCACCTCCACCTTACACCATTTCCACCTCAACCCTAACCTGTCACTCCCACAACATAACCCACATCCCTGGGTTTGCCCAAAAGTTACCATGTGGCACCCCTACAGCCCACCTTGTCCCCTACAACCTGCAACCATCATATCAACCATCCCCAGCTCACCCCTACTATCAAACTTGTTCCCTACCCCTCACAAATCCTTCCAAGACGCATTAATTGCCCTGAATCTACCCCAAGCAGTCGAATCCACTTTTGGCGCCAAAAGTGGATTTGAACGGATGAGATGAATTGAACACATCCAAGGGCTCAAATTGGTGGGATTTGCTCCTTGTGACACCTGGAGCATGTGGAAAGTCTTTAAAAGAGAAGAGAAGCAGAGTATAGAAGAGTAGTAGTTTTAATTTTACTTTATGTATTTTGTATAATCTAGTTTTCAATTTCCAGTTAACTTTAAGCTTTCAAGTTGAATGTTTAGTGTTCTAAAGTGTATTTTGAATCTTTCTTATTAATCAATTCCAAGTTTGGTGTTTGAATTCAGTGTCTTGCGATTTTCAATTTCAAAAATATCATGTTACTTAAATGTTGTTAATTACTGTTATTATGGACTCTCAGTAGATCACTTAAGTTCCTAGAAAGCTTATAAAAGCTTGTAGAAACCATATCAATCAGTTTAGAATCAAAAAGTAAAAATACCAAGAAAATATAATAAATAGTAAAAAAAATCAAAAATCATGATCAATGAGGAAAGAAGCTGGAGCAAGGGGAAACCTGGATTGCCCTTGGGTTAGTGGTCTTGTGGAAGGCTTATAGGAAGTATTCTTGGGTGCTTGGTTCTTGTTTCTTAGCCTGGAATCATTTGTAAGCAAATTTCCTAAAGTTTTGGCATTCTACTGTTCATGTGCTTAAATCTGCTTATGTGTAATTGTTTTGTGGTTATTTAGTAATTGTTAGTCACAATAGTGCTTAAAGTCAGTAGCTTGTTAATTGATATTTGTAGTTGCTTAACTTTTATTGAATCTGTCAAATTAGCATAATAGTAATACTAGTGTTATTGTTGTTACTGTTGCAATTCAAGCACTCATTTCAGCTTAATCTATCATTATAAGTGTTTATGCAAAAAGTTCTAGGTCCAAATCAGTCTCACTCTTTGAAAATCTCAAAATCAAACCATTAAAGGGTTGTTTGGAACAAGCTGATTATCTGTGTTTCATGTTGTTATTGCTGTTGTTTGTTATTGCATCAAGTTACACTAGGGTATAATAGGTCATACAAACCATAATAAACTAGTGTCATTTGGAAAAAATTCAAAATCAATTTGATCTGTATACATCAGTTAACTGTATTGTATTTTGGATCCATAATCTTGCAAATCAGTGTAGAAGTGTTTAGAGTTGCTTAATTTTGCTTCATTTTAGCATAATACATTATAATCGATGAATTAGATCAGTCCTAAACTCATCAAAGTCAACTTAATTGATAATCTCAAAAAGTCAAAAGTGTGGGCTGCAGTTTGTCTAATTAAATTTAGAATTTTCTTGTGGTTTCATTTTTAGGAGTTAGGATTACTGCTTTTGAGATTTTAATATTTAGTTGCTTGTCTTTTCATGTGAATTTTGTTGAATTTTTATCTGGCTTCTAAACTGCTTATTCAAGTGCTTCTTTATAGCAGTTTTCAAATATATGCTCTGTCTCTCAGCTTTTGAACCATATTCATAAGCTCTTATTGAGCTTATTAGTGGGCCATAGCCTGAGAGCTTTGGCTTTTTACAAAGCCTATCAGCTTGTATTTAAGCCTCTTGGCTTATTTTTCATTTTCTAGCTTATCTGCTAGGGCTGCTTAAGCCCTTTTGTTTGTCCCATCCTAACTGCTTATCTGAGGTACCCAGTGAACCACCAAATTTCAAAGGCCTCTCAAGTGCTTAATAGTGGACCTTAGGGTTTGCTTTTTGGCTTATTTGGAAGCCACCCAGGTGGACTTGATTGCTCAAGTTTCATTTTGGTTCCCTGAGCTTATTTGTGGGCCCCACTTAGGCCTGCAGTTGGCCTTGTTGAGTGTTTGGTATTCAGTTTTGCTTGGTTTGCTTATTTGGTTCTTTTAGCTTATATAATGTCTTATTGTTATTAAATCTGCTTAATATCAGTTTAAATAAGTTGTTTGCATCTTATTTTCAAAGTTGTGATCCCTGTGTTGCTTATTGTGAGCTCAAACCTCACTTTGAAGCTTATTTATAAGCTGATAAGCATATAAGGATTCATACTGCTTATTTTCCAGTTTCATAAAAGTTGCTTTCATAAAAGTTCTTATTTTTAGGTACTTAATAGTATTCTAAAAGAAAAATTCAGAAAAGACAATATAAAAATAAGTGATAGTTTCTATTTAATATAATTTAATTTTAATTTTCCTTTTTAATATTTTGTTAAGTGATTACCTTTTTTTATATTTTTCTAAATTACTTTGCTATATTTTATAGTTGTAGTCATTTTCCTAGAATTTTCTGTAATTATCTTGTATTTATTAGATTTAATGATAGTTTATTTAGTATTTAATTAAATCTGTTAAATAATTTGTAACTATTAAAAGTTGTACTACAGTAGTGTGTTTTTATATTTTTCCTAGATTCCTTATTTGATTTTAAGTTTGTAATAATTTTTCTAGAATTTTTATTGTAGTATTTATAATTGTTACATTTAATTTTATTTAAATTACTTAAAACATAAATACCAAATAAAAATTAGAATTGTTGTTTAGATTTTATATAATTTTCATTTTTATAAATTTCCTAAGTTTATAAACATTATTAGAACCTGTAAAAAATAGTTTTATAATTTTCCCTTTTCATTTTCTATTTTCCCACCTTAATTTAGTTTAATTAGATTTAAATTAATAATATAGTTTTTAATTAATAAAAAATCATAAAAAGACAAAAATATTTATTTTTAATTTCTTATACTTTCTTCAAGTTCCTTTTAAGTTTTAGAAATTATTTTTATAAGTTTTTAGTTTAATTTGTAGTATTTATCATTTTTTAGTTTAAATTAACATAGTTTTTATTAAATAGATAAATAGTTTTTATTTAAATAATTAATATTAAATAATAAAATAATCTAAAAAATAATTCTCTTTTCATTTTAAATTTTCTTTTAAGTTTAAGTTTGTAGAATTTTCATTTTTACCCCCTGTAGTTTAATTTTCATTAAAACTTACCTTTATTCCCGTACGTAGACGCAAGTTTTTAAGTTGTAAACGTTTTTAGTTCACATAACTGTTTAAGTGTATTGTTTAAACTGTTCATTATTTAAATTAGTAACATAAACCATTCTCACCTATTCCTGTTCATAATCACCCGTTCCCAAATTCTGTTTTATTACAGATTTCATACCTCGTTGGGATTAACGACCCGCGGGTTCCTTGTACTCCACGGAGCATTAGTCTAAGCTATTTTTGACTTGTTGACCATATAAACTTGGTTAATATTATCTGACTGTTTAGCACTGATCAGAAACACATGTCTAAGAACCGTAAGAAACATAAATTAGTTCAACATGATCAATCTTCAAAATCTCCTAACAAAGATTTGCTTGCTGATCCAGGTTTAGAAACTACTTGTAGCAGGGAGAGACCACTTAAGAATAACGCTTGGAAGACTAGAGCCTCTCAACCTCAAGTTGTAGAAAAACCTAGATATTTTAATGCTTTCAATAAAAAATGCTCTAAGCGAAGGGATGAATGTAATAACATTAAAATGCATGGATCTGTTGCTTCTAATAGCATGAATGCTTGTTCTAATTTTGTTCTTCTTAATTCGGCTTCTGATAAAAGTGTGCATACTCATATGAATTGTGTGAACATGAATGCTAAGACAACTAGGACTAACACATCGAAGCCAAGAAACACTAAGCATCAATAACAAAAGCCAATGATTCCTAAGGGCAAGAATCTAGATCACTATGACTCAAACCCTAGATCATGCTTTAACAGGGTTCCAACTGGAATAGTGTTTAAACATGTAGGATATAGATGGCAACCAGTTAAGAAGCAAGAATCACCTACCATACCTCCTGTTTCTGAATTTAATCCTTTAGGTGTGCACTCATTACTGTCTAACTACGTGGAACTACTTTATCAGCGGATTCCTAATTTTTTGTGTCTTGCTTTGATGTGCAGCTTGTCCAAGTGTGCCTCTGGTACCTCGACTCGGGGTGCACCCGGCATATGACCGGGAACATGGCATTGCTCAAGAACTTCGTGGCCAAATTCTTGGGTATATTGCATTTTGGGAATGATCACGTAGTTAAAATCACCAGTTATGGAGATCTCATTCATGACAAGGTCACAATTCAACGTGTCTACTTTGTCGAAGCACTGGGTCACAACTTGTTTAGTATTGGTCAATTTTGTGATAGCAGTTTAGAGGTGGCATTTTGGAAACATTCGTGTATTGTTCATACCCTTGAAGGCGTTGATATTCTCAAAGGCTTCGGGATTCGAATCTATACCAAATTGCACTGAAAGAAATAACATCACCAAAACCGATTTGTCTGCTTTCCAAAGCAACATCATCACAAGCCTGGCTATGGCATCGTCGCTTTTCTCACCTGAACTTCAGATCGATCAATGACCTTGCTCAACATAATTTAGTCAAAGGCTTACCAAAACTTTCTTTTAAGAAAGACCATCTTTGTTCTGCTTGTGAATTGTGTAAAATGACACGGGCAACACTCAAATCTAAACCTGAACATAGTTTCATTGCTCCATTACATCTGTTACACATGGATTTGTGTGGACTCATTTGCGTCGTCAGCAGAAATAGGAAGAAATATATTTTTGATATTGTGGATGACTATTCACGATACACTTGGGTTCATTTTCTTGCTTCTAAAGCCGAAACTCCAAGTGTCATCATCAAGTTCATCAAAAGAATTCAAGTTGGTTTACAAGCTCAATTCAGATTTATCTGAACAAACAATGGAACGGAGTTCACAAATCAGATTCTTCAGAATTTCTTCGATTCAATTGGCATTACTCATCAGAGATCGGTAGCTTACACTCCTCAATAAAATGGTGTAATTGAAAGACGAAACCGTACATTAGTTGAAGCTGTCAGAACAATGCTATCCTCCGCAAACCTACCCTTAAACCTCTGGTCTGAAGCCGTATCAACTGCTTGCTTCACACAAAACCGATCTATCATTAATAAACGATTCAACAAAACCCCATATCATATCCTTCACAAACGAAAACCCGATGTAAAATATCTTCGCACCTTTGGTTGCAAATGTTACCCACTCAATGATCGAGAAGATATTGTAAAGCTCAAAGAAAAAGGGGATGTCGGAAATTTCTTAGGATATTCCACACAATCAAGTGCTTATCGAGTTTATAATCGCAGAACAAAGCTGATACAAGAAACAATCCATGTTCATTTTGATGAAGTAGAAGAAATGGCTTCTGATCATGTATGTTCAAAACCCGTGCCAACGACTATGACTTCCGAACAACACTGTTCAGGACTCGAACCTAACCTCACATCATCAACACCAAAAATTAACATTACTCAAAAGGAACTATTAGACGGACTGTTTGAAAACTTCTATGTTGAATCATGCGGTGAAAACAACATGAAAATGTCAACATTATCCGCTGCACCTCTGATTATCGAAGTTAACAATCAAGAGGACATACCATCTCCAGTATCTGGTTCATCAACAACTACTTATGGAGATGCTAATCCCATACCAGATACTTCTCCATCCACTAACATTCAAATAGAACGTTCACAAAACAAGGTCACTCCAACCTCCCACACAAATGTTGATGATCAGCTAATTATCAATGCATCGTTTGAAGAAGAAGCTTTCATTAATCCATTTGTGACTCCAGAACATGAGGTCGGTGAACCTTCAGAGCCGCAAAACATCAATCCTTCAAACATGCAACAACATTACCAACCACATCTGCACAAAAGAAGTTGGACTCATGATCACCCTTTACACCAAATAATTGGACATCCTTCTCAACCTAATCAAACAAGAAGTTCTACTGCCGATTTCTGTTTCTACAATTCTTTCCTAAGTCAAATAGAGCCTACAAATGTCAAAGCAGCACTTGCTAAACCAGACTGGATCGTTGCAATGCAAGAAGAAATCAATCAATTTACACGACATGGCGTTTGGGGAAGGGTTCCGCGTCCTCTTGGAAAACTATACTTGCTTTGAAATGGATTTTGAAGAACAAACTTGATGAAGATGGTGATGTAATTAGAAACAAGGCTCGTCTGGTTGCCAAAGGTTACAATCAAGAGGAAGGAATTGATTTCGATGAATCTTTTGCACCGGTTGCTCGGATCGAAGCAATACGCTTATTTTTGGATAATGCAGCTCACAAATCTTTCACCGTCTATCAAATGGATGTGAAAACGGCCTTTTTATATGGGGAGTTAGAAGAAGAGGTGTATGTAGGCCAACCAGAAGGCTTCATTGATCCAGATCACCCGGATGATGTATATGTTCTTGACAAGGCCGTCTACGGACTCAAGCAAGCACCTCGTGCATGGTACAAAGTTCTGTCAGAATATCTCCTCAAGAATAAATTCGTCAAAGGTTCAATCAATCCAACGTTATTTATAAGGCGTAAAGGTGATGATATCATGCTTGTTCAAATTTACGTCGATGATATTGTTTTTTGATCTACGAATCCTAAGTATTGCAAAAAGTTTGAAAATATCGTGTGACAGAAATTTGAGATGAGCATGATGTGGGAACTTAAATTCTTTTTGGGTCTACAAATCATACAAACTCCTAGTGGGATCTTTATCCATCAGTGATGGATCTAAACACCTTGAACTTGTGTTAGATTGATACTTTGAGTTATTGCCACACCCCCAAAATACCTGAATGGCAGCGGAATGGAATACCTGAGGGTGTAACGGATCATAGCACACAACCAGGATATATTGAACGACCTAAAGTGTCGTTTTAAAAATACGTCGTTTGATTCATTCAAAAGATTCAGAGTTATAAAGACATAGGTCCCAAAAGTTGGAAAAGTTTACGGAAACAAGTTTAATACAATCAAACGACATTTGAACATAAGTGCAAGAAAGTCCGAATGAGCCATATCATCCTTGATACACAATGTGACTCCATGCATGCCATGAGAATATGCCTTAGTTACCTGAGAAATACATTGCGAAAAACGGTCAACATAAAGTTGGTGAATAATCATAGGTTTATAAGTAAAATCTAGTGTACATATGCCATAAGTAATGCCAAGAAATAGGATGTCCGGAAAGTATATACATTGGCTCTTAAGCTCATGACCCCGAAGCTAGACGATACTTGGCCCCAATGAGTGTTTACCAGACACTCTAATAATAAAGACATGAAATGCATCTGTAATACTGTTGGAGCAACCCAAACACAGATGGAGGAGTCACCCTCAATAGATCTATTCACTCACTCTCGCTTGGAACTTAATTAACGGTCCATGATAATAAAGGGGACTTGTCAAGACGTGGTAAATAAGGCAACTTAAGCAATGTATGAAATTTTATACTTAGGCATGTACACAAAAACAAGTAATGCAATGTATTCTCCCCCGTGGGATTTGAAATCAAAATATAGAATTAAAACGGGGCTATGAAACTCACCTCGAAGTGATGGTACAAAGATGGTGCAATGAGGTAAAAGTAGTCGGGACAATGAGGCGCGCACACTAGCCGCAACCTAAATGAATAATCGCGATCTTATCAAGATCAAGCCGTAATGAAATGAATGCACATGCACATGATGCTCATACCACTCGTAATTTGGAAATACTAGTTATCGTCATAGAAAAATAGTTTCCATACTTAGGAAAAATAGGTCCATTTAGAGAAGTATATAACTTGTCATATTAACTCGTACGAAAAAGTTAGCGTTATGTTCCAAGTATCAAAACCTTAGAATGACGTCGTCATGTCGTATAAATATTCCTTCGGGTCGTACGTATTCATTTGATAAGAAAATAGTCCTTAGTAACGTTTCGAGAAAATATACCACTTAATACGTACGTTATTATTTTTATTTGTGACCAAAAATATATATATAGTTTTGACGATGTTAAAATGGGTATAACTCGGTCGTTTTAAGCTCGTTTTCCTCGTTCTTTATGTCCACGGATTCGTCTTTGTATATATTAGTATATTTTTGACAACTCGGCTCCTTTAGGTTACGTTTAATGCCTCTTTTTACCCATTGAAATCTGCCAAACAGCAAGCAGTTTTTGTAAAAGTAGTTTTCGTCGTTAAATTTGCAAAAATCATATCTCCTTCGTTATAAGCTTGTTTTAGTCCATTCTTTCGCCTAAAGTTTCGTTTTTGAATGTATTTTCTAAATATTTGGTCAAAACTTGGCCACCATCTACTGATTTTCCCACGAAATTAAAATAGGGACAGTAGGTAATCTTATTGTTTCAAAAACCATTTTCAAGTCTCCAAACTAGTTCCATCCTCCATCAAACCACTTTCAAACACCACAAAGCTAATCTAATCCTACCATACACCTTCTTAGGGTGTCATGGGTCCTTAAACATCATCAATCCACTAGGTCTAACAAGGGTTACTCATGTGTTCATTTCTAGGGCTCAAAGTTAAATATGTACAAAAATAGAGTGGTATAAGTTAATGCATGTATGAGATCTTGTAAGAAAATTATATAAACATGGTAATAACTTGTAAAAATCATAAAAATGAGTTTGTTAACTTACTTGAAGGTTTAGAGAGTTTGGATGATAAAAACCTACTAATCCTTGAGTTTTTATTTCAAAACTCCAACAAGGATGACTATATGATCAAGTTTATACCAAGATCTTGTAAAATTTGTTCTCCTTGCTCCTTGAACACCCTAGTTCGAATTCACCACAAGAGAAAAGAGAGAAAAAAAAAGTTTTCTAGTGCAAGTAAAAGTGATTTGTGATAAATGAGTGGAAAAAATTTATTATATATTAAGAGACAAAAGTTTGGTAAGCATTTAAGAGGTTTGGTGTGGTTTAGATATTTTAAGACCAAGGGGGGGGGGGGTGGTTGGCCAGTACAAAAGGAGGGAAAAGGGGGGGGGGGTTTGTCTTGGGTTTAATTAGGGAAATTAGTGGTAAAGTGTAGTTAAGTTAGTTTTAGGTTTAATTGGGTACCGGGTTTGTTAGAAATAAATTTTATTGAAGTTATTCGGGACGTAATAAAGTCGTAAAAATTGTAAAAATATGCCGGGTACAAGTACGGAGAGTTTGGGTGATTATCGTTTAATTTTGGCGAAAACCGTCGTTATTAAGTTAAACGTATGATACGTAATAAATAAATTTCCAAAATACCGGGTAATTTAATATTATAGTTTTTATATTATAGAAATGAGTATAAAAATATATTGGGATCATAGTCGGGAGTGTCGGACATGTTAGACACCTTTATAGTTCGCGTATTAGTGTTTATTTAAAATAAACGTACGTAAATCGTTAATTGTACCAAAAGTATAAATTTAATTATCCTACGAGTGGAATAGCATGCAAGTGCCCTAATGATGATATGCAGACTATTTCTAGTCCGTATGAAATGTCCCTGATAATAATGCATGAATTCGCTCCTGAACCAATACGGTTACGCGAATTTGAACACTCGTAAACTAAATTTATGACGACATGAGTAATGCACGTGAATAGTGGTTTCCTCTCGGAAATGAATAGTGTCAAGTGAATAGTAAAATTTCTGAATGTGTCTCGGAATGTCAAATTGACCTAAAAAACAATGAATAGTAAAACGATGAATAGTGATCGATGAATAGTAATTTGTGAATAGTAGAATGTCGAAGTTTGGAAAAATGACCTGAAATTGTGGGTTGTGACAGTCGCCCATCCAAAAAGGAATTCAATCCCTGAATTCAGTTAGTGTTGGTCTCGGTAATAGGCTCGGTGAAAAGTTGTGGATACTTGCGTCGCATTTGGTCTTCTCGTTCCCAAGTAAACTCGGGTCCTCTTCGAGAATTCCAGCGAACCTTCACGATCGGAATTCGACTTTGTTTCAACTGTTTGATCTCGCGGTCCATGCTTTCTACTGGTTCTCTTACCAAGTTTACGTTTGTCCTTGGGTTGGGTTCCGTTCCAAATGGGATTATGATTGACTATTCTGAAAGTCATTTCCTGGAATTTGCATAGGAGAAACATAGTTGTGTAATCCGGCTGTTCCTTAACAAGGCTGAAGTCTGACGGCCACTAGGCCTACTCTGTCTGAACTATTAAGTGGTCCAGTGTATATCGGTTTTAACTTTCCAAATCTCTCCGAATAATATCATGCCTTTCCTAGGCAGAACTTTCAACGTAATCTGGCTACCAACTTGAGGTTTTAATGGTTTACAACTTATAGAATTTGTAATTGATTCTTGACTTGTAGGAAATTTCTGGTTATTTCATGAATGCCTACTGGAATAGTGAGTTTGGCTTTTTCCGAGTTCGGTTTGTCAATAGATGATCAGTGCTTCTTCAGGTTTATAATGTAATATGGGTAATATATGTTGCTGAACTCTGTCAGAACTCCAATCTTATATGCCAGCTGGTCGATTCTAACATGAATCTGAAATGGTCCAATATACTTAAAGGTTCAATCTCTCGTGTTACCAAAATCGTATCATGCCTCTCCAAGGCAAAGCTTTCAATTTAGTTCGTTCTTTCACGTGAATCTAGTAAATTTGCTTGTTCAAGGATACCCAATCCGTATGATGTGCGTCATGTACCAACCTAACTTCTACCAATTTCTCGTTGCTTGTAACTGGTTCTTGACTTGTGAAATTTCCTTTGTTGTTCCATGGTTTAGTTCTAGACCAGTGAATTTAACTTTCCGATTTCGGTCTGTAAATGGGTAATTGGTACTTCGACGATAAAGTGCATTAATTGGTGTAGTCTCTATGCTCGTGCGATAACTACCGTTGCAAACGAATCTGATTTATGATAAAGGGTTAGTCCAACCATTTCTAGAGTCAATCACTTATGCTCTATGCATAACTTTCCTATGTTTGAATTGTTCTCTCGTTATGACCATCGATCTGAGGATGATAGGAGGTGTTTACATCTTAATGAGGTTCCGAAGGAAATCTTAGAATGGTTGTTAGAAATCTGAGGTGATTCGATCACCTTTATTAGGAACAATTGAAATAGGTACAATAAATCTTGTGACTAATTCCACAACGTTACGTCTTTCGAACACGGCGTTATACGAAGAAGATAGAATATGGGTAACAATGTTTGATTCTTTGTGTTTTGGTCTAATGGATTGCTAAGACATGTGTCATTCTTTGCCTACTGTGCTTGGTCTCCATTACTGACGTTTGTAATCGTTCTATGGTGTTCCTCCTAATTTCATTCATCACATATTCCAATATTCCTTATTGTCAAATCAGAAAGCCCTAAATGCATAAGCGACGTAGCATGGTGATTGGTTTTCAAAATTTATCTCGCGATTTTTGAGTTTTTGGTCGAAATCTTTTTCTGAATAAACGAATTTAGAAAATGGAGCAAATGGTTTACTAAATAATATCTTTCTTGATGATTCAAAATTCAATAGTTAGGAAATGTGACGCGGTTTTCAAATAGGTTGTGAATAGGACTGTTTACCAAAGTGTGATGTTTATATATTTCCCATTGTACAATGGTTTTGCAAAATATTGACTAAAAAGGATCGTATTTATTCAAAATAGGCAATTCAAAAATTATCTTCTACAAGATATGTGTTTTGTATAAACACAAATTTTAAATCGACTTTACTTAAAGTGAAAATACTAACAAGGATAAAATAGTAGGATAGGCAACGTTCGCATAATGCATAGATGTCTAACGTTCGGTTTCTGATATTGGACGGTACCTATTGGTGGTTATCTGGCAAAACTACAAGCCTAGGTATTCAACCAACTTAAGTCTTGAGATGGTTTATCGTTGAAATTGCCATCATGTTGGCAATATGAGGGTTTCAATTGATACTATGTCGATGAATTTCCGTATTGTCTTCACATGTAGCTGGGGAGATATTCTTGAGTCTGATGTCTCTCTCGATGTATAGGTGAGGTTATCTAGAATTTCCTGAGAACATAATGCTTTAGGGGAATCTATATCGATATCCATAATTCGAATCAATCATTCTTGTCGTAAACTCACTGCAGGGAAGTTTGCGTATGGATGAGACCATGTTAACTCAAAACACTTTACAGTATCGGTAAGGAGGCTTGGTTTATTCCCATGGTGTTACTTAGCGTACCTTCACAATGTGTTTGATCCTGTAGCTCAGTCTAGCTAGTACCTTTGAATAATAAATTGGACAACTAGGTCAGAGATGGTGGGTCGGATGGTCCAGTGGCATTTTAGAATTGTTGTTGAGTCATAAATTGTCTTGGTGTATACTTCTAGTCTAGGTTTGTAGTTTCGTAACCCTTTTATTGTTTTTCTTGTATCGAGGAATTCTCCTAGTACTTAATATGGGAAGTCTCTCCTAAAGAAGTCAATGGAAAGTCCAACTTAATGACTAAGTGTGTGATAGGTGGGGTAAGTATCCAGGGAGAATTTGTCAGAAAGAAATATTTATAAAAGAGTTTATTTGTTTAAAACGCTTTTGGATGAAGATTGTTATTAACAATACTTTATAAAGTAACTATTCCCTTCATGGCATAATCCTTCCTGAAGTATACATAGGTGATCAGGCTATGTATAGTTGAGGACTAATGATGCGATGCTTGATTTAGTCAAAATAATATTATTTTCCTCAAAAGCTTTAGATGGTGTTCAACGCGTTGTTATTAAAAATGGTATACTAATTATTTCCTTCCAAAGTAATATAAAAATTGTTTCGCGTAATAATAGTAAATATTTGGCGTCATATTGGATAATCAGTTTATAGTACGGTAACAAAACGATTTATTTTAGAAATTTGGTAAAACAATTTCCCCATAAGGTAGTAAAATAGTTTAAAATAAAACTCGTTGAATGGTTTATCGGATACATGGGTAAATCCTATGGATTGGTAATAATCTACAAATCCGTCAAATACGAAATCGGTCAAATCCCTAATAAGACAATGGTATAATGTTGCTAAATGATTGAAAATTGCGCAATTGCAATAGAAAATGGAATAAACAAAGGCTACGGTTATCACAGAGGTAACAAAAGATAGTCATTACATTAGATAGGAAAGTGCTTAATATAACTAGGTTACATCAACTTACTTATGGAAAGTACCAAAAGAAAGTACAACCCTAGAGGGCTCAAACTATGGTTCACATAACTAAAACATAAACTTCTTCTTCCAATTCTGGTTTCCCAACTCTGGGCATTCACTCCTGAAGTGTCCCACTACTCCACACTCGCGGCAGGTTACCGAGAGTTTCTGATGCTTTGCGAGGGTGGGAGCCTTGCAATCCTTGGTTTTATGTCCAAGCTTTTGGCAGTTCTTACATTGAGAGGGGCAAGATCCTTTGTGATGAAACTGACACTTGTTACACTCGGGTAATTTACCAACATACATTTTCTTTTGGCTTGACCCAGCAGCACAGGTCTCCACCACTTGTTGTATCTTAAACTGTTGTTGAGAAGCATTAGCATCCAGATTACCGACCCACTTTCTCTTGTTGCTACCATTGCCTCCTAAAATCTTGGTGTGAGCTATGCGTTCCTTTGCTTCGATTGCCATTCTGATAGCTTTCGGCATGGTATCGGGTTCCAGTGAGTTGACCAACATACGAATTTCAGGAGAAAGTCCTCCTATGTACCTTTCAAGTTTCTTGCTTTCTGGATCGTCCATTGCAGAGCCTAGTCGGGCTAAATCATAAAAAGAAGCAGTATACTTAACAACATCATCTCCTACCATGGTAAGGTTTAGTGTTTCCTATTCAATTGCTTGTAATTCGCTTTTCACACAGAACTTCAAACTCATCATCCTTTTTAGTTTCTCCCAAGAGTGTGAGTAAGCAGCATCAACTCCTACTACCTGGACATACTTAGTCCACCATTTCTGGGCATGCTTCTGAAAAGTGCAAGTGGCGAACTTAACTTTGTCTTCCTTACGGCAGTCACCACTTTGAAAGATTGTTTCTAATTCTTCGAACCATTTGAGAAATTCTTTTGTGTCTATATTTCCGCTAAAGGAGGAGGGATTACAACCCATAAATTCCACGTGAGTAAGTTGCTTGGTGAGGGCGGTAGTTACGTTCCTGGCAATGAATTGTCCAACAGCGGCTTGCGTCATGCTTGGAGTGGTTTGCTTAAATCTATCTCCATCAAATCATAAGAGTCCATGAGAATATATAGGTAATAAAAATCATCATATTCATAACACATGAATATAATACATGAAGGTTTCGGTCTATATGGGCCAATATCATAGATAGCACAACCATTCCCCTATAGTAGAGTCAATACCTGGTGATTCCGTTTGTACATCAATCAAAATACTACAAGTTTCTTCGAACTATGCCACACCTCTCGTGGCTAGGATAATAGTAACAGCTAGTAAAGATATAAGTCTAGTCTAAAGACTTCCTGTAATCCTTCTAGGTGAAATCAGGTTTATGGCATCATAAGGTCGAGATAGTCCTGAAGTGGTATCTGTAGTTGTGCATCGATCAAGTTCTAGATAGCGTAGGTTCTAAACCATTCTTGAGGAACCTGCGGATGTTCCTGTTGAGTCCGTAATCTTGGTATTATCCACAAGGTGTTATCTAGTTCGTGGCAAGTGGAAATGGAAAAGGGAAATGACAATGGTGGTATTCTAAAGGATGAGAATAACACTGATGAAGATGAAATCCCAGTGATGAGTTAGGAGATAATGGTGATAATAGTGAATGGGATACTACCCTCTTTCGCGCTATCTCGCGACATCCAAGAGATAAAGTTGAAGTACGCACTATGGGACGACCAATAGTGAAATAAGTAACTGACGGTGGTGGTAGTACCTGAGTAGTAAGCGTCCTACTAGTGGAGGAAAGAAAACATGCTATCTCCCTTGTAATAAGCATCCTAATAAGTCCATTAAAATTAAGTCTGAATACTTTACCAAACGGCATTCTATGTATAGGCTGAATGAGAACCTTGCTCTTATGACAATTCAATAGTGCTAATGGTGGTGTAAGTACAGCTGGTGGTATAATGGTAGTGGAAGATGACAAGGCATCTTCAATGTCGGAATCCGACGAAAGGATAACAGCGTGGGTATCTGAAGACATGTCACTTGTGAACCAGGTCAATATAATCATATATATATATGAGTATGGGTATGAATAATTCGTACAGTGTGTGCGTAAAACAACATGTATAGTGAATATGCACCTATGATGAAATGATGAGATGCTATGATGATGTGGTTATAGTCTAAGGTCCAAGATACATCCTAGTTCGCTATAACCTTAGCTCTGATGCCAATCTGTCACACCCCCAAAATACCTGAATGGCAGCGGAATGGAATACCTGAGGGTGTAACGGATCATAGCACACAACCAGGATATATTGAACGACCTAAAGTGTCGTTTTAAAAATACGTCGTTTGATTCATTCAAAAGATTCAGAGTTATAAAGACATAGGTCCCAAAAGTTGGAAAAGTTTACGGAAACAAGTTTAATACAATCAAACGACATTTGAACATAAGTGAAAGAAAGTCCGAATGAGCCATATCATCCTTGATACACAATGTGACTCCATGCATGCCATGAGAATATGCCTTAGTTACCTGAGAAATACATTGCGAAAAACGGTCAACATAAAGTTGGTGAATAATCATAGGTTTATAAGTAAAATCTAGTGTACATATGCCATAAGTAATGCCAAGAAATAGGATGTCCGGAAAGTATATACATTGGCTCTTAAGCTCATGACCCCGAAGCTAGACGATACTTGGCCCCAATGAGTGTTTACCAGACACTCTAATAATAAAGACATGAAATGCATCTGTAATACTGTTGGAGCAACCCAAACACAGATGGAGGAGTCACCCTCAATAGATCTATTCACTCACTCTCGCTTGGAACTTAATTAACGGTCCATGATAATAAAGGGGACTTGTCAAGACGTGGTAAATAAGGCAACTTAAGCAATGTATGAAATTTTATACTTAGGCATGTACACAAAAACAAGTAATGCAATGTATTCTCCCCCATGGGATTTGAAATCAAAATATAGAATTAAAACGGGGCTATGAAACTCACCTCGAAGTGATGGTACAAAGATGGTGCAATGAGGTAAAAGTAGTCGGGACAATGAGGCGCGCACACTAGCCGCAACCTAAATGAATAATCGCGATCTAATCAAGATCAAGCCGTAATGAAATGAATGCACATGCACATGATGCTCATACCACTCGTAATTTCGAAATACTAGTTATCGTCATAGAAAAATAGTTTCCATACTTAGGAAAAATAGGTCCATTTAGAGAAGTATATAACTTGTCATATTAACTCGTACGAAAAAGTTAGCGTTATGTTCCAAGTATCAAAACCTTAGAATGACGTCGTCATGTCGTATAATTATTCCTTCGGGTCGTACGTATTCATTTGATAAGAAAATAGTCCTTAGTAACGTTTCGAGAAAATATACCACTTAATACGTACGTTATTATTTTTATTTGTGACCAAAAATATATATATAGTTTTGACGATGTTAAAATGGGTATAACTCGGTCGTTTTAAGCTCGTTTTCCTCGTTCTTTTTGTCCACGGATTCGTCTTTGTATATATTAGTATATTTTTGACAACTCGGCTCCTTTAGGTTACGTTTAATGCCTCTTTTTACCCATTGAAATCTGCCAAACAGCAAGCAGTTTTTGTTAAAGTAGTTTTCGTCGTTAAATTTGCAAAAATCATATCTCCTTCGTTATAAGCTTGTTTTAGTCCATTCTTTCGCCTAAAGTTTCATTTTTGAATGTATTTTCTAAATATTTGGTCAAAACTTGGCCACCATCTATTGATTTTCCCACGAAATTAAAATAGGGACAGTAGGTAATCTTATTGTTTCAAAAACCATTTTCAAGTCTCCAAACTAGTTCCATCCTCCATCAAACCACTTTCAAACACCACAAAGCTAATCTAATCCTACCATACACCTTATTAGGGTGTCATGGGTCCTTAAACATCATCAATCCACTAGGTCTAACAAGGGTTACTCATGTGTTCATTTCTAGGGCTCAAAGTTAAATATGTACAAAAATAGAGTGGTATAAGTTAATGCATGTATGAGATCTTGTAAGAAAATTATATAAACATGGTAATAACTTGTAAAAATCATAAAAATGAGTTTGTTAACTTACTTGAAGGTTTAGAGAGTTTGGATGATAAAAACCTACTAATCCTTGAGTTTTTATTTCAAAACTCCAACAAGGATGACTATATGATCAAGTTTATACCAAGATCTTGTAAAATTTGTTCTCCTTGCTCCTTGAACACCCTAGTTCGAATTCACCACAAGAGAAAAGAGAGAAAAAAAAAGTTTTCTAGTGCAAGTAAAAATGATTTGTGATAAATGAGTGAAAAAAATTTATTATATATTAAGAGACAAAAGTTTGGTAAGCATTTAAGAGGTTTGGTGTGGTTTAGATATTTTAAGACCAAGGGGGGGGGGGGGGGGGGTTTGTCTTGGGTTTAATTAGGGAAATTAGTGGTAAAGTGTAGTTAAGTTAGTTTTAGGTTTAATCGGGTACCGGGTTTGTTAGAAATAAATTTTATTGAAGTTATTCGGGACGTAATAAAGTCGTAAAAATTGTAAAAATATGCCGGGTACAAGTACGAAGAGTTTGGGTGATTATCGTTTAATTTTGGCGAAAACCGTCGTTATTAAGTTAAACGTATGATACGTAATAAATAAATTTCCAAAATACCGGGTAATTTAATATTATAGTTTTTATATTATAGAAATGAGTATAAAAATATATTGGGATCATAGTCGGGAGTGTCGGACATGTTAGACACCTTTATAGTTCGCGTATTAGTGTTTATTTAAAATAAACGTACGTAAATCGTTAATTGTACCAAAAGTATAAATTTAATTATCCTACGAGTGGAATAGCATGCAAGTGCCCTAATGATGATATGCAGACTATTTCTAGTCCGTATGAAATGTCCCTGATAATAATGCATAAATTCGCTCCTGAACCAATACGGTTACGCGAATTTGAACACTCGTAAACTAAATTTACGACGACATGAGTAATGCACGTGAATAGTGGTTTCCTCTCGGAAATGAATAGTGTCAAGTGAATAGTAAAATTTCTGAATGTGTCTCGGAATGTCAAATTGACCTCAAAAACGATGAATAGTAAAACGATGAATAGTGATCGATGAATAGTAATTTGTGAATAGTAGAATGTCGAAGTTTGGAAAAATGACCTGAAATTGTGGGTTGTGACAGTTATATCACTAAGTATGCGGAATCTACTTAGTAACACTTAGAAGTTTGATTGTGAGTAAGACAGTTGTATATGAATAAGAACAATGTATGTAAACAAACTATTAGATCTAATATTATTAATGAAAATAATACGAGTGATCTTGATATCACTAGGGTTACACCTTGAAGCTCTAGAAAACGTATATCAAACCTTTAACCTAGGATCTCCTTTTATAGCACAAGGAGTCCTCTTCTACAAGATAAGTATAAAGCTAATAGAATAAGATATACACAAGATCTATTCTATATTTATCTAAACACGTTTCCTAACAGTTATCTAATAAGCAGTGGTAATATATGTCCACTGCAAGTACAATCTTCTGTAGTTGTAACATCTTCTCTTAGCCGTGGTAACTGTTAGTATAATTCCCAACAATCCTCCCCTAACTTATGATTAATACATAAATCAATAAGTTTCTTCAAGAATGCTGCAAACATGAGGATATGGGAATTCTTCCAAACACTTATCTTCTTCTTAATAACTCTTTATCAGCTCTCACACTTTGATCATAAATCCTTTGTATCAAGTTATCTATGACTTCAGTTCTTTCCCAGCATCTAAGCTTCTCTGTCAACATCACTGTCAGTACTCCAGCTCTCAATGGATATTCTTTCTCAGCCAGCATAAAGACATCAACTCCATCTTGAGTAGAAATATGATGCGCAGAACTTGAATTATAGAATTTCCACAAAGTTCTTGTACCATGAGCTTCAAATCTCCAATATCTATCACTTGGGTCAGGTTCATATAATCTTCTGAAGTGAACCCATAACTCCTTAGCTTTGATATCAACAAGTTCATCCTTCTTAAACTGATCTTGAACAATTTTCCACAAAGTATCCAAATCTTCTCTATCACAAGATCTAACAATATCTTCAAAATCTCTGCAAATACTTGTGACACTTCCAAATCTGATGATCTTCCAAGCTACACCAAAACTATCAGAAAAGATCTCCCAACTAACAACTGGATATTTTGCTTGTAGAGGTTCAATGTTAAGTACATCAGTCTCTATAAACAACATGTTTGTAACTTGCTCTTCTGTCAACTTGCTAGGACCCTCTTCTGCTTGAGATGATTCTTGAGTCTTCAACTTCTTTGCATCTTTTGATTCAAGACTCACTCCAGTCCTTTTTGTCTTCATAACTATTGGTTCTTAATCTATTGGAATGAATTTACTATCTTGTCTTTTGATTCTGTAGTAAATACCTTCAACCTGTTCATGTGACATTCCTTTGAATTGAGCCATCTTCATGTTTCCAACATGGCAACAAAAAGTCTTCATCTCAGCTATAATCTGTGCCTTTGTAAGCTTTCTAGGCTTCTTTTGACCTTTTCTAACATCCCCAATGATTTCATCAAGAGCCTGCTGATTCTTCATTTGAATAAAATCTTTAAGTTGAGTAGACCTTTGTTCTTCATTTAAGGTTGTATTTGCAATAAGTTCAATGGCCTTCTTCCTGATTATTTGATCATTGTTAATCAAATATTCAATTTCTTCTTCTGTAGGCACATAAGTGAATAATGGAGGTTTCTCATGTATGACAATTGGTGAGATACTTGAAATTGGTTCTGCCATAATAGCTTCAAGTTTATCCAACCTCTTTGCTTCCATAAAGTTAACAACTTCATCTTCCTCTAGCTTTCTTTTTCTTTCAATCTCTGCTGCTTGCTGTTGTTCTGCCAATCTTGCATCAAAATTAATTTGCGCTTGTTCTTTCTCAGAAATCTTTCTTGTAAGCTCTTGTTCTGAACCAGTCATAATAGCTTTTCCTTTGACTGATCTTATTCTGGCAGCTTCTTCCTCTGCAGTTGTAATTTCTTGAGTAGCAGTGGGAACTTGTTCACTTGCAGTGGTAATTGGTTGATCAGTGGGAACATGTTCTGCTTCAGTGGAAATTGGTTGAGCAGTTCCAACTAAATCATCAAAATTAAAACCAGCATCAGCATCCATATCTTCAAAATCTAATTTCCTCCCCTCAGTCTCAGCAACATCATCTTTTGCTTGAGCATTATCAGAATCATTGAGCTCAGCAAAGTCTTTTTCAAAATTTTTACTCCTCCCCTTAAGCTCTGCATCTATTTTCCTCCCCTGTTTGGAAGAATCTCCCAAAAGTTTAGCTCATCCTGAGGTGAAGATGATGCAGATAACACAACTTGAGGTCTTTGCTTCTTGCGATTCTCAACTTCATACTGCAAGCTTTGAATCTCAGCCTTCAATTTATTCAGCTCTGTGGCATGTTGTTCTTTGGTCTGTGCCAGATCTTTCTCCAGAGCTTGAACCTGCTTGACTAATTTGTTACAAATTTCCATCAATTCAGTTTGTTGCACACTGCCTTCATCACTTCCAACTATGTAACCTGCTGGGAGAGGTGAATCATGAGGCATTGGTTCAGGCTCTTCCCTAGTTGGACTAGAATGAAGCCTTGAACCACCACTGCTTGTTCCTAAACCAAAAGGCTCAGCAACATGCAATGTTGAGATGAGAGAAGTTGGCTGTTTAGACCTTCTCTCATAAGTGTGAGTTACAGCAGGGGTATGTTGAATTTGTGGAACAACAATAGTGGGTGTGTTTTGAGATGCAGCTGGGATTGGTGCATCCTCACCCTGTACATGAGCAATTTTAGCAAGCATTTGAGGCAAAAGTGGATGAACCTCCTCATTCCAAAGATCTGAAGCCTTACACATGTTTTGAAAAACTTTTGGCTTTAGGCTGGAAGGTTCATAAATTCTATTGTGAGGTCGCAGTTGAAACTCATTTAACACTGCTTGTACAAACCTTGGATACATCAAAAATTTATATTGACTCTTTACATTGCCTTTCATATTATTGAAAATAAACATTGAAAAATTGAAAGTCCTATCAGTTGCCAAACAAACCAAAGGATAAGCCATGGTTGATGCAAA
The DNA here is from genome assembly GCA_030686995.1 of Artemisia argyi. NCBI lineage: Eukaryota > Viridiplantae > Streptophyta > Magnoliopsida > Asterales > Asteraceae > Artemisia > Artemisia argyi. The sequence goes on from CM060679.1 coordinate 104,843,592, forward strand.
TTGTTCATAAGAAGTTTTCTTAGGACTTAGGCAATGTAAAAGAGTGTGAATCAAAAATCTCCAATGGGGACAAAAACATCCTTTTCTGATAGTAACTTTTTGTTCAGATGTATCATACCCCATTAAAGCAATATTAGTGAGAATTTCTGAATTAGGTAATGTGATGATACCATTGAGATCATCCAATTGGAGAATTCTCCTCAAGGATGACTCAGTAACATAAATAGTTACCCCATCAACTGTGGTTCTTAGAGCATCCACAGATTCTTGTGTGTCTCCCTGTTCAAGAGTTATGAACTCCACAGTGTTCCAGAACTGTTTGATATGAGAGACATAGATTGTGGGATTAATAGTTAAGGCATACCTTATATGAGTTGTGTTTAGAAAATCCACAATCTGATGAAAAACAGGGCCACTCTTCTCGTTTGACTTGTGTAAGTAGGCCACTTGGTTGTGCTCCTCGATAAATTTTAGAATCGCCATGATATTTGTGAAAAAGAGAATAAAAGTGTTAGTAATCAAGATAAAAAGCAAGCCGTATGATAATCAATTTATACTAATAGGCAATGTTGCAAAAATCGTGAATCGGTAGTCGGGCGGTCGACCACCCTGCAGCCTGTAATTGGTCAAGGCAGTGATTAATCGGTGATTAATCGGTTTGGCATTTCCTGCATGTTTTGGGAATTTCTGGAGAGCAAACAAAAGATCTTAACTGATTCCAAGCCTTCTATGTTTACAAACCTCAATAAAAGGCTTCAATTTTGATTATGAGGCCCATTGTACGTTATAAGTGAAATAAACGATCCCCAAATTAAGTAAAATGCCTAAATTTCTATTTTTTTTAAATTGACCGATTTTTGGCCGATTCGACCGATTTTTGGCCGATTCGGCCGATTTTTGACCGATTCGACCGATTTTTGACCGATTTTTTCTGATTTTTTTTCCTAGGCTGATTTTTTCACCGATTTTCGAAAATCGACAAGGTGCATCACCGATTAGCGATTAATCGGCGATTAATCGGCCGATTCGGCCGATTTTTACAACATTGCTAATAGGGTTTGAGGAGGTTGCGCAATGTGAATTATCTTTAGAAAGAATTATGTTTGGAAAAAGAATAATTTATAATAAGGAAGTAGATAATTCACAAAAGATTTTACCCTATTAATAAGGAAAGACGGTTATTTTTACAACGGCTAGTAAAAAAATGGATTACTGACACAACAGTTGTAACGGCTAGTTCATCAGTGGAAAAATTACTCTTGCAGTGGTAACTAATGAACTAGCAGTGGTAAAATTTTCACAACATATCAAAGAGCAGCGGTTAATAAAACATGAAAATTTGCTGCTCTTATCATAGTTTTTAGCAAACTACCAGCTATCAACGGATTTGATATGTCTTTACCATGAGCCGTTTGCTATGGACTAGCCAACTCTTGATCACTTGGATGTATGGTGAGTTGATAACCTAGTTTTTGGTAAACTATCAACCATAAACGGATTTGTTAAGTCTTTACCAGTAGCCGTTTGCTCTGGACTAGTAGATTCTTATGTGGATTAGACATGGTGAATCAATAACCATTTGTTGTGTGTCTATGACACACACCTTATTACTCCAACGACTCCAATAATATGGATTGTTTTGCTGCAAACCAAAATAACTTTCAACTTAACCCATAAAGATTAACCCAAAGTAACTTTTTAACCAAGTTACTATTCACAAAAATATCTTCCAAAAGTCAACCCGATAATAACCAAATTTACTCCTCCAACCTACCAAAACAAGTAGCATTAAATATTCTTCATTAATTAGAATTCGACCTTGACTTTGCATATAAAAGGGGGCTCAAAACTTTTATCTCTCATCAACAAACAACTTCAATAACACAAACCCTAAGCATCATCATGAGTTGGTTCCCCTTAATCTACATCTCTTCTGATGACACTTCAGATGATGAAATCAGTTACTACTCAGACTCTGTAGAACTTTCTTCTGGATGGAGTGGATATTTTCCACCAAGTGCAACACCTGCTACATCTTCAAGCATAAAGCCCAACAAGAAGATTTCAGCTAATCCTGCTCCATCACTTGAGTTTTATTCTAGCTCTTCATCAGATGATGAGAATGATCCAACCTTTGACCTGTCCAAAGAGCTTCCAAAGGCCCTCACCACAGCTTTGACTACAGCAATAAACAACATGAAGTGGCCAGCTGTTGAAAAGCCAACTCAAGCACCAAGGCCTCCCAAGCAAGTTCTGGGACTTGCTTGTCCAAGAAAACAACTCTCTTTTGATGACAAGAGAAAGAAAATTTCCAAGGACAAGCATTAGTATGAGGGAAAAGGAAAGAAACCTATGGAGTAGGTGTTAGGTTGTAGGTTCATGTCTTATGTGATGGTTTTCTGTAATGGTGACAATGTTTTGTGGATGATTGTGATGTACTCTTTTTTAATGATCAATCAAAGTACTCTTTTGTTCTTGCTATTATCACCAATCTTTCCACTGTTGTATGTTAATTACCACTGTGCTCTTGATAACTCTGCATACAAGTTAGTAGAAAACCATACATACAATACAAACAATATTAGTACCTAAAAAGTATCCTGCAACACTGAAAAGTATTAGACATCAAAGATTTATGGATTGAGCATTCCAATACCTGTTACCAAGTATTGAAACCTACCCACATCAAGCCCTTTTGTTAATAAATCAGCATAATTGTCATCAGTATGAATTTTGACAACATTAATAAGCTTTTTCTCAAAACAATCTCTAATAAAATGATGTCTAATTTCAATATGTTTAGTTCTAGTGTGTTGCACAGGATTTTTAATAATGCATATGGTACTACTATTGTCTATATAGATAATGGTGTTCATGAAATTGTACCCATAATCCAATAATTGATTCTGAAGCCAAAGGATCTGAGCACAACAACTAGCAGCTGCAACATATTCTGCTTCAGTGGTTGAAGTAGCAACCATAGTTTGCTTCTTGCACTGCCATGACACCAATCTACATCCTAGAAATTGACATCCTCCAATAGTTGATCTTCTATCCAAACTTGCACCAGCATAGTCACTATCTAAGTATGTGATCAATTCCATTGGAGAATCTCTTGGATACCATAATCCTAGATTAGGATAAGTCTTCAAGTACCTAAAAATCTTTTCCACTGCTGTCATATGTGATGTCTTTGGAGTCACTTGAAATCTTGCACAAGCACATACATCAAACATAATGTCTGGCTTTGATGAAGTAGATACATCAGAGAACCAATCATAGATCTGTAAGTGTGAACATCAACATTAGCACCACTAGCATTCTTCAACAATAAGTGAGTGGTCTTGTCAGCAGGGGTATTTGAAGATTTTGCATCAGTAAACTTGAACTTCCTAATGATCTCAGCCACATATTTGTCTTGACTGATAAATATGCCTTCCTTACTCTGTTGTACTTTCAGCCCCAAAAGGAATGTAAGTTCTCCCATAAAACTCATTTGAAATTCATCCTTCATCAGCTTCTCAAACTCTTTGCACATCTCTTGTTTAGTAGACCCAAAGATAATATCATCAACATATACTTGCACAAGTAAAATATCACCCTTGTCTTTCTTGATGAACAAAGTTTGATCAATCTTGCCTCTATGAAACCCATTATTCAATAAATAATTAGCTAAGGTTTCATACCACTTCCTTGGAGCCTGATGTAGGCCATAAAGAGCCTTAACCACTTTATATACTTTATTTGGGTGTTGAGGATCTTCAAAGCCTGGAGGTTGAGACACATATACCTCCTCATCAATAGTACCATACAGAAAGGCACTCTTAACATCCATTTGATAGACTGTAAAGCCCATAAAGGATGCATAGGCTAAAAACAATCTAATAGCCTCAATCCTTGCAACAGGAGCAAACACTTCTTCATAATCAATACCCTCCTCTTGAGTGTATCCTTGAGCAATGAATCTAGCTTTGTTCCTGATTACAATACCTCTTTCATCTTTCTTGTTTCTGAAAACCCATTTAGTACCAATGACCTTCATACCATCAGGCAAGTCTTTCATCTTTCTTCTTGCATAGCTTGAACCCAGCTAGATTCTCCTAGAGCCATATATACATTCTTAGGCTCCACCTGTGAGAGAAAACAGAAGAACAAACACTCATTCTTCTTACTACGTTTCTTGGACTCATACACTTCACTTATGAACCCATGAATATCATCTTTTTTTGTCTGTCTTCTAGTTTTCACACCTGATTGAAGTTCACCAATAACATTATCAAGTGGATGCACTTTGTGAATTGAAGACTGTGATGTGCTAGGAATATCATATGTTGTAGGCATGTTAGAGATCTCTACATCATCAGTTGGTGATTCCTGAGAAGTATTTTCCACATTTGGGCTGACAGTGGAAACTTTTGGTGTAGCAGTGGAAATGGAGTTACCACTGCTAGTAGAAATATCTTTATTTACATCAAAATTCACACCATCTGCATCACTTGTCTTTTCAGAATTATCACCAAAGTCCCAAAGTGGCATAACAATTTGATCTTCATCATTTTTACAAACTTCATCTTCATCAATGAATTCTTCTGAATCTTCAAGATCTTTGTCTCCAGTGCTTGAAGTGAGAGGAACATAATTCATTGTAGTTGATAATGTTTCAAGATCAAATAGCCAATCTGGTCCTGAACCTGCCATGTTTGCTTTATTTTCAAGAAACTAAACGTGCAAGTTCTCTTCAATCTTCTTTGTTCTTAAGTTATAGACTCTAAAAGCCTTGCTAACCAAAGAGTATCCAACAAAGAAGCCTTTATCTGACTTTTCTTCAAATTTACCCAGATGATCAATGGTATTGAGAATAGTAACATGACACCCAAATGGCCTCATAAACTCCAAAGTAGGAGGTCTTCCTCTGAATAACTCATAAGGTGTCTTGTTCTTTGTTTTGACCACTAAAACCCTATTCTGAATGTAACAAGCAGTGTTAACTACTTCAGCCCAAAAAGTTATTGGTAGCTTTGAATCATCTAACATGGTTCTAGCAGCCTCAATTATTGTTCTGTTTCTTCTTTCTGCAACTCCATTTTGTTGAGGAGTTCTTGCTACACTAAATTCTCTTTTAATACCTTTGTCTCTGCAAAAATCATCCATAACTTTATTCTTGAACTCTGTCCCATTGTCACACCTGATGATGTTGATCTTCTTTTCATATTGATTTTCAACTTCAGTGATGAATGTCTTAAGGATGCCAGTGGTTTCATCCTTGGTTCTTAAAAAGAAAACCCATGTGAATCTACTAAAATCATCAGTCACAACAAGACAATACTTCTTCAAATTTATGCTGCTCACAGAAGTAGGACCAAACAAGTCCATATGCAGCATAAAGAGTGGATGATTAATAGAATTGAATGCTTTGGTCTTGCATGAAGCTCTGTGTTGCTTTCCTTTGAGACAGGCAACACAAGTTTGGTCATTTTCAAATCTTTTCTCTGGTAGACCTCTAACAAGTCCATCTTTCACAATCTTGTTGATGGTCTTGAAGTTAACATGACCCAATCTTCTATGCCAAAGCATTGATTCATCCAAGGTGGCTTTAGCAAGCAAGCAAGTAACATCATTATTAGCCACTATGTTCTTCATGTCAATGCTATATAGATTTCCTTTTCTAGGGATTTTAAGCAAAACATCACTTTCATCAGGGAGCTTATAATCCTTAGATAAGATATAGCTTTCATCTTCTGTGAAAAGAACTATATGCTTCTTGTCACACATCTGTGACACACTAAAGAGGTTGTACTTGAGTTCTTTCACATACTGCACATCTTCAAAATCAATGTTTCCAGCCTTGATTGTTCCTTTGCCAGAAACTTTGCCACCAATTCCTCCTCCAAAGCTGACAAATTGTCCATCATAAGGTTGAAAGTCTGAAAGATAGGACTTATTGCCAGTCATGTGCCTGGAACATCCATTGTCTGAGTATCCTTGATCATTAGTAGTCTTTGAATGTCCCTGCACACAAAATAAAGGAATTCGTTCCTTTTGGGGACCCAAGCCACAAATGACTTGGATCTGCCTCATGTATCAATATAATTATATCTATCAAAGGTCATTGATACACCATTGGGATTGTTTGAGGTAATGTTTCCTTTTGGTTTCCATTCCCAACGTGCTGAGGCCTTAACAGCATTTCCCATATTTACCCTTTTCTTGTTAACAGACCCACCAGTGGTAACCTTTGGCCTTGCAGTGGTAACTGCTGGCTTAGCAGTGGAAACTGCTGATTTTGAAACTTTAGGTACCCACTTTTGATTATTGTTAACTTTCTTTTCAAAATTGGTGTTTTTCCCTGTTTGAGTAGATTTAACAAAAGTAGTAACAGGGGACTTAGGGTAAACTCTGTTTTTATTTCTGGCAGTGGCAACTGCTGGTCTAGCAGTGGAAATTGGTTTAATGCCAGAATGAAGCAAAACAGACCTGGGAATCATCTTGCTAAGTGGATTTGGGTGAGTTAAGTTATTAGCATTTTGTCCATTCACCCTTGTATTCCCAAACACTTCCCTTCTTCCCAAGTGGTAGGTACAGTTATAAGCCAAATGGTCAAAGCTACCACATATATGACAGGGTTTGTTATTGAACACAAAGTCACTACCAAATTGCCTAGATTTAACATGATTCCAACTCCTCATATTGCCTCTAGGAGTTGGTGATCTACTTCTGTACATCTCTGCATATCTAGTAGTGGGCCTAGTGAAATTAGGTTGTGACCTAGGCTTCTCTTTGACTACATCAGGAATACTTCTTTTAATCTCCACTTTAACATTCTCAGGAACACTAGGCTTAGACTCAACATTCAAATTATCATCTTTAAGAGATGAGTCACTAGCACTATCAAATACATCAACCTCAACCTGAACCTTTTCAATTTCAACTGGTTTAACAAACTTTGGTCCATAGGTCATAGGTGGTTCCTGGAATTCTTCTAAACCTGTGTGAGCTAAGTCAATGCCAGGAGGTGATGGAACACCTCTTAGAGGTGGTGGAACTATTTTGTATCCAAGTCCTGATTTGGCTTTGCTCACAACTTGGGCTTCCCAAATTTTATCAAAACACTTGGATTGATGATCCAGTGTTTGCTTAGTTATCATTATATTCTCACTAGCCACTTTAACCTTTTCTAGTTTTTCTCTAAGAACCTTATTAACAACAACCTGATAATCTAAGTCTCTTCTTAATACTGTAATATCATCATTGAACTTAGATTCATTTGCCCTATAATGATCTAATTGAGTTTCTAAAACTCCTAGGCCTCTTTTATGATTTTCTAAGTTATAATTAGTATGAGTTAACTCTATGTGTTGCTCATTAAATTGTGCTTTAAGTTTCTCATACTCTTTTAAGGCCTTACAAGATTTAGAACAAGCATTATCAGTTTGTACCTCAGAGTCAGAAAAAGCCATTAGTGCAAGCTCTGTAGCAACCATTGCAGACTCTGAATCATCTTCCTCTTCCTTAGTCATAAAGCTCCAATCAAAGCTCACTCCATCAATGGCCAATAGCCCCTTTGGCTCATCAGTAGTAGGTTCCTTCTTCTTGTCCTGCTTGTACCAAGTTGACCTGTTGTCAGACTTCCTTAGCTTCCTACACTCCCTGGCAAAGTGCCCCTTCTTATGACAATCGTAGCACTCCACCTTCTTTTTGTCAAAACCTACTGTTTCATTGCCACTGGTGTTGATCTTTCTTCCAGTCTTCTTCCAAAACTTCTTTGTCCTTAAGCTTAGTAATGCCACTTGCCATTTAATGTCCATCTCCTCCATATCATCTTCATCAATTTGATCCAGATCCTCATGATTGAGAATTGAACCACCCACTTGACTTGATATAAAGGTATAAAAAGTAGTATCACTAAGCCCTGCAATCTGTCTCTTTGAGCTACCAGTGGAAACACTTCCACCACCAGTGGAAACAACAATGTTAGCACTGTCATCATCACTATCACTTTCTTCATCTGAACTATCATCAAGAGATGATGATATGAGTGCTACACTTCCTGAACTTGAGCTTATTTTGCCAGCTTTCTTCAATCTTTGTTCAATAACCTTGAAGTTATTGTACAAGTCATTAAGTTTCATGGTCTCCAATTCTGGCTTATCTTCCCACACAGCAACATTGGTTCCAAACTCAGAGGGTAAGCTTCTTAAGAACTTTAAATTAAGGTCTTCCCTTTCCACCTCTATTCCAAAAACAGTGAGTTGAGTAACAATCTTTTGTAGCCTTGTGAAGATGCTATCAAGAGATTCATTACTTGTTGAACCAAAGTTTTCATAAGTCTGCTTCAGCAAGGTCTTTTGAGTCTTCTTGGTGGAATCATTACCACCAAAAACTTCACAGATCTCATCAAAAAGAGTCTTTGCAGTCTTGTACTTGCTGAATGCAAGAACTTGGTCTCTGGGAAGTGTCATCAGCAACAAACCTCTGGCCTTTAGATCATTCTTCAGCTGAAGTCTTTCATCATTAGTAACAGGTCCAGTGTTGACCTTAATTACTTCCTTGCCATTAACCATCTCTGATGTAGAACTTGGTTTGAAAGAATTTCCAACCATAATGATCTCCCAGAGTTTGTAGTCTTGGACCATAAAGATTTGTTCGATCATTAGCCTCCACATCTTAAAGTCATTCAACTTAAGCTTTGGAAGCTTAGCAGCAATGTTTGAGTTACTGGTTTCTGTCTCCATAGATTCTTCTGAGTGAACTAGAGTCTTCTAAATCAAAGTATCAAAGCCTGTCTCTGATACCACTTGATGGATCTAAACACCTTGAACTTGTGTTAGATTGATACTTTGAGTTATATCACTAAGTATGCGAAATCTACTTAGTAACACTTAGAAGTTTGATTGTGAGTAAGACGGTTGTATATGAATAAGAACAATGTATGTAAACAAACTATTAGCTCGAATATTATTAATGATAATAATACGAGTGATCTTGATATCACTAGGGTTACACCTTGAAGCTCTAGAAAACATATATCAAACCTTTAACCTAGGATCTCCTTTTATAGCACAAGGAGTCCTCTTCTACAAGATAAGTATAAAGCTAATAGAATAAGATATACACAAGATATATTCTATATTTATCTAAACACGTTTCCTAACAGTTATCTAATAAGCAGTGGTAATATATGTTCTTGCAGTGGTAATGAATTTCCACTGCAAGTACAATCTTCTACAGTTGTAACATCTTCTCTTAGCCGTGGTAACTGTTAGTATAATTCCCAACAATCAGCACAAATACACAATGGAAATCTTGAATCAGTTTGGAATGGATAAATCTGACTTCATAATTACTCCTATGCTTCACAGACATAAACTAGATGAAGATAAATCAGGAAAACCAGTTGATCCTTCAAAATACCGTAGTATGATTGGTTCACTCATGTATCTCACATCTAGTCGGCCAGATATTCAATTTGCCATCTGCATGTGTGCCCATTACCAATCCAAGCCAACGGAAAAACACCTCACTGCTGTCAAACGGATCTTTCGGTACCTAAAAGGAAAAACTCACATGGGCTTCGTGTATCCAAAAGACTCCGGTTTTGAACTTATTGCCTATTCTGATGTAGATTATGCAGGATGTCAAATTGATTGTAAAAGTACTTCTGAAACTGCTCAATTCTTGGGGGAGAAATTAACAGTTGGTGTTCAAAGAAACAAAATCATACTGCACTTTCCACTGCTGAAGCTGAATATATTTCCCTCTCTGGATGATGTGCCCAAATATTATGGTTGAAAACATAATTGACAGACTATGGTTTCGTCTACGAAAAATCCCAATTTATTGTGATTCGAAAAGTGCCATTTACATGTCTTTTAACTCAGTACTGCATTCAAGAACAAAGCACATTGCAGTAAGATATCACTTCATCAAGGAGCATGTAGAAAAGCGGACAGTGGAATTGTACTTTGTGAAAACTGAGTACCAAATTGCTGACTTTTTCACAAAATCTTTGCCTCCTGAAAGATTTGAATACCTACGACAACGGTTAGGCATGGCAAGTATTCGTGATGATCATGACGAGGAAACTCCAAAGGTCAAAGCAGTCAACAATGTAGTAGACATCACACGTACATCTGGTAACTCAAAACGGTAATTATTCAAACATAATGGTTGTTGATCACATAACAGATCAACACCCGTAACAAAAGAAAGGACCCTGTACGTACGCTTGATTGTGTCAATCCTTACGAAAAGGAGAGAAATCTTCTTATTATTATGAGCAAAATCTATATAAGATTTTACAAAAAGATTTTCCTAAAAACCTTTTTATAAAATTTTTTGCTCATGATAATAAAATCTCGAGAATAGCTCGAGTAAGAATAAAACTTTCAAAAACAATGCTTCACCTCATCAATAGATCAAAAATAGTTTAAAAATACTAAGCTATTTTTGAGGGGGAGAAATGTAGAAGTTTGTTTTTGAAATCATGAATAAGTTGCAAACAAGTGTTGCTAAAAGGTTGTTAAAAGGAAAAATGAAAAACATGACAAAAAGATGTTGTAAATGTTGAAAAAATAACCATCACTTCGAGGGGGAGTGATTGATTTTAAAATCAAAAACAATTTTGATATAACACAAACGTTCAATTATTTGAACCAAAATGTTTTCAAAAACTTGTTAAAATTTTAAGAATAAAATTCGAAAGTGTAAAGTGTAAAAAGGGCTAATGTCAAGGGGGAGTTTTGTTAAACTTGTCAAAATGCTGATTTGAACCCTCCCTTAGTCCAAAAATTCTCGCAGACCTGAGTTCAAAACTAAAAGGGTCAAAATGAAAAATACGGGTCAACAAACCCCACTTATGAGATGTGAGAAAAACACACACACACTTTTTTACTTGCATTCTCTCTCTCTAAAACCCAACACACACTTACTCGCATCCACAAGAACTCTCGTATCACATATTTTTTGCCAATTCTCTCAGTTTTGTGCAAAAAGTAAGCTTTCAAATCTGTTTCAAATGATGTTTTATATATGTTTCTTGCTTATCTACCCTTAATTTTAACTGTTTCATGCCCAATTGGGATGTTAGGGTTTAGACACCAAGAATGCATATGTTTCACTATTGAGTTTAAATTGTGGTGTGTTAGTGTCAAAATATTGTGGTTAGATGACTGAGATAGACCGGTTTGATCACTAATTTGAAAGAAAATGGGTTTTTGAATGGTTTGATTTGGTTAAAATGGGCTGATTTTGGGAAGAATATGAACAGTTCTCAATGCGACATCGTATTGGATGCGATACGAGACTTTACACAAGAGGAAAAATGTGCATTTAATATTATTTAAAAAATCTGAGAGTTTTAACTTCGATGAAAATTTTCTTCGAATCGCGGGTAAAAGCTCCGCGATACGAGCCTTTATAAATGTCATGCGATGGCTTGCCATCACAGTTTTCAATACGAATATTTTGGTTCCGAAACTTTATGCGATGGCTTACCATCACATCTAGTTTGGTCATCGATACCTGTGTCACCTTCAATGAGAAATTGACTTTCATTGACCATTTGCCCGCGACACCAAATCCGCGATACCAAATATTGCGAAGCTTTTTCACCCACTTATACTAAATGTTACTCTGCCCAAACTTTTTATAATCTTTGCAAAACTTTTATAAATCATGCATTTATATAAAGTTTTTCAAATATTTTAATAACTTTTGACAAAGTAACAGACATTGATCAAACATTCTTTCTCAAATTAAGTCACAATTTGATCTTAATGATTTTACAAAAAGCCAAAGTGATTGGACAATCTACACAAGTATCTTTCTCAATTTGTTTTCATCAAATATAATTTGTTCTCATTTTAAAGATTAAATGAAAACCTTTGAGACATAAATTATTGCAAATGATTAGTTTTCATTGCTAATTAGAATAGGATTGTATCACTATTATTGCCTTAACAAGACTATGTGATGCATATGTTTAATTACTAGACTTAGAGTTTTCTATAATTGCAACTTTTATGAATACTTTGTGTATATGACTGATTTGACGAACATGTTTACAATATGTTACTGATTGCCTATACCATGAATATAATTTCAAACCAATTCATACAATCACTTAACATATTTTTCACTCTTAACTATTTTCATTCAAATTGTTTTGAGACTAATCAACTCTATTTAAACTAAGGGTATCTCATCTTCAAGGTAGTTATTAGGGCTAGTTATTACATAAAAACTGATAATGCATCCCTTTAGCTACACAACGTAACAGAGTATCCAAGGTCTAGATATGTTTTGAGAAATCTCACACTTATGCAACAAAAGCTCTTTTAAGACGTATTACAATTGACTTCACTTAAAACTTCTCATCTTCAAGATGATTATTAGGACTAGTTATCACCTAAAAGCTGATAATGGAATCGTTTAACTAGCCTACGTAATAGAGAGTCTAAAGTATTGTCAGTTGTTAAGAAATCTTACGCTCATGCAACAAAATTTTCAGTGAAAGTTTTTATTTCCAAAAACAAGGATTCTAGTTTAACTAGAAAACTTTTGTTTGAATACAAGCTGATACTTTTTCCCAAAGCTTCAAAAGGGTTAGATAAACGTATTTTTAAAGTATGAGTATTATAAAACAACGTTTATTCTATACCTTAAACATTTTTTTGAAAAAGTAGCACAAATCAACAAATTTTTGGTGAGGAAAATAAAAACAGAAAGAGAGAATAAAATCGCATGTGAAAAGAAAAGAGCATGCGCTTATGCTACAAAAGCAAGAAAGCATAAGAAAAGAAAAAGAAAAAGAAATATGCTAGATATAAAAATGCCAAAGCATATAAAAATAGACAAAGTGAAAAATAAATATTGTAAACTTTATCAAGATTCTTACATCTTTTATATCATTTCAGAATCAATCATTACAATGGCTCAAGAACAACAACAACCACAAGAAGTTCCAGAAAATCTAAATGTATCACTACCACAACTCACCTCTGAACAAATCCTTCCCTCCACCAATTATGTCCGACTGGTGACAGCAACTATCTGTTTAATCCACACCAGTTCAACTGTGATCATCCAATCATCGTTGAAACACTGAAAAATCACCCAATATTCCCTGCTCTCAACAACACTGCCATTGAAATTCCCCAAATTTTCATTCAACAATTCTGGAACACAGTGTATGTTGTTCCCAACTCCAAACCAGTAATGCTAAAAGTCACAGTTGACAGATACACAACCACACTTACATGTGAATCACTCAGAAGTGCACTGGACTTACTGGCAGCAACATCCAACAACAGATACGGGTTTGAAGTTCTACTGGGCAATAACCAAATTCAATAATTCTTTTTGGAACTTGGCTTTGACAATGACTTAATCAAGCTCATCAACACTTCTAGTTTCAAGAGAAAGTGTCTTCCAGGCTTATGGGCAACAATGTTCTCTATTCAAAATCGATGCCTTACAGGCAAAGAAGCGGGAATTGATGCTGAAAGATTCTCTATCTACCAGATTTTTTATGGCTTGGTTAATAAGTGCCATTTTGACTATGCTTCGTTAATTTGGATTGAGATAGTTGAATTGGTACAAAACAAACTAAAGTCAAAGATGAAAAAAAGGCGAAGGGCGCCTATATTCCTTTTGTTAGATTCATCAAGCTCATCATTAGAGATATGATGAAATCTAACAAATTGTCAGCAAGGCCGATTGAAGTCAGAATTAATGATAAAGTCATGAAAAGTCTGCAACCGGAAAAAGATGCAACAACTAAGCCACCAATGCCCATACCTAAAGAATTGCTTGATCTTGCTAACAAGAAGTCAATGGCTTACAAAGAATATATACGTAGATCTTCCGTTTCTATGGAAAGCTCGAAACTGAGCGGACCTACCCCTGAAACGCATAAGGAATTTGATCCTAGGGCCAATTTAAGACTAGAGAGGGGGAGTAAGGAACAACAAGTTGAACAAGGGGATACAAGGCATAAAAAGAATACAACGACTTGCTGACATGCAGCAGTCTAGGGACATAATGGAAAAGGATCCAACTCACGTGAGTTTAGAATCTGGAACAACATTACAAGAGATTCTGAAACAACATTGTCCGATAATCATGAAAATGACAATGTTGCAAATAAAGGGCATGATGGAGAGGAGGTGGATACAATACATAGGCCGGAAGGTAGAAAGGAGACTAGGTTAGAATCAGACACAAGTAGTATAATAAAATCATCCTAGTTACACCAACTCGTAGGTAATCCTGAACGAACTAATCCTGCGTCACGTGTTGACACAGCGACTAGTTTTCCGTCAGAAACTCTTAGTGGAACTGACTCGTTACCATTCACCTCGCCTAATCCACCAACTCAACAACAAACACCACCACCACCACCACCACCACCACCACCACCACCAACAACAACAACAACAACAACAACAACAACAACAACAACAACAATAGCAACACATACAACACATACAATTTCACAACAAATACCCGAACCTCCACATACGGTCACTACTACAACAACAACAATCCCAACATCATCATTGACAACTCCTCACACTCGACTATAGACTCCCATTGCTAACATTACATTGGGATATCTAAATCGAGCAGTACATGAATTTTCTGCCGACTTCAAAGAACAATACGAAGCTGAAGAGAAACGAAGAAAAATTCATGAAGCTGTTGCCGAAGAGGTCACTGGAGACGAGGAACTTACTTTTGATCAACTTCGAGAAATGATGCATAAAATCTTTACCGATCAACCTCATCTTCAGAATGAAAAACCAAACCTCTATACTTCACATGATAAAGGACCTAAAAGACAAAATCCTTGTTCTAGAGCAAACATGCAGACCTCAATCTTACAAACTTGGGAGAGGAGATCAAAGAGATTGAGACGCACCACCTTTACTTCTTCTACAACACAACAAACTTCATCAACCACCAGGTCAAGCATGCAACCGACAGGATCTCGATCTTCTGATACTCAAAATGTACAAGAGGGTGCTGCAGCTATTGATTCAGATGAAACAGAAAAGAAGAAGAATGGGTAAGTGTAACAGACACGAGTGAAAGAGATATGGAAAAGTCAATTGCAACTGAACCAATAAGTATGCCAACGGTTGAAAAGCCCAAAGCATTCTCTTTAAGTAAGTCTGCCACAAGGCATGTAATAGATGAACTTTATGGGAAGATTCTAATGGATGCACGTGTCAGAGATGTATATGATCACGAACTCGTCAGAAAAACTACCACTTCACCCGAACAAATCATAAATCATCCACTACTAAGATTCCCAGAACCCACAACATATGAGAACTTTGATTTACATTATATTTCAGGAAACGACAAGTATAGACCTTCAACAACCACAAGTCTGTTGTTCGAGGAATGAGGAGATGGATTTCTTGAAGAAGGGATTCATCGTGAGAAGTTCATCATTTCTGAGATTAATCATAATGAATATAATGTGGAAGCATACATGAGAATAACTGCAATGAACGAGGCAGCTAAAGACTTTCTCAAAGAGAGATACAAAGACTCTCTTCCCCTTCACAAAGTTTTCACAAGATATCAAATTGTCCATTACGTGTACGTCTATTCACACCAGTTCAGAACTGATGGGTTCATCAACTTCGCTGTCAAAGGAGATGATAATCTCGACTACGTTTTTCGTGAAGCTAATTTTCACCTTCTCCATCCTCAAGACATCCAAGCCATGTACCTGTCTAACATCAGCTATATCTATGATCAAGGTGATGAAGACGAAATTCGTGATGCTCTTAAAATCTTCATGAGATCACAATTGTTAATAATACATGTCGATGACTTTCAAATGGGAGTTGAAAGCCTCCAGAAGAAGGTCAACCTCACTCATCCCATGATCACAATACCAGATATCGATGAATATGAACTGTGGACTTGTATTGAACATCCGCTGTTCGAACTTGGTTTAGTGTATGAAAATGCATCGGGATACAAGAGGCTAATGGTTACTAATGAGATACTGAAGTTTAGTTCTGGTACGCTAAAGTGGGTTCTTCAAGGGATCCATGACTTGCTGGATCAAGAACACCGGAGGAAAAGTACCGAGATTGATGATGATCAAAAGGCAAAGATGGGATTATTTGCACAATATGTGGAAGAAAGACTCCACCTTCGAAGTATCTAGAGATTCATGGAAAAGTGCGTTGGATACAGAAGGTGAAGTCTAGTGGAACACCCATAAATAGAAGACCCGAATGATCTACCCTTAGGGTGAGATTGTTGGAACACTGGAATTGTAAATCATTAGTTAGGAACTTTTATTTATATTTTATCTTAGTATAGGGTATATTGTGTAATAATAGTTGTATGCGACACAAGTTTACCATCACGAAACTTGCATATCCACGATGGATGCTTGGCTAGACATTGGGTATAAATACCCCCTACCTGATGGGTTATGAGGTGTGTGTTCTATGTTCTAGCAATGCAAGACTTTTGATATCTCTCTCTCTTCTCTCTAAAGTGCTCACACCTACTTTACATATTTAGATTAGTTATAGACGTGATAATATTGGTACGACACTGGTGGAAATGCCAATATCATCAACTGTTGGAGATTCTTTATTCTGCACTTCTTCAACAACTTTTGGCTCTTCATTCACCACCTTTTCAGCATCAAAAGGTATATCATTACATTCCTTATCTTCTTTGGTCTCATCATTAACAACATCATCCTTTTGTGAACTCTTATTCTTTTTAGAGGGGACAATTGTTGGACCAAACTTCAAGTTTTCAACCAAATCAAACTCCTCTTGAGATGTTGACACTTTAGCATTTGAATCTGCACAAACATTAGCTTCTGTACCTGCAATATTGTTAGTGTATGCACCTGCAATCACTGGCTCATAATTCATGGTTTTGGTTAGCATATCAATATTAAAGAGCCATTCTAGTCCTTTCCCTGCAACATTAGGTGTATTTTCACTAAACCTAATATGCAAATTCTCCTCTACATGTTTGGTTCTTGTATTGTAAACTCTAAAAGCTCTACTGTTTATTGAGTAACCAACAAAATAACCTTCATCAGCCTTTTCATCAAACTTGCCTAGCTGGTCTTTGGTATTCAAGATAGTAACAGGACACCCAAATGGTTTAAAGAAAGCTATCATAGGTTTCCTACCATGAAACAATTCATAAGGGGTCTTGTTATGAGGCTTAACGACTTTACTCCTGTTTTGCACAAAGCAGGCAGTGTTCACTGCTTCTGCCTAAAAATGTATAGGTAACTTAGAATCTGACAACATAGTCCTAGCAACCTCAATCAATGTCCTATTCCTCCTCTTAGCTGCACCATTTTGTTGAGGAGTTCTAGCCACACTATATTGTCTTAAAATACCTGATGAGTCTCGTAATATACATATTTATACCCTCGAAATTATGTAAATTATATAGAGAATAACCTTATTATAAGGGCTTTTGGTACTTAATACATGAATGAATATATAGGATTCGAGATTGTGAAATGACGCAAGAAGTACAAGAAATGAATAACTCAAGATAATTATTATTAGTTTGAACAAAAGCACACCGATCTTATGGAGAAAGCGCGCCACTTGAATGCACCTTTAGTCAACTATACAAACACGAGTCAAACAATCAAGTACGCCAATTATATGCAGAAAGAGTTCCGGTTACGAAATAGAGAAGTTCGTCGGTTTTACACCAATTGTGCGGCGCACTTCTAATGATAGTTATGCATTTATACATTAATGAGCCACATCAATGAAGAGGCCGATCATTTGCTTGTCATTACTTACCAAGAACGTATTAGGGTTGCCTTTGCACTTTAAATAGAGGTCCAAATCAGAGATATATACACACCTTAATCAAGAATAATCTATTGATCACTAAGAAGCACGTTGATATAAATAATGCTTAAAAATGTTATTAATATTTTTCAATAACTCTACGTTTTGATAATCACAAAATGTAAACTAAATTAAGTCAAGATTGTGACATAAACAAGTATTTAGTGGCAAATATTTACTTCTACAACTAATATCACTTAAGGTATGTATAAACTAAGCATCTTATGCATTACATGATCAAAGGGAACATTTTATTAACACAAAACATTTTATAAAATGACATTAACATTTTATATGTTTTAGTTAATCATTCTTGGTATTGTTTTATTAAACCACAAAGATATGATTTCAAATTTCCAACCAAAAAGGGCAAATTCTCTCCCGAAAAACCTTCCCCACAAAAAAGACAAACAAACCCAACGTTCTGGAGGGGGCGGCCCCACTTAATTCCTAGGCGGCCCCCTTAATGATTAAGGGGACCGGCCCCTAATTAAGGGGACCAGCACGCTCCAGAACAGTATTTTTTAGCCCTATAAATACTGGTTCATTTCATAAATTTTTCTCACCTTTTTGCACTAAAAACTTTCTGATCTCATCTCCAATTCTATTCCAAAATACCTTTGATCATATAATTCATAAGTCTTTGTTTCCAAGTCATCCAAGACTTCATCCACACAAGTGCAAAAAGAAGAACACTCCTTCAACATCTAAACAAAGTAGTAGTGTTGTGTCTAGTTGATATCATCTTGTAGTAGTGCTAGATTACTTGCAAAAGTGTTGTGTGATTTAGTAGTTTGTAGACATTAGTTGTGTTGATTAGTAGAGTAGAAGTTGTGAAGTAGTTATGCATTGAAGAAGGTGTGAAGTAGATGTGAAGAAGAAGTCGTGAAGATATTGTGAAGAAGTTGTGAGATTAGTTCTAGCTAGGATTAGAACTCGACATTTAGCTTAGTGTCGTTAATCGGTGTAAGCCAAGGTGTGTAATGTTTCTCTGCCATAAGGAGTTTGTTGACATAGTGAAGAAAACTCTCGAGTGTGGTACTCGGGGAGTGTAGTAGGGCAAGGAAGGTGTCCTTGTAGCCGAACCACTATAAATTCGCATGTTGTGGTTTGATCTCTCGATCTCTATTTTTTATTTCATTTCATTACTTTGTTTACATTATTAGATTGTATCTATTTAGAGTTGCTCATTCTTGTTAACAATTGAACTCACATAAGATCGAATCAAATTTTATAAGCAACTATAAACTCAAAAAGAATGTAAAACTATTCAACCCCCTTCCAGTTTTCCACAATTGGTATCAGGAGCCAGGTCTAGCAAGATCTTTAAAATATATTGTATTTTAAAACTTGTAACGATCTATGGAATCTGATAAATATTTAGAAGGGCAATCTATGCAAAGACCACCACTATTTGAAAGAAATGGATTTCTATATTGGAAAAATCGATTCGAAACTTACGTGAAATCAAAAGATCTAGATCTTTGGCATGTTATTACTAATGGTGATTTTTTACTTATTCAAAATAACCAGAAACAAAGAAAGATGAAATCGTACCTTTTGAAAAACAAAACGATGATTTAAAAAGAAAACTTGCTAAAAATGATGAAGCAAAAATGGTTTTTTACAATGCGCTACCACGTAAAAAGTACTAAAGGATCTTTATGGGTGAAACCGCAAAAGAAATTTGGAACTCTTTACTAATAACTCACCAAGGTAATAGTCAAGTCAAAGATAAGAAAATAGATCTACTTGTTCAACAATATGAGCAATTCACGATTCCGGAAGAGGAATCAATTGATAATGCTTTCGCTAGGTTTAACACTATCATCACAAGTTTAAAAGCACTTGATGAGAATTTTTCTAGTAAGAATTTTGTTAGGAAGTTTCTTAGGGCTCTTCACCCAAAATGGCGAGCTAAAGTGACAGCTATTGAAGAATCAAAGAATTTGTCAACCTTACAACTTGATGAATTAATTGGGAACTTGAAAGTCTACGAAGTAATAATAAAGAAGGACTCCGAAATGGTCAATGGAAAACGAGAGCAAAGCAAGTCAGTCACCTTGAAAGCTAGAAAGGAATCTAGTAACGAAGATAGCTCATCTTCCGAAAGTGATGACGAAGAATACGCCATGGCCGTAAGAGATTTCAAGAAATTCTTCAAAAGGCAAGGAAGATTCGTTAGACAACCACATGATGAAAGGAGAGCATCTCAAAAGAATAAAGATGACAAGAATAGCAAGAATGAAAGAAAATGCTTCAATTGTGGTGATCCAAATCATCTCATTGGAAAATGTCCAATGATGTCAAGAGATCAAAATCAAAGAGCATTTGTTGGAGGAGCTTGGAGTGATAGTGATGAAGAGGAGAAAGAAACAACAAAAGAAGAAAAGTGTCTTATGGCAAAAACATCAAGCGAGGTACGTTCCGAAACTGAATACTTTAGTGATGAGAATCTATCATTAGACAAAAATAATTTAGATAATGAGTATAATAGACTATGCAAATTAGGACAATAAGTAATGACTAAAAATAAATCACTAAAACGTATAAACAACCAATTAGAAAATGAAATACTAGAACTAAAAATTAAAATACATAAATTAGAAAAAGGCAAAGAAATTGTTGAAGAATGTAAATTATGTCAAGAGCTTAAAAGTGAAAATGAAATACTTAGAGAAGAAATTTGTAAACTTGACAAATTTGAAAATAGTAGTAACTCACTTAAGAAAATAATAAGCATTCAAAGAATATCCGGAGACAAAACCAGCTTAGGATTTAACCCAATTGAAGCTTCAACTAGTGAAACAAAAAATGTTATGTTTGAAAGCGAATCTAGTAAACCAACATCTTTAGAAGCACATCCCAAATACATACTCATAAATAATAAGAAAATACCTCTTGCTAGTAATGAAGAAATAAATTTTTTTTATAAACCATCTTCAAAAAACCGAAGTAGGATCCTCTTAACCTAAAACATGATCTAAAACTCCACCACCTAGGAAGCCAAACAACTCTTATCCTAGATCTAAAACACCTCAACCAAGAAGAAACCAAAATAAACAAAACTACAACAACAATAGTAATCAAATGTGGAACTATCAACCAAGTTACAACCCTTGGGGAATACTACCACCTTTCATGCATCCTAGCCAAATGTTAAATATGTTTGGACCAAACAACTTTGGACCAAAGAGGCAATGGGGACCGAATAGCTAGATCAACATTCCATATATATACATATACGTGCACATAACCTTGATACGTCATTAGTTGATTTTCTAGAACTCTAGGAAATTGTTCGTTTTCGAACCCTTTCCTTCCCCCTCTTGGCCCTTTTGAACTTTAACGTTCAACTCGAAAATCTTTTATGTCCACTATTAGAAAACTCATGATGATGAAGAGATGTGAGTTAAGTGGATCAACATAAAAGTAGAACGTGTTCGCACAAGATAAATATGGATGAAACAAACTCCTTTCGCCGACAAAAACTTATCTTCGTCATTCCCTTATCATTTCTCAATTCCACCTAATTACCCACTATTTATTCACACTTACACATAATCTATATATATATATATATATATATATATATATATATATATATATATATATATATATATATATATATATATATATACTAGACGAATACCCGTGCATAGCAACGGGATTTTATAACGACAGATCGTTTAGTGATAAAAGAAAGTTTATGGGTTATAAATGAAAAATAAAAAAAGTTAGAGGTGGCAAATCTTGCCCAATTTGTAAATTTTGGGCGATTTTTGACACTTTTTTAAAAGTTTGGGGCGTTTTTTGCCCCCTTGCATTTATTTGATGGGCTCTTACAGGCAAAAGATAAAAACATATATTATTAGATGGGCTTTCGAATCACACAATTTAACTTTCAAGCAATTACTCTCGTTTTTTTTCCGACCAATTCACTTGTCACTGGTAACTATAAAACATTCCAATAATTTTAATTTTAATTTATCTCATTTATTAACTATTTTATGCATAATTATTTAATACTCTAATTAATTGATATATATATTTAATTAGTTGCATTTTTATTCATTTGTCCCAGCAGATTTTCTCAAATTTACAGCCAGATTTTTTTTTATTTATTTTTTAATTTTTTTAAGAAAAAATAATTAAATATAGTTAAAACTTAGATGCTTGATCTTTTTTTACAAGATGAACTAAATGGGTTTTTAGGACTGTTCCGAATGTTTTTAATAGTTGAATTATAATTTGCTTGTTTTAGCCCGTGCCCGTTTGGCCCGATTTATAATTTGTCCGTTTAGCCCGTGCTGGTTTGAACCCGTGCCATTTTAGCACGTGCCCGTGCCCGCCCGTTTTGCCACCTCTAATAAAAGTTTGAAGATTTAGGGATTAAACATATGACATGAGCCTAAGTATCAAAGTCAATAAGTCAACAAAGTCAATAAGTCAACACATTTAGTAACTGATTTTCCCGCCAAAATTTATATGAAAATCAGTTACTAAATGTGTTGACTTATTGACTTTGATACTTAAGCTCATATCAACATAATGTTTTGAAACCCAGTTGAACCGTTCCGGTTGAAAAACGGGTCGATTTAAACCGAGTCATGCTTTTAATAACTGAACCCGTCGTGTCCAGTTTTTAAACTATATGTTTTTCCCAATTGAACCCGTTGGTCCGGTCCAGTTTTCAAAACTATATGCAACATCAATTTGTTAGCTTGTATAAAGTTTTGTGTGTTTTATTAATTTGTATAATGTGTATAATAACATATACTTTTCATTTTAGGGTGTTTTAAAAATAACATTAATTAGTGTGTTTAATTATTTTATATTTTATATTATGTTGTAGCTTGTTTAAATTGTATATTGTGAAAATGTTATTGTACTTTTTTAGTAAAGGGTGTTTTAATTGATTGTTTTTAATTTGATATAGATGCTTTTAATTGGTTGTACCATATGAATAAATTATTGTAATTTTAAGTTATGGGGTGTTTTAATAAAAGTATTAATTACACAATTCATTTTCTCTCACCCTTGTAGTATAGAAGGGCAAAATGGGGATTGACTGAAAATTCAGTTTTCCACTTTTCCCCTTTGACTAAATCTACATTATAAGTAGTTAAGATATATATATATATATCTGAACATTTCTCAAATCCTCCATTAACTTGATGCCTTGATCATTTTATCCGAAATTGTCAAGATACATTTTAATTAATGAAACGTTAATTAAAAATTGTCAAGTTCTTCATCATCGTGCCAATATATTCCTACGTATTTTTGATATATTATAAATCTAATTATATACGTATAAATATGTTTGTGCCAGAAACAAAACCGCTAAAAATAAAAAATTGATGGGCGTCCCCCTTAATGTTTAAGGGGACCGGCTTGTTATCGAGGGCGGTCCCCTTAATGTTTAAGGGGGTTGGCCTACTGACACTTCCAAAATCGTTTTTCATCTTAAATCTCTTTCCAAACACTCCATTTGTTCATATATATCCCACTCAGTTCTGCTGTGAATGAACCAAAACAACCATAACCACCAAAATCCTTCACCAAATCACCAATCCGGGGTTATTTCGCAAGGGGCAAACATTAACCAAACGTATAACAACATCTCTTGTAAGTTTTCCAACATACATTTCATCAAATTTCATTAAATTTAGTGTCTAATCAATAATTAGGTATTTAATTAAAATTTATCTAAATCCAAATTTTAGTAAAATTAAGTCTAGGAATTGCGTAACTAAATGCTCCCCATAGGATTAGGATGAAGAATTGCTACTCAAACTAAGTATAACACATTATGTTGTTAAAATTTCTAATCACCCATAAACCCTTGCTAATATTATTTTTTCAAAATGCACATTGTCGATATAATTCTTAAAAACTATTTAAAACTTACTACATTGTAGTGATTTAATGTTTTAAACAATCAAAACATACTTTTCAAATCATTGTAAAAAGTTTCATGAAGACAACATGGGCGTTTGGTTCATGAACAAATCATACTTAAATGAATTTATTTAAAACTTAAAACCAGTTTATTAAACTTATTAACTTAATTCTAGTCTATAGAAGTCATCAAGATATATAATCGATGTATATATATATATATATATATATATATATATATATATATATATATATATATATATATATATATATGTATATATATATATATATTGATGTTTTGGTTGATCTTCATCTAGTTAAGGGAGCGTTTGGTTTAACTTGGAAAAAGATATTTTAAAAACCAAAATTCATATTTTCAGTTTGTAAACAAGCTTATTGTTAGTCAAACTCGTAAGAGATAGCAAGATATATAACCTAATATATATATAGCCAAATTTCAAAATGAATTATGATATCTAAAGTGATGTTTGGATAGTCTTGATATTATATCGAACTAATTCCACAACTACATTTTGACATCATAAGATACATTTTAAACGAGTTTAAAATTAAAAACAAGGAACGTTATGAAACTACTTCCTAGGATATTTTTTTTAGGTCGAAGTAGGCTTCCGTTCCACATGTATTGCATATATTTATATATAACATATGCATGTTAATTATTTTTGTCTTAATTTTATTTTTGTTGTTATATTGTTTAGGTGAAAATGCCTAAAACCACGGTTGGTGACATTTCTAAAACCAAACAATAGATTCCTAAAGTTTCCGCCACTCCCGGCATATCTCCTGCCGTTGCATGTTTCTATCATCCTATTGAAAATAGAAACATTCGCGAGGGGAGAATTGTCGATCCATCCTACTATGAATCTGATCAAACCGAACGAATGTTCACCAATATCCGTCTTGACTGTCTTTTCAAAATCAATGAACCAATCATTCCGACTTCTATAGCCAAGTGACGGTGCAAACCGATCCCTATGGCCATATCCTCATTTCTTTCATGATTCAAAATCAATTCATCACTCTTACTCTTCCTCAGTTTGGACAAATCCTCAGGATCCCATACAAGGGCCAAGCCGTATACTCTAATGAATGGGATATTTCTTCACTTGAACGAAATCATCCTCAGGATGGTCCATACTATTCTGAGATTTCAAGTCTGACGACATTTGTCGACTGCTTGAACTAGAACGTGGTACGAATAGTCGCAAAATCAAGTCAAAGAATGTCGATATTCATGAAAATCAAATCCTTCTCAAAGAGCTAAGCCTTGACATGAAAAATTGGGAAGATCTTATTCGCGAGAATGCGTTTGGTACCGGCGGTCACCGTGATCATCTCATGGCTAGCATCGCCCACATGTTATACTGTGTAGTTGCTGAAGAAAACTACAATCTGGCTTATCTCTTTGTCTATCGAATCATGACTGCCAAAAACACTCCTAATGCCAATCTTCCTTACGGTATGTTCCTCACTCGACTTTATCGTCATATCATGGAACACTACCCAGATCTTCGAAATGATTTCTATGTACATGTTCATCCCACTTTGAATCAACTCACTCTTGTCCGTACTCGTCAATCTCGAAGTGACAAAGGAAAATATCGTGGTCCATTATTTTCTATGCCTCGTGGTTCGACATCTCATCGAGGGAATGATGATGATGAGGAGGAAGACACCTCGCGTGTTAGTACCCCATCTCCCACAACCTTTATTGATGATCTTCCTAATCTTGATTATACCGAATATCAAATTCCTCTTCCTCATGAACGTACCCATGAACTCCTCTTCACCCGTCAAACGTCCTTAATGAACCGAACTCAGCAAATGCATGAAGAAGTTAGAGGAGGATTCAAGTCCATAGGAAAGATGTTCAGGAAGATGATGGGCAAGAAGAAGAAATGGAGTTGTTGATGTGAAGCTACTTATTATTATTATTGAACTATTATACATTTCTGTTTTTTGTTATTTGTCGGATTTATTCGGAAATACTTGTGTCCTTCATGTTTGTTACTTGAATGTTGCTTAGGTTTTAACTATTATCATGCTTGGATCTTGATTATAACTTAATGCTATTATTATAATTCTTTATATTTGGCTTGCAATATATTAGTTTGCATGCATGATTTATTATTTTATGCTATTTCATCGTTCCTAGAGTATATGCTTCAAATAGAGCTTGCTAGAAACACACATTTGAAAACCAACTCATTTCTGCAAATTTTTTATTTCTGGTCGCCTGGGAAAACACCAGATGGGCGGCCCCCTTAATTTTCCTAGGTGGTCCCCTTAATTATTAAGGGGGCTGGCCTACAATTAAAGGGACTGGCCATTTGGAACTGAGTTTACTGTTTTCATTTGTATCTTGTGACCTCTTTCTCTAGTATCAGCTACCATTTCTCCTTATAACCCAACTGATTTTAGAATCTCCTTAAATCACTTCAAAAACTTACCTAAACCAACCATTTTCATATTATAAATTCCCTCCAAATGAACACTCTTCACCTCAATATTCATCATCTCTTTCAACCTAAACCATCATGTCTTCACCAAGCACCTCCATAACTAAGGTCTCAAAGAAACAAAAGATTGTCATCATCCCTCCAAAACAACTCATAATTGATTTAACTAATGAAGAAAACACAACACCATCACCTCCACCTAAATGCTCATCCCAAAGTGCACCAAATGCACCATCTAAAATACCTTCCACTCATGGAACTTCTTCATCTTCCATACCTTCAACTTCATCAATCAATGACTACATAAACTCACACTTGTCATCACCACAAGCATCATCACCACATCCCACACAAGAACCTCTTTCCACCGAACTTACCATCTCACTTTCACCAATAACACCACTTGATGCTCATGTCTCATCTCCACCAATCACACCACCTTTCTTCGTCAATCCCATACCTTGGAGCTTACTTGAAGCTCATGGTGATACTTGCCATTGTTGCATCCACAAACGAACCATAATCTTTGGTATTAGAGATAAAATTCAATATATATTTTCATATATTGAACACTTGCTAACCAACCCACCACTACCACCACCTCCACCATCCTCACCTATTGTTCCACCTCCACAATCCTCACCTATTTCTCCACCATCACCTTCCTACTCTCCAAATTAAGCATGTACTATGCTTAATAAATAAAGACTTCACAACCCTTTTGCTTGCAAGCTATATGAAGCCCATGTACTCTTTGCATGATGAAGTACTATTCTAGTTGTTGTATTATCTAGTTGTTATTCTAATTGTAATCTCTCTTGATGTTACATGTATTGTTGTGTTTTTACACAGCTTTTGCTTTAATATGAATGCTTTTATTTAATGATGCTTGTTTATATTGTTGTCACTTTATATATGATTGTATGTATATACTTGTTCTTCTAATAATTTTGTTTTGCAAGCATTCCATAGCTCGTCTCCTTGGTGCCCCCGAACGAGGGGGAGTACACATCAAGGGGGAGTTTTCATCCTGTCAATATTTCATGATTGCAACTTGTCGGCAAAACCTTTTTGACTCTACAAAAAGGGGGAGAAGTAAATATAAACTCACTAAAATCCTTGTCTAAAAACTAATTTTTGATTTAATGAGTTTAAGTTTTGTAATCATCAAAAAAGGGGAGATTGTTGATATAAATAATGTTTAAAAACGTTACTAATATTTTTCAATAACTTTACGTTTTGATGATCACAAAATGTAAACTAAATTAAATCAAGATTATGAGGTAAACAAGTATTTAGTGGCAAATATTTACTTCTACAACTAATATCACTTAAGGTATGTATAAACTAAGCATCTTATGCATTACATGATCAAAGGGAACATTTTATTAACACAAAACATTTTATAAAATGACATTAACATTTTATATGTTTTAGTTAATCATTCTTGGTAATGTTTTATTAAACCATAAAGATATGATTTCAAATTTCCAACCAAAAAGGGCAAATTCTCTCCAGAAAAACCTTCCCCACAAATAGACAAACAAACCCAACGTTCTGGAGGTGGCAACCCCTTAATTCCTAGGTGGTCCCCTTAATGATTAAGGGGACCGGCCCCTAATTAAGGGGACCGGTACGCTCCAAAACAGTATTTTTTAGCCCTATAAATACTGGTTCATTTCATAAATTTTTCTCACCTTTTTGCACTAAAAACTTTCTGATCTCGTCTCCAATTCTATTCCAAAAAACCTTTGATCATATAATTCATAAGTCTTTGTTTCCAAGTAATCCAAGACTTCATCCACACAAGTGGAAAAAGAAGAACACTCCTTCAACATCTATACAAAGTAGTAGTGTTGTGACTAGTTGATATCATCTTGTAGTAGTGCTAGATTACTTGCAAAAGTGTTGTGTGATTTAGTAGATTGTAGACATTAGTTGTGTTGATTAGTAAAGTAGAAGTTGTGAAGTAGTTGTGCATTGAAGAAGGTGTGAAGTAGGTGTGAAGAAGAAGTCCTAAAGATATTGTGAAGAAGTAGTGAAGTTGTGAAGAAGTTGTAAGATTAGTTCTTGCAAGGATTAGAACTCGACATTTAGCTTAGTGTCGTTAATTGGTGTAAGCCAAGGTGTGTAAGGTTTCTTCGCCATAAGGAGTTTATTGACATAGTGAAGAAAACTCTCGAGTGTGGTACTCGGTGAGTGGAGTAGGGCAAGGAAGGTGTCGTTGTAGCCGAACCACTATAAATTCGCGTGTTGTGGTTTGATCTCTCCATCTCTATCTTTTATTTCATTTCATTACTTTGTTTACATTATTAGATTGTATCTATTTAGACTTGCTCATTCTTGTTAACAATTGAACTCAAATAAGATCGAATTAAATTTTATAAGCAACTATAATCTTCGTAAAATAAACACAAAAAGAATGTAAAACTATTCAACCCCCTTCTAGTTTTCCACAAAGCAGTTCAGTAGTAGTTTGCACCAAAACCACTAGCTAAGGAGTTGGAGATACTACCATACCTGGAGAAACACTTTGGAGCACGAGAATCTTTGGTATACATTCGTTGTTATGATGATAGTACTTGTTTATATGTTTTACTTTATTAAGAATATGGACTAGTAACCTTATGTTTATTCGAGGCACTTCTGCCATGATTATTATGAGAATTGTATCATGAATATTGAATCTATGATATATGCATTTGATATGTCATTGTTTAGTCTCTTATCATTTGTCTTGATTGATCATTGTGATTGCTTAAAGGTCGAAAGATTCAATCATGTTGATTATATTATGAACTGTCTGTCTATAACAAGTCATTGCTATGCTTGTGAGGATTACTTAGTAAAACAAATGATAACCTTGTCTATGACATATTTAAGGGCTAGTCTCATGTTTAACGACTTGACTAGAGGGAATGCATACTTTATACTTCATACTTGGACTACACTTTATGCATTATTTGTTTATAGAATCAAAGTTCGAAAGGAGATTCTTTTACATAGAATAGATATACTAGTTTACATGATCAATCATCATGATTTACTTCTATGCTTTGTCCATGTACTTTCTGTGATACTATTGTTTATGATTCTCATGTGCTCAGCCATGAATAAACATACTTTTGAATCAATTGGGAGAAACAATACAAAAATCTTAAATCCAACAAAAACGGTTTTAGTGATAAGTGAAAATCATTGGAATCTAATTTTGTTAATCATAGCTAGCATAAGGAACCATTACCTCTCTTAGGACGACCTGGTCTTACCTAAATCCTTTACTATTAACGGGGGTTATACTTTTACCTATGTGTTTTGTGTATTAAGGAAATGGTGAAACTTGTCTTATAAATTTAAAGCTTTCGAAACACATCAATACCCTTTCCAATACAAAACTTATTCATCACATTATTCTTAAACTTAGTTCCATTATACATCTGATTATCTTAACTCTTTTGTTTATTAGGTTTTCTACTCTAGTTATAAATTCTTTAAGAATCTCTGCAGTTTCATCCTTAGAGGCTAGAAAGAACACCCAAGTAAATCTACTAAAATCATCTGTGACAACTAGACAATATGTATTCTTATTCAGACTATTTACCAAAATAGGTCCAAATAAATCCATATGAAGCATATTCAAAGGCTGAGTAATGGAGTTCACAATCTTGGACTTAAAAGAAGCTATGTGTTGTTTACCTTTTTGACAGGCAACACAAGTTTCATGGTTTTCAAAAACTTTTGTAGGTAAACCTCTAACAAGGTTACCTTTAACCAATTTGTCCATTGTTTTGAAATTCAAATGTCCAAGTCTTCTATACCATAATTTGGATTCATCAAGAGTGGCCTTTGCAACTAGATAAGTTAAATCTCTTTTGGAAACTACGTTCTTTATATGACCACTATATATATTTTCAGTTCTAGGGGCTATCAGTAGCACAAACTTATCATTTGGTAACTAAAATCAGGAGAAAGGATTAGACATTCAGTGTCAGTAAAAAGAACAAAGTTCCTCTTGTCACACATTTGTGAAACACTAAAAATGTTGAACTTAAGTCCTTCTACAAGGAACACTTTCTCAAAATCCAAATTACCTATTTGTATTGTACCTCTTCCAACAATCTTTCCACCTTTTGGATCATTCCCAAAAGCAACATATCCATCATCAAAAGCTTCAAAATCTTCAAGTTGGGACATGTCACCAGTCACATGTTCAGAGTATCCACTATCCACAATAACAATTTCTTTTAGCTCCTCTTGTAGATTTCCCTGCACATGTAAAGTAGAGAAATTAGTTTCTCATGGGGCCCAAGCCATTACTGACTTGGATCTGCCTTGTGCATCAACATATTCAAATTTCTTTAGATCTATTGATGCACTGCTGTCTATGAAACATGATTTATAACATTTGATTTTTGTTTCCAACTCCAGCAAGCTGAGGCCTTAACATCATAAAAATGGTTTCCAACAACTGTATCTATTATTACTTTATGCCTAGAAGTAGAAACTTTTGTAGTAGCAGCAGAATCTACTTTTTCACTAGCAGCAGAACTAGTAGTAGAAACAGTTGTTTTATTTTGAAAAGGCCTTTTTGATTGAGCAGTAATGATTATCTAGTAGAGACAGGTTTTGATACTTTGATTTAGAAGATCCGAAGTTTACTCACTCTTACAAGATACAATGGAGATGGAGAACAATCAGTCCAACATTGCTGCTAAGCTTCCTAAGCTTAAACTGAATGAATATGAGATGTGGATAATAATGATTGAAGAGTTCTTTTTGGTGCAAGACTATGCACTTTGGGGAATCATTATGTATGGTGATTCCTTTAAACTAGGCACTTCCTCAGAGACTATTGATGGCAAGGTTGTGAAGAAGTTAAATACATGACCAGTTACAAGTAAAGAACGACTCCAGAAAAAGAATGACATGAAGGCAAGAAGTTTATTGCTAATAACCCTTCCCAGGGATCAAATCATAGCCTTCAGCAAGTATACAACTGCTAAGACCTTGTTTGAAGAGATTTGCAATGTTTTTGGTGGCAATGATGCTACCAAGAAAACTCAGAAGACTTTGTTGAAACAAACGTATGAAAATTTCTCTTCAACAAGTAATGAATTGATACGTGGGAATCGCACCAGGCTTTACCTCTCGAGGGATCTCGAGAAGCTTACAACCCCCACCAGGCAGTGTACCTGATCATTGTAGTATAGTATAGTGACAAGTACCGGGGGATTGATCGTTCAACTCAGGAATCGTGTCGTTAGGATTGAAATTAATCTTACTAGGTCGGTCAAAAGGTGAAGGATGATTCTTTTTGTATTTTTATATTTTATGAAAAGCAAGTAAAAATCTCGGGTTTTGGAAGGAGGGGCGGAATTAGTTGTTAATCAACTAACCTAAAAGCTACTAATTAAACTAATGTGCAAGAAAAATAAACTAAGGTTCTACAAGGTAAGTGAAGCATGTCTACCCATGATATGTTACTCCTTGCTAGCTATCCAATTCTACTTATTGAATTGTCACAACTTGTTTTAATTGACGGGTTGTATTCCTTAATACTAGTCGTAGGGCCGTGTGCAATATTCCCTAACTCTATAAGATCCAACTTCTCTCCTATGTCGAGCCGTTAGAAGCTCCTAACATGGGATCATTAGAATTCACTTATGCTTTAAATACAACCAAAAATTGTAGTACACCTCTGATCATGTTTCTTAAGACGTTCAAGCATGTCACCAATGGAAGTCTGCCAGTTTTCTTAAGCCTAACATCGAATACAATCAACCAAACAAGAGACAATAGGAATCAAGAATTATAAGCTAAATCAACTAGACCTATCATAGTGTCACACCCTAATTGATGAAGATAGACTCAAACATCAATAGGGAATTAATAAGATCTAATCAATTATATACAAGTTTCACACAATCATAAGTAGACACAAGGTGAATTAGCAAATCATCATCAAAGAAGTGCAAACAACAATGATAATGGAAAACATAATTAAGATAGAATCAACAAACCATTATAAGATGTTTATGGAGTGATTGAAACCCTCTAAGTTGCTGGAAAAACACGTACCTAAACCCAGGAATCGACCTTAGGGTTTAGGGCTTACAAAAAGTGGAATTATGATGTTATATTTATAGGCTGATTTTCTGTCGGCCCGATCATGATGGCGTCAGACCAATCATGATGGCATCACGACCAACTTTTCTTCACCAAATCGTAGATCTCTTCGTCCTCTTCGCGTGGGATTTTGAATCACCTAAATCCGAGTTCGTATGCAAAAGTTATGACCAAAACAATATCAGCTACTCCGCGCGCAAGTTGTGACAAGTTAACACGTGACGGCCTACGTGACGCCTTCAGGAAGTCGTCTGGGCCATCTCTCTTTAATTTTACATGTGACGGCCCTGGGTGACGCCGTCATCTCCAATGCACAAAACTCTCTTGACCGTCACGTGTATTGTCCACATCCACCTCTTTTGTTACTGAATGACGGCGTCATTAAGGAACTTGTGACGCCGTCAGGTACTGTTCCCAGCAAGGAAAATTAAGACTTTGCCATTTTCTTCACTTTTATGCTCCAAAAATGTCCAAAATGCTTCCTTTTCCAGATTTCACTCCAAAAGTACCTAAAATGACAAAAGGAACGATTTAGGGCAATATTTGATCAAATAAATTCAAAGCCAGGCTAAAATGACCCCCTAAAAACGGTTCATTTTTCGCCTCATCATATACCCTTGCACTTGAGATTTGCTTGTCCTCAAGCAAATGCGCTTTGATTCTAATCAAAATACAAGTTAGGGGTCATTTAACACTAATATAAAAGTAATTACAACAAATAATCGTTCCACTAAAGACCAAAGACAAGCACGGAGGTCATACACTAGCACCTCACAAATAGTGTTTAGATACTAACATCTCTCGGGTGTAATAAAATATATATCACAATATGGAAATGGAAACATCTCTCACTACCTTTCATTGCAAAATAGATTACCATAGGCTTGGGAAAGGATCAAACCTCCACCACTTGGCGTAAGAACCTAGGATAAACTATCAAAGAGGTCTTTTAAAGGGTTATAACGTTAGGTGTAGGGATATGGAATACACTGTTTTGTTGGATAAAGGCAATCTTTACTGGTGGCGAGTTAATCCTCTTGGTTAATTACATGTACAATATGGCGTTGCTAAGCCAAGACTAGACTCGGCTTAAGCTAATAAATCAAAAATAACAAAAACATAAAATAAACATAGAATGAAACGGGGTGGTAGTCCGTATGTTTTTTTTTTTTTTTTTTTTTTTTTTTTCTTTTTCTTGATTTTTTATTTATTTATTTATTTATTTATTTATTTATTCATACACTCTTACCCTACCATCCAAAATAATACATAATAGGGAATGAACATTCCCCTTACACTTGAATTTTTACATACTTTACAATAAACTAATCTAATGACTCGAATCAAGATAACCAAAACACTTGGAGTACTTTTAAAATTAACGCACATATGGGGGTAATATATGATGTTCTTCCCCATTACTCCATAACACAAGTACTTTACCCATGAGTCCCAATCGTCCCAAAACAATATGTACAAGGATATGACTCGACTTAGCAACCATGTAATCAATTAGATAATTAACTAAGGGTTTAGACATATAACAATAATGCACTAAAGATGAGTGTATACACGGGAGGCTAAGGCGATTTGGTTGTACATTTAAGTGGGTTGTAACAAACCTTTCCTTTAAGTAAGATGCTTAAAGTTAGAAACGAAAAGATAGGCTCGGAAGGGTGTACTAGGGGTTTCGTGTACTAAAAATGAGTACAACGCTAAGGTGTGGGAAAAATTAATTAACTTTACTAGCCAAGTAATATGACTTAAATGGTCAAGTAATTATGATACGGTTTTAACACAAGGGTGATCCTAATGCCTCTTATCATGTAGTAAATCCTACTACACGAATGTAGTCTCACTAGCGGTCTCGGGATGCATCACTAACGGAAGTTCTAGAATCTAAATGCTACCGGTACACTTATAAGCACTAATAATAAATGCTTTTCCTATCAAATCTAAAGGCGAACCTCACATATTTGGGTGGAAAATTTTTCTGAATGGTACGGTTTTGTGCTAGTCATACAATCTGTAACACCCCCAAAATACCGCAGCGGAAGACTATGTCACTGGGGTGCTACTTCATAATACAAGGTACAAGTTATAGAAAACGACCTCTAAATGAGACGTTTTGAAAAGTTATCATTCGATTATTGAATTCAAAGTTACAAACATGAGATTCCAAAGTATGATACATAAATGTATACAAAATGTTTTGAATAGTAAATGATAAAAAGCGTAAGTATTCAGAATATGCAGCTTGACTCTAAGTTCCACGCACTAGCTATCGCCTTACTAACCTGAGATAAACATGCTAAAGTGTCAACACAATGGTTGGTGAGTTCATAGAGTTTGTCTTAAAACAGTTGAAAAGCCTTTAAAGAATGTTCACACAGCAAAGGCATTGTGAATCCACTCAGTTGCAAGTCCCGCCCATAACAACACTTGCAACCTATGTGTTCACAACCCACTGCTAAAAGATGGTACATATTATAGTCAAACACACAAATAGCCTTAATAGTTCACATAATTGCATTTAGTGTAGCTCCATTTATGTTGGGAGACTTTTAGACTAAAAATGCACATACTGGGAGCCTCTTCCCAAAGATTACTGCTAGTCACTAAAATGCACATGCTGGGAGCCTCTTCCCAAAGACCTACTGGGAGCCACTTCCCAAAGACTACTGGGAGCCACTTCAAAAAGATAACTGGGAGACACTAAATAGAATAATGCAATTAAGTATAACACAGTCATGTATGTATGCAATCAAGTATAATACAATCATGTATAAATGTTTTGAGTATTTGTACAAGTAAGCAAGTAGTTGAGCATGTATCTCCCCCAAAGAGTTAAAACAAGTATGAAAAGAGTAGGGGCTATGACTCATCTTAAGCTTATGTAATGAGAAATGAAAGCGGTAGTCGAATCGCGAAAGTCTCTAAGAGCAGCCTATAATAGAACGTTGCGACTTAGGTTTGGAGTAACGTCTAAGAATATGAAGAATTGTCTATATATGTCTTGCATATAGTTCATGATGCAGTACTTAGTATATAGTGTAAGTCGTTGAATATAAGTGGTCTATGAAACATGTATAGGTTGTATATCTCTTACTACCGTTCAGGTCGACATAATTCAAAAGTCATGGAGTAAATGTTCGAGGAGCCAGGACACTTTAATTCATAAATCCACAACTCATCTCGACGGCTTACTTGATGAACTCCTCACATGAGGCTCCCTACTATTGTAGTATTTGAAAAAATATATATAAGTTATTGATTCGAAAAATTACATGGTCTTTAGCCGTGGCTTTGCCGTGACCTTGGTCATTGTTACCATGGTCTTGAGACTCAACCTTGGCTTTAGCCATGGTTGTGGTCTCGGCTTTAGGTCATTAGACCTCTTGGTCTTTTTAGACCATAACTATTATATAGAAATTTTGGTATATAAAATAGCTGTTAAGAAACTGAAGAAAATCTCATTCGTTATTGGTTTTCTGGATACGTGCTCCTGAGTTTTTGAAGAAAACGTGATTCCGGACAACTTTCGTGCTTTAACTTTTTCATGAAACGGACCAGAAGTGCCTCTTTTTGCGTCTTTAATGTTCTGTTACCGAAAGTTTTGGACAGTTTTGCTGTAAAGATTTTCGTAACTTCTAATAGCAATAACTTTTGACTCGTGTACTCGTTTTAGGTGATTCAAATTGCTATATTTTCCTTTTAAAACCCTCTATAACAGTAGGTAAGTGTTTCATATCATGGTTACTCTATTTTGGTCGTTGTTCTCAATATAAATCACTAGTTTCCTTGTTTAAATATCATAAGTTAACATATATATACCATAACTTGTTTTACTAGTTTTTATACATCATGAACATAATACAAAGACCATATATAGCATGAATGAAACATAATAAGCATGAAAATGATATTGAGCAAGAAAGTGTAATAGGGTTTCTTACAACTTTTGGCTTTCTAAAGAAATGATGTCAAGTATGAAACTAGGACACTAAATCTATGCTTGCAAACCCTTCACCACAACTCTTGAAACCTTTGCTAGCCTTGATATAGACCTTGTGAAAACCATTTAACCTCAGCCCCTAACACCTTATGTAGCTCCTAATTCAACCATGGAATCACCAAACAAACTCTTGATTCATGTAGAGACTAACTATGCCTTCAACTTTGGTATGTGACTTATAACTTAGAAATCAAAGGATCATGGTTTATGGATTTGTTGTTGAGTGTTTGGAATGAAGAGAAAGGAAGAGGATGAGCTTGCTATTTATAGTGAAGATGAGGAGGTTAGGAAAGCTCCTAGGAAGGTGCCTAAACTTGGTGACCAAGTTTTACTTGGAGCCAAAGTTTAACACATGTATATATCTTAAGGTTACAAGGCTTGAGATCAAGACACATGGGGTGGTGACTCCCCCCCCCCTATGGCGGTTCACTAAGGATAAGGGAGGATGAGTTGGTCTTTGGTGATATTATCCTAGTTACTTAGTTAGTTTTGACTCCGTAAAATGCTAACCGTAAGTTGTTAAGTCACGAAGCGTAAAACCGGGTATCCTAAAAATATGAAACTTGAAAGAATGACTAAACTTGTCAATATACTCCATAATAAAATATAAAATGAGTGGTAGGTTCTATTGGGTTGCTCATACCCTGCTAAAACTGGAAACACGGGTCTAAAACGCGTAATACGTAAAATGTACGAAAGTTGCGTAAAATTGAGAAAAGTAAAATGTAACTTTTCTAATAGGATAATAATGGATTAAAATGACCTATAATGTCTAGGCTGGGCTCAGTCTAGTGTCGGTTGGTATTTAATGTCTTTTAAACATAAAACCGTAAGCCTAAAAATCAAGGAATGATTTATAAAATCAAGGAATGATTTTTGGTCAAAGGAGGAGGGAAAAATATGTTGACTTATTCCAAAAATGTGAAAACTCAAATTTTCTTAGAAACGCAGTACAGGTATAGGCTAAGGTTACGGCTAAGTACAAAAGCTTAAAAACGAAAATTCATGTTTCTCACGGCCGAGGTTTATTTGGTCACGTTTTTCTCAGTCATGATTAATTCTCAAATAAATCATGAGTGTATCAAACATTTTTCTGATGCGGGGAAAATTAACGCGGTCGAGTTTCGTTGTGCGTAGGATTTTCAAATGACGTTTTAACCTAAACGTCTATTTCCTTAATAACTTTCGCGAAAATGATCTGATGAGTGTCAAACTTTTATTTTGCCATGGAAATGATTTATCATACGAAAATATGAAATAAAAATCAAATTTCGGAAAAGTGAATAGTAAAAGTGAATAGTAAAAAGTGAATAGTAAAAATGAATAGTAAAAATGAATAGTGAAATTTTCGGGAATAGAAATTAACCTGAAAATGTGAATTGTTACACAATCTCCTATCCATGAGACGCTTGCTAAGCCTAAAGTTTCACTCCTAAATGTTGTAAAAAAATTTAAATTTGGCTCTAAAATTACACTAACAAGTATTTCTCTTAGTTTTATTACACACTTACCATCAAAGAAACAAACTCAAGTGCAAAAGTATCCTATAAGGTATCATCATTTACCCTCCCCTTACACTTAGGATGAACATTGTCCCCAATGTTCAATTAAAGAATGTAAAAATGAAATCGGTAAAAGAATGAAATCAAATACTCCCCTGATTTGTTCGGTATGGATATTGTGGTAACAAGGTTAGATCTTCCTCCAAGAAAATGAACATTCAAAGCTTCCCTCCAGAAATATAAATCATCTTCTTGTCCAATATAACCTGTTAAACCTGAGAAAACAATCACAAAAACCCAAGGCATCAATCCGAACAAAGAAAACTCACCACTAGATGTAATTCCAGACTTAGGAATAAAAACAAAATAATTAAAGATACAATGCTTGTGGAATAAATGTTTGCAGATTTCCTGGAGTTTATAAAACTAAAGAATCAACATAAACTTTAAGACTCTGGTATAAACAAAACTCGCAAAATTTTTCAGAATCTTTGTACCTGACGCCGTCAGGTTATAACTCCTGAGGCCATCAGAATGTTCCTGCAAAAATCTCATGTTAAGTTTCTGGAAAATTTCTGGAAAAACTTATGCCTTACTTCCTGGAAAATCCTGCAAAACATCATTATGACTCGATACAAGCATTTGACTCAAACAATTACTAATACACATGTTCATTTAATATTGTTGTGGTTCATGCTCAATTTCGTTCTTATAGACAAATTTGTATCTCCCTTACACTTATCTTTTGCAAAATACCTTTATATGCAATTAAGACAAAGTTAAAAACAAAATAAAGCATTTTCACAATTCACTTTGAAACATGAGCCACAAACAACAAAAATAAAACATGCGTACGGAAACAAATAAAATCAAATACACAAACAAACAAACAAATAAATAAAGCTCGGGTTGCCTCCCAATAAGCGCATGTTTTTGTTCGAGTCACGAGCCTGACTCTACCCTTATTTAACGGAAATAGGGGAGGTTTTCCCTACACTTTGAATTTAGTGCGGGTGGAAGTAGCGATACACACCCTTAGGGTGGAAATATGCCACGTGAAGTGAAGGGGGTGAGTGAATGGCTTCCTTCATCCTAAAACTACCCAGATAATATTGGTTGATGGGTGGGTCGGTTCCTCTTTTGTCTCCTAGAAATATATATAAGGATGGAAAGGTGTGTAAAGATTGAGGTTCCGGTTCATCAACACTAGGAAATTCCCTAGAACTAGGAGTAAGGTTATCACTACAAGTATTCAAACCTATATCCACAAGTGGTGCCTGGTCCAAGGGTTCTACCTCCATCGGAATTCCTAAAGTTTCTTCTACTTCTTCCGGGTAAGTCATGGGCAGTGTGTGTGCCTCAAATGATGGTTGAGTATTTTGTGGGCTTATGTTATTGACCTCATCATTCCAAGTGTCAAGATCACCTATATCCTCATCATGTGTTTTGGTAGAATCTATCCTAAGCATTCTCCTAAGTATCTCATGTGCTTCTTTAGGCATCTCAACTTCTATGTCCGAATCATAAGGATCTTCCTCAATAATCTTATGTTCAATTTGCATAAAGGATTCATCATGTGTTCCTTGAGATTCAAAGTCATCGATCATAAAACCTAGG
Source organism: Artemisia argyi (assembly GCA_030686995.1). Classification (NCBI taxonomy): domain Eukaryota; kingdom Viridiplantae; phylum Streptophyta; class Magnoliopsida; order Asterales; family Asteraceae; genus Artemisia; species Artemisia argyi. Next base: position 104,883,112 of record CM060679.1, read on the forward strand.
TCTTTTTTATCAATGTGATCATGCACGGCTAAATCCCCCTCAATTGTTTTCCTAGGTAGTGATAAAGCAAATCTAGTGCTTCATCCAACTTATGGTTTATTGCTATAGCTCTATCCACAATTCCTTGGCAAACTAGGTCGCTTTTCCTATTGGCCTCACTAAAATGGGATCCTAAACATGGAGGTTGTTCATAAGAATCTAACCTAGATGAAGGCTCATATGATTCATAGGTGTCTCTAAATGAGGTATTTTGAATTCTTTGGTGTTCTAGCTACTCAACCTTATCTTGCAATCTTAGAAGTCTAAGTGTAAAGTCCATTTGAAGCAAATTACAAACAAAATCACAAAGAAAAGATAGACTACGAGAAAGCTACAAAATAAAATGAAAAAAATATCACTTGATAGGAATCTAATGAGTAGACCTAATCAAAATAAATTTCAACCTAAACAATAACTATTCCCCGGGCTGCGGTGCCAAAAACTTGATACGTGGGAATCGCACCAGGCTTTACCTCTCGAGGGATCTCGAGAAGCTTACAACCCCCACGAGGCAGTGTACCTGATCGTTGTAGTATAGTATAGTGACAAGTACCGGGGGATTGATCATTCAACTCAGGAATAATGTCGTTAGGATTGAAATTAATCTAACTAGGTCTAAAGGTGAAGGATGATTCTTTTGTATTTTTATATTTTATGAAAAGCAAGTAAAAATCTCGGGTTTTGGAAGGAGGGGCGGAATTAGTTCTTAATCAACTAACCCAAAAGCTACTAATTAAACTAATGTGCAAGAAACATAAACTAAGGTTCTACAAGGTAAGTGAAGCATGTCTACCCATGATATGTTATTCCTTGCTAGCTATCCAATTCTACCTATTGAATTGTCACACCTTGTTTTAATTGACGGGTTGTATTCCTTAATACTAGTCGTAGGGCCATGTACAATATTCCCTAACTCTATAAGATCCGACTTCACTCCTATGTCCAGCCGTTAGAAGCTCCTAACTTGGGATCATTAGAATTCACTTATGCATTAAATACAACCAAAAATCGTAGTACACCTCCGATCATGTTTCTTAAGATGTTCAAGCATGTCACCAATGGAAGTCTGCCAGTTTTCTTAAGCCTAACATTGAATACAATTAACCAAACAAGAGACAATAGGAATCAAGAATTATAAGCTAAATCAACTAGACCTATCAAAGTGTCACACCCTAATTGATGAAGACAGACACAAACATCTACAAGGAATCAATAAGATCCAATCAATTATATCCAAGATTCACACAATCATAAGTAGACACAAGGTGACTTAGCAAATCATCATCAAAGAAGAGCAAACAACAATGATAATGGAAAACATAATTAAGATAGAATCAACAAACCATTATAAGATGTTTATGGAGTGATTGAAACCCTCTAAGTTTCTGGAAAAACAACTACCTAAACCCAGGAATCAACCTTAGGGTTTAGGGCTTACAAAAAGTGGAGTTATGATGTTATATTTATAGGCTGATTTTTTGTCGACCTGATCATGATGGCGTCAGACCAATCATGACGGCGTCACGACCAACTTTTCTTCACCAAATTGTAGATCTCTTTGTCCTCTTTGCGTGGGCTTTTGAATCACCTAAATCCGAGTTCGTATGCAAAAGTTACGACCAAAACAATATCAGCTACTCCGCGGGCAAGTTGTGACAAGTTAACACGTGATGGCCTACGTGACGCCTTCAGGAAGTCTTCTGGGCCATCACTCTTTAATTTTACACGTGACGGCCTTAGGTGACGCCGTCATCTCCAATGCACAAAACTCTCTGGACCGTCACGTGTATTGTCCACATCCACCTGTTTTGTTACTGAATGACGGCGTCATTAAGGAACTTGTGACACCGTCAGGTACTGTTCCAAACATGGAAAATTAAGACTTTGCCGTTTTCTTCACTTTTATACTCCAAAAAGGTCCAAAATGCTTCCTTTTCCAGATTTCACTCCAAAAGTAGCTAAAATGACAAAAGGAACGATTTAGGGGAATATTTGATCAAATAAATTCAAAGCCGAGCTAAAATGACCTCCTAAAAACGGTTTATTTTTCGCCTCATCATGATCAATTGACAGTATCTTCACTAGACTTCAGTAGATTGTAACACAACTCACTTTGTTTGGAATTGTGGTAGAAAGGGAAGACCTCAACTTGAAATTCTTAAGAAGTTTATCTTCTGAGTTTCATACTAATGTTCCTGTTTGGGAAGACATGCCTGAACTAGAAAATATGAAGCTCAATGATCTTTACAATAACTTTAAAGTTAGTGAACGAAGACTGAAGAAGGCTGGGAAGCTAAGTACAAGCTCAGGGAACTTAGCTCTTATCTCATCATCTGTGAATGATAGTTTTGATGATGAAAGTGATGATGATGAGGATGCTGCTCACATTGCTGTTTCCACTGGCAGTGCAAGTGTTTCCACTGCTAGTTCTAAAAAGCAGATTGCTAGTCTTGGAGATTCTACTTTTTATGCCTATCTCTCAAGTCAAGTCAATGGTTCAATTCTAACACATGAAGATTTGGATCAAATTGATGAAGATGACATGGAAGAGATGGATATAAAGTGGCAAGTTGCATTGTTGAGTTTGAAGGCAAAGAAATTTTGGAAAAGGATAGGAGGAAGATCATTATTAATGGTAATGAGACTGCAGGCTTTGACAAGAAAAGAATGGAATGCTACAACTGTTGCAAGATGGGACACTTGGCCAGGGAATGCAGGAAACAAAAGAAGCCAGATAATAGATCCACTTAGTATAAGCAGGATAAAAAGATGGAGCCTACAGTTGAATAACTAAAGGTGCTATTGGCCATTGATGGTGTGAGCTATGACTGGAGCTACATGGCTGATGAAGAAGAAGCATCTCAAGACTCTACAATGATAGCAACTGAACTTGCTCTTATGGTTTTCTCTGATTCTGAGGTAGACACTAATAATGGTTGTTCTAAATCATGTAAAGCTTTAAAAGAATATGAAAAACTTAAAAAGCAATATGATGAACAGAGGTTAGAGCTAAATCAAACAAGTTATAATCTAGCTAACCATAAGAGAGGTCTTGCTGTTTTAGAAGCACATATAGAACCCAAGATTGCTAATGAGTCTAAGTTTAATGATGATATTGCTATATTAGAGAAGAATTAGAGAAGGTTAAAAAGGCAAATGAAAATATTGAGATAACCTGTAATACACTAGATCATCAGTCTAAGTGCATTGACAAAATTTGGGAGGCACAAGTAGTCAATAAAGTCAAATCAGGTGTAGGATACAAGTCTGTTCCACCACCTCTAAGAGGTGTTCCATCACCTCCTAGTATAGACTTAGCACATACAGTGTTAGAAGAGTTTCAAGAACCAATTAGGACTTATGGCCCTCAATTTGTGAAAGAAGCTATTGATGAAAAGGTTAAGGTTGAGACTGATGTATTTGAAAGTGCTAGTGATTCATCTCTTATGGATGAATGTGTGAAAGTTGAAGCTAAAACAAGTGTTCCTGAAATTATTAAAGTGGAAGTGAAAACAAGTGTTCCTGAAGTGGTTAAAATTGAAAAAGAAGAGCCTAGGAAACAAGCTAATAAACCTAGACCAATTGTAAGGTATGCAGAGATGTATAAGCATGAGTCATCAACTCCTAAGGGCAACCAGAGGAGTTGGAATAATATAAAATCTCAACAGTTTGGTAGTGATTTTGAGTGTAACAACAAAGCATGTCACATGTGTGGTAGTTTTGATCATCTTCATGCTTACTGTAACTATCACTAGGGAAAAATGGAAGTTTTTGGGAACACAAGGGTGAATGAAAACAAGTTTCAAAAATATACTCACCCAAATCCACTAAGTAATATGATTCCCAGGGCTGTTCAACTAAAATCTGGCTTCAAACCTCTTACATTTGCTAGAAAAGTGAACAATGCTTACTCTAAGTTACCTGTTAAAAGTGCAAGACCCAGTACAACTTTTGTTAAATCTGTACAAACAAGTAACAAGACCTTTTATGAAAAGAAGGTTTTCTATGATCACAAGTGGACACCACAATCAAGAATTTCAAAACCAGCAGTTGCCACTTGTAAGCCAGTAGTTACCACTGCTAGACCAAAAGTTTCCGATGGTGGTTTAGTAAACAATAAAAAGGAGAGTGTGGGAAATGTTGTGAAGGCCTCAGCACGTTGGGAATTGAAACCTAAAGGAATCAACTCCTCAATCAATCCTAATGGTGTATCAATGACCTTTGATAGATATAACTATATTGATACACGAGGCAGATCCAAGTCATTTGTGGCTTGGGTCCACAAAAGGAACTAATTCCTTTATTTTATGTGCAGGGACATTCAAAGATTAAAGAAGATCAAGGATATTCAGATAGTGGAAGTTCTAGGCACATGACTGGCAACAAGTCCTATCTTTCAGATTTCAAACCTTATGATGGACAATTTGTTAGCTTTGGAGGAGGAATTGGTGGCAAAGTTTCTTGCAAAAGCACAATCAAGGCTGGGAACTTGGATTTTGAGAATGTGTACTATGTGAAAGAACTCAAATATAATATTTTCAGTGTGTCACAGATGTGTGACAAGAAACACAGAGTTCTTTTCTCAGAAGATGAATGATATGTCCTATCTAAGGATTATAAGTTACCTGATGAAAGTGAGGTTCTACTTAAAATCCCTAGAAAAGGCAATCTATACAGCATTGACATGAAGAAAATTGTGGCTAATGAAAATGATACTTGCTTGATTGCAAAAGCCACTTTGGATGATTCCATGTTATGGCACAGAAGACTTGGTCATGTTAACTTTAAGACGAACAACAAAATTGTGAAGATAGCTTAGTCTGAGGATTATCAGAGAAGAGATTTGAGAATGACCAAACCTGTGTTGCCTGTCTCAAAGGTAAGCAATACAGAGCATGTTCCAAGACCAAAGCCTATAACTCTATTGCTCACCCTCTCTCTATGTTGCATATGGACTTATTTGGTCCTACATACGTGAGCAGCATAAAGTTGAAGAAGTATTGTCTTGTTGTAACTGATGACTTTAGCAGGTTTACATGGGTTTTCTTTCTAAGAACCAAGGATGAAACAACTGGCATCCTTAAAACTTTTATTACTGAAGTTGAAAATCAGGTTGATAAGAAGATCAAGATTATCAGGTGTGACAATGGGACAGAGTTCAAGAATAGAGTTATGGATTTTTGTAAAGAGAAGGGTATTAAGAGAGAATTCAGTGTTGCAAGAACCCCTCAGCAAAATGGTGTAGCTGAAAGAAGAAACAGAACACTGATTGAAGCTGCTAGAACCATGTTACCTGATTCTAAGTTACCAGTGACATTTTGGGTAGAAGAAGTTAACACTGCTTGTTATATTCAGAACAGGGTTTTTGTGGTGAAAACAAAGTACAAGGCACCTGTTGAGTCCCGACTTTTATATAATTTCACACATATGAGATATGTTTAGATCTAGAGAGAGAAAGATGATATGTTTTACAAAGAGAGAGAATGGGAGAGGAAATAAGAGAGGTTTCTTATTCCAAATGAACCAACCAACCAACCAACCCCAAATGAGAGGTTTACAAGACTATTTATAGGCCATGTCTAGGGCAACTAACATCTTTCACATTATATCACTTATAGCCATTAGACTTTGGCAAAACATGAAAACATTAATAAACTAGCATAAAACATATTAAATCTTTAACGTACAAACATAATATTGTACCCTATTACATGACTCATTGATTCTATAATGATCGTCACTTTAAACGTTCCCAACAATCTCCCCCTAAGGGACCAGATCTCTCTTTAATTGCATTTATGATCATCACTTTTGCGTTTCCAACAATCTCCCTCTAAAGGGGTGATCATTGAGATCTCTTTTGCGACCTGTGGGTTATGGGTCCACCAATAGAAATGACTGATCTTTCGACTTCTTTGATGCTTGTCGTTTTGAACTTTGAGTCTTTGTGTAATCGCTTTGCTAGATTCTTTGTTCCAATCATGCTTTGTGATCTTCGTACTTCGTTCTTGTTGTGATCAAATGACGGTGAAATATGCCTTTCCCCACTTCTGCATTTGTAGTGGTTGTCTACCATTCCAACATGCTCATACATCTTTTGACTTTGACTTTCACATGCACGTAGTTCCCTTTCTTTCACTTTGATCTTTAGTCTCTTTACTTTGTAGATTCTCCTTTTTGGCGTAGAATCTTTCTTTGAACTTTATGTTGCTTAGATCTTTGAGGGAGCTTTCTTTGACTTCAAGATGTATGTATGAGCATGGGGAATCTATCGCCATGGAGGTGATGCGTAGCTGCAGGTAAACAGTTAGCAATAAACAACCGGTACTTACAGATAAGGAATTAGAGATCGCCAACAACATATTGTGAAGACTCCTTCTAATCCATATCAGGGCCGTTCCCATATCAGATACCCCCGAAGGAGCTTATGAGACCTACTAAGTAGCTCAATGACTGGATGAGTCGCTGGAGATCACTCCACGACTGTAGACCACTAAAGAACCACTGCGAACACTAGGCGTAACCCGTGTGGGGTTACCGAAGTGACCTGCTGTCAGGGCTGTTTGATGTTGACCCTGGCAGGAATTTCCGTTCAATCATTGAAAAATACATTTGTAATTCTCTCATAAATGTTCTCGGCAGATTGCTAAGATATGCGAAAGACTCGATAATTTACAGCTGGTGTCCATTGATGTAGAACACCAGTTGTAGAAATACTAAGTGTTCCTAAGAGATCTTTGATGTATCTCATGGTTCTAGACTCGATAAGTGCACACTTAGGTTTCCTATGCGGAGACTAGGGAGGGGTCTCCTGCTTCAATATCAACCATCTCTAAGAGACAAGTCGATAGATTACACCGGTTCCCCGTGAGAATGAAACAAGCTCTTTTAAGAGAACTTGAGTGGTTAAGAAGGTTTAGTGCATTGCGTCACTGGGTCCATGACAACTTTATCTTCAATACCGGTGTTGTCTTTGCAACAACCAGTAGCATATGAATTGAACCCGGTGTCTGCCCTAAGGTTGATCGTATGGAGGGCTATTTCTTTTCACTCTTTTCTTTACTTTTCTTTTTAATTCTTCAACTCCTTCTTTCCCCTTTCATTCTTTTCTCCTTTTTTCGTATCATACCTAAGGACTTCCAATTCTACCTATTGGTGATGTCCTTGGGTAGATCCCTCCGGCTCTGGCGGATCATAGGACGGTTTTTCCTATCTTAATCACCTTATAACTCCATAACTATCCTATATTTGCCATGAAACCTTTGATTCAAAATCTCTCAAAGTGTTTGTGATTATAAAACATTTTATTTAACACTTTGAGAGTTTTTGTGTTTACTTTTGAAGGGCTCCCCCTTCACATGTGCTCATAAGTATTTAATAAATTTGCACATGCAGGAGGAGCAAGCACCTTTTGAATTGATCCACTTTTAGTGAACAAGACCGATTCGAGACACGCTTACATCACTAGTTAGACTAGCTTGAAGTTATTACCCGGCCTGGTCAAGTCCACAGAAAGTTTCTCGAAATGGTACATTTCTACTAAGACATATCCTTTTCAAGACACGCTTACGTGGCTAGTTAGAGAGTTCCATTGTCAGCTTTTAGGTGACAACTAGCTCTAGTAACTAACTTGATGTTATTACCCGTCGAGGATAAGTCTTTTCGATTATTAACTTTTATGTTTCGTCAATTCTTGGGTCAATCCTGAGTCTAGCTCCCACGAGATTTGACTTTAATCAACTTTAAACTTTCATATTTTAATCACTTTCACTTTTTTCCCCCTCAAAAATTGTCACCCCCCCAAAATACCTGAATGGCAGCGGAATGGAATACCTGGGGTGACGGTCATAGCACCACAGTTACAGTTATATTGAACGACCTAAAGTGTCGTTTGGAAAATACATCGTTTGATTTATTTAAAAAGGTTCAGAGTTACAAAACATAGGTCCCAAAGTATTTAAAAGATAAAGGAAACAAGTTTAGTACAATCAAACGATAATATATAAGTGCATGAAAATCCAAAATGAGACGCGTCATCCTTGCTACTCACTAAAATGACTCCATGCATGCCATGAGATATACCTTAGTTACCTGAAAATATATTGCTAAAACGGTCAACATAAAGTTGGTGAGAAATCATAGGTTTGTAAGTTAAATCGGATGTACATTAGCCATAAGTAAAGTAAAGTGACAAAAATGTCAAAAGAAAGCTACATTGACTCTTAAGCTCATGACCCCGAAGCTAGACATAGTTACTTGGCCCCAAATGAGTGTTTACCTGATATATTAGACATGAAATGCATCCGTAATTCCGTTGGAGCAACCCAAACACGGATGGAGGAGTCACCCTCAATAGATCTATTCACTCACTCTCGCTCGTACTTTAATTAATGGTCCATGATAATAAAGGGGACTTGTCAAGACGTGGTAATAAGGCAACTTAAGCAATATAAGGAATTTAATACTTAGTCATGTACGAAAATAAGTGGTGCAATGTATTCTCCCCAGTGGGATTTGAAATCAAAGTATTGTATTTAAAACGGGGCTATGAAAACTCACCTCGAAGTGATGATACAATGAGATGGAATGATAAGGACAACAAGGAACGAAATCAACCGCAACCTATGATGAATGAATATGATCTAATTTAGATCATGAAATGATGTAGAGAATATGCATGCACATGATACTTATACCACTCATAACTTGAAAATAATAGTTATAGTCATAGTAAAATATATTCCATACTTAAGAAAAATAAGTCTTAACTAGACTTGTAAAAACTTATCGTAGTATATCGTATATAGAAAGTTAGTGTTACAAGCTTTGTCTTGAAAACCTTGAAGTAATGTCTAATAGTCGTAATAATATACTTGTAATCATAAGTACTTCATTAGTTATAAATTTGGCAATTTAGTAGTATTTCTAGAAAATCTAGGATTTAGTACGTAGAAGTAGTATTATTATTATTTCTAGTAAAAGGTGTCAATTATATAGAGTTTTTGTCGATATTGAAACGTGAATAACTTAGTCGTTTTAAATTCATTTTATTCGTTCTTTATATACTCGGATTCGTCTTAGTATGTACTAATATATTTTTGATAACTCGGCTTCTCTAGGTTACGTCTGACGCCTCGGTTTGTCCACCAAAAATCGTCCAACAGCAAACAATTTTCAGAAAAATAGTTTTCGTCAATAAACTTGCAAAAATCATATCTCCTTCGTTATAAACTCGTTTTAATCCGTTCTTTCGCCTACGGCTTCGTTTTTAAAAGTATTTTCTAAATCTTTGGTTGAAAAGTTCCCCTGAGTTACTGAGTTTTCCAGGATTTCAAATTTGGGACAGTAGGTTTGTAAATAGGTCCCAAATCCATTTCAAATGTCTTAAACTAGTTTCTAATCCACCCAAAACATTTCCAATCACCACAAATCTAACCTATTACTACCATACATCTTCTTAAGGTGTCATGGGTTCTCAAACATCATCAATCTAGTAGATCTAACAAGGAAATCCAATATAAACATTTCTAGGGTTTTAAAGTTAAAAGTTTATAAAAATGAAGTGGTATAACTAGCACATGCATGAAATATTGTAAGAAAACCATATGATCAATATAAATACTTGAAGAAATAATGAAAATAATTTTTGTAAGCTTACTTTGGATGAGTTAGTGATTAGATGAAGAAAACCTAAGGATCCTTGAGTTTATATTGCAAAACCCTAACAAGGATCAAAAAATGAGCTAGATTTTATCTTGATCTTGGAAAATTTTTTGTTCTTGCTTCTCCTTGTGTTCTTGGCCGTGAGTTTGAGAGAGGAAGAAGAGAAAATGATTTTTGATTTTAGCTTTAGGAGATAAGAAGTAAAAGATAGGTTTATAAGATATTTACTAGTGATGTTTAGTAAGTTAAAGAAAATTTAATGCACAAGGTTAAGGGGGGGGGGAGGTTCATGGCTGGTTTTTCAAAGGAACAAAAAGAAAAAATTGAGCTTTTGATTTAATTAGGATTGTAGTGTAAGATTTGTATAGTTTTTAGGAGTTTAATTTAGGTAGTTGTTAGTTATAATCGGGTACCGGGTTTGCTAGAAATAATTTTATTGAAGTTAACCGGGACATAATAAAGTCATAAAAATGATAAAAATATGTTATGTACAAAAATTTAGCGTTTGGATAATTATTATTTAGTTTTCACGAAGACCGTCGTAATTATAATAAACTTATGATATAAATTAAATAACTTTCCAAAATACCGGGTAAATGAATTTTATAACTTTTATGATGTTATAAGGGATATAAAAATATATCGGGACCATTGTGAGGATTTTTAGATATGTTAGTTATATTTATTAATCGCGTATCAACATTTATTTAAAAATAAATATACGTAAAACGTTAAATATACCAAAAATATTAATTTGAATATTCTACAAATGGTATAGTATGCAAATGTTATTATGATGATATGTAGACTATTTCTAGTCCGTATGAAATGTCACTAATGATAATGCATGATTCGCACCTGAGCCAATACGGTTACGCGAATTTAAGTACTCGTAAACTAAATTTACGATGAAATGAACAATGCACGTGAATAGTATTTTCTTTCTGGAAATGAATAGTGTTTGGTGAATAGTAAAAATTTTGAACGCTTCTCAGAATATCAAACTGACCTCAAAAATGATGAATAGTAAAACGATGTATAGTGTTTTGATGAATAGTGATTTATGAATAGTAAATTGTCGAAGTTTGGGAAATGACCTGAAATGGTGAGTTGTGACAGTCGCCCACCCAAAAAGGAATTCAGTCCCTGAATTCAGCTAGTGTTGGTCTTGGTAACAGGTTTGGTGAAAAGATGTGGATACTTGCGTTGCATTTGGTCTTCTCGTTCCCAAGTAAACTCGGGTCCTCTTCGAGAATTCCAGCGAACTTTCACGATCAGAATTCGACTCTGCTTCAATTGTTTGACCTCTCGGTCCATGATCTCAACTGGTTCTTCCACAAAGTTAAGCTTGTCATCTAGTTGAATTTCTTCTAATGGTATAACAGAAGACTTGTCCGAAAGGCATTTCTTGAGGTTTGAGACATGAAACGTGTTATGTACATTGCTGAGTTCTGATGGAAGTTCAAGCTTGTAAGCTACTGGACCAATCCTTTCTATTATCTTAAATGGACCAATGTATCTCGGGTTCAACTTCCCGCGTTTCCCGAATCGTATCACGCCCTTCCAAGGCGAGACTTTCAACATGACTTTGTCTCCAACCTGGAATTCCAATGGTTTGCGTCGAACATCTGCGTAGCTTTTCTGTCTACTTCTAGCTGTTTCAAGTCTTTCTCGAATCTGGATTATCTTTTCTGTTGTTTTTCGAACCATCTCCGGGCCAGTACATTGTACATCACCGACTTCGGCCAAACAAATTGGAGATCGACACTTACGACCATAAAGTGCCTCGAATGGTGCTGCCTTTATGCTTGAATGGTAGCTGTTGTTATAAGAAAACTCGATCAACGGCAAATGGTTAGCCCAACCATTTCCAAAGTCAATCACACATGCTCGCAGCATGTCCTCAAGTGTCTAAATAGTTCTCTCACTCTGACCATCGGTCTGAGGATGGTAAGCAGTGCTCATGTCTAACTTGGATCCAAAAGAATCTTGTAGTGACTTCCAAAAGTTTGAAGTAAAGCGACTATCTCTGTCAGAAATAATGGAGATTGGTGCTCCATGTCTTGATACTATTTCCTTGACATAAAGTCTGGCAAGTTGTTCCATGGAATAAGTCTCTCTAATGGGTATAAAATGGGCTGATTTGGTAAGACGATCAACAATTACCCAAATAGCATCGTAACCTCCTGACGTCTTGGGAAGTTTAGTGACAAAGTCCATTGTAATACGCTCCCACTTCCATTGTGGAATTTCTGGTTGTTGAAGTAGTCCTGACGGTTTCTGGTACTCAGCTTTCACTTTAGCACAAGTAAGACATTTGCTGACATACGTAGCTATTTTTGCTTTCATGTTCGGCCACCAATATAGCTTTTTGAGATCCTGATACATCTTGTCAGAACCTGGGTGAATAGAGTACTTCAACTTGAGGGATTCATGCATAATCAATTCTTGTACTCCACCATAGAGTGGTATCCAACTTCTGTCCTTGAAGCATAACACTCCATCTGCTCTCTTCACAAAGCCATTTTTGTTCTCTGGCATACCATAAAGTTTCTCCTGTGGTCGATTTTCCTCCTTGAGAGCTTCAATCTAAGCTTCTAGAATCTTTGATGGTAATGGTGAAATGATAGTCATTCCCAATGACCTAACCCTCAAAGGTTTGAGTCGTTCTTTTTGGCTAAGTGCATCTGCTACAACATTTGCTTTTCCTGGGTGATATCGGATTTCACAATCGTAATCAGTCAACAATTCTAGCCAACGATGTTGTCTCATATTAAGTTCCTTCTGATCAAGTATATGCTGTAAGCTCTTGTGGTCGGTAAAAACTACACATTTGGTACCATAAAGATAGTGTCTCCAAATCTTGAGTGCAAAAACTACAGCACCCAACTCCAAGTCATGTGTAGTGTAATTCTTATCGTGTGTCTTAAGCTGTCTAGATGCATAAGCTATCACCTTCTTGTTTTGCATTAGCACAGCTCCAAGTCCTTTATGCGAAGCATCGCAATATACCACAAAGTTCTCAATACCTTCTGGTAGTGACAAAATCGGTGCACTACAAAGCTTCAGCTTCAATAACTGTAATGCAGATTCTTGCTTCTCTCCCCACTCGTACTTTTGATTCTTTTGTGTTAGCTTAGTCAGCAACTTCACTATCTTGGAAAACCCTTCAATAAACCTTCTGTAATATCCTGCAAGTCCTAGGAATTGATGAATTTCCGTAGGAGACTTGGGCGTAGCCCAATCCTTTACTGCTTCGATCTTTGCTGGGTCGACTTGTAATCCGTGACTATCAATGACGTGGCCAAGAAATTGAACTCTTTGTATACAAAAATCACACTTTGAAAATTTGGCATACAATTGCTCCTTCTTGAGTAGTTCTAGGATTGTTCTGAGGTGTTCTTCGTGCTCTTCCTTACTCTTGGAATAAATCAAGATATCGTCAATGAATACAATCACATACTTATCAAGATACGGCTTGCACACTCTATTCATGAGGTCCATGAATACCGCAGGTGCATTGGTTAATCCGAAAGGCATTACTTGAAACTCATAATGACGATAATGTGTTCTAAATGCCATCTTCGGAATATCTTCTTCCCGAACTCAAAGTTGATGGTAATCGGATCTTAAGTCAATCTTGGAATAAAAACAGGAACCTGGTAGCTGATCGAACAAGTCGTCGATCCTAGGGAGTGGATAACGATTCTTCACCGTTAACTTGTTCAGCTCATGATAGTCGATGCACATTCTGAAAGATCCGTCCTTCTTCTTCACAAACAAAACCGGTGCTCCCCAAGGCATGGAACTCGGTCTAATGTATCCTTTGTCCAAAAGTTCTTGTAATTGGTTCGACAATTCTTGCATCTCAAAAGGTGCAAGTCGATACGGTGCTCGCACAATTGGTGCAGCTCCTGGCACTAATTCGATTTGAAACTGAACTTGGCGTGTAGGCGGAAGTCCTGGCAATTCTTCCGGAAAAACTTCGGGAAATTCCTTAACAATTGCACATCCTCAAGTCGTTTCTCATCCGACTTCTTCTCTGTGATGTGAGCCAGGAATGCATAACAACCCTTCTTTATGTACTTATCGGTTTTAATGCATGATATGATACTAAGTCTAGTTCCACTTCGCTCTCCGCGAACAATTAAAGTTTCACTACTGTAAGGAAGATGAACCACTTTCTCATCACAAATAATTCTTGCACGGTGTCGAGAAAACCAATCCATACCGATAACAACGTCGAAACTTCCAAGTTCTACGGGCATAAGGTCTATATTGAATGGATGGTTTAGGAAATTGATTGTGCAACCACGGACAACGGTGTTGGTGTTAACTAAAGACCCATCGGCTAATTCAACAATATAGGGAATGTCTAAGGTGGTTGGCTCTATGTTAAGTAAAGGTGCAAATGCAATAGAAACAAAACTTCTATCCGCTCCTGAATCAAATAAAATGGATGCATAATGATTATTAACGAGGAACGTACCCGCAACAACATTCGGGTCCTCTCGGGCATCTTCTCCTCCCATAACATAAGCTCTTCCTCGAGCCACTCCACCTTGGTTTCCAGTTCCTTGGTTCTTCTTCTTTGGGCACTCACTCCTATAGTGTCCAATTTCTCCGCAGCCAAAACATGTTACTGGTGGTTTCTGATTGTCACCCAAGATTGGAAACCTGCAATCTTTGGCGTGGTGACCAACCTTCTTGCAGTTTCCACATAAATCTGGGCAACGTCCTGGATTATGATGCTTCTGACACTTATCACACTTTGGTAGATTACCAGCATATCCTTTCCCTTCATTCGGCCCTGCAGCATAGGCCCTTGCCACTTCCTGTCTCTTAGGTGCTGGCTGGATAGCATTTCCACCTTGGTTGTAGTCAAACCTCCTCTTGTTGTTGTTGTAATTGTTTGGGTTGTTGTTTCCGTTATTGGGATAGTTGCGGTTTCGATTGTTGTTATAGTTGTTGTTGTTTCGAGTGTTGTTGTAGTTGGTGTTGTTTGAACGGTTATTGTTGTTGTTGATAACAGATTTTCCTTTTACCACCTGAACCATAAGTTTTTGCGTTATACGTATAGCCTCTTCCATTGATTGTGGATTGAAAGATATCACATCCCCTCGGATGCTTTCAGGTAGTCCACCAGTGAAGTTCTCCATCTTTTTCTCATCGTCAGGAACCATAGTTGGACATAGTGCAGCCAACTCCTGAAACCTCCTGATATAGGTCTCGATGTCATCACCTTTTGTTACCCACTCATAGAATTCTGTCTCCAATTTCTTCACCTCAGTACGAGGGCAAAACTTCTTAGTCATCAGCTTCTTGAATTGATCAAAAGTGAGCTTGTAGGCATTCTCCATACCAATAGGCTGAGCATGCGAATTCCACCATGACATAGCTTCATCCAGAAGCATACCTGTCGCAAATTTCACCTTGCTGACATCAGGACAACTACACATGAGAAATACATTCTCAGTCTTTTCAAACCAGCAGATCAAAGCAACCGCTCTTTCAGTGCCCTTAAACTTGACGGGATCACTAATCTTGAAATCTTTCCAAGTGCACTCAAGCCTAGTAGTGGGTGGTTCAACCGCCCCAGTATTAGGGGCAACCTCAGCAGCCCTAGCAGCAACCTCAGCTCTCTCAGTCTACAGAGCTTCTGCTATACTATCCCTGACCAACTTGCGGATAGCGGCTTGAGTCATAGCGGGCGTTTCTGGTGCAGCCTTTCCTTTCCTTGGCGCCATACTTCTGATAAATAATAATCGACAACAACCTTGAGAAAGTCATAATAGAAATAGTCATCGTACCAAAAGTATACACCCACAACATGTATATATACAACCAAAACAAGTATAAATACAACCACGACATGTACGAGTACAACCACAACCTGCAATAATACAACCATGACACATATAGATACAACCACAACAAGTATAAATACGTTAACAATAAAGAGCAACCACGAAACATCATAAATATAATCATAACACATGAATATAATACATGAAAATTTCGGCCTACATGGACCGATATATATATATAGCATAACCATTCCAACATAGTAGAGTCATACTTGTTATATTTGTTTGTACAACAACCAAAAGACTACAAGTTCTTGAACTATGTCCCACACCTCGGGACTAGGAAAATAGTAAAAGCTAATACAATACAAGTCTATGTCTAGGCTCCTCCGGGTGCTCTAGAACCTCCAAGTACTCCAGATCCTCCAGGTCCTCCCCTAAGGCGGCGAATCTCATGATCCATCGCAACAACAATCTCCTCCAAGTGCTCAACTCTAAGCTGGAGGGCAGCCTCCATGGTCTCGGCTGCTGTCATCCTCTCCTGAACTACTGCCAACTGGTGTGCCTGCTCTCCCTGAGCCTCCTGTGTCATCTGAGCTCTATCCCGTATCTCCGGTAGCTCATCCCTAAGCTGATCAATCAGCTCCTGGTGTCCCTCCTGCCGTGCCTCAAGTCCATGATACGACACGTCAATGCTAACCCTGCCTAAGATCAATCGCTCAACCTGCTCCTCGACCTCCTCAAGTCGAGTAGTGATAATCTCATCTACCCTATAACCTAAACTATCAACCTGCTCCTGTTGAGCCCCTAACTAATCATCATCAGTAAAAGCTGTAGGCCCTCAAGCAGCAGCTGCTCTCGAACTCTCTCCTACATGGTAAACTGGTGGTGGTGGAAGGTCAGAAGTCTCTGTAGTAGGTGAAGCTGGGGTAGTAAACCTTGCACGCTTCCTGAGCGGCAAAAGTGAAGTAGATATAGAAGTAGTAGCGGGCATGGCTGGTGGTGTAGGTAATGTAGGAATGGTAGGGATCCTAAAGGTAGAGGTAGTAGTGCGTACGCTCTTCCTAGCACCTATGGTTGTTTTACTACGAGGGAACATAAGTTTTGGTTCTGAGGACATAGAAGTAGTGGGAGATGATATGTCAGTAGGTACTCGGGTAACATCAAGGGGTGCAATGGGAGAGATATGAGGAGTAGGAGTAGTCTCTTCCTCCTCAAAAGGCTCGGTATCCTCACCTGATGCCGAAAGTGGCAACACAGGTACTGGAGGAATGGGTGGTGAAAAAGCGGTGGAAGACATAGAGCCCTCAACATCAGAGTCTGAGACAGAGTAAAGTATGACAATGTTCGGGTCTGAATACATAACTCTGTGATAATCAAGGTGAAATGAAAATAAATAACTCGTATAATGGAATCACCTAAAACAATGAATATGCACTTATAATGTAATGATGAGATGCTTTGATAATGTGGTTATAGTCTAGGGTCTATGATGCATCCTAGTTCGCTATAACCTTAGCTCTGATGCCAATCTATCACACCCCCAAAATACCTGAATGGCAGCGGAATGGAATACCTGGGGTGACGATCATAGCACCATAGTTACAGTTATATTGAACGACCTAAAGTGTCGTTTGGAAAATACATCGTTTGATTTATTTAAAAAGGTTTAGAGTTACAAAACATAGGTCCCAAAGTATTTAAAAGTTAAAGGAAACAAGTTTAGTACAATCAAACGATAATATATACGTGCATGAAAATCCAAAATGAGACGCGTCATCCTTGTTACTCACTAAAATGACTCCATGCATGCCATGAGATATACCTTAGTTACCTGAAAATACATTGCTAAAACGGTCAACAAAAAGTTAGTGAGAAATCATAGGTTTGTAAGTTAAATCGGATGTACATTAGCCATAAGTAAAGTAAAGTGACAAAAATGTCAAAAGAAAGCTACATTGACTCTTAAGCTCATGACCTCGAAGCTAGACATAGTTACTTGGCCCCAAATGAGTGTTTACCAGACACTCTAATATATTAGACATGAAATGCATCCGTAATTCCGTTGGAGCAACCTAAACACGGATGGGGGAGTCACCCTCAATAGATCTATTCACTCACTCTCGCTCGTACTTTAATTAACGGTCCATGATAATAAAGGATACTTGTCAAGACGTGGTAATAAGGCAACTTAAGCAATGTAAGTAATTTAATACTTAGGCATGTACGAAAATAAGTGGTGCAATGTATTCTCCCTCGTGGGATTTGAAATCAAAGTATTGTATTAAAAACGAGGCTATGAAAACTCACCTCGAAGTGATGATACAATGAGATGGAATGATAAGGACAATAAGGAACGAAATCAACCGCAACCTATGATGAATGAATATGATCTAATTTAGATCATGAAATGATGTAGAGAATATGCATGTACATGATACCTATACCACTAATAATTTGAAAATAATAGTTATAGTCATAGTAAAATATATTCCATACTTAAGAAAAATAAGTCTTAACTAGACTTGTAAAAACTTGTCGAAGTATATCGTATATAGAAAGTTAGTGTTACAAGCTTCGTCTTGAAAACCTTGAAGTAATGTCTAATAGTCGTAATAATATACTTGTAATCATAAGTACTTCATTAGTTATAAATTTGGCAATTTAGTAGTATTTCTAGAAAATATAGGATTTAGTACGTAGAAGTAGTATTATTATTATTTCTAGTAAAAGGTGTCAATTATATAGAGTTTTTGTCGATATTGAAACATGAATAACTTGGTCGTTTTAAGTTCATTTTATTCGTTCTTTATATCCCTGGATTCGTCTTAGTATTTACTAATATATTTTTGATAACTCAGCTTCTCTAGGTTACGTCTAACGCCTCGGTTTGTCCACCAAAAATTGTCCAAAAGCAAACAATTTTCTGAAAAATAGTTTTCGTCAATAAACTTGCAAAAATCATATCTCCTTAATTATAAACTCGTTTTAATCCGTTTTTTCGCCTACGGCTTCGTTTTTAAAAGTATTTTCTAAATCTTTGGTTGAAAAGTTCCCCTGAGTTACTGAGTTTTCCAGGATTTCAAATTTGGGACAGTAGGTTTGTAAATAGGTCCCAAATCCATTTCAAATGTCTTAAACTAGTTTCTAATCCACCCAAAACATTTTCAATCACCACAAATCTAATCTATTACTACCATACACCTTCTTAAGGTGTCATGGGTTCTTAAACATCATCAATCTAGTAGATCTAACAAGGAAATCCAATATAAACATTTCTAGGGTTTTAAAGTTAAAAGTTTTTAAAAATGTAGTGGTATAACTAGCACATGCATGAAATATTGTAAGAAAACCATATGATCAATATAAATACTTGAAGAAATAATGAAAATAATTTTTGTAAGCTTACTTTGGATGAGTTAGTGATTAGATGAAGAAAACCTAAGGATCCTTGAGTTTATATTGCAAAACCCTAACAAGGATCAACAAATGAGCTAGATTTTATGTTGATCTTGGAAAAAATTTTGTTCTTGCTTCTCCTTGTGTTCTTGGCCGTGAGTTTGAGAGAGGAAGAAGAGAAAATGATTTTTGATTTTTGCTTTAGGAGATAAGAAGTAAAAGATAGGTTTATAAGATATTTACTAGTGATGTTTAGTAAGTTAAAGAAAATTTAATGCACAAGGTTAAGGGGGGGGGGGGGGGGGGGGGTCACGGCCGGTTTTTCAAAGGAACAAAAAGCAAAAATTGAGCTTTTGATTTAATTAGGATTGTAGTGTAAGATTTGTATAGTTTTTATGAGTGTAATTTAGGTAATTGTTAGTTATAATCGGGTACCGGGTTTGCTAGAAATAATTTTATTAAAGTTAACCGGGACATAATAAAGTCATAAAAATGATAAAAATATGTTGGGTACAAAAATTTAGCATTTGGATAATTATTATTTAGTTTTCACGAAAACCGTCGTAATTATAATAAACTTACGATATAAATTAAATAAATTTCCAAAATACCGGGTAAATGTATTTTATAACTTTTATGATGTTATAAGGGATATAAAAATATATCGGGACCATTGTGGGGATTTTCAGATATGTTAGTTATATTTATTAATCGCGTATCAACGTTTATTTAAAAATAAATATACGTAAAACGTAAAATATACCAAAAATATTAATTTGAATATTCTACGAGTGGTATAGTATGCAAATGCTATTATGATGATATGTAGACTATTTCTAGTCCGTATGAAATGTCCCTAATGATAATGCATAAATTCGCACCTGAACCAATACAGTTACGCGAATTTAAGTACTCGTAAACTAAATTTACGATAAAATGAACAATGCACGTGAATAGTAATTTCTTTCCAGAAATGAATAGTGTTTGGTGAATAGTAAAATTTTTGAACGTTTCTCAAAATATCAAACTGACATAAAAAATGATGAATAGTAAAATGATGAATAGTGTTTTGATGAATAGTGATTTATGTATAGTAAATTGTCGAAGTTTGGGAAATGACCTGAAATGGTGAGTTGGGACAAAAATAGCATACAAGATGTTGTTTTTGATGAACTTAGGATTAAAATTTGCTTTTTGAGTCTTATGGGGAGATTCACCAAGGACTTATCATTTTGAACAAAAATCATTTCTAATACTCCCCCTCAATAAGTGAAATAACTTTTTGAGGTTTTGATTACGAGAGGTAATACTTGTCATTTTGTGTAGAATTTAGAAAAAACTATGAAAATATGATTAATTCTACTCAAAAGTAAGAAGCATGATTTTGACGGAACATTTTGTTTTGGAAATACTCCCCCTCAAAACTCGCATATGTTTTGAGAATTTTAAACTTTTTAAAGTTTGAGGGAAGGAGTCTTCTTGAAGCAAAATTCTGAAAGATTTAGAAATTTTAGTTTGAAAAATTCTTGAATAAATTTTGCTTCAAGGTAACAAAAACTTTATACGCTGAAATACTCCCCCTCAAAACTAGTATATGTTTTGAAATTTTTAAACTTTGGAGCGAATTGGGGAGTAAAGATTTGAAAAATCTTGAGCAAAATTTTAAAAAGTTTTGAAAAACCTTTTGAAAAATTTTGAATAAATTTTGCTCAAGATTAAGAAGTTTTAGATAAGCTTTGCATGAGAACTTCTTCTTGTTTTTAAGGATAAGTGCACGTTTGGTTTTAAAGAATGGTTTAGCAAGGCACTTTCCTTTCTTTGAAACCCGAGTTGTACACTGAAATGTGTGCACAAGTCGTTATGTTTAAGCCCGGGTTGTAAGATGAAATACTTACAAGCCATTAAAAAATTTAAAATTAGACAACAACCTTGAGAACCCATTTAAGCACAGCGCCAACGGGTTTACCAAATTTTGAAATCCATTTGTAGGTTGTGTCAATCTAATTTAAAGATGTTGAATTCCTACGAGAACTGATATCCGGTGTTTCATTTTGAAATAACACTCGTGGAATCAATGGAGATTTAAAACTCATTTTTCGTTGAAAATTGTTTGAGAAACCCAGTGTTTCTCTTGGAGTTTTAAAATCCGAAGAAGAAGACGTCCATCTAGAGTTGAACATCATGGGTTCTCTTTGAAGATTAGTTTTTGTGATAAATGGAAACTTTCCGGTATTTGAAATGTTGAAAGCAGAGTCGTTCTTATGTTGCAGCGAAAGCAATTCTGATATTGAATATTTGAAAGGTTTTGAACGACTTTGCTTTGGTCTCCACACTTGCTTTACCGGTGTAAAACGAGAGTGTGGAGTTTGAAAAACATGATTCTTTTCTTTTGAAGCATTTGGGGGTTTTGAAAAACCTTGTTTTGGTCTCCACACTCGCTTTACCGGTGTAAAATGAGAGTGTGGAGTTTGAAGAACTTGTTTCATTTTACTTGAAGCATTTGGATTTGAAAACCTTTTAGAAGTAACTATTTCGGAAAAACTTGGTCCCTTTGAAAACTTCCTTCCTTTTTGCAAAGAATAGGTTGTAAACTGAGAAACCCTTTTCAAAAATGGTTTTGAAGATTCACCCGTGTAAACCTTCTTCGAAACACTCACTTCTGGTGTTGAGACATTTGAAATTGGAGCTTTACCCTTTGATCGGTTAAGAGTATCAAACTTTACTTCTAAAGCATTGTATGAAGTTCTCAAATCATTGTATTATTTTTGAAGAGAAAGATGATCTTGGGATGCCAATTCTGATTCTAAAGAAGCAATTTGTTTCAAAAGTTGATCCTTTTCGGCTTTAGAATCATCCGTTTTACGAGCCAATTTCCATTCGAACTCAACATTTTCTTTTTCAAGTCTTTTAAAATAATTTTCAAATTTGGTTACTTTGTTGAAAAAGTCAGTTTTTGGCATCCTTAAAATCATTTGTTTGTTGAGCTAAAAGCGTTTCAAGCTCAACCACTTTCGTTTGAAGAACATGATTTTCATTTTCAAAAAGATACATTTTCTCCCCCGTTTCCTTTTCAAAATCTGGAGTATTAGAATCGAACGGGGGTTTTGGGAAGGAAACTTTCGTGATTTGAAAATCAACATTTTTTTTTCATTGATTCAATCTTTTGCAAAACATTTTCAAACTTTTTATCTGCAAATTCATTCAATTGAGACTTCAAATCTTCGGTCTCTTTTTGTTTCAAGTTTGAATTTTGTTTTTAAACTCATGAACTTTTGATTGAATAAAACAGTTTTTTGTAAATCTGTTTCAAACGCTCAATCTCTTTTTCGTATTTTGAAATTTGACATTTCATTGACACGTTTTCATCTTCAACTTGTTCAAGCTTTGACATCCAAGGGTTTTCAAAAGACTGATTTTCAAGATGGTGTAGTAAAGCTAGCTCAAAGTTAATGCTTTGAGCTTGACATCTTTGAAAATTTTATTCAATAGAAAATATTTGACGTTTAAGTTTCTCTTGGATGTCGCTTGACTCTTTTAAAATCTTCTCATTTTCGTGTCTCAACATCCCATTTTCCACTCTTAAGATTTCAGACTCAACACTCAACGATTTATCACAAGCAGATTTTTCAAAAACTTTCAATATAGCTTCTAAATCAACAATGTCGTTAAGATACGAGTCTTCCTTTTTCCTTTTTCTCACTTTATGTTCACAAAATTCCTTTTTGCAAGTTGAAAACTCTGTTTGTGTTTTTGAAAGCTCTTTTTGAAGTTGTTCAACTTGTTGTTTGAGTTCACATTTTTCATTTTCGAGTTTTGAAACCAATTTTCCGTTCGACTCAATTAATTCGCGTATTTTGTGTTGAAGATCTTGTTCTTTATTGGAATATTCTTGAAATCCCACTTCAAAATTTTTTTCACGTTTGGCTTTGTTTTCATGATTTGAAAGTTGTATTTTATAGCACTCAATGTCCCTTGTTAATAACACATTTTTTGCTTTTAGTTCACAGTTGAGCCTGTTACTTCGATCAACTTAGTTTTGCATATTCTTAATCATTAAAGCAGTTGAAGCACATTCTTGATCATGATTCACACTCTTATGTTCAACAGTACCTCCATTCAGATCCACTTGTGGAGTTTCAGGAGTAATATTTCTATCATCCTGATTCACCACATACGTGACGTTAATGTACTCAGGTTGTGCATGACTTTGTGTCTCATGAGCAAACACATTTTCAAATATATCATCATCATTAGATTGATGTACCTGAACGAGTGCGACTGAACTTTGTGAAGGACTGATAGTAGCTGCATTATTCAAACCATCCTTACATTTGTGTTTCCCGATAGCATTTGAATCATTCACTTGAAGATCCTTGACGCCATCAGGTACTGTTCCAGTAAGGAATTTTAAGAATTTGCCGTTTTCTTCACTTTTATGCTCAAAAAACGTCCAAAATGCTTCCTTTTTCAGATTTCTCTCCAAAAGTACCTAAAATGACAAAAGGAACGATTTAGGGCAATAATTGATCAAATAATCTCAAATTTGGGCTTAAATGACCCCTTAAAAGCGGTACACTTTTCGCCTCATCAAATACCCTTACACTTGAGATTTGCTTATGTTAGCATTAAAAGTGACGATCATTATTGAGTCGACAAGTATTGTAATAGTTAAGTATATTGGGCTATGGACTTGGTGCTTATTAAGTATATCATGTAAGCCTTTATTAGAAAATGTAAACCAAGCCCATTAGACAAAGCCCATGGAAAGCCTTTTAGGGCATGATGTATCTTACTATTTAAACACCTCAAAGGCTCATTTGAGGTGTGTGCTTGTGTGTGTAAGTGTGTGTGTTTATTAATAAAAGCTCTCTTATTTCATCTCTTATTCTCTCATATACACAACATATACATAACATCAAGTCACCATCTTTCATCTCTTCTTCATCATCTTCTAGTGCTTATATTTGTGTTAAAGTTGATATATCTAAGGTCCTACAAGTGGTATCAATCGCCTAACAATGATTTAGGAGTGTGTGGAAATCATTTGCATCAAACTTTCTCTTTAAAAGTTTCATTTTTTATGTAAAAAACGTGTACTTTTCATTAAAAAGTTTTGATTTTTACGTGTTTTAGTGTTAAAGTTGTTGTTTTTATTGAAGTTTTAGTGATTCTAAAGTGTTTTGGGAAAGATTTGATCATTAGAAACAAGTGAAAAAGGAGTTTTTGGGTGAAAAAATCGTATTTTTGAAGTTTTCTGGTCATCCTACGCGTAACTTGGGTGAATGGTACAAGAAACAGCTGTCTACAGTACTTCCTACGCATAACTTGTGGTCAACACCCTTTTCCTACGCGTAACTCTGGTCAAAACCCTTTTCTTACGCATAACTTTGTTTTTCTACGCGTTAGATTGAGATCCTACGCTTAACATTGATTTTCTACGCGTAAGTTGAAGTCTACGCATAAATTCTTACGCGTAAGTTTCAGAAATCTACGCATAAGTTTCTTCTAAGGTCTTCTCTTCGTGCTACGGTGAATCAGTACTTCCCAGACTTGGATAAGTTTGTGGAACACTTCGACACGGGATATCTTTCAAGCTTGGATAAGTTTGAGAGATCAATTTGGTTGAAAAAACCTTACGCGTAACATTCTTACGCATAAACTCTAAGTTTACGCGTAACATCAAAGTCTACGCATAAACAATATTGTTTACGCATAACTTAGATCTTACGCATAACTTAAAGGTTACGCATAACATCTTTCGCGTAAGATTATTCAAAGTTTACGCGTACGATTCAAGGTTTACGCGTAAGTTTTTGACTTTTGACTACAAAACTTCAAACGGCCATAACTTTTGAACCGTAACTTCGTTTTCGACGAATCAGCTGTCAAAACGACCGCGAGACCGAGAAGGACACGTTGAGGTTTTAAGGTTTCGACGAATCAGCTGTCAAAACCAGCTTCGAGGCCCAAATCCACTCCGAACGGAAGTTATTGAGGTTTTAAGGTTTTAGATCAAATTTTTCACCATAAAAACTTGCATCAACTTACACTAAACACAACTCCTACTTCGTTGGAACG
Source organism: Artemisia argyi (assembly GCA_030686995.1). Classification (NCBI taxonomy): domain Eukaryota; kingdom Viridiplantae; phylum Streptophyta; class Magnoliopsida; order Asterales; family Asteraceae; genus Artemisia; species Artemisia argyi. Next base: position 104,908,098 of record CM060679.1, read on the forward strand.
ATCCAAGATCAACTTTATCACACATCAGAACCTAATGGAAACAGAAATGCAAATGAAGGAGAGAGATTTTAAGAAAAAGTTTACAGTGTTCAAGTCACAGGTTGAGAAGGTTATAAACATATTTGGATATGAGTCAAGATTCGAACAAGCATTTGAACACTACGTCAGAGACCGATTTCATTATTTCAAAGAAAAACTCAATCAAAACCTGAATCAACTTGAAAAGCTACTTAATGAAGAAGAACTTTATACACATGATTGCAGAGAAGCTCTTATAGTGATCCAAACTCAATTTCAGAATATCTTTAACCCTTGGATAATGAACCAGTCTGAGTTTATCGATGCATTTTACCAAAAATTTAGGGTAAGCTATTCGACATTCAGATGGTGGGTTTTGTTGTGGTGGGATGACGGGTTCAAAGATGTTACCACCTTCCATGATGTCGGATGGTAAAGATTACGAACAAAGACACGAAGAAATAAGATAGACTAAAGAAAACCTAAAAATAAAAATAAAATCTTACTAGAAAGGAATCTAGCAAGTAGACCTAATAAAAAGAAATCCTAACCTAGACAATAACTATTCCCCGGGCTACGGCGCCAGAAACTTGATGCGTGGGAATCGCAACAGGCTTTACCTCTCGAGGGATCTCGAGAAGCTTACAACCCCCACCAGGCAGTGTACCTGATCGTTGTAGTATAGTATAGTGACAAGTACCGGGGGATTGATCGTTCAGCTTAGGAATAGTGTCGCTAGGATTAGAAAACCTAATTACTAGTTCTAAAGGTGAGGGATAATTATTTTTGTGTTTTTATATTTTTTAGAAAGCAATTAAAATCTCGGGGTTTGCAGGAGTGGGCGGAATTAGTTGCTATTCAACTAACCCAAAACTAAGATGCAATCAAAATAAAATACTAAAAATGTAAATAAGCTAATTATACTAAGGTTGTGAGCAGTAATTGGAGAAAATGTGTTTACTTAGATTTCACTACTCCCTAGATATCTTTTACACGTTAATTACTTGTTATAATTGTATGGATGACGGATCATATTCCTTAATACCATTCATGGGGTGGCATACATAACTCCCCAATTCTATGAGCTCTTATCTCCTCCTACACCATGCCCAGCACAACTATAGGGATTGTAAACAGTGGCTCATGCATTAAATACAACCAATAAAGACCTAGTACGCCTCGGTTCATGTTTCTTAAGACATTCAAGCATGTTACCATTTGGAGATCTGCCAATTTTCTTAAGCCTAACATATAAATCATTCATCCAAAACAATAATAAACAAGTAATCAACACATAATCAATATCTAGGTTTCATTAGATCTAAGCAAACACAAAAGAGATCTAGCCTAGCATGATAGAATTAAGACAAGAACAAGATATAGACAACCAACACATAGACATATTGATTGAATTAGAAGAACACTTATCTTAATTAATCATGCAAGGTATCAAGGGGTTGGAACCCTTGAAAAACCTGTAAAGTTACACCAAAATCGTCTTTAGGGTTTCTCCCAAAACTTCTCTTTTTTTAATGTGAAAAACTAGAAAACTATATATAGGAAAATGGGGATGACGGCGTCAAGAACAAAGGTGTGACGCCGTCATCTCGCCGCCAAATACTTCCTCGGACGGCCTTGATCTACTTCTGACGCCGTCAAGGCCTAGGCCATCACACAAATTACTCTTGACGTCCTGTGTGTGACGCCGTCATCAACTACGGATTTTAATTCTTGAGGTTTGACGCCGTCATAAATTTACTCTTGACGCCTTCATGTACTGTTCCCAGCATGGAAAATTGAGACTTTGCCGTTTTCTTCACTTTTATGCTCCAAAAACGTCCAAAATGGCTTCTTTTCCAGAATTCACTCTCCAAGTACCTAAAATCACAAAAGGAACGATTTAGGGCAATATTTGATCAAATAAATTCGGATTCTGGCTTAAATGACCCCCTAAAAACGGACCATTTTTCGCCTCATCACCAATCCATGCCGATGATAGCGTCAAAACTACCAAGTTGAACCGGCATAAGATCAATGCCAAAAGGTTTTTCGGATAAGGTTAGGGTGCAATCTTTCATGATAGTATTGGTATCTATTAAATTTTTGTCAGCCATTTCGACTTCGTAGGTGGTGTTTAGCTTAGAGGGGGTAACATTAAGTAAAGGGGCAAACGTATCTGATATAAAAATCTTATCGGCGCCCGAATCAAACAATACTCTAGCATTATGATGGTTTAGAAGAAACGTACCGGTGACTACATCGGGTCCGTTTCCATCTCCGAGTAGGTATACCCTAGCTTGAGCGTTGACTGGTTCATTTCCTTTTGGGCAGTTCCTCCGGATGTGTCCTACTTCTCTGCATCCGTAACAAGTGGGTGATATAACCTGTGTGTTGCTTCCTGTAGCCGGAATCCTACAGTTTCTGGTTTGATGACCGATCTTACGACATTTGTCACATCGGACGGTACAATGACCCTCGTGATGAAGTTTGCATCGCTGGCATTGGGGTTTCTGTCCGTTGTACCCTACACCTTTCGTGGCGGTGTAGACTCGGGGTTTTTCTTGTCTTTGATTCTGCTGTTGAGTGCTTCGAGTGTTGTGATATTGTTGGTGGTTCCGATTATTATTGCGGTGGTTGTTGTTGCGGTGATGACTGTTGTAGCTTTGTTGGTTGTTGTTCCATTGCTGCTTCCAAGGTTGGCGGGTTTGCTGAGATGACATTTCCTTCAATACTCCTAGGGAGTCCTTCGACATATTTCTCTAATGTCTTCTCATGATCGGGTACCATGGTAGGGCATAGTATTCTGAGTTCTTGGAATCTCCGGTTGTAACTTCTCAAGTCAACTCCTTTCACTATTAAGGCATGGAACTCATCCTCGAGTTTTCACAGTTCGGAACGGGGACAACACTTCTTTAGTATTTTAGCCTTGAATTCAATCCAAGTAAGCTGATGTGCTGCCTCTGCTCCTAGTGTTTGAACGGTAGAGTTCCACCAGGATAGAGCGTCTTGCATTAGTGTTCCCGTTGCGAAGCTTAGCTTGTTGTTTTTCGAGCATCCACTTCTTTGGAAAACAATTTCACTTCTTTCAAACCATTGAGCTAATTCCGACACTCCTTCAGTTCCTTTGAAATACGTTGGTTGACATGCTATGAAGTCCTTGTAAGTGCAGTAGCGGGGTGCCGGTGCATTTCCATCTCTATTACGGGCTTGTCCAGCTAAAACGGCGTTAACGCCATCAGCGATTGCTTGTTGGATCGCTGCCGGGGTCATAAGTTTGGGGTTTGCTGGTGCGGCGTTTGTGGTTGTTCTCCTAGTTCTAGCCATGTTGCTATAAAAGAAGGTATATTATTAGAACATTTATAATAATCTTATCACGTCGAACATACATATCGAGTAACAAATAGTTAAATATAGGTCGTAGTTACAATGATTCGATCATTGAAAAGGTTTAAATTGTAAATTATCGTATGTTGGAATAACACACATTACGAATAAGCTTGACCTGCATGAACTAATATATTATGATATAATGTATAAAGTTTGCAACGTAAATAAAGATAGAATAAACTTCCAAAAATCAATGTCAAGGTGTTACAACACTTATTGATACTTGTGCAAATGTTTACAAAATACGACAAGATACTCTTATTTGTAGGACATTGATTTTTACTTAACAAGGTGATGGTCTCATGGTTTTCCTATGGCTTTGTCTAGGCGGTTTTGGAGTTCTTGAATGGCAGTGGACATAGTTTCCATGGTTTGATCTCGAGTCCTTTCCCTTTCTCGAGATTCTAGCAGGGCTTGCCTAAGGCGTAGGTTTTCAGTGTTGATTCTCTCAATTTCTCGGTCTAAAGTTCCCAATGTTATTTCTGTTGAAGTGTTAGCCCCACATAGTGCTCCTATGAATTCCATTGATTCCCAAAATAGAGAATCCAACTTTTCAACCTTATCTTCTATTGCAAGATGACCAATTATGAGACTGTTCATATCATCTTCAAAGGTTTCTAGAAGTTCATGTGGAATCTTGTTGAGTATACTAGCAATGGAATCAATTCAATCTTCGTGGCGAACCATTCTTGCAGCTAACAATGGTACGGTAGGATGTATGGGTTCCCCAGTGACTGGCAGAATTCGGGAGGTAGAGTAAGAACTTTCCCCAAGTTCCCTTGTTGTTGGTGTTCCTTCTTGAGATCTCCAATATCGCATAATGGGCAACAAGAATGACCATCTACGGGCATCTACTCGCTTGTGGGTCCTTCGGCGTCTGCGTTGAACACAAGATTCTGAGGTGGTTGGGCGGATTGGGTAAGTCCTTCGGTGAGGTGATATTGGGACACTTCGGTAAGGTGCAGGTGGTGATGCTAGTGGAGGTGATGGTGTTAGTGGCACAGTAGTAGTTTGGCTGTAGACGATAGTTGGTAGTTGTGGTATCACTGGTGGTGCAGGTGGTGATGGCACAACTGATTCAGGTGGTATGACAAGAGCTGGTGCTGGTTCAGCAGTACTTGCTTCATACGGCTGAAGTTGTCTAATTTGCCTAGATCGGCGAATCGGACCAGATGTTGCCAGAGGAGAAGCCTCTATGTCAGATGCTGGTAGAAATTGCTGGCTTTGCATGTATCTGTCGGTAGCAGGAGACATAGGCATAGGTGAGGTAGCATAGGCTGAAGTAACATCTTCAGTTCCTGAGTTTGAGGACAAGCTGATAGGGTGGGTGTTCGAAGACATGACACTGTAATAAATTTCCTGATTAGTAGATGTAAGCATAATTATAATCAATTTAAAATGCTATAAGGTAAATAATACTTTTTACCAATTATTGGAATGCTTAGGCACGAAGGGCGTAGGATGGTATTTTATAAAAATTTTGTCCCGTTTAAAGTGTAGTTATAGTCCAATGTTCCAAAAACACTTGGTTCACTATAACCGTAGCTCTGATGCCAATCTATAACACCCCCAAAATCGATCAATACAGCGGAAGACTGAAAATGTCAGCGGAAGACTTTTGGGGTATTATATCGTGGATCTTTGTCACAACTATAGAAAACGATTCAAGTGATCGTTTTAAGTATTATTTAAAATACCAAATATTCATAATTTCAAGAGAATTCATTATTCAACAACAAGTTTTTTATTCAAAGAGAAATAAACATTTCTTTATTTGCCCACTTCGAGCCTTTGCCATCCATTCTATTTAGTTACCTGAGATAAACATGCTAAAAGTCAACAAAAGTTGGTGAAATTCATAGGTTTATAATTAAGAGTTTGAACACAAGAGATAGGTGCTTATTGTATATAAATACAAATAAACAAGTTAGAAAAATCGCATTCATTATTGACTTAAGCTCATGACACTCAACGATTCAACAGACATCAATATTTTCCGTAATAATGATGTAAAATATATATAGCCCCAAGATAGGTATTTGCCAGTAACCTATGGTATTTAAATAAAGTGCATTTGGTAACTTTCCTCTAGCAACCAAATAGGGATTGTCAATCCCTAATAGATCTATTCACAATTATTTACGTTCACCCTTCAAGTGATTAAGGTTCATGATCGAGGGACTTTTGGCAATAGCTACTTAAGCAATAATAAGATCAGGAAAAGACTTGTGTTTGGTTTTTGAGCATGTATCCCCCCCACAAAAATAAGTTAAATGTGGGCTATTAACTCAACTTAGTAGGATAGTAGAACAAATGTAATCTCAACGATGCAAGGCAACAGCTTCACACACAACCTATAAGATATGGCACGTTTTAGTTCTTAAGTCTCATTTTATTGCGAACGTTTATTATTTATTACAAATAATCCATAAAGTGTATAGGTGATGTGTTACGTCGTATAAAAATAGATAATGGTTACATCTCGTTTTATTCGTCTAAATTTAGTTATCGTTATATAAATTTTATTCGTATTATATATATATATATATATATATATTTAATATATATATTCAATTATATATATATATATATATATATATATATATATATATAAATATAAAAATTATTATTAAAAAAATCAATATTACTATTCAATCCTTTATGTTTCTCAATTTTACACTTTTTACCCTAAACGGATTATATTTTCGTCGTTAGTCCAAATTTATATATTATTATATTTTAGGTCCAAAATATCACATATTTACATTTATTATCCCTAAGTTTCAATATTAACTATTTATACCCTTAGAAAAACAGTTTTAACACTTTTACCCGAATTTTACAAACTTGACACTTTTAGTCCCTATTCCTCGAATACTTGCAAATTTAGTCCAAACATTACCAAATTCAAAACTTATCATTTTTATTATTTCAATAAGCTCAGGAAGTGTAGAAGAGCTTATTTTCACAGCTTATTAGCTTAATTTCCTTCTTTTTCATTAAGTGGGCTTAACGAGTCCAAATTAAGGGCCCGTTAAGGATTTTCGATCCAAAGGGTTTGGGGGGACATTGGGTTTGTCGAAATCCATCTTTTTAAGTTACAATAACATTTCAAAAGAGCTTATACGTTTAGCTTATCGTGATAAGCTAGAATTAGGTTTTTGGGCTTTACGGCCCACATAAGGTTTTTAGTTTTCTGAAATCCTTTGAAATACTCGTTTAGCTTTAGGCTCGATTAGGTGATCAAACTAAGTTGTTAAGTCGTATTATTTATCATTCTCGTTAGTGTTCCAAATAAACAAATAGGTCGTCCAATAATAATGATGGGTCGTGTGTCAAATTTAGAAATGGCGAGGCCAAAGTGTGGCCAAAAACTCAATACGTAAACTTTATAAAACTTGAAAATAAACTAAGTCTTTTTAGTATATGTCGTATAGGTCCAAGTGACTTAGAAACGTGTGATTTTTGTTGTGTGTTCGTTAATATAAGTTCAAAATACTTATAGAGTCTCGTTAATGTCATAACTAAGAAATAGTATTACACATAAAACGTATACGTTGTTTTTAAGATTTACGATTTATAAGCTCCAAGTGAATGTGCACAATATAACCATACGTATATATATAAATAGAAAGAAAAGTTCGTAGTCTCACCTCACCTATAAAAGGTGGAGTAAAACGTCATGTAAGGATCGTGTGAGTGCAAAATGGCTTCGTGGTTCACTTCACGTTCCACCAAGGTTCAAAAGGCTCCCATCCTTGCTTCCTAGGTACACTTCAAGGCGTGGTACGCTTGGTGATTTGTTCATCCCTCTACAGCTCCTTCTCGTTACTAATTTTTGTGTAAGTGGTGCGTTTAAGTGTATGTAGTGATGTAGTTTGCATGTAAAGCTTATATAGGTAGTATTTTGAAGTGTAGAAACAAGATAGGCTCACAAGAGTTTGAGGGTGCATGTGAGGGCGAATAGTAACGCCACAACCATTGCCCAATCGGTTTTGTACAAAGCTAGGATCTTGCGAGATCTTTCCTATTCATTCCTGATATTACTTGGATGCACATTGTTAGTTTAGATGGGATTAGGAAGCAAGGGTGGCAACAAGGAATGTATTGCCACGTTTTTGAGCTTATCCTTGCATATTGAGTTTGGTGGTTTACTTAGGTGTTTTCTAGGGTAGTAAACGAGCAAGGTTTAGTGTAACATATATCGTTTCTGTTTCTTGGGTACTAGGTGAGCCGAGGCAAGCAAAAATATATAAAGGTTGTGTATAAAAATCGTATGAAATAGGGTATGTTTTGGGTGAGGTCGCGGCAGGGAACAAGAAAAGAAAACAAAATAAAAAGTTAAAGGGTGCGTTTTGGGCTTGGCCTGGTGGGCTGCTGGTTGTGTCGGCCCAAAAACAAAAGAAAGAAAATTAGTACTAGTCCATTTGGTTTGTAATTGGATCCGTGGCCCAATGAGTGTTAGGGGCCCACATAATATGTCTCGATTATCGTGTCAAAGTTCAAAAATATTAGTGAGTGTTCTCGGGAAGTTTCGTAGGTTCGGGGAATATAAAATAGTATACGTTATTTAGACGAAACGTATTGTTTTAAATATAAACGTGTTATATATATTTATCGTTCGCAATAATCATAGGTTATCTAGGTCGTGTGTAAGCATCGTTCCTGAGTAAACGGTCAATCACAGTTATCGTAGTGGTTCAACATCAAGCCATATCATAAAAAAAAAATTGTTACCCGTAAAATGGTGTTAATTTATCGTAACATCGTTTTATTTATTCGTATGCATTTACTAATCGTAAGGGAAATTTACGAGAGGTTACAGAACGTTTGCTAACATGACTTCTGAATTATGTCGGCCCGAACGGTAGTAAACGATATATAAACTATACATGTTTCACGAACCATTTCTTTTCATATACTTACACTTTACGAAGTACCACATCATGGACTAAATGCAAGATATATATAGGCACTTCTTCATATTCCTTACTCCAATCCTAAGTCGCAACATTCTATTATAGGTTGCTCGTAGAAACCTTCACGATCCAACCATTACCTTCATTACTTGCTATCTTACTTTAGGTGAGTTCATAGCCCTACTTTACATTACTTCAATGTTTTACAAACCCTTGGGGGGAATACATGCTATTTTAAACCGAACACAATGCTTTGAAAGTGTATGCTGCCTGATTGTTTTATTATTACTAAGTACCTTCCTTGCCTATCCTAGACCCCATATCATGAACCATTTAATCACTAGTATTAGTGAGCGCGAGTATTATGAATAGGCCTATTGGGATTGACGAATCCCATTTGTTTGAGCAGATTAGTTCAAACGAATGCACTATATTTGAAACATTAAGTATGACGGCAAAGTACTTACCGGGGCAACAAAACCGCCGATTGATATTGGTACCCGCTAACGTATTGGTTGCATGAGCTTAGTATATAATAATAACTGTTTTGTTTTCCAACTATAAGTATGAGTCTAATTAACTCATACTACCAACATATTGTGTTCAACCGTTAAACAAACTCTATGAATATCACTCAACCTTTGTGTTGACCTCTTAAGCATGTATTTCAGGTCCATGATAATCAAGAATGGAGCGGAAGGGTACGGACTAAAGGAAGAAGGCTATAAACTACTTTGTCATTCGATAAAACATCAAAAGACTATATATTGATGTATTTTGAAACATGGAACCTTTTTGGGACCTAACTATGTAAACTCTGATATATTTGAATAAATTCGAATGATAACTCTTTTTAAAGCGACTCGGTTAGAGATCGTTTTCTATTATTATGACTGTTGTGTAGTCGAGTAACACCCAAGTTGAATTCCACTGCATCATGAATTGGGGGTGTTACACCTTAATTTATAAGGGCGGCCCCCTTAAAATAAAGGGGACCGGCCTCACTTTAAGGGGGCCGGCTATCTGAGCATAAAATTTTAAGTTTTCTTTCTTCTCAAATCTGAGTCTAGGATTCTATTTTGCACAAAATCAAGAATTGAGATATTTTGTTTTGCATAAATATATTCTCAAATAAAATCTCAATTCATTTTGAAATTATTCTCACGTTTAGAAAAACTCATTGTTGAATAATGATAAAAACGTTTTTCTCAAATCATGCACAATAGTCTCACTCTCGTTGTCTATATATATATAATCCAATATATACATATACATGACACTTAGAAGTGAGCAAAGCTAAATCAAGGAGATCAAGGATCGTTTCTTAGCAAATATTTGCTTAGGAGTCGAAATGATCTTAACTCCGTATTTGTTTCATATAGGCATACACTAGAACAAAATCAAGAATTACACTATCACATTTGTTCCATCACTAGTTTCTCACTAACAAGTTGCCTTACATTAAAATAGGAGTTTTAGGTTGAATGATTTACTAAATTGCTTATTTGTCTTATTGGTTATGCATGCATGCTTAGTTATGACTATTTTATGTGCTTACTTGCTTGCCTATATACTTTTCATGCATATTTCATTAAGATAATACTTGCCTTGTTGCCTAAAGAGTTGGACTTGCCCAAAACCAAACCTCATAACCTTTACACACTCAAACCTCAAAACCTTTACACACTCAAACCTCATAACCTTACACACTCAAACTACCAAAGTGAAATGAAAAACCAAGTCATCCCTTCCATCAACATCGCTCTCACCAATCACAGCACTTGATACTCATTTCCCATCTTCACCAATAACTCCATCTACTCATCCTCACAAAAAGATTCAACCATTCCCTATACTCTACAAAGTGTGTCATTACCAATACAACTTAACCCATGAAAGTCAAACCATACATCATAATAACAAACCATCCATCTCATCACCCAAATACACCTTCACCCTTGCTCCCAAAAATACACCTTCATCTCACTTCACTCAAATACACCTTCACCCTTGCTCCCAAAAATACACCTTCATCTCACTTCACCCAAATACACCTTCAACACACCACACCATAATCTACCTTAGATTCATCAAAAACTTCCATTTCTAAAATATCAAAGAAACAAAAGATCCTCATCATCACTCCTAAATAACTCTTCATTGACTTAACCAATCATGACTTCTCCCAACAAACCAAAGTCAAAACTCCTCATCAATAAATGATGTTGTCTCTAACCAACCAACACCTAAGCCTCCAACTTACCCAAATGAAACCACCCTTCTACATCAACAAGACAACCTGACAATCACTCTTACCAATAAAATCCTACATTCACCTCACTCACTTCTACCAAATGATCCTTTTGAGGAACATGCTCAATTTCAAAACAACAACCATTACCCTCAACAAAACATGAATCACATGCCAAATCATAACTCAACAACACCACCATCACCTTCCTCCGAACAATGAAAGTTCGTTGAAGAGCTCAAAGAAGCTCATGAGCTAAGTACTCTTCTTGTCATGCATCTTGTTCTATGGAACTTGGACCAACCACCTTTATCACCCTACTCAAATTGTCTCCCTCACTCACTCCACTTAAAGCAAGTTGAGCATCATACCCACTATTGTCCTTGTTGCATTTACCTCCAAAAACAAATCATTCTCTTGGAAGAACACCTCACTTGGATTGAATACCTCCTCTCTAGGAAAAACTCAAACCCGTCACTCACTCAAGACACCAACAACTTACCATTGAAAATGCATCCGTAGACATCACCTATAACACCCCGTAAAATCTTCCTACGATTAACACGTTACCATAACATAGATTAACCATTTTTACCCGTAACAATTTTTTTTATATATATACTTTGTCAATTACAACGTTATTCACTCTTACCTTAAAACGACATTTACACCTAAACCTTAATTACCTAGATACCATACATAACCTAAAACATTGATACTTAATAAGTATACGTTTCAATAATTAACAAATACAATTTAAATAAATCCCGATCCTACTAAAATTCCCATATGTACTCGCTAATAATATTTGACCTCTAAGAAACATGAATGACAATTGTTATCAACCTTCAAATATAATTATGATACTAGAATATTGATCAAGTTAAGGCACCTCACACATTTCATCTCAATTTGACACAAATAATAACTTTGTTCCAATGACATTTCGTATAAATTCTAATAAACCACTAACTTTCTGTAACGAATTTAAATCCTAATTTTAAGGCCCTTCTGGTCCGAACCAGGGAAAGTGTAAAACACGAAAGTTGTCCGAAATAATGTTTTAAGTCTAGACACGCGAGATTTTTGAACCAAAAATGTAATTCGTGGCTGCTATCTATGGAATACGACCTGACCCAAGTAAACCTACCCCAAGTGTAACCTAAGTAACCCATGTTACTTCCTTACACACATGAACACTCTTATACTTGTAAATGGCAGCTTCTCATCTTCACCTTCACTCGCTTGATACTACCCTAGGTATAACCTAGAGAACCATGTGAAGCTCTTACACATTTTATGACACACAACATGGACATATTCATACGCAAATCAAATGGCCAGATTTCAAGGAATGGAGGTGTATAAGTTTGTGACCTCCCTCACTTATTTTCTACCTCAAATAAGACCTAAAGTAAACTACATAAGCTGCTACATAACATTCGAAAACAATCAAGATACAATCACACTCCAAATCTTGCAATATTCCTAAACTCTTTCGACACTTGTTCATTTGATGAACCTTCATACGCCACCTCCAACAATCTCCAATCCAAATACATGCAAACATCTTATCCCTACTTCCTTATCACATTCCAACTATGTATATAGAGGCTCATGCTAATCGACTTTCACACTACAACTCACATCACATTTACATACCTGTAGTCTCACAGTTGAATCAAGGTGGAAGAGAAGCAAGGTGGTGGAAACTAAGAACTGATCTTGATTCATTGTGGAACCTTTAAACCGAACCTTACCCCTCACTACCCTTGAACCAAACTTAAACATAACTTGTTACCTCTGTTGTTGTTGTCGAGAAGAAAGAAAGAAGAAGAAGGAACCATGCAACATAATTATTTTCATACGTACCCTCCTTCACATTCATAAAATCTTGGTTCATAAAGTCGTGGTCTCCTGTGGTGTGTACGAGCAGAAACTAGACCCATTTCAAGGAGTATAACTCGACTTGAAAAACAAAAGGGTGCTGGTCTTGGTTCGTTGTTAGAGCCACATGTGAGCCACTTTGTCACCTTTCCTGATCCTTGACCGTATCTAGTGTCCTCCCCACCCATAGGGGTGTTGTAAGTCTCTTCTACTCTCTTCATACATATATAATTACTCTAGCTTGCACCCTTAATTTACGAACTCTCGTAATCATGTTGGGATATAAGTATGGCATCATGTTTTGTGGCGTGGCTTTACATAAAATAGTATAAAAACATGAAACTATTAATCACATATATCACATTCTAAAACTGCATGGAACTCATGATGAAAGCGCATGAATACATGAGAAAACTTAGAAACGTACGACGAAATGAACTAGTAAAAGCTTATACGAATCGGACTAAGAAGTTTTTGCCTTGTTTTTAAATGGGTCGAGTATCATATTTTCTTGAGTTGAGTCGCAAGTAAACACTGAACGAGTTACAACTTAACAAAAACAACTACTTGAACATAGATAATCACAAGCTCGGTTTTGGTTTAAGAAGATGAGACACAAATGATTTTATAAACATATACAAACCTACGACATTATACATGATGAGTAAAAATTACACAAAATAGAACTATTGTAACGAGGTCTTAAAAAGAATCTAATGAAAAGGATAATCAAACACTACACTAGCTCAGTTGGCTATGTCTCTTGGTTTCAAACGAGAGGTCAGGGGTTCGAACCCTGCACCTCACTTTTTATTTTGTATAATTATTTTTGCAACTTTTGCATATTGACAATTTTGGCCCCTCGGCTTTTCACTTCTGATTATTTTCTTAAAAAGGACTTTTATAAAATAACTCATATAAACTTTTACATTTTAAACCTCCAACTTTAACTATATAATATTTTCTTATAAACTTTTATAAGTTTGTAAATATAATTATTCTAAATTGAATATATATAACTCATCTAACTATTGGGGTTAAAGGAGTAACTTTTGTATAACTTAAAGGTTTACACAGAAACTTGAATTCGTTTTGATAAATTAATATTGTACGACTATATCGTAGTAACAAATAACGAAACCTACATTTTTAGACGATAATTACGAATAACTATATATTTATGAATATATATAAGTTATAACGTAAATTATATAACTTGACGTTATAATCAGATAACTTGAGCACACGTTAAGAAATAATTATTCCTACAATAAAACTCATTGGTTCACTTAACCAGGCATAAACTTAAACTTGCAATTACTCTAATTTATCGTTCACCAACTTTCGATACATAACATAAATTCATGTCGAGAAATATAAAATAATAAACAATACTTATGCATAAAGATAAGTTATATGTAACACCCCCAAAATACCGCAGCGGAAGACTGTGTCATAGGGGTGCTACTTCATAATACAAAGAACAAGGTATAGAAAACGAACTCTAAATGAGACGTTTTGAAAAGTGACCATTCGACTAATAAATTCCGAAATACAAACTTGAGTTCCATAATACAATACATAAGAGTTTTAAGACAAATCGAATGGTAAAGATAAAAGCATAAGTCTTCAAAACATGCCAAGCGACTCTATGCTCCATGCAACAGCTATCACCTTATAGACCTGAGATAAACATGCTAAAGTGTCAACACAATGGTTGGTGAGTTCATAGATTTTGTCTTAAAACAGTTGAAAAAGCCTCAAAAGAATGTTCACACAGCAAAGGCATTGAGAATCCACTCAGTTGCAAATTCCGCCATAAGAGACTTGCAACCTGTGTGTTCACAACCCACTGCTAACATATAGTATGAATAATAAAGACATGTATAAGTTCATCAAAACAGTTTAGCAATTAGTCGTGAGTCTACACTTCATCTCCGAAGACCTCACGTTTATGATGTATCCAACATTCGCAAATGTTAGGATGTATCAATAGCCTCAATGGTCATCCAAAACTTAATTTGGAGCCATCGGAAGTCTCAATGGTCATCCAGCAACTTAATCTGGAGCCACTGGAAGTCTCACAATTAAATATAACGCAATCATGTAGATATGAAAATCAAGTATAATGCGATCAAGTATAAGACAATCAAGTGTAACACAATCAAGTATAAACAATCAAGTATAAATGTTTAAGAGTATTTGTACAAGTAAGCAAGTAGTTGAGCATGTATCCCCCCCCAAGAGTTAAAACAAGTATGAAAAGAGTAGGGGCTATGACTCACCTTAAGCTTAAGTGATGTGAAATCAAAAGTGGTAGTCGAATCGTGAAAGTCTCTAAGAGCAGCCTATAATAGAACGTTGCGACTTAGGTTTGAGTAACGTCTAAGAATACGAAGAATTGCCCATATATGTCTTGCATAATGTTCATGATGTAGCATTTAGTATATAGCGTAAGTCTTTGAATATAAATGGTTTATGAAACATGTATAAGTTGTATATCTCTTACTACCGTTCGGGCCGACATAATTCAGAAGTCATGGAGTAAACGTTCGAGGAGCCAGGACACTTTAACTCGTAAATCCACAACTCATCTCGACGGCTTACTTAATAAACTCCTCACATGAGGCTCCCTACTATTGTAGTATTTGATAACAAATGTATAAGTTTTGATCCGAAAAGTTACATGTCCGATATTTGAATAAACTTAGGAAAGTCTATTTGTACATGAAGATTGTTATTAGGGTAAGTTTATTATAACTTGTATCTCATGGTTCTTTAGGTGGAGTAGATCCAAATTGTTTGTTCAAGTTATCGTCAACTCCTTGTTTCATGTTTTCGCCTAAGTATGTTTATATGGTCATTTAGTCATGGCTTCGCCGTGACCTTGGTCATTTTTCCATGGTCTTGAGACTCATCCTTGGCTTTAGCCATGGTTGTGGTCTCGGCTTTAGGTCATTAGACCTCTTGGTCTTGGTAAATCATAACTATATTATAGTGACTTTGGTCTAAAATGGGCTGTTACGATTTTGAAGAAAATTTATCACTCGGAAAGCGTTTTCAGGGCTCGAGCTTCTTTGTTCCTGAACGAAAACGTCGTTCTGGACAACTTTCGTGCTTTAACTTTTTGATGAATCGGAGCAGAAGGGTGACTTTCAAAAGCAAAATTTGATCAGAATGCTATTTAGGCAGTTTTGCCGTTTTGGTTTCGCTAGCTTCAAATGGTCATAACTTTTGACTCGGATACTCGTTTTGGGTGATTCAAATTGCTATGTTTTCCTTGTTAAGTCCTATTTAACAGTAAGTAAGTGTCAAATATCAAAGTTATACTATTTTGGTCGTGGTTCTCCAAATCACTAGTTTGCTTGTTTACTTGTCATAAGTTAACATATGTATACCAATACTTGTTTTATCCATTTTTAAACATCATGAAAACAATAACAAGAACATATATAGCATGAAAGGAACACAAAGAGCATGAAAATGATAATTAAGCAAGAAAGTATGTTAGGGTTTGCTTACAACTTTTGGCCTTAATGAAAAAGGGAAACTAGGACAAGAACTAGGACTTTGATTGAACAAGCTTTCCTCCTTTGCAACCTATGATAAACCGAGGTTATTTGAGGATTATAACGACGCCTTCTTGAAGTCCAAAGCTATTTGAAGATTATAACGACGTCTTTTTGGAGACTTTAAAGTTATAACAACTTTTCTTAGAAAATTTCCAAGATTGAAGATCAAACACTAGTTTTCTTTCAAAAACTAGTTAACTTTCTTACAAAATATAAGAAAAGTGCCTTAGGTTTTAGGACTTGAAGGTTATAAGAAGGTGTGGTGCAAGTTTTATATGTGTTATTAGTTGGCTATTTATAGGATGAGAAAAATAGTTAACTATATATTGGGTTAGAATGTAACCATGGTTAATTTAGACACTTGTAAACATCCTAGAGATCAATGGTCAAGATCAAGCCACAAAATGGTGACTCCCCCCCCCCTAAATGGCGGTTAAGGAGGATAAGATGACTAGATGATGAGTCTTGGTGTTATCTTGCTTAGTTTGTGCATTTTGACTCCGTAAAAAGCTAACCGTAAATGATTAAGCCTCAAAACGTAAAACCGGGTATCGTAAAAATATGAAACTTGAAAGTATTGTTAAACATGTCAATATAGTCCATAATAAAATATAAAATGAGTGGTAGGATCTATCGGGTGCTAAAACCCTGCTAAAAACTGGAAACATGGGTCTAAAACGCGTAATACGTAAAACGTACGAATATTGCGTAAAATTGAGAAAAGTAAAATGTTACTTTTCTAATGTGATAAAAATGATTTAAAATGACTTATAATGTCTAGGCTGGGCTCAGTCTAGTGTCGGTTGGTATTTAATGTCTTTTAGACATCAAACCGTAAGCCTAAAAATCACGAAATGACTTATAACATCAAGGGATGATTTTTGGTCAATGGAGGAGGGAAAAAATATGATGACTTTTTCTAATAAGTTGAAAACTCAAATAGTCTTAGAAACGCGTTTTGTGGTCTAACGGTTAATCGCCCATACGGTTAAGCGTGCTCATGTGAGAGTAGTACAGGCTTGGGTGACCTGCTGGGAAAAGTAATTAACTTGAAAATGCGAATTGTTACAGTCTCTACCCCTTACAGGGAACTTCGTCCCGAAGTTCTATGTGTGTCAAGGTCTCTTATCTTAATAACGGCATAATAAAGCTTGATTTTGAACTAGAATAGAATAATATGGTAGGATAAGGTACGTACCCGTTACGCATTGCGGGCTTCCTTAGCACCCAAATAGTATGCTCGACCCCGAGGTGGACTAACATTGTATCCACGGTTTGGGTTATTTTCTTCAAGCATAACGGCTAAAGTTGGGTTGTCCAGCACTTGTCCCTGTGCCCTATTTAACTTAGGACAAGTATCTCGGAAGTGGTTTGGGCTGTTGCACTCAAAGCATGTCTTTTGGTTGTTTCTTATATTGCCCTCATTCACCGGTGTTACTTGCCTTGCCGTTGCTTTACACTGATTTGTAAAATGGCTCTTTTGATTGCAATTAGTACACATTCGACAGGGCTCAGACCTTTGATGATGATAAGCACATTTATTACACTTAGGATGTGGACCATCATACTTTCCCTGATCATAAACTGTTGCCGCAAATCCTCTTGCTCTCTTATTATCAACCATTGTACCCTTTTGCTCGCTTGATTCACCTGCTCCCTTCCTTTTATCACTAATCTTCAAAGTTCCATTCCTAACCATCTCATCTGTTAGGGTCCCTGCTCTTAATATTGCACTCTGAATTGTGGGAGGTTCGGTTGTTTTCACCATCCCACGAATCTCGGGAACAAGGCCATAGATATACCTCTCAATCCTCTTGGATTCAGGGGTAACCAGATGAGGAACTAGTTTAGCTAGTTCATGAAACCGATCTGTGTAGGTTGCATGACCAACCCCTACCATAGAGTGATGCCAAAACTCGTCTTCTAGTTTTTGCATTTCATTAACTGGGCAGTATTCTTCCTTCAGTAGTCCTTTAAAGTCGTCCCATGTCATGCCTACAACTGCTTCTCTAGTCCTTGCTTGAATCTGCATGTTCCACCATATCAATGCCTTTTCTGATAGCAAGCATGCAGAATATTTCACTCTCTGGTGGATTGCACAGTTACTGATGTCAATCACTGACTCCATCTTTTCGACCCATCGTGTATATGCCAATGCACCTCCTTTACCATTAAACTCAATTGGTTTGCATGACGTAAATTCCTTATACGTACATCCAGCCCTATGGTTGTTATTGTTGTTGTTGTTGTGGTTGTTGTTGTTATTCCTTCCTCCATCATTTGTAGCGTCATTTATGCTTCCGTGGTTTCCCGAATTGTTCATGTGATTGCCAACTTGTGTGACTATAGTGGGAAGTAGGTTTTGTAGTTGTTGGGCAATAATGGTGGAGACATCTGGATTTCCACCAGCGTTACTAGGGTTACTAGTGTCGTGAGCATCTCCTCTACCTCCACGTTCACCAGTTCTTCCACTATCATTACTAGGATTACTAGTGTCGTGAGCAGCTCCTCTACCTCCACGACCACCAGTTCTTCCACCTCTTGGTGTTGCACCACCTCGGCTAGTGCTACGAGTTACTCTCTTTGGTGCCATGATATCTACAAGGAGGGACATTTTGTCGACGTCAGATATGAGGTGATATTCCTAGACTACTTAGTCTTAAATCTTGTTAATTTGAGTCAGTCGTTGATTAATGTAAGCATGGTCACATATGTCTACGTGAGTCGTGACGCATTTATAATTATGTTGGCCACCATAATTATAATTGCTTCCTTTCGCACGTATACATATTTACCAGGCACACATAACTCAACAATTGGTACTACATAATTGGGTAGACTTTCTGCTCTTAAGTTGTGAATGGGTAACGTAGTCTGGGTATCTAGAGAAGGTGATATGACGAAATGGACTAGTCACGCTTGTAGAAAGGTTTGAGTGTCGTACTAGGACATATGAACCACTTCTAGGTATTAGAATCATATAAAGTAAGTATAAGGCAAATCATCAAATCTCTACAGGAAACTAATAATCTTTATTTAACTTAATCTTATGTCTTATCAAACAAGAACTGTCACAAGATTAAGTTAATTAAACAATTATTACTTAGCTCTAAATTTTTGATGACTTGACTATTGTCTGGGGTTTCTTCTAAACAAACAATTAGCAATAAGCATATGCGCATGAAGTGTGTGTAAGGCAAAATAAAGAGAAGAGTCTTAATGTTTATAGCAGTTATAGTCTAGGCACTAAATGCAACCTAGTTCTCTATAACCAAGGCTCTGATACCAATCTGTAACACCCCCAAAATACCGCAGCGGAAGACTGTGTCATAGGGGTGCTACTTCATAATACAAAGAACAAGGTATAGAAAACGAACTCTAAATGAGACGTTTTGAAAAGTGACAATTCGATTAATAAATTCTGAAATACAAACTTGAGTTCCATAATACAATACATAAGAGTTTTAAGACAAATCGAATGGTAAAGATAAAAGCATAAGTCTTCAAAACATGCCAAGCGACTCTATGCTCCATGCAACAGCTATAACCTTATAGACCTGAGATAAACATGCTAAAGTGTCAACACAATGGTTGGTGAGTTCATAGATTTTGTCTTAAAACAGTTGAAAAAGCCTCAAAAGAATGTTCACACAGCAAAGGCATTGAGAATCCACTCAGTTGCAAATCCCGCCATAAGAGACTTGCAACCTGTGTGTTCACAACCCACTGCTAACATATAGTATGAATAATAAAGACATGTATAAGTTCATCAAAACAGTTTAGCAATTAGTCGTGAGTCTACACTTCATCTCCGAAGACCTCACGTTTATGATGTATCCAACATTCGCAAATGTTAGGATGTATCAATAGCCTCAATGGTCATCCAAAACATAATTTGGAGCCATCGGAAGTCTCAATGGTCATCCAGCAACTTAATCTGGAGCCACTGGAAGTCTCACAATTAAATATAACGCAATCATGTAGATATGAAAATCAAGTATAATGCGATCAAGTATAAGACAATCACGTGTAACACAATCAAGTATAAACAATCAAGTATAAATGTTTAAGAGTATTTGTACAAGTAAGCAAGTAGTTGAGCATGTATCCCCCCCCAAGAGTTAAAACAAGTATGAAAAGAGTAGGGGCTATGACTCACTTTAAGCTTAAGTGATGTGAAATCAAAAGTGGTAGTCGAATCGTGAAAGTCTCTAGGAGCAGCCTATAATAGAACGTTGCGACTTAGGTTTTGAGTAACGTCTAAGAATACGAAGAATTGCCCATATATGTCTTGCATAATGTTCATGATGTAGCATTTAGTATATAGCGTAAGTCTTTGAATATAAATGGTTTATGAAACATGTATAAGTTGTATATCTCTTACTACCGTTCGAGCCGACATAATTCAGAAGTCATGGAGTAAACGTTCGAGGAGCCAGGACACTTTAACTCGTAAATCCACAACTCATCTCGACGGCTTACTTAATGAACTCCTCACATGAGGCTCCCTACTATTGTAGTATTTGATAACAAATGTATAAGTTTTGATCCGAAAAGTTACATGTCCGATATTTGAATAAACTTAGGAAAGTCTATTTGTACATGAAGATTGTTATTAGGGTAAGTTTATTATAACTTGTATCTCATGGTTCTTTAGGTGGAGTAGATCCAAATTGTTTGTTCAAGTTATCGTCAACTCCTTGTTTCATGTTTTCGCCTAAGTATGTTTATATGGTCATTTAGTCATGGCTTCGCCGTGACCTTGGTCATTTTTCCATGGTCTTGAGACTCATCCTTGGCTTTAGCCATGGTTGTGGTCTCGGCTTTAGGTCATTAGACCTCTTGGTCTTGGTAAATCATAACTATATTATAGTGACTTTGGTCTAAAATGGGCTGTTACGATTTTGAAGAAAATTTATCACTCGGAAAGCGTTTTCAGGGCTCGAGCTTCTTTGTTCCTGAACGAAAACGTCGTTCCGGACAACTTTCGTGTTTTAACTTTTTGATGAATCGGAGCAGAAGGGTGACTTTCAAAAGCAAAATTTGATCAGAATGCTATTTAGGCAGTTTTGCCGTTTTGGTTTCGCTAGCTTCAAATGGTCATAACTTTTGACTCGGGTACTCGTTTTGGGTGATTCAAATTGCTATGTTTTCCTTGTTAAGTCCTATTTAACAGTAAGTAAGTGTCAAATATCAAAGTTATACTATTTTGCTAGTTTGCTTGTTTACTTGTCATAAGTTAACATATGTATACCAATACTTGTTTTATCAATTTTTAAACATCATGAACACAATAACAAGAACATATATAGCATGAAAGGAACACAAAGAGCATGAAAATGATAATTAAGCAAGAAAGTATGTTAGGGTTCGCTTACAACTTTTGGCCTTAATGAAAAAGGGAAACTAGGACAAGAACTAGGACTTTGATTGAACAAGCTTTCCTCCTTTGCAACCTATGATAAACCGAGGTTATTTGAAGATTATAACGACGCCTTCTTGAAGTCCAAAGCTATTTGAAGATTATAACGACGTCTTTTTGGAGACTTTAAAGTTATAACAACTTTTCTTAGAAAATTTCCAAGATTGAAGGTCAAACACTAGTTTTCTTTCAAAAACTAGTTAACTTTCTTACAAAATATAAGAAAAGTGCCTTAGGTTTTAGGACTTGAAGGTTATAAGAAGGTGTGGTGCAAGTTTTATATGTGTTATTAGTTGGCTATTTATAGGATGAGAAAAATAGTTAACTATATATTGGGTTAGAATGTAACCATGGTTAATTTAGACACTTGTAAACATCCTAGAGATCAATGGTCAAGATCAAGCCACAAAATGGTGACTCCCCCCCCTAAATGGCGGTTCGAGGAGGATAAGATGACTAGATGATGAGTCTTGGTGTTATCTTGCTTAGTTTGTGCATTTTGACTCCGTAAAAAGCTAACCGTAAATGATTAAGCCTCAAAACGTAAAACCGGGTATCGTAAAAATATGAAACTTGAAAGTATTGTTAAACATGTCAATATAGTCCATAATAAAATATAAAATGAGTGGTAGGATCTATCGGGTGCTAAAACCCTGCTAAAAACTGGAAACACGGGTCTAAAACGCGTAATACGTAAAACGTACGAATATTGCGTAAAATTGAGAAAAGTAAAATGTTACTTTTCTAATGTGATAAAAATGATTTAAAATGACTTATAATGTCTAGGCTGGGCTCAGTCTAGTGTCGGTTGGTATTAAATGTCTTTTAGACATCAAACCGTAAGCCTAAAAATCACGAAATGACTTATAACATCAAGGGATGATTTTTGGTCAATGGAGGAGGGAAAAAATATGATGACTTTTTCTAATAAGTTGAAAACTCAAATAGTCTTAGAAACGCGTTTTGTGGTCTAACGGTTAATCGCCCATACGGTTAAGCGTGCTCATGTGAGAGTAGTACAGGCTTGGGTGACCTGCTGGGAAAAGTAATTAACTTGAAAATGCGAATTGTTACATTATATTGTATATAACTTGCTCTTGAACTATTAAGCGTTTTGCCACGCAAGCCACCTATGCCACAAATCATTCTGTCATCGAACACTATTCAAATCACGATTCTCGATAAGTCGAACTTATCTCGAACTTCCATATCATTCAGGTTATCTCTTGAAGTCATTTCCATCTTCACTTCTGACATTACTTATACTCTGTCTACCGTACTACTAAAGTGAGTCATAGCCCCTACTCTTACTTGTTTTACAATGATTTATACCCGTTTTTGGGGGAGATACATGCTTAACTACTGTTTTATACTTTTACAAGTACTCGTTAACTATCTACATGTTACTATAAGTTCATAGCTACACTTTCTATCGTTTAACTGTTTTATAAACTCTTTGGAAGAGATGCATGTGTAACAACTTTTCTAACTATTTTACTATCGATATTTGGAATTATGGAACAAACTGTTTAAATACGGTTTCAACTGTTTAAATACGGTTCTCCACACACTGTTTGGATACAGTTTCAACTGTTTAAATACGGTTCCCCACAAACTGTTTGGATACGGTTTCAACTGTTTAAATACGGTTCCCCGCAAACTGTTTGGATACAGTTTCAACTGTTTAAATACGGTTCTCCACACACCGTTTGGATACAGTTTCAACTGTTTAAATACGGTTCCCCACAAACTGTTTGGATACGGTTTCAACTGTTTAAATACGGTTCCCCACAAACTGTTTGGATACAGTTTCAACTGTTTAAATACGGTTCTCTACAAACTGTTCGGATACAGTTTCAACTGTTTAAATACGGTTCCCCGTAAACTATTTATGTTATGGATGGAATAACGTGGCCCAAATATCGAATCTCGTGTTAAATGAATTTATAAACCAATTACTATTTTTGATGTTGACCCGGTGAAGGGCAAACCAACGAACTATTTTTGAATTGATAAGGAAATCACTCATTTTCTAATTAACGATTTAAACTATATACTCTATGAACTCACCAACCTTTGTGTTGACACTTTTAGCATCTGTTTATCTCAGGTAACTAAACAAGAAGGAACTTGAAGGCACGGTGTGGGCTTGTAACCTGGCATGGGCTTAAATAAACGTTTTGACACATTTCAAATAAACTTGTTGTTTAAATTATGAAACATCTTGATGTCTCGAATATTTGGTATTTTGAATGAATTAAACTTTAAAGCGTCACTTTTGTGTCGTTTTCTATGATTGTGATAAAGATCCTCGAAGTAACACCCAAAAAGTCTTCCGCTGACATTTTAAGTCTTCCGCTGACATCTTAAGTCTTCCGCTGACGTGACGATTTTGGGGGTGTTACAGATTGGCATCAGAGCTACAGTTATAGAGAACCAAGTGTTTTGAACATTGGACTATAACTACACTTTTAAAACGGACCACTTTTACAATATACCACCTTATGCCCTCCGTGCCTACGCGTTTCCAACATCTGGTAGAGACATTACTTTTACATGATTTCTTATATACGATTACATGTTATAATTATGCTAATGACTTATATTTACTAATCGGGATTATTACAAATACCGTGTCTTCATACTTCCGTCCGCCAGACGATTATATGACTTTTAGATAGTTTATGCTACAACTACACTCTAGTATACATATATATATAAATATATGCTCCCCCAACTATTTTGAGTACTATACCAATCCTCCTTAATTATCTTGCTCTCATCTTTATAGATGCGTATGTCATACTCTTTTCGTACTCTCGGAAAAATCTGCGCACTACCTCGTCGATCAGTATGGATGTTAAGTCAGAAATTCTTAAGTAGGATGATTTACAATGTCTTTATTTGAATGGATTGGGACGCCTTTTTATTGAAATAAAGAAATTGTAAACCACCGAACCATAAGTTTATACTTCGTTATTTACATCGTTTGGGACGCTTCTCTATGTAAATAACGAATTATAAATAAGTGGGCTTAATTTTGTCTGAAATGGCATGCGTATGAAATCAAGGATCACTAAAGTTCATAAAACACTAAAACTTCAGCCAAAGACTCACAATTTTCCTCTGCGTATGTCTAATTCTAAGGCATTACGGCACCACCACATTTCTTCAATCATGTGCTTACTTTACATTCTGGCGATTTATGAAACCTTTTCACGGCATTGTATGTGATTACAATGGTCTCTCTTACTTCTCCGGCACTATGAGTGATATAGTAATCTCCGAACCTTTCACAACTTTACCTAAAATCCATCAAAATCTATAAATTCCTCTAATAAGAAATACAAGATATGGAATTGCTAAGAAACAAACAGATTCATCATCTACAAAAGCTTAGAACCAAATACCGTGTCGTCACTTAAAACTATATTTAACAAGTTTTCTCTTTACAAAAGCTGAAGTTCAGCAACTTTCTCTTCTTTCAACAAGTTTCCACTTGAAAACTCTTATTATTAAAAATCTGTTAACAAGCATCTAGTTTAACGGGTAGGTTACCCTACAGATTTTAACTTTCATGAAACAAGATAGTGTGAACCATGTTTATCTTTAAAACATGTTAAAATAAAAATCTTCATTCAAAATGGAATTGTTTCTTAAGTCAAGTTAATAAAAAGGAATTGAACATAAGACAACGTAAGTAGTTAGAACTACTCAACAATTATGACTATGAGAACTGCTATCATTAAAGAAAAAGCTAATGTAGTAGTAGATACGTTAAGCTAGAAATTAAAAAGAAGAAGCTAATGTAGTAGCAGATACGTTAAGCTCGAAAGAACAACTAAAACCGCTCAGGGATTAAATCGTTAGAAATAACTATTTGTTCACCCTTTCCACTCACCTTTACAGCTACCTTATCTTAGAATCTCAGGACGGGATTCCGTTTAACGGGTAGGTAATATAACAACCCGTAAAATCTTCCTACGATTAACACGTTACCATAACATAGATTAACCATTTTTACCCGTAACAATTTTTTTTATATATATACTATGTCAATTACAACGTTATTCACTCTTACCTTAAAACGACATTTACACCTAAACCTTAATAACCTAGATACCATACATAACCTAAAACATTGATACTTAATAAGTATACGTTTCAATAATTAACAAATACAATTTAAATAAATCCCGAGCCTACTAAAATTCCCATATGTACTCGCTAATAATATTTGACCTCTAAGAAACATGAATGACAATTGTTATCAACCTTCAAATATAATTATGATACTAGAATATTGATCAAGTTAAGGCACCTCACACATTTCATCTCAATTTGACACAAATAATAACTTTGTTCCAATGACATTTCGTATAAATTCTAATAAACCACTAACTTTCTGTAACGAATTTAAATCCTAATTTTAAGGCCCTTCTGGTCCGAACCAGGGAAAGTGTAAAACACGAAAGTTGTCCGAAATAATGTTTTAAGTCTAGACACGCGAGATTTTTGAACCAAAAATGTAATTCGTGGCTGCTATCTATGGAATACGACCTGACCCAAGTAAACCTACCCCAAGTGTAACCTAAGTAACCCATGTTACTTCCTTACACACATGAACACTCTTATACTTGTAAATGGCAGCTTCTCATCTTCACCTTCACTCGCTTGATACTACCCTAGGTATAACCTAGAGAACCATGTGAAGCTCTTACACATTTTATGACACACAACATGGACATATTCATACGCAAATCAAATGGCCAGATTTCAAGGAATGGAGGTGTATAAGTTTGTGACCTCCCTCACTTATTTTCTACCTCAAATAAGACCTAAAGTAAACTACATAAGCTGCTACATAACATTCGAAAACAATCAAGATACAATCACACTCCAAATCTTGCAATATTCCTAAACTCTTTCGACACTTGTTCATTTGTTGAACCTTCATACGCCACCTCCAACAATCTCCAATCCAAATACATGCAAACATCTTATCCCTACTTCCTTATCACATTCCAACTATGTATATAGAGGCTCATGCTAATCGACTTTGACACTACAACTCACATCACATTTACATACCTGTAGTCTCACAGTTGAATCAAGGTGGAAGAGAAGCAAGGTGGTGGAAACTAAGAACTGATCTTGATTCATTGTGGAACCTTTAAACCGAACCTTACCCCTCACTACCCTTGAACCAAACTTAAACATAACTTGTTACCTCTGTTGTTGTTGTCGAGAAGAAAGAAAGAAGAAGAAGGAACCATGCAACATAATTATTTTCATACGTACCCTCCTTCACATTCATAAAATCTTGGTTCATAAAGTCGTGGTCTCCTGTGGTGTGTACGAGCAGAAACTAGACCCATTTCAAGGAGTATAACTCGACTTGAAAAACAAAAGGGTGCTGGTCTTGGTTCGTTGTTAGAGCCACATGTGAGCCACTTTGTCACCTTTCCTGATCCTTGACCGTATCTAGTGTCCTCCCCACCCATAGGGGTGTTGTAAGTCTCTTCTACTCTCTTCATACATATATAATTACTCTAGCTTGCACCCTTAATTTACGAACTCTCGTAATCATGTTGGGATATAAGTATGGCATCATGTTTTGTGGCTTGGCTTTACATAAAATAGTATAAAAACATGAAACTATTAATCACATATATCACGTTCTAAAACTGCATGGAACTCATGATGAAAGCGCATGAATACATGAGAAAACTTAGAAACGTAAGACGAAATGAACTAGTAAAAGCTTATACGAATCGGACTAAGAAGTTTTTGCCTTGTTTTTAAATGGGTCGAGTATCATATTTTCTTGAGTTGAGTCGCAAGTAAACACTGAACGAGTTACAACTTAACAAAAGACAACTACTTGAACACAGATAATCACAAGCTCGGTTTTGGTTTAAGAGGATGAGACACAAATGATTTTATAAACATATACAAACCTACGACATTATACATGATGAGTAAAAATTACACAAAATAGAACTATTGTAACGAGGTCTTAAAAAGAATCTAATGAAAAGGATAATCAAACACTACACTAGCTCAGTTGGCTATGTCTCTTGGTTTCAAACGAGAGGTCAGGGGTTCGAACCCTGCACCTCACTTTTTATTTTGTATAATTATTTTTGCAACTTTTGCATATTGACAATTTTGGCCCCTCGGCTTTTCACTTCTGATTATTTTCTTAAAAAGGACTTTTATAAAATAACTCATATAAACTTTTACATTTTAAACCTCCAACTTTAACTATATAATATTTTCTTATAAACTTTTATAAGTTTGTAAATATAATTATTCTAAATTGAATATATATAACTCATCTAACTATTGGGGTTAAAGGAGTAACTTTTGTATAACTTAAAGGTTTACACAGAAACTTGAATTCGTTTTGATAAATTAATATTGTACGACTATATCGTAGTAACATATAACGAAACCTACATTTTTAGACGATAATTACGAATAACTATATATTTATGAATATATATAATTTATAACGTAAATTATATAACTTGACGTTATAATCAGATAACTTGAGCACACGTTAAGAAATAATTATTCGTACAATAAAACTCATTGGTTCACTTAACCAGGCATAAACTTAAACTTGCAATTACTCTAATTTATCGTTCACCAACTTTCGATACATAACATAAATTCATGTCGAGAAATATAAAATAATAATCAATACTTATGCATAAAGATAAGTTATATTGTATATAACTTGCTCTTGAACTATTAAGCGTTTTGCCACGCAAGCCACCTATGCCACAAATCATTCTGTCATCGAACACTATTCAAATCATGATTCTCGATAAGTCGAACTTATCTCGAACTTCCATATCATTCAGGTTATCTCTTGAAGTCATTTCCATCTTCACTTCTGACATTACTTTTACTCTGTCTACCGTACTACTAAGGTGAGTCGTAGCCCCTACTCTTACTTGTTTTACAATGATTTATACCCATTTTTTGGGGAGATACATGTTTAACTACTGTTTTATACTTTTACAAGTACTTGTTAACTATCTACATGTTACTATAAGTTCATAGCTACACTTTCTATCGTTTAACTGTTTTATAAACTCTTTGGAAGAGATGCATGTGTAACAACTTTTCTAACTATTTTACTATCGATATTTGGAATTATGGAACAAACTGTTTAAATACGGTTTCAACTGTTTAAATACGGTTCTCCACACACTGTTTGGAGACAGTTTCAACTGTTTAAATACGGTTCCCCACAAACTGTTTGGATACGGTTTCAACTGTTTAAATACGGTTCCCCGCAAACTGTTTGGATACAGTTTCAACTGTTTAAATACGGTTCTCCACACACTGTTTGGATACAGTTTCAACTGTTTAAATACGGTTCCCCACAAACTGTTTGGATACGGTTTCAACTGTTTAAATACGGTTCCCCGCAAACTGTTTGGATACAGTTTCAACTGTTTAAATACGGTTCTCTACAAACTGTTCGGATACAGTTTCAACTGTTTAAATACGGTTCCCCGTAAACTATTTATGTTATGGATGGAATAACGTGGCCCAAATATCGAATCTCGTGTTAAATGAATTTATAAACCAATTACTATTTTTGATGTTGACCCGGTGAAGGGCAAACCAACGAACTATTTTTGAATTGATAAGGAAATCACTCATTTTCTAATTAACGATTTAAACTATAAACTCTATGAACTCACCAACCTTTGTGTTGACACGTTTAGCATGTGTTTATCTCAGGTAACTAAACAAGAAGGAACTTGAAGGCACGGTGTGGGCTTGTAACCTGGCATGGGCTTAAATAAACGTTTTGACACATTTCAAATAAACTTGTTGTTTAAATTATGAAACATCTTGATGTCTCGAATATTTGGTATTTTGAATGAATTTAACTTTAAAGCGTCACTTTTGTGTCGTTTTCTATGATTGTGATAAAGATCCTCGAAGTAACACCCAAAAAGTCTTCCGCTGACATTTTAAGTCTTCCGCTGACATCTTAAGTCTTCCGCTGACGTGATGATTTTGGGGGTGTTACATCACCCTTTCATTATCACCCATAACATCCCTTAGTGCACACTTCTCCTCATCCCCAATCAACCTACCAAACTTCAATCCTATCCCATGAAGCTTACTTGAAGCCAACTACCATGCTTCCCATCAACAACCACCAAACTCTCCAAACACCATTCCAACAAAAATCTATCTCCACTAAATCCAACTACCATGATTCCCATCTACAAATTAATTCTCCACAAACCTTTTGTGTTCCAAGCAAGTCCAAGAGACCTCAAGTTGGCAACTTAGTATTAGCTAGTGTAATTTGCTAGAAAACATATATATATATATATATATATATATATATATATATATATATATATATATATATATATATGTATATATATATATATATATATATATTAATGATTATGTTTTCAACATAATCTATTTAAATTATTCTTGTTAGTTATCTTATATTTGTTCCATGCATATATATATATATATATATATATATATATATATATATATATATATATATATATATATATATATATATATATATATATATATATATATATTGCTTGTGCTCTAAATATTTTTGCAAGCATTCCATATCTCTATTTCTTATGACCTCAAAATGAGGGGGAGTAAACTTCAAGGGGGAGGTATACATTCGTCGAGATAACCTTTTAGATGATAACAAAAAGGGAGAGAAGTAATATAAACTCACACTAAAAACTTGCATATATATTAATTTTTAGTTTAATGAGTTTAGATTTTGTAATCATCAAAAAGGGGGAGATTGTTGATATAAATAATGTATAAAAACGTTATTAGTATCTTTCGATAACCTTAAGTTTTGACGATCACAGAATATAAGAGCATTAAACGCAAAGTTAGTACGTAAACAAGTTTTAAGCAAGTTTATATCATCTCATCCAATATACTCACTTAAGGTATGAATAAACAAGTAACTAATAATTTTATGATCAAATTGATGTTTATTTAAATAATAGAAAGTTTATAAAATTAAATAAACTTATTATATATTTTTGAAAAACACTTTTGGTAATAAAGGAAAATGTTTTATTCATAATAAATATATGAATTCAAAATTTTAACCAAAATCAGTTAGTTTTTCACCAAATAAACTTTCCCTAGAAAAAGACAAGAAAACTGCAGTTTTCGTCTGGGCGGCCCCCTTAATTTTAAGGGGGCCGGCACACAATTAAGGGGACCGGCCACGCTCCCCTGTCAGATTCTATCAGAAATTTTTCCTTATAAATACTACCTCAAACCTGGTATTTTTACCACCTCTTGCACGAAAATTTTCAGATCCAAATCTCTCTAAACATCCTCCTAAAAACCCTTTGATCAAATAATTGTTAATCCTTGTTTCAAGTGATTCATTCCCTCACCTCTCATCTCTCAAAGTGCAAGAGAAGAATACTCCTTCAACATCAAGTTGTGAAGTATTATAGATTTGTGTATATAGTCTAGTTGTTGTGTACATTCATTGTAAAAGTGGAGTAGTGTGAAGTTGTGAAGTA
Organism: Artemisia argyi; assembly: GCA_030686995.1. Lineage (NCBI taxonomy): Eukaryota > Viridiplantae > Streptophyta > Magnoliopsida > Asterales > Asteraceae > Artemisia > Artemisia argyi. The sequence continues at coordinate 104,939,126 of CM060679.1, forward strand.
GTAGTGGTGTGTACAAGTTGTGAAGAAGGTGTCCCAAGTCATGACGAAGTTGTGTAGAAGGTGTGAATAAGTTGTGACGAAGTTGTGGTGTGTATATTGGTGTGTAAGGTTTTCTCCGCCATAAGGGAGCTTGTTGACATAGTGAAGAAAACTCTCGAGTAGGTGACTCGAGAAGTGGAGTAGGGCAAGGAAGGTGTCCTTGTAGCCGAACCACTATAAATCCTTTGACTCGCGATTAGATCTTTCCATATCTTACTTATTATCTTGCTTATATCGTTATTACTTTTGTAGACGTAGACGTATATGTATAGTTGCTCATATAGTGCTAGTATTGATTTTACTTAAAGATCAAACAAAAGTTTCATTCACAAAACAAAGTTTTTACAATCAAACAAAAAAGGTAACATACATTTGATTGATCATTTCGATCAAGTATAGTTTTCTTACAAAATATAACTAAGGATTATAAAACAAACGTTTACTTACTTATCTCTCGTATATAGTTATAATTGTTTATATTATGCGTGTGTTGATTTCACATACTTAGTTTGCATTATTATTATTATTGCTCATACATAGATATAGTTGTTCATATTGTTCAAGACTTGAATTCACATAAGATCGAATCAAAGTTTTAAGAGTAAACAAAACTTTTAAACAACTAAGTTTTCATAAAACTAAAAAGACGTAAAACTATTCAACCTCCCCTTCTAGTTTTCCACAAAAGTCAGTTGTTTTCAGTATTTAGATAGTTTTGTAAAAGAAAAATCCAGAAAATCCAATTCAATTATAAGTGATAGTTTCAATTTAATGTAATTTAACTTTTTAATTTTCCTTTTTAGATTTTTATTAAGTAACTTGTCGTTTTATATTTTTCTTAAATTACTTGTACCTTAAAGTATTTTCAGTAATTTTTACAAATTTTTATATTGTGATTTAGTATTAATTAGATTTAATATTAGTTTTATTAATAATTAATTAATAATTAAGGATTAAATAGCATAATTAGTTTTTATATAGTAACTCCTAGTTTTTATGTTTTTCCTAGCTTTTAGATGTTATAAAAGAATTTTAGGAATTTTCTTATAATTGTTTGTGTTCATCCTCTAGTTTTTATAATTTAATTAGTTTAATTAGTAATTAATTAATATTTAATATAATAATTAATAAAATAGTGTAAAAGTATATAAAATTAACTTTTTATAATTTTTTAGGATTCCTGTGATGGTTAATTAGATTTATAAATTTTTTTATAATTCTCTAGTCACTTTTAGTATTATTAGTAATTTAAAAATAGTTTAAATAGTTTAATTAATTTAATTAGTAATTAATTATTATAAAATCCACAAAAAGACAAAAAGATATATTTTTAATTTTAAAATTTGTTTTTAGTTATTTTATAATTTTAGAAATTTAATTTTCATTTTTTTAGTATTAAAATAATATTATATTGTATTTAAGTTATTTAAATATTAATAATTAGTATTAAATAGTATTTAATTAATATTAAATAATTAATTTGTGTAAAAATTTATTTTCTTTTTCCAAAAATTTTCTTTTATCCTTATATTTGTAAGAAAGTCATTTTCACCCCCTGTGGGTTTTCAGATTTCAGTTTTCACTTTTTATTTTGTACGTTCGCATAAATTTAAACTAAACGTACACGTTTTTAGGTTTAAAACGTTTCTGGTTTTTCCAACTTTCCAGTCTTGTTCATATAGCTTATTTAAGCTATTTCCTTGTAGATTCCTTAGTTTAATCAATCACAAACCCCTTTCCTGTCCAAATTCACCCGATCACAAACCCGTTTGAATACAATCCGTACCTCGTCGGGACATAATGACCCGGGGAAACACTATATTCCACGGAGAATTGAGCCTAAGGAGTTTGACTATATTGACCACATCCGTGGTTGACTTTAGTTGACTGCTTTTGCCTCAATCACTTGTTTGATGTTCTTAGGTTCATCTTGACAAACTGTGAGTGCATAGATGCAAGTTTCACCATCTGTGTGAAGTCGTTGTCTTGTCATGATTGGTGCATCTGGATGGCCAATAATTTGAACTAAGGGATGATCTCTAGTCCATTTGTGTGTCGAAGGGTGAAGTTGATTGGTATCTCGCATGTTAGCATAATCCAAATTGCGTGTGGATGACTCAGCAATTTCAGGACAGATGAAGCTGGTACAAATTTGTTAAATAACGCATTTGGATCATACTCTGCGGATTGTGGAACTGATTGTGGTGTAGGTTCTTCAGCCGAATGTTGTGAGTTGGATGCGGTTTGTTCTGCTTGTAACAACCCGTAATTTTTCGCGTCTTTAGTTATTTCCAAACTTCGACAATTTACTATTCATTTCCGAAAATTTTTATTTCATATTCTCATAAGTTAAACTATTTTAATGATAATCCGAGAGTTTGACGCTTGTCGGATCATTTTTGCAAAAATCACGAAGCCGTGTCCGAGATTTACTTTTAGGTTTAAACGTCATTCCAGCATCCCGATATGTCCATAAACACTACAAACGATAGAAATATGATTTTCTCTCATTTTACGTCAATTTTAAAAGTTTTGGAATTTTACGTTTTCCAGTTCAGCGTTTTACGATACCCGGATTTACGTTTCGTGGTTTAACACTTTACGGTTAGCGATTATCGGAACCAAAACTGACTCCGTAATGAGTGCTCAAACACTCATCATTTTTGGTCAAATCTGAACTGCAAAACATATAAAAACACTCAGACATGTGTCAAAATACTAAAAATATTTCAAAATTGTGTTTTATATGTTTTTAGATGCAAAATGAGTAAAAACAAATGAAAAACGTACAAAGTTTGCAAAATTAGCAGTTTCAGTCCCCCAACTTTCATAAAATGACAAAACTAGTCCCTGGTCATTCAAAATCTGGAAAATTATCACCAAAGGTCCTTTTAAAATCATAAGTTGTCATATTTGGTCCTTTGGTGAAAAATCTCAAAAGTTTTGGAAATTTTCAATTTAGTCCCTAGAGTTTCACTTTTTGGCAGATTTGGTCCCTTGTGGGATATTTTTGAAAGAAAAATCATTTTTGGTCCTTGGGAATTCACATGTGTCACTTTTAATCCCTGTATGACAATTTTGAGAAAATTTCATGTTTAGTCTCCACAGTTTGAAAATTGACACATTTGGTCCCCGGGAATTTTAAAAGTGGAATTTAGGCCTTGTGTTTTTGGTACTTGGCAAGAATAGTCCTTATTATGAGATTGGTAACTTGGCAGTATCAGTCCCTCAGTTTTTGGTAATTACAAAATTGGTCCTTGAGTTTTGATTAATAAACATACAAACCAAATGGACCCTTTCATGTTATTAATCCAACAACCATAAATCCAACACCCCTTGGCCCAAACTAACACTCCAGCCCATCACCATAAACCAGCCCACCACCAAATAAATACTCTCCCCCATTTTTTTTAATACCACCCCCAGGTTAAACTTTGACCATTCCGTTCTCCCTCCTTCCCAACTTGCCTGCTCTTTCACTGCCACACTCCACATACTCTCTCTTCCACCTTTACTTGTCCCCCCTTCCAAACCACAACCCTCCAAGAGCAATTAATATCTTCTAACCTAACAAGCAATACCCAACTGCCAAATCACCTTTTTGGCGCCAAAAGGAGTTTGAACGGCCTGGATCATTTTAAGCCAATACAATGGCTCCAATTTGATGGGAAAGTCAAGGAAACTCACAAGGACTCTTATAAGTGAAAAAAGAAGCAGTGAAGGAGAGCAATTTAGGTAGCAGTAGTCATAATTTAGGTTTAAGGTCGATTCATGTAATTTTCTCTTTTTTAATGTAATTTTCAATTTAAGAATGATGTACTAAGCATAATCAGTGTATTTGAAACCTACTTCAAGCTTTGATTTCATTCCTTCAGTTTATTTCAGTTTATGGAATTCTTAATTCAAAATCTCATTTTAGTTATAAAGTTGTTTAAAGCTATTGTTAATTATTCCATTCAGTTCAGTAAGCTTATTCATAAGCTCTTATAAGCTTATGAAGTGTTCAATCAAGCTTTTAATCAATTTACTATAAAAACATTCAAAAATCCAAAGATAATAGATAAAAATAAAAAATCAGTAGAAAAGCAGATTGAGGCAAGGATTATGGTGAAAGTTGGATTGCTATGGGTCTAGTAGCCTAAGGGGAGGTTTTAGGGCAGTGGAGATAGCCTGTGCACTTGTTTCTTTGCTTGGATGACTTTGTAAGAAATTCCTTCAAATTTTAGTTTCTACTGTAGCACCACTTAACTTTTGCTTATTTGTTGTATCTTAGCTTATTCAACATTCTTGTGTTTAAATCTTGCTTAAGTAGATAGCTCTTAGTTACTAGTTTATGTAATTGCTCATAAGTGCTAGTTTAAACTGTCCAAAATCTCTTAGTAATCATGCATGAGTATTAGGAGTTAGTGGTTGTGTATCCATGCCTAAATAAGTTTTGTCTATCTTATTATAAGCTTGTGAGTATCTATCAGGACTTGAATCAGTTCTACTCTTTGAAAATTCTCATTTCAGCTTCATAAGGGGGTGTTTGGAATTAAGTATCTGAGTTGGTCATTGCTGTTCACAAGGTTATCACTTTGTTGGTTTACCTTTTGTTGAGCTTTTACTTTCATCAATTTCACTACAAAAGTCAAAAACCTACTTAATCCCCCTCACAGTTAACTGTGAGGGAATTGAGATCCACCAACCCTTCAAATTAGTTTATAACTGGTGTCTTTAGCTTAGAATAGTTTCAATATTGCTGATTACATGTTTCTTAGCCAGTAATGAGTAACCAAAGTTCACAAAAGTCAATTTATCATGTTTTCACAAAAAGTCAAGTTTCATCTTTCTCAGATTTTCCATTTTTTCAAAGATTTAATTAGAATTTTGTGCAATGATTTAGGGGTTGAAACTTGATCCTAGTGATAGCCCCCCAGCTAGTCTTCAAGTTCTCACATTTGTTATATTTTTAGGATTTTTATTGTGGGTCCCACTGAGCCCCAAACTCAGCTGCAGGGCTGAGCCCTCCCCTACTGCATCAGCAGACATCAGCACCACCATCACTTGGTGGTGGTTTTCTAGCCACCACAGTGGTCCACAGCCCCACCTCTTAGGTTCTTTCAACCCCCCTCCTACCATACTTCAACCCTTGACCATTGGTTTGACCTTGAACCCAGTGGACCCCACTTAGAATTACCAATTAATTCTGTCCCATTTTCAGTAAAGTTTCAAGATAGATAAGTGCTTATTGTGATCCAATTGCTTATTTTGTGGTCACCTTTGGCTTTTTCCAGCTTATACATGTTCAAGTAAGTAGTTGGAACCAGAATCATCCATAGTGGGTCCCACTTAAGCCCATTTTAGCTTATTTCTTGCCTTGGTCAAACAAAGTCAACTGTCAAAGTTTTTAAGCTCTCAAGTGCTTATTTTTAAGTTATTAAAAATTTGTTTTTACAAAAGTTGTGTGTTTTTAGTTGTAAATTAGTTTTCAAAAAGAAAAATCAATTTAATTTTAAGTGATAGTTTCTATTTAATGTAATTTAAATTTTAATTTTCATTTTTAAATTTTTGTTAAGTACTTAGCATTTTTATATTTTTCTTAAATTCCTTTCATATTAAAGTATTTTTAGTAAATTTCTCAGATTTTTATTAGATTTAATACTAGTTTTATTAATAATTAATTAATAATTAAGTTTTAAATAACATAATTAGTTTTTATTAAGCAAGACCTAGTTTTTATATTTTTCCTAGCTTTTATATAATATAATATAATTTTAGGAATTTTTCTAGAATTTTACTGTTCATGTACTATTTTTTATAATTTAAAATAATTTAATTAGATAATTAATATTTAATAAGTAATTAATTAATATAAAAATTACAAAAAGCCAAAAATACATATTTTTAATTTCAAAACTTATTTTTAGTTATTTTATAATTTTAGAAATTTTATTTTCATTTTTCTAGTATTTAATTAATATTATATTGTATTTAAGTGTTTTAAATATTAATAATTAGTTTTAATTAGTATTTAATTAATAATAAATAATTAATTAGTGTAAAAATTTATTTTCTTTTTCTAAAAATTTTCTTTTACCTTTTAGTTTGTAAAAAATTCATTTTCACCCCATCGGGGTTTTCAGATTTCAGTTTTCACGTTTTATTTTGTACGTTTAGGTTATTTAAAACGTGAACGTACGCGCTTTTAGGTTTTAAACGTTTCTGGTTTTTCAAACCTTCCTGTCTTATTCATATAGCTTATTTAAGCTATTTCCTTGTAGATTCCTTAGTGTAATCACTCACAAACCTTTTCCTGTCCAAATTCACCCGATCACAAATCCGTTTGTTAACCATCACACCTTGTCGGGACATAACGACCCGGGGAAACCCCTATACTTCCACGGAGATTGAGTCTGGGCTGTTTGACCTTGTTGACCGTCACCTGGTCAATTTAGGTTGACCGTTTGGAGCCAATCACTCCGTAAACGAGATATTATCAAACTTCCTTCATACTTATCCTAAATATCTAACAAATATCTAGATATTTTGTTAAACACTTGAAATTACCATAATACCCTTTCAATGCAATTACAAAAATACCTTTGGACTATATAAAGTTATAACTAGATTACATTTCATTATTTTCACCAAAATAATTCTCTCTTGCTCTCTCCATGATGCACGGCCAAAAACACAAGAAGAAGAAACCAAAGTTTTTCAAGAATCAAGTGTCTAAACAAGTATTAGTAATCTAGTTTAAGGTTTTGAAATAAAAACCTCAAGATTATTAAGTTTTCTTGCTCAAAAATCATCAAAACTTCAAGTAAGCTTCAAGTGTTATTTTTCATCATCTCATACTTTCATTTCACTAGTTACATGATGTATTTTCATGTTTTATTAGCAAAGCATACAAGTATTTATGTTATTCACACCACTTTTCAAGTATTTTTCTAATTATATGAGTATATATAGAGCCTATGATTATCCCCATGAAACCCACCAAGGTTGGTGATGTTTAGGATCCCATGACACCCTAAGAAGGTGTATGGTAGGTTAAGATTTGTTTTGAAGTTGATTGGAGTGGATTTGGACAAGTATTAAACCAGAAAATCTATTTTTCTCACAATATAAATAGTTGCTGTCCCATTTTGTAAAATACAGAAAACTCAGGGGTTTCCAGGTAACTTTGGGCTAAGGATTTAGAAAATAATTTCAAAACCGAAGCTTTTGGCGAAAGAACGGATTAAAACGAGTTTATAACGAAGGAGATATGATTTTTGCAAGTTTAACGACGAAAACTATTTTCTGAAAATTGTACTTGCTGTCCCACGATTTTCAAGGGCTAATCTGAGGTGTAAAACTTGATCTAGCCATCCCGACTTATCAAAAATATATTAGTATGTTGTCCCACGATTCCGGGGATATAAAGAACGTAGAAAACAAGCTTATAACGACCAAGATATACACGTTTCAAAATCGACGAAACTCTATTTATTTTCATCAGCTTTTTAGCGAAATATTATAGTTTTTGTAATATGTCATGTTGAGAGCCGTATATCTTATTGATAAACCCATTTCTGGAAAATTTACATCTCTGACAATAAGTTAGTTCACCCAGCCTAGTTTGCAAAACATCCAACCGTTCGTCAAAAGGATTTATAACGAATAACTTATGGCCTTCCAAACTTTCTTGAAAACCGCCCAGAATCTGCCGAAACAGCCCAAACACCTCACTTCGTGGCTATTTAACTTTATGATCGAGACCCGTATGGACAAACTTCAGTTCTATGACTTTTTAGATAAGGTGAAAATATTCCTAAAACTACTGAGCTTCTTTCCTAACTTTCAATATTCACTAATTCGCGACTAGTTTTATGAGACCATTTTGGTCATATTTTCAAGTTATGGAAAGTGTCATTTTACGTCGAAAACCTTATATTTGCCGATAGAACACCAAACGAGGATCGTGGAGAACCGTTTCAACCTATTTTCATGGAAAGTGTTTATTAACCTTACGAGACGTCAAAAACGTATTTTTCGACGATAAGCGTTATTTTCAAAACTAACGAGTGGTATCGATAACATACGTACTTGCATGTATAGCATTGTATCATTGCTTACCTTAGATCATATCATTCATATTAGGTTGCGGCTAGTGTACGCGCCTTATTTCAGATCATACATTTTGTCATCATATCGCTTGTAGCAGGTGAGTATTCACGAACCCCTTTTTCTAACTATTTTAATCGTTTTGGGGTGGATGCATGAATTATTAATTGAACTCTTTGAACTTTGTTTTGAACCGTAAGATATATACTTTGAACCATTTTGACTTGATTTTGAACCCTTTGACTGTTTTGGACACTTTTAACTTGTTTTGACCTTATAACTTGTTTGAACTCTTGAACTTTATTGCGAACTTATTACTTGTTTTGAACTTAATGAACCGTATGTGCTATGACCTAAAGTCTCACCATTTTGGTGGAGCGTTCTTAACCCTAAAGTCTCACCTTATTGGTGGAGCGTTCTTGACCTAAAGTCTCACCTTATTGGTGGAGCGTGCGAAGTCTCCCATGTTTGGAGCGTTCTTAATCGTATATAATAGTTGTATGATGTATTGTTCGTACATTCGCATTGTTCGTCACCTATTAGTAGTATGGATAGCGCTATTAGAGGTTGGCCAACCTCTCGTCCACTACGTTACGCGACGCATATTATTTAATTAGGGGCTTTGCATGGCATACATTATTATATATGTGGTGCTTATATTGTGACTTATTATGACCGCGGGTGCTTGACTACAAGACATAATACTTTATAATGCCTTTGGCTTGTGAACTTTCTCAAATGGTTTCTCATATTATATAAAACGTGTGTGCTCACCAACTATTTTCATAGTTGACCCGTTTTCTCTCATGCATTTCAGGTGATCGTCAGTAAGCTTTTCTTCAAGGTCTTTGCATAATGAAGTTTTCACATGTCACTACGGATCATTATGTACTAAAATGCTATCTTTTGGAAACCAAACTTTATGTTTTAAATTTCCAAGGTCGGCTATAAAAATGTTGTAATGATATACTTTTCCTTTAATGTAAATTATGGTATTGTTCTATTTCTCTTTGGCAATGTATATTGATTCGTTGCACCTCGTGTTTCCGCCTTCGGCGAGGGTGTGATACTGCTATTATTGGAGATGCAATTGGAGGGCCATCTTTTTCAACATTTGTTGTTCTTTGTTGAGGTGAGTCATGTACTTGAATATTTTCGGGTTGTACAGTGGAAATAGGTGAGACCTCAAAAGGACGGTTTACAATTGTATCATCGAATAGTGGAGCAAACAAGGTTTCCAATTCTTTGCGATTGAGAGACAATGGTTCAGCCGAAGAATCCGGAAAGTTAAGACGGTTGGATTCGGGTCCTAAGCTGTTTTGCTCAGAAGCCATTGCTGAAGTGCGGGTCCGAAACTGAATTATTCTAAAGCCATTGTCATTAAGCTCGGGTCCAAAACTGAGTTGTTCCGAAGCCATTCCTGTTGAATCTGTAAAGAAAGAAAGAAGAGACAAAAACAGAGAACATGGATTCCCAAGTGTAACTGGGTTCCAGATGTTTGAAGCATAAAGACGTAGTGTTAATTATCTTCTTGACACTCGAACACACAATTTTGATGTTTTACATTCTTGTCTCAAAGGTAGATGTTGTGGAGATCACATTAGTTTTGGTGCAAATGTCTAAAATCTTTCCTGTAGGAATCCACCTAAGACCAATTGATTTGAAAATTCTACCCGTGGGTACCCACCTAATGTTAGATCTAGGAGATGTTTTCCTTTTAGATGCAGTGGGAGCATCACTTGGTTGAGAAAACCTACGTGCTATATTGATCCACTTCTTAGGTTTCTGACTTATGACATTTCGTTCAACGGGTTTGTTTGTCTTAGTCGATTGAGTCTTTTCAAGTGAATTTCCCTTTTGAAGATATTTTAAAGCACAGACAACATGATTATGTACGCAACTACTCTTAGATGCTCTCCAATTCCTATTAGTTTGTTGAGAACTCCAAGGTTTTGGTTTGCTACTACTAGCAGTGTTTTGTACTACAGTGGAAGGCATCACATGAGGTTTTGAACCTAGAATTCCATCCTTTTGAAGTAGCGCCTTTTTCCTAGCCTTTTCTAGATCATAGTTCGTGTACATGTCATATTTTCCATAAGAATATTTACTTTTATTGCTTGTATTGGTTTTGAACTAATCTTAGATGAGCCAGGTATAATCACGTGTTGAGATTTAGCAGACACAGATGCATTTTTCTTAGGCCAAGAATGTGGAGTGACTGGTTTTGTCAAATTGTTTTTCTCAACAACTTGGGAGGCAAACCGAGATTTTGAAAATTTAGGTCGTTCAGATTTAAATGGAGTTGGTTGTCTAACCACTGATTGTTTTCTGATTGTTTGAGAGGGCGGTTTCCCCAAGATTGATAGTTTTGCAAACTTAGTATCCATACTCTGGCCAGTCAGTCTTCTTAATTTGTTTTGCAATGCAGCATGTGCAAACATCTTTGCTTGAATTTGACCTTTTAAAAGCTCATTTTTCTTTAACTAATTGATCCACACGTTTACTTTGTTCATTCAAAAATTGACCATTGTTGCCCGTAGTTAGAGATTCGTTTTGCAATTTAAGTTCAAGTGAGATGCAATGTGCCTCCAGTTTTGAAAAATCTTTATTAAACTGGGCAATGGTCCTTTTGAGAAGAATGTTTTTAGACTCAAGAGTTTGGTTTGATGTTTTAGTCATTAGATTATCAGGTAAGGACTCAAACTCAGAACGATTGTCTAGACATTGAACAACATTCTGGTCAACCTCTCCCTCATTACTGAAGTTAGGTTGCTCAGATTGTTGTTTCTCATTTGCAGGCACAATATGATCAACAGTAGATTGTACCTCAACCATTTGCTCTTTGTCAAAATTAGGTTTTGTGTCATAGATGGGTATGGTATCTTCCTCAACCATCTTTTGTGTAACAATTCGCATTTTCAGATTAATTACTATTCCCGGCAGGTCACCCAAGCCTGTACTACTCTCGCATGAGCACGCTTAACCGTATGGGCGATTAACCGTTAGACCACAAAACGCGTTTCTAAGACAATTTGAGTTTTCAACTTATTAGAAAAAGTCAACATATTTTTCTCTCCTCCTTTGACCAAAAATCATTCTTTGATTTTATAAGTCATTCCTTGATTTTTAGGCTTGCGGTTTTAGGTCTAAAAGACATTTAACACCAACCGACACTAGACTGAGCCTAGCCTAGACATTATATGTCATTTTAAGTCATTATTATCCTATTAGAAAAGTTACATTTTACTTTTCTCAATTTTACGCAACTTTCGTACGTTTTACGTATTACGCGTTTTAAACCCGTGTTTCCAGTTTTTAGCAGGGTTTTAGCACCCGATAGAACCTACCACTCATTTTATATTTTATTATGGACTATATTGACATGTTTAACCATATTTATAAGTTTCATATTTTTAGGATACCCGGTTTTACTTTTCGTGACTTAACAACTTACGGTTAGCGATTAACGGGACCAAAACTCACTACGTAACTTATATAAGGCCAAGATTCATCCACCTAGTCCCTTCCCCTTGTCCATGAACGTGTATATGGTGGCCTTGGTGGCTTGATAATAAGCCTAGGAAAGTATATGGTCTAAAAACAACCAAGTACGCATAGATGTGTTTAGTTTTTAACCATTAGATCATATTTAATTACAACTTGGTCTCCAAGTGTTGTAAGTTTCCTAGTAAGATTCCTAACCTCCTCTTCATGCTATAAATAGAGAGCTCATTCCATCCTTTCTTCATAAATAAAACGCCACAACACAATCCCTAGCTCCATGATCCTTTGATCTTCAAACTACAAGTTACACTACAAAGTTCAAGGTCTTAGTATTCTCTACCTAGTTCTTAAGTTTGTTTGGTGATTCCATGGTTGAATTAGGAGCTACACAAGGTTACTAGGGCTAAAGTTAAATGGTTTTCTCAAGGGTTAGATCAAGGCTAGCAAGGGTTACAAGAGTTATGGTAAAGGGTTTACAAGCATAGGTTTAGTGTCCTAGTTCATACTTGACTTCCTTTCTTAAGTGAAAGCCAAAAGTTGTAAGAAACCCTTATACACTTTCTTGCTCAATATCATTTCATGCTTATTATGTTTCTTTCATGCTATATATGGTCTTTGTATTGTGTTCATGATGTTTAAAAATGGATAAAACAAGTATTGGTATACATATGTTAACTTATGACAAGTAAACAAGCAAACTAGTGATTTTTATGGAGAACCACGACCAAAATAGTATAACTATGATATTTGACACTTACTTACTGTTAAAGAGGACTTAACAAGGAAAACATAGCAATTTGAATCACCCAAAACGAGTACACGAGTCAAAAGTTATGACCGTTTGAAGTTAGCGAAACCAAAACGGCAAAACTGCCTAAATAGCATTCTGATCAAATTATGATTTTGAAAGTCCCACTTCTGGTCCGATTCATCAAAAAGTTAAAACACGAAAGTTGTCCGGAACGACGTTTTCGTTCAGGTATAAAGAAGCTCGAGACCTGAAAATGCTTTCTGAGTGATAAATTTCTTCAAATTCTTAACAGCCCATTTTTAGACCAAAGTTACTATATAATGATTATATTTAGATGAGACCAAGAGGTCTAATGACCTAAAGCCAAGACCAAAACCATGGCTAAAGCCAAGGTTGAGTCTCAAGACCATGGTAACGATGACCAAGGTAACGGCAAAGCCACGGCTAAAGACCATATAACTTTTAAAGATCAAAAAGCTTATATATATATATATATATATATATATATATATATATATATATATATATATATATATATATGTTATCAAATACTACAATAGTAGGGAGCCTCATGTGAGGAGTTCATTGAGTAAGCCGTCGAGACGAGTTGTGGATTTACGAGTTAAAATGTCCTGGCTCCTCGAACGTTTACTCCATGACTTCTGAATTATGTCGGCCCAAACGGTAGTAAGAGATATACAACTTATACATGTTTCATAGACCATTTATATTCAACGACTTACACTATATACTAAGTACTACATCATGAACATTATGCAAGACATATATAGGCAATTCTTCGTATTCTTAGACGTTACTACAAACCTAAGTCGCAACGTTCTATTATAGGCTGCTCTTAGAGACTTTCGCGATTCGACTACCACTTTCATATCTCATTACATAAGCTTAAGGTGAGTCATAGCCCCTACTCTTTTCGTACTTGTTTTAACTCTTGGGGGGATACATGCTCAACTACTTGCTTACTTGTACAAATACTCAAAACGTTTATACGTGACTGTGTTATACTTGATTGTCTTATACTTGATGGCATTATACTTGATTTCATACATACATGACTGTCTTTTATCTTTGGGAAGTGGCTCCCAGTTTTCTTTGGGATGTGGCTCCCAGTTTTCTTTGGGAAGTGGCTCCCAGTTGTCTTTGATACATCCTAACATTTGCGAATGTTGGATACATCATAAACGTGAGGTCTTCGGAGATGAAGAGTAGACTCACGACTAATTGCTTAACTGTCTTGATGAACTTATACATGTCTTTATCATACTATATATTGTAGCAGTGGGTTGTGAACACACAGGTTACAAGTCTCTTATGGCGGGACTTGTAACTGAGTGGATTCACGATGCCTTTGCTGTGTGAACATTCTTTTAAGGCTTTTCAACTGCTTTAAAACAAACTCTATGAACTCACCAACCATTGTGTTGACACTTTAGCATGTTATCTCAGGTCTATAAGGCGATAGCTAGTGCGTGGGACTTAGAGTCAAGCTGCATATTCTGAAGACTTACGCTTTTATCATTTACCATTCAAAACATTTTGTATACATTTATGTATCATACTTTGGAATCTCATGTTTGTAACTTTGAATTCATTAATCGAATGGTAACTTTTCAAAACGTCTCATTTAGAGTTCGTTTTCTATAACTTGTACTTTGTATTATGAAGTAGCACCCCTGTGACACAGTCTTTCGCTGCGGTATTTTGGGGGTGTTACAGATTGGTATCAGAGCCTTGGTTATAGAGAACTAGGTTGCATTTAGTGCCTAGACTATAACTGCTATATACGTTGGGACCTTCCTCTTTATTTGCCTTACACACAATACATACACATGTGCTTTTTGGTTATACGTTTGCTTAGTTCCACGCTGTTAGATGATGTGACTTTAGTATTATAAGGAGCCCCAGAGATTAGCCGAGTCATTAGAAACATGGAGCTCAGTAATAACTAATTAGTTAACTTGATCTTGTGACAGTTCTTGTTTGATGAGACACAAGATTTGAGTTAAATAATATTATTGCTTAGCTTTAGGGATTTGATGACTTGATTATCTTACTATCGGCCTCAGAAGGCGGATTTTGTGTCGGAAATTCTTAAGTAGGATGATTTAGAATCTCCTTATTTAAATGGATTGGGACGCCTCTTCTGTTAAATAAAGAAATTGTAAATCACCGAACCATAAGTTTATGAGACCTTACTTGCATAAGTTTGGACGCTTCTTTATGTAAGTAATGTGTTATAAATAAGTGGGCTTATTCACATCCGATACAACTCCTTAACCAGAATCTTAGACGAATCAGAGTGAACACCACTATATTAGAGATCCCGAATTCTCTTAGACACACCATAAGTAGTTAACATCAACTAAACTTCGGGACGAAGTTTCCTAAAGGGGTAGAGACTGTAACAATTCGCATTTTCAGATTAATTACTATTCCCGGCAGGTCACCCAAGCCTGTACTACTCTCGCATGAGCACGCTTAACCGTATGGGCGATTAACCGTTAGACCACAAAACGCGTTTCTAAGACAATTTGAGTTTTCAACTTATTAGAAAAAGTCAATATATTTTTCTCTCCTCCTTTGACCAAAAATCATTCTTTGATTTTATAAGTCATTCCTTGATTTTTAGGCTTGCGGTTTTAGGTCTAAAAGACATTTAACACCAACCGACACTAGACTGAGCCTAGCCTAGACACTATATGTCATTTTAAGTCATTATTATCCTATTAGAAAAGTTACATTTTACTTTTCTCAATTTTACGCAACTTTCGTACGTTTTACGTATTACGCGTTTTAAACCCGTGTTTCCAGTTTTTAGCAGGGTTTTAGCACCCGATAGAACCTACCACTCATTTTATATTTTATTATGGACTATATTGACATGTTTAACCATATTTATAAGTTTCATATTTTTAGGATACCCGGTTTTACTTTTCGTGACTTAACAACTTACGGTTAGCGATTAACGGGACCAAAACTCACTACGTAACTTATATAAGGCCAAGATTCATCCACCTAGTCCCTTCCCCTTGTCCATGAACGTGTATATGGTGGCCTTGGTGGCTTGATAATAAGCCTAGGAAAGTATATGGTCTAAAAACAACCAAGTATGCATAGATGTGTTTAGTTTTTAACCATTAGATCATATTTAATTACAACTTGGTTTCCAAGTGTTGTAAGTTTCCTAGTAAGCTTCCTAACCTCCTCTTCATGCTATAAATAGAGAGCTCATTCCATCCTTTCTTCATAAATAAAACGCCACAACATAATCCCTAGCTCCATGATCCTTTGATCTTCAAACTACAAGTTACACTACAAAGTTCAAGGTCTTAGTATTCTCTACCTAGTTCTTAAGTTTGTTTGGTGATTCCATGGTTGAATTAGGAGCTACACAAGGTTACTAGGGCTAAAGTTAAATGGTTTTCTCAAGGGTTAGATCAAGGCTAGCAAGGGTTACAAGAGTTATGGTAAAGGGTTTACAAGCATAGGTTTAGTGTCCTAGTTCATACTTGACTTCCTTTCTTAAGTGAAAGCCAAAAGTTGTAAGAAACCCTTATACACTTTCTTGCTCAATATCATTTCATGCTTATTATGTTTCTTTCATGCTATATATGGTCTTTGTATTGTGTTCATGATGTTTAAAAATGGATAAAACAAGTATTGGTATACATATGTTAACTTATGACAAGTAAACAAGCAAACTAGTGATTTTTATGGAGAACCACGACCAAAATAGTATAACTATGATATTTGACACTTACTTACTGTTAAAGAGGACTTAACAAGGAAAACATAGCAATTTGAATCACCCAAAACGAGTACACGAGTCAAAAGTTATGACCGTTTGAAGTTAGCGAAACCAAAACGGCAAAACTGCCTAAATAGCATTCTGATCAAATTATGATTTTGAAAGTCCCACTTCTGGTCCGATTCATCAAAAAGTTAAAACACGAAAGTTGTCCGGAACGACGTTTTCGTTCAGGTATAAAGAAGCTCGAGACCTGAAAATGCTTTCTGAGTGATAAATTTCTTCAAATTCTTAACAGCCCATTTTTAGACCAAAGTTACTATATAATGATTATATTTAGATGAGACCAAGAGGTCTAATGACCTAAAGCCAAGACCACAACCATGGCTAAAGCCAAGGTTGAGTCTCAAGACCATGGTAACGATGACCAAGGTAACGGCAAAGCCACGGCTAAAGACCATATAACTTTTAAAGATCAAAAAGCTTATATATATATATATATATATATGTTATCAAATACTACAATAGTAGGGAGCCTCATGTGAGGAGTTCATTGAGTAAGCCGTCGAGACGAGTTGTGGATTTACGAGTTAAAATGTCCTGGCTCCTCGAACGTTTACTCCATGACTTCTGAATTATGTCGGCCCAAACGGTAGTAAGAGATATACAACTTATACATGTTTCATAGACCATTTATATTCAACGACTTACACTATATACTAAGTACTACATCATGAACATTATGCAAGACATATATAGGCAATTCTTCGTATTCTTAGACGTTACTACAAACCTAAGTCGCAACGTTCTATTATAGGCTGCTCTTAGAGACTTTCGCGATTCGACTACCACTTTCATATCTCATTACATAAGCTTAAGGTGAGTCATAGCCCCTACTCTTTTCGTACTTGTTTTAACTCTTGGGGGGGATACATGCTCAACTACTTGCTTACTTGTACAAATACTCAAAACGTTTATACGTGACTGTGTTATACTTGATTGTCTTATACTTGATGGCATTATACTTGATTTCATACATACATGACTGTCTTTTATCTTTGGGAAGTGGCTCCCAGTTTTCTTTGGGATGTGGCTCCCAGTTTTCTTTGGGAAGTGGCTCCCAGTTGTCTTTGATACATCCTAACATTTGCGAATGTTGGATACATCATAAACGTGAGGTCTTCGGAGATGAAGAGTAGACTCACGACTAATTGCTTAACTGTCTTGATGAACTTATACATGTCTTTATCATACTATATATTGTAGCAGTGGGTTGTGAACACACTGGTTACAAGTCTCTTATGGCGGGACTTGTAACTGAGTGGATTCACGATGCCTTTGCTGTGTGAACATTCTTTTAAGGCTTTTCAACTGCTTTAAAACAAACTCTATGAACTCACCAACCATTGTGTTGACACTTTAGCATGTTATCTCAGGTCTATAAGGCGATAGCTAGTGCGTGGGACTTAGAGTCAAGCTGCATATTCTGAAGACTTACGCTTTTATCATTTACCATTCAAAACATTTTGTATACATTTATGTATCATACTTTGGAATCTCATGTTTGTAACTTTGAATTCATTAATCGAATGGTAACTTTTCAAAACGTCTCATTTAGAGTTCGTTTTCTATAACTTGTACTTTGTATTATGAAGTAGCACCCCTGTGACACAGTCTTCCGCTGCGGTATTTTGGGGGTGTTACATTTTCTTTGACAAAGTTGGGCTCTGAGTCATAGGAGGGTCTGATTTCTACATAGTCTGCATCTATATCATTCCCAAATCTGATGTTGTCATCTTGTTTATCTAATAATTTAACCTTATTGCCTGTATTACCGACATCTGCAATATTCCCAATAGTCCTTTCAGCATTCCTTCTTTGTCTATCAACTCTTTCACCTTGCCCAATAGCTTAATTCCTTGTGTTAGAAGAGGAACGAAGACGGTTGTTTGTCTTGTTGGAGAATTTGCTGAGGAAATGAGCAATATGTGCGTGTCCTTGATTCAGAGTATTGACCTCATCATCGTCATCTTCATAAACATTTGAGTAGTGCATTGTATCAATGTTTTCATATGGAGCAGGATGATTTGTTGCAAATTGCTATGAAGAATCATATAAGATCTTTTGATTAGAGGTTGCAATTTCTGGATGGCTGAAAAAATTATGTTCTTGAACATAAGCATGATTTGCCATTAACATCACATCTGCTGTGTCAGC
Organism: Artemisia argyi; assembly: GCA_030686995.1. Taxonomy (NCBI): domain Eukaryota; kingdom Viridiplantae; phylum Streptophyta; class Magnoliopsida; order Asterales; family Asteraceae; genus Artemisia; species Artemisia argyi. The sequence goes on from CM060679.1 coordinate 104,957,497, forward strand.
TTCCAAATCTGCTGTATTGGATTCCAAGTCTGCATATTCATCATCAGATGGAACATCTCCCATGACACTTTGCAAAAAAGCAGTGAGATTACCCCCTTCAACTTCCATTTGACTAAGTGTGGCATTATATTTAACATTAGCGTCAAAGAGTGGAGTTGAATCATAATCTTGAGCTTCCACATCTGCAATATTTTCCGTATATGCCAAAAATGCCATGCTTGGTTTGAAAAGATCTTCTTCGTCATCAGTATCTTCCATTTTATTAAAGCATTCATAAGTTGAAGTCATCATGCATTTACCTTTATCAGTAGATGCTTGTCCAAACTTCACAAGATTTTGTAGAAGTGATTGCATATGATTATTTAGTGTTACAGGATGGTACTGTGGAATGAAGATAGGCTCAGGTGCATTTGGAGGATTGAAGAATAGACCATTTGGAGTGTAAATTAAGGATCCATGATCAACAGCTGGAGATGGTGGAGCAGGGAAAATGGTCTTCAGTGGATTCATGCTTAAACAAGATTCAAGAATTTGATTCATTCTAATGTGACAAAGTTCTTCTGTACAATGCATAGCTTCAAGATATTTCCACATTTCATAAGCAATGGCTTGAAAGTCCATATTCATGTAAATTGAGTTGGGAAGGGCTAATTTCCTGAACCATGCAGCTTGTTGGTCAGCATTGTACTGAGCAAGTCCAGGAGCATTCAAATCTTCATCAGTTTGTAGTCTGATAATCCCTGTTGAGTCAGCAAGAAATATCATTTTGTATGGACCATCTTGAAAGGATTTAAGTATGAGATCTGCAGCAGGACGATCTGTGAGCCATTCTAGAAATCTCCGTTTCCAATCAGTATATGTTCCTGGTAGCAACATTGGAGGCCTTGATTTATTGCCAAAGAGCAGAACATGATGAATGAGGGAGCTGTGACTTTGTTGTTGATGATACTGTTGCTGATGAGAATATTAGTGAGAAAGGTAGTTGGAAGAAGTAACTATTGCTGATGACTGTTACTGATGAGAATATTGGTGAGGAAGGTAGTTAGAAGAAGGTACAGTTGCTGATGATTGTTGCTGATGAGAATATTGGTGAGGAAGGTAGTTGGAAGAAGGTGATTGAGACATTGTAAATGACATTTCTCTCCCCCTTGATTGTTGCGACGTAATCGAAATAATCAAAAAAAATGTCACACTCAAGGTCGATATAGTGATTTCTGAATTTTCCCTCCAAAAATAATATGAAAAATTTTCTCTCTGGTGAGGCGAAAAGTGTACCGCTTTTAAGAGGTCATTTAAGACCGAATTCGAGATTATTTGATCAAATATTGCCCTAAGTCATTCCTTTAGTCATTTTAGGTACTTTTGAGGAGAAATCTGGAAAAGCAAGCATTTTGGACGTTTTTGGAGCATAAAAGTGAAGAAAACGACAAAGTCTCAAAATCCTTGCTGGGAATAGTACCTGACGACGTCAAGGGATTACTAGTGACGGCGTCAAGAGTGGCAAAAGAGGTGGAAGTGGAAAATAGACGTGACGATCCAGAAAGTTTTTAGGCTATTTGGCCTGACAGCGTCACCAAGGCCATAAGGGTCCAAATACATGCGACGGCCCTGAGTGTTTTTCTACATGACGACGTCAGAATTGGATCTAGGCAATACGAATTTCCTCATGGAGGCGAGTTGACGGAGTCAGAGGTTAATACATGACGCCGTCAGGATGCATAGTATATATATATATATTTTTCCAATTTTTCATTGTAATGTGTGGTACTTTGTGTGGGATATTAGGGCATAAACCCTAGACGAATTTTACAGCTTTTTCAAGGGTTTCAACCCTTGATTCTTTCATCTTCAATTGAAGATAAGTACTTATTCAAATCATTCAATATGTCTATGTGTTGTGTGATTATATCTTACGCTTGTCTTCTCTTTAACATGCTAGGCGAGGTTTTTATTGTGTTTGCTTAGATGTAGTGAAACCTAGATGTTGATTATGGGTTGATTGTTTGTTTATAATTGTTACGGATGATTGTATTCGATGTTAGGCTTAAGAAAACTGGCAGACATCCATTGGTAACTTGCTTGAACGTCTTAAGAAACATGATCGGAGGTGTAATACGATTTTTGGTTATATTTAATGCGTAAGAGAATTCTAATGATCCCATGTTAGGAGCTTCTAACGGCTCGACATAGGAGTGAAGTAGGATCTTATAGAGTTAGGGAATATTGTACACGTCCCTACGGCTGGTATTAAGGAATATAACCCGTCATCCATGCAATTGTAACAAGCTAATCAACCTGTAAAAGATATCTAGGGAGTAATTAAAGCTAAGTAAACACAACTTTTCTCATTATTGTTTCCACCACATTAGTAAATTAGTTTAATTTTCATTTCTTTTATTTTATTTTGATTGCATCTTAGTTAATTGGGTTAGTTGGCTAGCAACTAATTCCGCCCACTTCTTAAAAACCCGAGATTTTACTTACTTTCATAAAATATAAAAAATACAAAAAGTATCATCCCTCACCTCTAGACCTAGTTTAGTAGGCTTTCTAATCCTAGAGACACTATTCCTGAGTTGAACGATCAATCCCCCGGTACTTGTCACTATACTATACTACAACGATCAGGTACACTGCCTGGTGGGGGTGTAAGCTTCTCAAGATCCCTTGAGAGGTAAAACCTATTGCGAGGGTGCAATTCCCACGTATCAAGTTTTTGGTGCCGCAGCCCGGGGAATAGTTATTGTCTAGGTTAGGATTTCTTTTTATTAGGTCTACTTGCTAGATTCCTTTCTAGTAAGATTTTTATTTTTATTTATAGGTTTTCTTTAGTCTATCTTATTTCTTCGTTTCTTTGTTCGAAACCTTTACCATCCGACATCATGGAAGGTGGTAATATCTTTGAACCCATCAACCCATCGCAACAAAACCGCCCACAAAACCCACCACTAGCAAACCAACCTCCTAGACCCCGAACTTTAGGAGAGTATTCCCGTCCTAGCCACGAAGGCTATCGAAACACCATTGAGCTCACTTAAGGAGCCAATGTGTCCCCCTTGCGATCCGACACTATCCGGTTGGTGCAAAGCGGATGTCCATTCCATGGACTTCGTTCCGAAGATCCTAATCAACATCTCAAGGATTTCCTTAAAATCGAAGATTCCATAGACCTTGATGTTGCAACTAGAGAGTCGACCCGATTACGTCTATTCCAATTCTCTCTACGTGATCAAGCTAGTCAATGGCTTGAACGTTTACCCGCGGGATCCATCACCTCATGGGATGATCTCACTTCTCGTTTCCTTGCTCAATTTTTCCCACCTGGGAGAACTACAATGCTTAGAAATGATATCTTGATGTTCCAACAACGTCAAGGTGAAACTTTATATGAAACATGGACTCGATACAAGGACTTACTCCAAAAAGTCCCTCATCATGGCATAAAATCGTGGCTCCAAATTCAAATCTTTTACGATAAAGTTAATTATCAAACGAGAAGAGCTATTGATTACGCTGCTAATGGTAGACTAAACCGACTTAGCATTAATAAGTGATGGGAAGTTCTTGAGGGTTTAGCACAATACGAAGAAGAAGGATGGGAAGATCCGATGTTCTCAAAAGAAGGGAATCTGGATTACGTAAACGCAACCCAAGAACAATTATTGGAGAATATCGAGAAGCAGGTTAAGGAATTAATGAGGGCTGAAATGCCTACAGCTGGAGCCGCACTGAGTCCTAATAGACATGTGAGTGCAATTAGCAAATACACTTTTCCTGAACGTTCACGGCAAGAGGAGTTCGAAGGGATAATGATAACCTTCATGAATATTCAAGAGAAACAGATTCAGCGCTTAGAAACTCACATGGAAAACACTAGGAAGGCCTTATGGACTTGGTTGATGAATTTATATCAAGAATTAAGGAGAAGATTAGGGAAAAATCCACACCGAGGAAGATCGAAAAAATCTTTGAACTCCCAACCCCTTTGGTGTGTGACGGAGAGGATATTAAAAAACCCTCTCAATGTGCTTCACCTTTAATTGCTCCTTACTTCTATGAGCTTCCTCAAGAAGAAAATAACTTGCAATTTCACAACGTCTTCATTGGAATTTTGCAAGTCACGCTCCCTAATTTGCATAAGAAACGTTCCTTTGGTTTTAAACCTGGTGTGAAAAGGGTGCACCTCAAAAACACTTCAGCTCCAGAAACCTCTATGGAACAACTCCTTCCCTTACCCACTATTTACCAATATGAGGATTACGACCTAAATAGGATTGTGACCAGCCCTATTCATAACCACACCTCACTTCGTGACAACAACAAAATGTTTAACCCTGGTGGACTCCACTAACGCGAATGGCTATTCATAGTTTATACCCTTGATTAGCCATTAACAATAGTGTAGGGACTAAATTTGAAATTGTCACAAAGTACCCTTTATCTGGGTATCTGACGGCATCAGAATTTACTCTTGACGCTGTCACCTTGCATTCTCAGCAATATTAACACATACCCCATAAACCATATTCAAGTGATACTTCACAACCGAGCCTTCAAGATCAAATCCAACATCTTCCGTGACCGATCTCCACATGGTAAGTAACTTTTTTTCATCCTTATTCGCTCAATTATCCTTAGGACCCACCAATTTTGAAAACCCCCTTCATTCTTAGAACTCGTAATGCCCTTCTATAGGTATTGTGTAACCATAATTATAGCATTCCGTAGTAGTAATTGATAGGGTTCATTAGTCAATTGCGAAAAAAAAATTTCACACCACGAATTTTCTTTGATCCCCCACCCATGTTTTCTGTAAAAAGGGGTGTTTGGCTCATTGATTTAGAGTTTGAAAATTGATTTTTCCCTCGTAATTGCATGGCTCAATATCTGCTGGGTCTAACGGCGTCAGGCTTTGTGGTCTGACGACGTCAGAAGGGTCTGACAGCTTGACTTCATTGAAATCTTATTCTAATCACTTCCATTCCATTCCATCTTTTTCCAGGAAAATGAGCAAGCGCACCCGACAACACCGAGGGAGTTCTTCAAGATCTCAAAGGGTGAACTTGGGTGATATGTTTCATAGTTGGGGTGTGTTTGAGGATAATGCCTCTACGACCAAATATGCTGAACTACTCTACCACCAGATCCATGGGGGGGGGGGGGGGCAGTGATTGATTGGGACTTTTTGAGGGCCCAGGGCCTCGAGAATGCTTTCCTTGAAAGGATCCAAACTAATGCATTTACGGGTCCTCAATGGGAAAGGTTGTTTAGGATAAGGGAAACAGTTTATTATGAGTTGGTGTAAAAATTGTTTGCTACTTTTCATTTCGATTTGGCTGATGCTAGAATGGATATGGGTGGTAATACCATTTATTTTAGGCTGGGGGGAGAACTTAGGTCATGCTCGGTTACAGATTTTGGTTAGAGACTGGGTTTGTATAGTTAGAATGAGGCTATTCAGGGTGGTTTTATGCAGAAGTTGTTGGGTGGGGAGACGACGAGGAATGAGTTGAGGTGTGCTATGTTTTGGCTGAATATTGGGAATGGGGTATATACCTCGACTACTGGGGCAGCCTCCATTAGGGATCCTAGGGTCCGGTTAGCCCACAGATGCATCACCTACAGTTTGGCAGGACGCCATGGCTCCACTCACTGCGTCACTGCCTCTGACCTTTTCTACCTATACACCATGTCTTCAGAGGATGTGTATTGTAACATCCTATTCTGGATGGCGAGTTATCTGAAGACGAGTGTAGGGGACAGGGATGGTGATAAGATCTATGGAGCGATGTTTGTGACCCGCCTGGCTCGTTCTTATGGGATCCTTGTGCCGGAGATCATGGGATACTTGAGTGATTGTGGTGCATGCAGGGTGGTGAGGGCTAAGTCCCTCAAGCAAATGAGTATTGTGATGTAGTTAGGGGATGGGTCTTTTGCTTTGTATGTTGTAGGGGGAGCAGCTGCTGGTGATGATGATGAGGGTGCACCCCAGCAGCAGCAGTATGGGGACTATGAGGTTGGCTCTGCGGACTATTACCAACACATAGGTCGGGGAGATTGGCAGGCGCATCAGGGGGCATGGATGGGTCAGGTGGATGCATGGAGAGCCACCACTGACCAGAGGTTTGACTGGATGTATGATCACACAGTCCGCCAGATGCAGCATCTATCGACTCGTGATCACATCGAGCCTCTGTGGCAGATCGACCCATTCCCTAGGCGCGAGCAGGACTATCCTCCTTACGGGTACACCGGGCACCTCCCTCCTGGCTATGATTACCGCTATGGTCCCCCTCCCCAGTGATTTGTCATGTTATGTTATGATCTTTGGACAATTTATTTGTGGTTGTACGCTCTAAAACAATTTATCCTGTAATAATTTAGGATTTGGCCTCTGTTGGCCTTGGATACTTTTTATTTATTTTTGCTATTATGCATGTAGGATTCTTAGTTTCATGGTTGTTTATTTTTCAGTTTTTATTTGTTTGATTTTTATTTGTTTGATGTTATTTGCTTCTGTATGCATGTTTTATTTTTATTGTTGGTAGATCATGTTTCAAGCTAAATTGTGAAAATGCTTTAGTTTTTTGTTTAACTTCGTCTTAACTTCATATAAAGGTATTTTGCAAAAGCTAAGTATAAGGGGAAACCCCAAATTTGTTTATAAGAACAAAAATGATCATGATTCGCCACAATATTAAATGAACATGTATATTAGTAATTGCTAGAGTCAAATGCTTGTATCGAGTCATAATGATGTTTTGCAGGATTTTCTAGGAAATAGGTGTCACAACTCGTAATTTCATGTCCTTTTTCAACTGTCGGAATTTCATTTTTATTCCAGAAAGTTACTATTTCATTTCTACTATTCACTATTACTATTCATTTTCACTATTCATCTCCGAAATTTTTATTTCATATTCTCGTAAGTTAAACTATTTTAACGATAATCCGAGAGTTTGACGCTCGTCGAATCATTTCTGTGAATATCACGAAGCCGTGTCCGAGATTTACTTTTGGGTTTAAACGTCCTTCCGGCATCCCGATATGACCATAAAACACTATAAACGATAGAAATATGATTTTCTCTCATTTTACAACAATTTTAAAAGTTTTAGAATTTTACATTTTTCAGTTCAGCGTTTTACGCGAATTTCGTGTTTTTAAACCCGCGTTTCCAGATTTAACAACGTTTATGCAACCCGATGGAACTTACGTTTAGTCATTCTTTCAAGTTTCATATTTTTACGATACCCGAATTTAAGTTTCGCGATTTAACAAGTTACGTTTTGCGATTAATGGGACCAAAACCGACTCCGTGAACCAGATAACACCAAGCTTCTCACATACTCATCCAATTTTACACATGTGCCCGCCCCCCGCCCCCCCCCCCCCCCCCCCCTTATCCTAGATACTTCAAGTTGACCATATATTTACAATAATGCCATCACCTCAAAGATATTTGTATAAACTTCAAGACTTAACATAACATAATCTTTTTAGATCAAAAAGGCACTATTCTCTCTTTTCTCCTCTCCATAGCCACGACAACAACAAGAACACCAACAAAGATCCATCATTTTTTCATGATCCAAGTATTTATCAAGTCCTAGGAGTGATCTAGTTAGGGTTTTGAAATAAAAACCACAAAGATTAAATGGGTTTCATCACCATCTTTTGATAATCATCACTAGTAAGTTACTAGTTATTTTTCTACTCTTTCAAACATATACTTGATGTATTTTCATGATCTAGTAACAAAACATGCTCATATATTTATGTTATTCATACCACTTTACAAGTTTTATGATTTTTAGAAGTATATATATAAGCCTATGATCATCCCTATGAAACCCACCAAGGTTGGTGATGTTTAGGAACCCATGACACCTTAAGAAGGTGTATGGTAGGATTAGACTAGATTTGTGGTGATTGGAGTGGATTTGGACAAGTTTTAAACAAGAAAAATGAATTTTAGCCACTATATAAATGTTGCTGTCCCATTTTGTAAAATCCAGAAAAATTAGGGGATTCCGGGTAACCTTGGGCTAGAGAATCAGAAAAGACTTTCAAAAACGAAGCCGTTGGCGAAAGTACGGATTAAAACGAGTTTATAACGAAGGAGATATGATTTTTGCATGTTTAACGACGAAAACTATTTTTTGAAAATTGTACTTGCTGTCCCACGATTTTCAATGGGCAATCTGAGGTATAAAACTTGATTTAGCCATCCCGACTTATCAAAAATATATTAGTATGTTGTCCCACGATTCTGGGGATATAAAGAACGTAGAAAACAAGCTTATAACGACCAAGATATACACGTTTCAAAATCGACGAAAGTCTATTTATTTCCATCAGCTTTTTAGCAAAATACTACTAAGTATAGAAAAACAGTTTTTGTAATACATCATGTTGAGAGTCAATTTACTCATTGATAAACCCATTTCTGGATATTTTATGTCTATGAGAAAAAGTTAGTTCACCCAGCGTAGTTTCGAAAACATCCAACCGTTTGTCAAAAGAATATATAACGAACAACTTATGGTCTTCCGAACTTTGCTGAAAACTTCCCAGAATTTGCCAAAACAGCCCAAATACCTCACTTGATAGATATTTATCTTTATGATCGATACCCGTATGGACAAACTTCACTTCTGTGACTTTTTATATGAGGTGAAAATCTTCTCAAAACTACTGAGCTTCTTTCCTAACTCTTAATATTCACTATTTTGCGACTAGTTTTACGAGGCCAATTGGGACATATTTTCAAATAATGAAAATGTTATACTTTGCGACGAAAATATTAAAATTGCCGATAGAACACCAAATAAGGATTGTGGAGTGTCATTTCAACATATATACTTGGAAAGTAGTTTTTATAACTAAACGAGACATCAACATGTATTTCAACAATAAACCTTATTTTCAAATTACACGAGTGGTATCAATAACATACGTAGTTGCATGTGTAGCATCATTTCAGTTCTTACATTAGATCATATCATTAATATTAGGTTGCAGTTAGAGATCGTGCCTCATTTCTGTGTATCCACTTTTGTCATCATAGCCATCGCACCAGGTGAGTCATAGCCCCTACTCTTTTAATTGTTTTGTAAACTCTTTGGGGGAGAATACATGCTCGTTTTACTTAAACGCATTACTCGCTTTACATGGTTGATTACCTGCATTTCATTGGTATGTTTCATTACCTGCATTTCACGGGATTGTCATCATTGTTTATATAACCTCATTGTTAAAATTGTTTATATAGCGGTTTTGCTACACTTATCTTTGAATTGAGATTCAAGCATTATTTTGTTCATACAAACCAAAACACATTTGGCAGTGGGTTGTAAATACACAGGTTACAAGTCTCTTATGGCGGGACTTGGAACTGAGTGGTTTTACGATGCCTTTGCTGTGACATCTTCATCCATATGCATTACATTCTTTCTCAAAAGACTCTATGAACTCACCAACCTTGTGTTGACACTTTAGCATGTATTTTCAGGTATTAAGCAATGGCACGCTACAGGAGGTTTTGGCAGGGCATGGCATGGTCATAGAAGACTCTGATTATTTATTTGGGAACCGTTTTAAACTATTTTAAGGGCCTACTTCCGCACTACTTTTAACAATGTAAATTCAACATTTTGATTAAACTATTTTATTCTAAATGATTCAAGTGAAAACCATTTTTGAACTCGTGTTGTAATACCAATTGAGTTACACCCCAGCTACATGTATGCTTCCGCTGGACCCGATTTTGGGGGTGTGACAGATTGGCATCAGAGCTTTGGCTATAGCGAACTGAGTGTTTTTAAAACCTAGACTATAGCTACTTTCAAGAAAACTTAACCCTATGACCGTCACGTGCCTGCCTGCCAAGATGATGCCTCATTTGTGGTTAGTTGCTGACATAGGTGATGAGATTTGTGTCTCGTTATCTGATACATTATATTCATTTATTATAGTTGATTACTATAATTGTCTTTCATATAAGCATGTTCACGTATCATATATGTCACCGCATTATGTTTTTCCCTTGCATAGTTTCATCATTTAACCTCGAGTTTGGTCACTTGCCTTAGTCTTTCAGAACATCTTGGTATTTGTGAAGGACATAGTATTAGTATAATTGAGCTGAGTATTTCAAAATTCATGGAACCTCGGTGGAATATAGACTAGTCATTTATATTCAACCCGGGATAGTAGGACATAGGCTGACTACCTATGTCTGACTCAGAGATGAATTGTGCAACACTGAGAATAGTTATAATAAAATTTTGTCTGGAATGAATCCTCTACTCAATTTCCAAATGTTTCATGCATGTGTGAGTATACCCTCGTTGCCAGAACACTCATACTTTTTATCACCTCGTGAACCGCCACTTGGAAGCACGTCAATTGATCATTTCATCTCATGAACATTCACGTCTATGCATGATACACTTATATCACAATATTTTCTTTTATTACAATCTCATTTTGTCACAGTCTTTTCCCTTCTCACCATCAATATCATTTCCTTTCCCATCCCTATATATATAAGGAATTAGCTTAAACTCTATAAATTCCGATGTCACTCATCACTCACTACTCCCAATATTGATAAGTGGATATTATCAATGACCTCCCTAAGAAAGACTTTCCATACCATCTATAAGGAGAATCCCTCGGTACATTAAGACCACCCAAAACTCAACAGAAATATCAAGATATTGCAAAACTATTCGAACCACTATCACTGGCCTAATCACCAAAAATTCCATCATCTGGAAAGTATTGGCTTGACTGAATTACAGGATTAGTTTCGATACGAGTGCTCACTAAGCAACACCATAGAGATTAATCCAACCTCTTAACCGAGACTATAGATTGAACATGTCCTCACCAATAGAATTTATTCAAACATGTTAGACACCTATGCCTTTGTGCAGACATACCTACCTGTCTATTTTATCCTCTTAATGCTTTCACTTTTAAAGGGATTTTTCTCCAAACTAGCGTTATACAAAACATGTATCTTGTATGAAATACTTTTCTGAGGCACTTATTTTGACAAGCAAATCCCTTTTGGTTAATCTGTTACAAAACTACTGGATGCTAAGAAATTTTAAACATCGATCTTTGGTATATCATACTATCTACCTTATGTTGAAAATAGTTCTATCTTGCATAACTATTAAATTCTGAAACATCAAGAAAAATGTTACTTAAAAAGCTGTTTGCTTAAAGTTGTAAATTCATTTATTCAGTGAAGGTTTATGAACAAAACACACAATCTCAAAACAAACTTTGAAAAATCAATCACTATATTATATCACTTATACATTTAGGATTTTGTGATTTGATGACATAGAGCTTGGGGAAAATCTTAGTAATGGAGACTAAGCATCGTAGTTGGAGAAAGACTCAATTCATGACATCCTGCAGAGGATCACAACCTTATCCTAATCTATTATTTTCAACAACACCCTTTGACGGACTTAATCTTGTAAGTTCTTCCACAAGATTCATGATACCCATTTCAATTATTTCTAATAGAGGAATTTGATTCACCTCGAGCTCCTAGCGATTTCATTAAGTTTCCTTTGGAACCACACCACCTATCATCTTCAGACCAATGGTCAGAATTAGAGAACGATTGAAACATAGGGAGACCTGCATTTATTGGGTATGGATTTACCTGCATTTATTAGGTATAGAGTTACCTACATTTATTGGGTATGGATTTACCTGCATTTTTGGGTATAGAGTTACCTGCATTTATTGGGTATGGATTTACCTGCATTTATTGGGTATGGATTTACCTACATTTGGAAAAGCCCAACTCACTAGTCTAGTAAGCATTCATGAAATAACCAGGAATTTCCTACAAATCAAGAATCAGTTACAAGTTTGATAAGTTGTAAACCATTAGAATTCCAAGTTAGTGGCAGAGTCATGTTGAAAGTTCTGCCTAGGAAAGGCATGATACCATTCAGAAAAATTCAGGAAGTTAAACCCGATATACACTGGACCCAACACTGGACCATTTAATATTTCAGACAGAATAGGCCTAGTGGCTGTCACACTTGAACCTTGTTAGAGAATGGTAGGTTACACAATCATGTTTCATGTTTTTCAAATCTCAAGAAATGACTTTCAGATTAGTCACTCATGATTCCATTGGAAGGAATCCAACCCAATGACAAACCTAAACCTTGTAGAGGGAACCAGTAGAAATCCTGGACCGTGAGGTCAAACAGTTGAAGCAAAGTCGAATTCCTGTCGTGAAAGTTCGCTGGAATTCACGAATATCATCATCTTTTCACCTATACCACTCTAGAAACCAACACAAACTGAACTTCGGGACGAAGTTCCTTTTAGAGGGGAACAATGTCACAACTCGTAATTTCATGTCCTTTTTCAAACGTCGGAATTTCATTTTTATTCCAGGAAGTTACTATTCATTTCTACTATTCACTATTACTATTCATTTTCACTATTCATCTCCGAAATTTTTATTTCATATTCTCGTAAGTTAAACTATTTTAACGATAATCCGAGAGTTTGACGCTCGTCGGATCATTTCTGTGAATATCACGAAGCCGTGTCTGAGATTTACTTTTCGGTTTAAACGTCCTTCCGGCATCCCGATATGACCATAAAACACTATAAACGATAGAAATATGATTTTCTCTCATTGTACGACAATTTTAAAAGTTTTAGAATTTTACGTTTTTCAGTTCAGCGTTTTACGCGAATTTCGCGTTTTTAAACCCGCGTTTCCAGTTTTAACAACGTTTATGCAATCCGATGGAACTTACCATTCATTTTATATTTTATTATGGAGTATTTTGACAGGTTTAGTCATTCTTTCAAGTTTCATATTTTTACGATACCCGAATTTACGTTTCAGGAGGTTTTGCGATTAACGGAACCAAAACCGACTCCGTGAACCAGATAACACCAAGCTTCTCACATACTCATCCAATTTTACACATGTGCCCCCCCCCCCCCCCATCCTAGATACTTCAAGTTGACCATATATTTACAATAATGCCATCACCTCAAAGATATTTGTATAAACTTCAAGACTTAACATAACATAATCTTTTTTTTATCAAAAAGGCACTATTCTCTCTTTTCTCCTCTCCATAGCCACGACAACAACAATAACACCAACAAAGATCCATCATTTTTTCATGATCCAAGTATTTATCAAGTCCTAGGAGTGATCTAGTTAGGGGTTTGAAATAAAAACCACAAAGATTAAATGGGTTTCATCACCATCTTTTGATAATCATCACAAGTAAGTTACTAGTTATTTTTCTACTCTTTCAAACATATACTTGATGTATTTTCATGATCTAGTAACAAAACATGCTCATATATTTATGTTATTCATACAACTTTATAAGTTTTATGATTTTTAGAAGTATATATATAAGCCTATGATCATCCCCATGAAACCCACCAAGGTTGGTGATGTTTAGGAACCCATGACACCTTAAGAAGGTGTATGGTAGGATTAGACTAGATTTGTGGTGATTGGTGGATTTGGACAAGTATTAAACAAGAAAAATGAATTTTAGCCACTATATAAATGTTGCTGTCCCATTTTGTAAAATCCAGAAAAACCAGGGGATTCCGGGTAACTTTGGGCTAGAGAATCAGAAAATACTTTCAAAAATGAAGCCGTGGGCGAAAGTGCGGATTAAAACGATTTTATAACGAAGGAGATATGCTTTTTGCAAGTTTAACGACGAAAACTATTTTCTGAAAATTGTACTTGCTGTCCCACGATTTTCAATGGGCAATCTGAGGTATAAAACTTGATCTAGCCATCCCGACTTATCAAAAATACATTAGTATGTTGTCCCACGATACCGGGGATATAAAGAACGTAGAAAACAAGCTTATAACGACCAAGATATACACGTTTCAAAATCGACGAAACTCTATTTATTTCCATCAGCTTATAACGACCAAGTATAGAAACAGTTTTTGTAATACATCATGTTGAGAGTCAATTTACTCATTGATAAACCCATATCTGGAAATTTTATGTCTATGACAAAGAGTTAGTTCACCCAGCCTAGTTTCCAAAACATCCAACCGTTTGTCAAAAGGATTTATAACGAACAACTTATGGTCTTCCAAACTTTCCCGAAAACTGCCCAGAATTTGCCAAAACAGCCCAAACACCTCATTTGACGGCTATTTATCTTTATGATCGAGACCCGTATGGACAAACTTCACTTCTGTGACTTTTTATATGAGGTGAAAATCTTCTCAAAACTACTGAGCTTCTTTCCTAACTCTTAATATTCACTGTTTCGCGACTAGTCTTACGAGACCAATTGGGACATATTTTCAAATAATGAAAATGTTATACTTTGCGACGAAAATATTAAAATTGCCGATAGAACACCAAATAAGGATCGTGGAGTATCGTTTCAACATATATACTTGGAAAGTAGTTTTTATAACTAAACGAGACATCAACATGTATTTCAACGATAAACCTTATTTTCAAATAACACGAGTGGTATCAATAACATACGTAGTTGCATGTGTAGTATTATTTCAGTTTTTACATTAGATCATATCATTCGTATTAGGTTGCGGTTAGATATCGTGCCTCATTTCTGTGTATCCACTTTTGTCGTCATAGCCATCGCACCAGGTGAGTCATAGCCCCTACTCTTTTAATTGTTTTGTAAACTCTTTGGGGGAGAATACATGCTCGTTTTACTTAAATGTATTACTCGCTTTACATGGTTGATTACCTGCATTTCATTGGTATGTTTGATTACCTGCATTTCATGGGATTGTCATCGTTGTTTATATAACCTCATTGTTAAAATTGTTTATATAGCGGTTTTGCTACACTTATCTTTGAATTGAGATTCAAGCATTATTTTGTTCATACAAACCAAAACACATTTGGCAGTGGGTTGTAAACACACAGGTTATAAGTCTCTTGTGGCGGGACTTGGAACTGAGTGGTTTTACGATGCCTTTGCTGGGACATCTTCATCCATATCAATTACATTCTTTCTCACAAAACTATGAACTTACCAACCTTGTGTTGACACTTTAGCATGTATTTTCAGGTATTAAGCAATGGCACGCTACAGGAGGTTTTGGCAGGGCATGGCATGGTCATAGAAGACTCTGATTATTTATTTGGGGACCGTTTTAAACTATTTTAAGGGCCTATTTCCGCACTACTTTTAACAATCTAAATTCAACATTTTGATTAAACTATTTTATTCTAAATGATTCAAGTGAAAACCATTTTTGAACTTGTGTTGTAATACCAATTGAGTTACACCCCAGCTACATGTATGCTTCCGCTGGACCCGATTTTGGGGGTGTGACAATAGGACATAAGTTTTTCTAGAAATTTTCCAAAAACTTAACATAAAGTTTCTGCCGGTCACTTCTGACGGCGTCAGGGTTTAACACCAGATGACGTCACGTGAAAAATTCTGGAAATTTTGCTAGTTTTGTTTTTCTAGCGGAGTCTTAAAAGTTTTTGTTGATTCTTCAGTTTTATAAACTCCAGGAAATCTGCAAACATTCATTCCATAAGCATTATATCTTAAATTGCTTTCTAGGATTTGTAAGAATATATAGATTGCCGCCGATTTTATGCGAGGTTGCCTTGATTGTTTTCTCAGGTTTAACAGGTTATATATGACAAGAAGATGATTTATATTTATGGAAGGGAAGCTTTCAACGTTCATTTCCTTGGAGGAAGATCTAACCTTGTTGACACACTATCCACTCCGAACGAATCAGGGGAGTATTTGTTTTCATTCTTTTACCAGTTTTACTTTTACATCCTTTAATTGAACATTGGGGACAATGTTCATCCTAAGTGTAAGGAGAGGGTAAATGATGATACCTTACAGGATACAATTGCACTTGAGTTTGTTTGTTCGATCGTAGGTGTGTAATAAAACTAAGAGAAATACTTGTTAGTGTAATTTTAACGCCAAATTTAAATTATTTTTACAACATTTAGGAGTGAAACTTTATCCTTAACAAGTGTCTCATGGATAGGAGTTGTATGACTAGCACAAAACCGTACCATTCAGAAAAATTTTCCACCCAAATATGTGAGGTTAGCCTTTAGATTTGATAGGAAAAGCATTTATTATTAGTGCTTATGAGTGTACCGGTAGCATTTAGGTTCTATAACCTGCGTTAGTGATGCATCCCGAGACCGCTAGTGAGACTACTTTACTTTGTTTGTTTGTTCATCCTAAGTGTAAGGGAAGGGTAAATGATGATACCTTATTGGATATAATTGCACTTGAGTTTGTTTGTTCGATAGTAGGTGTGTAATAAAACTTAGACAAATACTTGTTAGCGTAATTTTAGCGCCAAATTTAAATTTTTTTACAACATTTAGGAGTGAAACTTTAGCCTTAACAAGCGTCTCATGGATAGGAGTTGTATGACTAGCACAAAACCGTGCCATTCAGAAAAATTTTCCACCCAAATATGTGAGGTTCGCCTTTAGATTTGATAGGAAAAGCATTTATTATTAGTGCTTATGAGTGTACCGGTAGCATTTAGGTTCTATAACCTGCGTTAGTGATGCATCCTGAGACCGCTAGTGAGACTACATTCGTTTGTTTGTTTGTTCATCCTAAGTGTAAGGGGAGGGTAAATGATGATACCTTATAGGATATAATTGCACTTGAGTTTGTTTGTTCGATAGTAGGTGTGTAATAAAACTAAGACAAATACTTGTTAGCGTAATTTTAGCGCCAAATTTAAATTTTTTTACAACATTTAGGAGTGAAACTTTAGCCTTAACAAGCGTCTCATGGATAGGAGTTGTATGACTAGCACAAAACCGTGCCATTCAGAAAAACTTTCCACCCAAATATGTGAGGTTCGCCTTTAGATTTGTTAGGAAAAGCATTTATTATTAGTGCTTATGAGTGTACCGGTAGCATTTAGGTTCTATAACCTGCGTTAGTGATGCATCCCGAGACCGCTAGTGAGACTACATTCGTTTGTTTGTTTGTTCATCCTAAGTGTAAGGGGAGGGTAAATGATGATACCTTATAGGATATAATTGCACTTGAGTTTGTTTGTTCGATAGTAGGTGTGTAATAAAACTAAGACAAATACTTGTTAGCGTAATTTTAGCGCCAAATTTAAAATTTTTTACAACATTTAGGAGTGAAACTTTAGCCTTAACAAGCGTCTGATGGATAGGAGTTGTATGACTAGCACAAAACCGTGCCATTCAGAAAAATTTTCCACCCAAATATGTGAGGTTCGCCTTTAGATTTGATAGGAAAAGCATTTATTATTAGTGCTTATGAGTGTATCGGTAGCATTTAGGTTCTCGAACTTGCGTTAGTGATGCATCCCGAGACCGCTAGTGAGACTACATTCGTGTAGTAGGATTTACTACATGATAAGAGGCATTAGGATCACCCTTGTGTTTAAACCCGTATCATAATTACTTGACTATTTAAGTCATATTACTTGACTAATAAAGTCAATTAATTTTTCCCACACCTTAGCGTTGTACACATTTTTAGTAAACGATACCCTTAGTACACCCCTCCGAGCCTATCTTTTCGTTTCTAACTTTAAGCATCTTACTTAAAGGAAGAATTTGTTACAACTCACCCAAATGTGCAACCAAATCGGCTTAGCCTTCCTTGTATGCACTCATATTTAGTACATTATTGTTACATGTTTAATCCCTTAGTTAATTATCTAATTGATTACATGGTTGCTAAGTCGAGTCATATCTTGTACATATTGTTTTGGGACGATTGGGACTCATGGGTAAAGTACTATTGTTTTGGAGTAATGGGGAAGAACATCGTATATTACCCCCATATGTGCGTTAATCTTAAAAAGTACTCCATTAGTTTTGATTATCTTGATTCGAGTCATTAGAGTAGTTTAGTGTAAAGTATGTAAAAATTCAAGTGTAAGGGGAATGTACATTCCCTATGATGTATTATTTTGGATGGTAGGGCAAGAGTGTATGCAAAAAAAAAATTAATAATAATAAAAAATAAAAAAATAGAAAAAGAAAAGAGAAAAACATACGGACTACCATTCCGTTTCATTCTATGTTTGTTTTATGTTATTGTTATTTTTAATTTATTAGCTTAAGTTGAGTCGAGTCTTGGCTTAGCAACGCCATATTGTACATGTAATTAACCAAGATGATTAACTCGCCACCAGTAAATATTGCCTTTATCCAACAAAACCGTGTTTTCCATATCCCTACACCCAACGTTATAACCATTT
This sequence comes from Artemisia argyi, assembly GCA_030686995.1. Taxonomy (NCBI): domain Eukaryota; kingdom Viridiplantae; phylum Streptophyta; class Magnoliopsida; order Asterales; family Asteraceae; genus Artemisia; species Artemisia argyi. The sequence goes on from CM060679.1 coordinate 104,975,788, forward strand.
AAAAGACCTGTTTAATAGTTTATCCTAGGTGCTTACGCCAAGTGGTGGAGTTTTGATCCTTTCCTAAGCCTATGGTAATCTATTTACTATGCCAGGTAGTGAGAGATGTTTTCCATTTCCATATTGTGATATATACTTTATTACACCCGAGAGTAATGTTTTAAAAATCGCGCCTCAGGCGCGCCAACTCCCTAAATCCCACGAGGCTCCAGCCTTTGGGATTTTTTTAGATCGAGGCTTACGACATGCATGAATCCCGTAAAAATCGCAGTGCCTTGGGGATTTTTGCACTTTAGCGACTTGGGTATTTGTGCGCCTAGAAGATGTAACAGGGTTTTGGCCTTTTTTTCTTAATAGTAGGATACATTTTGGGCTTACATGTTATATACATTTGGCCCTTTAAGTTATAAAGTATCTAATAACCCCAGTATTTTAAAAAATAACTAAAACACACAATCAACAAATAAATATATTTTTTGTTATCTAATGTCTAAGAATAGTAGCTTATTAACAGATACAAATGTTGTTTCTTTAGTGTTAAGTGTTACCTAACAACTATAGATTTTTTGTTGTTGATAGTTGATAGTTGAAACATGGTAATTTGTTAAATTTTATAAGTCATAAACTCATATATTGTAATGTATATTCAGGAAGGGTAGTTCAGGATTTTGATATATTGCCTGCTTAATATTTTGGGTTTAAATGCAACCTTTGTTAGATGTAATAACTATTAAGTGGCATTATGCAATAAATATTGATATTTTTGTGTTATTTAAGTTGCATAAGTTTCACATATGTTTTAAAAACACCTAACTGTATAGTGTGCCTCATATTTATGAATCCCGCGCCTTGGCTTACGCCTCGAGTCGAGGCTCTTTGACCCCCTTTGCGCCTTAGTGCGCCTTGAGCCTTTCAGAACATTGCCCGAGAGATGTGAGTATCTAAACACTATTTGTGAAGTGCTAGTGTATGACCTCCGTGCTTGTTTTTGGTTTTTAGTGGAACGATTATTTGTTGTAATTACTTTTATATTAGTGTTAAATGACCCCTCACTTGTGTTTTGATTAGAATAAAAGCGCATTTGCTTGAGGACAAGCAAATATCAAGTGTAAGGGTATTTGATGAGGCGAAAAGTGTACCGCTTTTAAGAGGTCATTTATGCCCGAATTCGAGATTATTTGATCAAATATTGCCCTAAATCGTTCCTTTTGTCATTTTAGGTACTTTTGAGGAGAAATCTGGAAAAGGAAGCATTTTGGACATTTTTGGAGCATAAAAGTGAAGAAAACGACAAAGTCTCAAAATACTTGTTGGGAACAGTACCTGACGACGTCAAGGGATTACTAGTGATGGCGTCAAGAGTGGCAAAAGAGGTGGAAGTGGAAAATTACGTGACGATTCAGAAAGTTTTTAGGCTATTTGGCCTGACGGCGTCACCAAGGCCGTAAGGGTCCAAATACACGTGACGGCCCAGAGTGTTTTTTAACATGACGGCGTCAGAATTGGATCTAGGCAATACGAATTTCATCATGGCGGCGAGTTGACGGCGTCGGAGGTTAATACATGACGCCGTCAGGATGCATAGTCTATATATATTTTTCCAATTTTTCATTGTAATGTGTGGAACTTTGTGTGGGATATTAGGGCATAAACCCTAGACGAATTTTACAGCTTTTTCAAGGGTTTCAACCCCTTGATTCTTTCATGTTCAATTGAAGATAAGTACTCATTCAAATCATTCAATATGTCTATGTGTTGTGTAATTATATCTTACGCTTGTCTTCTCTTTAACATGATAGGCTAGGTTTTTATTGTGTTTGCTTAGATGTAGTGAAACCTAGATGTTGATTATGGGTTGATTGTTTGTTTATAATTGTTTCGGATGATTGTATTCGATGTTAGGCTTACGAAAACTGGCAGACTTCCATTGGTAACTTGCTTGAACGTCTTAAGAAACATGATCAGAGGTGTACTACGATTTTGGTTATATTTAATGCATAAGAGAAGTCTAATGATCCCATGTTAGGAGCTTCTAACGGCTCGACATAGGAGTAAAGTAGGATCTTATAGAGTTAGGGAATATTGTACACGGCCCTACGACTGGTATTAAGGAATATAACCCGTCATCCATGCAATTTTAACAGGCTAATCAACCTGTAAAAGATATCTAGGGAGTAATGAAATCTAAGTAAACACAACTTTTATCATTATTGTTTCCACTACATTAGTAAATTAGTTTAATTTTCATTTCTTTTATTTTATTTTGATTGCATCTTAGTTAATTGGGTTAGTTGGCTAGCAACTAATTCCGCCCACTCCTTCGAAACCCGAGATTTTACTTGCTTTCATAAAATATAAAATATACAAAAATAATCATCCCTCACCTCTAGACCTAGTTTAGTAGGCTTTCTAATCCTAGCGACACTATTCCTAAGTTGAACGATCAATCCCCCGGTACTTGTCACTATATTATACTACAACGATTAGGTACACTGCCTGGTGAGGGTTATAAGCTTCTCAAGATCCCTTAAGAGGCAAAACCTGTTGCGAGGGCGCAATTCCCACGTATCACTCTGTCACAACTCACCATTTCAGGTCATTTCAGGTCATTTCCCGAACTTTGGAAAAACACTATTCATCAAAACACTATTCATCAGTTTACTATTCATCATTTTTGGTGTCAGTTTGACATTCCGAGAAGCATTCAGAAATTTTACTATTTATGGAACACTATTCATTGCGGGAAAAGATTTCATCATTCACGTGCATTACACATTTCATCGTAAATTTAGTTTACGGGTATTCAAATTCGCGTAACCATATTGGTTCAGGTGCGAATTCATGCATTATCAGTAATGACTTTTCATACGGACTGGAGATAGTCTGCATATCATCATAACAGCATTTTCATGTTATACCACTCTCAGGATTTTCAAATTTCTATATTCAGTACATTTAACGTTTTTACGTATACGTATTTATAGTAAACGTTAACACCCGGTTTATACACGACGAATATATCTAAATATTCCCACAATGGTCCCGACATATTTTTATATCTATTTTAACATCATAAAAGTTATAACATTCAGTTACCCAGTATTTTGGAAATTTATTTTATTTATAACGTACGCGTATGAATATAACGACGGTTTTCGTGAAAACTAAACAATAATCACCCGATCACTCAGTAAATGTACCCAACATATTTTTGATATATTTTCAACATTATTATGACTTTATTTCATCCCGGTTAACTTTGTGAACGTTTATTTCTATTAAAACCAGTACCCGATCGTAACTAAAAACACAAACTAGCACAAATTCATACAAGGTTTTCTAATTAAATACCAAGCACCCTACCCCCCCCCCCCCCCCTTCACCCTTGAAAAACCGGCCCCAAGACCACCCCTTTAACCTCTTGCATTAACTTACCTTTAATTAACTAATAAACCTCTAAATCATTTCATTTACCAAAAACCTAGAATCATAAATCACTTTTTAGCTAAGATCAAAAACTTGCTCATCTCTTCCATTCTCTCTTCATCCTCACGACCCATAATTAACACCAAGATCAAGTGATCATTTTTCATAAGTTAAAACACTAAACTTGTTCCTTTTACATGCCTAATCAAGAATCAAGCAACAAAAACACAAGAACATCAAGCATAATCATCATATAATCATCTCATTTTATCAAGTAAGTATTCAACTTTATTTTTTCATGGATCATCTTATTTTTACATGTATTTCATAAGTATCATGCTAAAAACCATGTACAACTAGCTATACCACCCTTTATTTTGTCTAAAATGAAACATACAAACCCTAACTTTTTAGTTATGAATCCCCTTGCTCTAATAACTTGGTTAGGAGTCCATGGCACCCTAAGAAGGTGTATGGTAAGATTAGATTAGCCATGTGGTGATTACAAGAGTTTTGGTGATGGTAGAAATTAGTTTTAAACCTTAAAAACTTGATTTGGAACCTATTTTAGACATGCTGTCCCGTTTTGTAAAAATCTGGAAAATCAGTAAACACCAAGGAAACTTTGGCAAAATTTTTAGAAAATACTTTCAAAAACGAATCCGTAGGCGAAAGAACGGATTAAAAAGAGCTTATAACGAAGAAGTTATGATTTTTGCAAGATTGTTGACGAAAAGTATTTTCTGGAAAAATGGTTGCTGTTGGACGTTTTTCGTCAGTCAAAAAGAGGCTTTAGACGTAACCAGGAGGAGCCGAGCTTTCCAAAATATATTACTACATACTAAGACGTAACCGTGGACATAAAGAACAAGTAAAACGGACAAGTAACGACAAAGATATTCACGTTTGAATATCGGCTAAAACCATTTTTATTTGACAGCTTTTAATAAAAGTGACACAAAAACTACGAAGTACTTTTATAAGCTAGAAATAATATTATGTACCAAGCTTTATAACTAATGTAGTATTAGTTATTACAAGTATATTTTCATCATTTCAAGGCGATATTTCAAGGATTACAACCCGAGTATTTCAACACTAACATGGAAACATACGATATATATAAGTATATATATATTGCAACTAGCTTATTATATTTTCTAATAGCAATATTTTTCCAAATTCTTGGATTATATATTTTGATAACACAAGTGTTTTTCAAAGAGTAGAGTGGTATAGGAAACATGTGCATGGACATTCATAACATCATTTCATGATCTAAAGTAGATCGTTCATCATTCACATTAGGTTGCGGCTAGTGTGCGCGCCTTGTTTTTCAGCTCATTACATGTTCATGGTACCATCATATTGGGTTGCGGCAGCTAATTGTTCATTGGTGTTCATTCATTTCATCACAGTTTCATCAGTTAAGGTGAGTTTTCATAGCCCCGTTTTCAATTCAACATTTTTGATTGTTTTCAAATCCCACGGGGGGAATACATTGCATCAATCATTTTAGTACGAGCCCAAGTATTCAAACACATGTACATAGCTTAAGTTACCTTGCCATGTGATAAGTCCCCTGTAACATCATGAACCGTTAATTTACCGTTAAGCGAGAGTGAGTGGATAGATCTATCGAGGGTGACGCCTCCATCCGTGGTAGTGATTACCAACAGTAAGCGGATGCATGTCATGTCTTTTACATTTGAGTGTTTCGGCAGAACATTCGGGAGGGGCATAGAATTTCATCAGTCATAGCTTCGGTGTCATGAGCTTAAGGCTATTGTACAATTTTCATGAGATTTTTATCTTGCACTTTTACTTGTGGTGGCCGTACATCATTACATTTTACAAACCTATGGAATTCACCAACATTCGTGTTGACGTTTTAGCAATGTATTTCAGGTTATTAAGGTAGCTCATGTGACATGCATTTGGACCTTCATGGAGTCGCGGAGTCGACGCGTCTCATCATTATTTCATGCACTTATGTAAACGTTTGATCTAGTATGACTTGTTTTTCATAAACATGTAACACATTTTGGGGACCTCATTTTGTAAACTCTGAATTATTTCAATGATCAAATGCAGTATTTTCCAAACGACACTTTAGGTCGTTCAATGTAACTGTAACTGTGGTGCTATGACAGACACCCCCAGGTATTCTATTCCGCTGCAAGTCAGGTAAATTGGGGGTGTGACAGATTGGTATCAGAGCTAAGGTTATAGCGAACTAGGATGTATCTTGGACCCTAGACTATAACCACATCAGCATAGCATCTCATCATTTCATCATAAGTGCATAATCATGATACATGTTGTTTCATACATACCCTGTGCGAGTTATTTATACTCATATCCGTATATGTATATCATTTTATTGACCTGGTTCACAAGTGACATGTCTTCAGATACTCACCCTGACATCCTTTTATCGGATTCCGACATTGAAGATGTCTTGTCATCTTCCACTACCATTATACCACCAGTTGCATTTACACCACCATTAGTACTATTGATTTGCCATAGGAACAGGGTTTTCCTATCATTCAGCCCGTACATAGAATGCCTTTTGGTAGTGTATTCAGAATTAATCTTAATGGACTTATTAGGATGCTTATTGCAAGGAAGATAGTGTGTTTTCTTTCCATCACTAGTAGGGCACTTACTACTCAGGTACTATCACCACCATCAGTTACTTATTACACTATTGGCCTTCCCACAGTGTGTACTTTAGTTTTACCTTTTGGATGTCGCGAGGTAGCGCGAAAGAGGGTAGTATTCCATTCACTAGTACCATCATTGTCATTTCCCTTTTCCATTCCCACTTGCCATGAACTAGATGACATCTAGTAGATAATACCAATAACACGGACTCAACAGAAACATCCGCAGATTCTTCAGGAATTAGGTTGATTTCGTTTTTGACGAATTAGTAGACTATTACCATTCGACAAGATTCACCCATGTATCCAATACACCATTCAAGCTATTTTACTATCATATGGGGAAATTGTTTTACAGAAAAATTTCTGAAGTAAGCTATTTTATTTCCATCCTATAAATTGATTTTTCTGTCATTACACCAAGTATTTACTATTATTACGCGAGGCAATTTTTATGTTATTTGAAAGGAAACATCAGGATACCATTTTAATAACAATGCGTTGAACACCATCTAAAACTTTTGATAAAAGTTATGATATTTTGACAAAATCTAACATCGCATCATTAGTCCTCAATTATACATAGCCTGATCACCTATGTAAAAATTCAGGAAGGATTATGCCATGAAGGAAATAATTATTTTTTTCAAAGGATTGTTGATAACAATCTTCATTTAAAAGTTTTGTAAACAAAGGAACTCATTCATAAACATCCCTTTTGCCGAACTATCCCTGGATACTTACCCTACCTGTCACTCACTTAGCCATTAAGTTGGATTTTCCCATTGACTTCCCTAGAAGAGACTTTCCATATCAATTACATGCATGATTCCTCTATACAATAGAAGCAACGAAAGGATTACAGAACTACTAACCAGGACTAGAAGTATATAGTGAGAGAATTCATAACTCAACAACAATCCTAAGATACTGCGAGACCATCTGAATCACCATCTCTGACTTAGTTGTCAAATTCTATCATTTAAAGGTACTAGCTAGACTGAGCTACAGGATTGAACTCAATATAGATGTCCGCAGGACAACATAATAGAAATAAACCAAGCTTCTAATTGAGACTATAGAGCATTTCATTTAAACATGGCCTCATCCATACATAAACTTTCCTGCAGTAAGTTTTCACAAAGGACAATTGTTTGAATCAAGAATATCGATGTAGATTCCTCTAAGGCATTATGTCTAGAAATTTCAGATAACCTCACCTTCATACCAAGCAAGGGATCAAACCAGAACATATCTCCTCATCTACATGGGAAAACAGAATAGACATTCATCGACACAACATCAAGTGATACCTTCGTCTTGTCTATTACAACGATAAACTATTTCAGGACTTAAGTTAGTCTAAATACCTATGCTTGTAGTTATGCCAGATAACCACCAATAGACATTATCCAACCTCAGGAACTAAGTGTTAGACATCTATGCATTTAAGCGAACATTTCCTATTCTACCATTTTATCCTTGTTAGTGTTTTCACTTTTAAATAAAGTTGATGCGTTTACATAAATCACCTACCTTGTGGAAAAATGATTTCTGAAATTCCTATTTTGAACAAGTACGATCTTTTTGGTCAAACTTTAGCAACACTATTGTACAATGAGAAATATACATAAACATCAAACTTTGGTAAGCAGTCTTAATCACAACATGTTTGAAAACATTTTTCTACTTCATAACTACTGGATTTTGAATCATCAGGAAAAATATTACTTAGTAAATCATCTGCTCCATTTTCTAAATTCGTTTATTCGGAAAAAGATTTCAACCAAAACTCACAATCGCGAGACAAATTTCCAGAACCAACTTCCCTACAACATCGCTTATGCATTTAGGATTTTGTGACTTGACAGTAAAGAATATTGGTATATGTGATGAAGGAATTAGGAAGGACATCACAAATTAATCACGAATTTCAGTAGTGGAGACCAAACCCAATAGACAAAGAAAAACATATGTCTTATCATCCGTTGGAACAAAACACAAGGAATCAAATTGTTACCTATATTCTATCCCTTTCAGATAACGCCAAGTTCGAAGGACCGAACGTTGTGGAATTAGTCACAAAGGTTTATTGTACCCATTTGAGTTATTCCTGTTAAGGAAACCGATTCACCTTGGACTTCAAGTAATCATTTCAGAATTCCCTTCAGAAACCCATTTAGATGTGAACATCACTATCATCCTCAGAACGATGGTCAAAGCGAGAGAACAATTCAAACATAGGAAGGTATGCTTAGAGCATGAGTGATTGACTCTAGAAATGGTTGGACTAATCATTTAATATAAATCAAATTCATCTACAACAATAGTTATCACACCAACAACGGGAAACTGGCAGAAGTTAGGTTGGTACATAACACACATCATTTGGATTGGATATCCTGAACAACAAACCATCTAGATTCAAGTGGGAGAACAAACTAAGTTAAAAACATTGCCTTGGATTGGCATGATACAAATTGGATAACAAGAAAGGTTGAACCTTTAGCATATTGGACTATTTAAGATTCATTTTAGAATCGACCAACTAGCATACAAACTTGAGTTCTGGCAGAATTCAGCAGTATATATTACCAGTACCACATTTAAAACATTAAGAAGCGCAGACCATCGAATTGATGGGCCAAACTCAGAAAAGCTCAACTCACTAGTTCAGTAGGCATTCATGAGATAACCAGAAATTTTCTACAAGTCAAGAATCAGTTACAAGTTCAATAAGTCGTAAACCATTAAAACTTCAAGTTCTGCAGAGTTATGCAGAAAGTTCTGCCTAGGAAAGGCATGTTATCATTCAGAAAACTTGGAAAGTTACACCAATATACACTGGACCATTTATATTTCAGACAGGGTAGGCCTAGTGGCCGTCAGATTTGAACATTGCCAGAGAACAACAGGATTACACGAACATATTTCACATTTTCAGATCCCCAGAAATGACTTACAGATGAGTCACTCATGATTCCATTGGAAGGGATCCATCCCAAATGACAATCTCAGACCTTGTAAGAGAACCAACAGAAATCATGGACCGTGTGGTCAAACAGTTGAAACAGAGTCGAATTCCTATCGTTAGAGTTCGCTGGAATTCTCGAATATCATCACATTTTCACCAATATGTTTTCAGAAACCAACATAAACTGAACTTCGGGACGAAGTTCCTTTTAGAGGGGAAGACTGTCACAACTCACCATTTCAGGTCATTTCAGGTCATTTCCCGAACTTTGGAAAAACACTATTCATCAAATACTATTCATCAAAACACTATTCATCAGTTTACTATTCATCATTTTTGGTGTCAGTTTGACATTCCGAGAAGCATTTAGAAATTTTACTATTCATGGAACACTATTCATTGCGGGAAAAGATTTCATCATTCACGTGCATTACACATTTCATCGTAAATTTAGTTTACGGGTATTCAAATTCGCGTAACCGTATTGGTTCAGGTGCGAATTCATGCATTATCAGTAATGACTTTTCATACGGACTGGAGATAGTCTGCATATCATCATAACAGCATTTTCATGTTATACCACTCTCAGGATTTTCGAATTTCTATATTCAGTACATTTAACGTTTTTACGTATACGTATCTATAGTAAACGTTAACACCCAGTTTATACACGACGAATATATCTAAATATTCCCACAATGGTCCCGACATATTTTTATATCTATTTTAACATCATAAAAGTTATAACATTCAGTTACCCAGTATTTTGGAAATTTATTTCATTTATAACGTACGCGTATGAATATAACGACGGTTTTCGTGAAAACTAAACAATAATCACCCGATCACTCAGTAAATGTACCCAACATATTTTTGATATATTTTCAACATTATTATGACTTTATTTCATCCCGGTTAACTTTGTGAACGTTTATTTCTATTAAAACCAGTACCCGATCGTAACTAAAAACACAAACTAGCACAAATTCATACAAGGTTTTCTAATTAAATACCAAGCACCCTACCCCCCCCCCCCCCCCTTCATCCTTGAAAAACCGGCCCCAAGACCACCCCTTTAACCTCTTGCATTAACTTACCTTTAATTAACTAATAAACCTCTAAATCATTTCATTTACCAAAAACCTAGAATCATAAATCACTTTTTAGCTAAGATCAAAAACTTGCTCATCTCTTCCATTCTCTCTTCATCCTCACGACCCATAATTAACACCAAGATCAAGTGATCATTTTTCATAAGTTAAAACACTAAACTTGTTCCTTTTACATGCCTAATCAAGAATCAAGCAACAAAAACACAAGAACATCAAGCATAATCATCATATAATCATCTCATTTTATCAAGTAAGTATTCAACTTTATTTTTTCATGGATCATCTTATTTTTACATGTATTTCATAAGTATCATGCTAAAAACCATGTACAACTAGCTATACCACCCTTTATTTTGTCTAAAATGAAACATACAAACCCTAACTTTTTAGTTATGAATCCCCTTGCTCTAATAACTTGGTTAGGAGTCCATGGCACCCTAAGAAGGTGTATGGTAAGATTAGATTAGCCATGTGGTGATTACAAGAGTTTTGGTGATGGTAGAAATTAGTTTTAAACCTTAAAAACTTGATTTGGAACCTATTTTAGACATGCTGTCCCGTTTTGTAAAAATCTGGAAAATCAGTAAACACCAAGGAAACTTTGGCAAAATTTTTAGAAAATACTTTCAAAAACGAATCCGTAGGCGAAAGAACGGATTAAAAAGAGCTTATAACGAAGAAGTTATGATTTTTGCAAGATTGTTGACGAAAAGTATTTTCTGGAAAAATGGTTGCTGTTGGACGTTTTTCGTCGGTCAAAAAGAGGCTTTAGACGTAACCAGGAGGAGCCGAGCTTTCCAAAATATATTACTACATACTAAGACGTAACCGTGGACATAAAGAACAAGTAAAACGGACAAGTAACGACAAAGATATTCACGTTTGAATATCGGCTAAAACCATTTTTATTTGACAGCTTTTAATAAAAGTGACACAAAAACTACGAAGTACTTTTATAAGCTAGAAATAATATTATGTACCAAGCTTTATAACTAATGTAGTATTAGTTATTACAAGTATATTTTCATCATTTCAAGGCGATATTTCAAGGATTACAACCCGAGTATTTCAACACTAACATGGAAACATACGATATATATAAGTATATATATATTGCAACTAGCTTATTATATTTTCTAATAGCAATATTTTTCCAAATTCTTGGATTATATATTTTGATAACACAAGTGTTTTTCAAAGAGTAGAGTGGTATAGGAAACATGTGCATGGACATTCATAACATCATTTCATGATCTAAAGTAGATCGTTCATCATTCACATTAGGTTGCGGCTAGTGTGCGCGCCTTGTTTTTCAGCTCATTACATGTTCATGGTACCATCATATTGGGTTGCGGCAGCTAATTGTTCATTGGTGTTCATTCATTTCATCACAGTTTCATCAGTTAAGGTGAGTTTTCATAGCCCCGTTTTTAATTCAACATTTTTGATTGTTTTCAAATCCCACGGGGGGAATACATTGCATCAATCATTTTAGTACGAGCCCAAGTATTCAAACACATGTACATAGCTTAAGTTACCTTGCCATGTGATAAGTCCCCTGTAACATCATGAACCGTTAATTTACCGTTAAGCGAGAGTGAGTGGATAGATCTATCGAGGGTGACGCCTCCATCCGTGGTAGTGATTACCAACAGTAAGCGGATGCATGTCATGTCTTTTACATTTGAGTGTTTCGGCAGAACATTCGGGAGGGGCATAGAATTTCATCAGTCATAGCTTCGGTGTCATGAGCTTAAGGCTATTGTACAATTTTCATGAGATTTTTATCTTGCACTTTTACTTGTGGTGGCCGTACATCATTACATTTTACAAACCTATGGAATTCACCAACATTCGTGTTGACGTTTTAGCAATGTATTTCAGGTTATTAAGGTAGCTCATGTGACATGCATTTGGACCTTCATGGAGTCGCGGAGTCGACGCGTCTCATCATTATTTCATGCACTTATGTAAACGTTTGATCTAGTATGACTTGTTTTTCATAAACATGTAACACATTTTGGGGACCTCATTTTGTAAACTCTGAATTATTTCAATGATCAAATGCAGTATTTTCCAAACGACACTTTAGGTCGTTCAATGTAACTGTAACTGTGGTGCTATGACAGACACCCCCAGGTATTCCATTCCGCTGCAAGTCAGGTAAATTGGGGGTGTGACACACTCTCCCAAAATTTGAAAAACACTATGAAATGCAATTTTGAGGTTGCAAGAAAAATTTGAGTTTCAAAAATTTTGCCGCCAAATTTCACCGAAAAAATTTGAATTTTGGCCTAAAAAATTGAATTTTGGGCCAAAATTTTCAGTGTTAAACCAAAATTTGAATTTCGTGTAAAAATTGAACGTTTGGTCTCCTGTAAAAAATAATTTTTTTTTTGTTGGAAATAAGAAGAGAAAGATAAGAAGGATAAACTTTGTTAAGATTAGATGATTTGTGATTATGTTAAACTTGGATCTTTAAGGATAAACAATGGTTGTGGTTTTAGGTAATCTGACTTTCTAACTTGATAAATCTGGCTTCTAACTCGGTACACTCTGTAACTCGGTACAATCTTGAAGTGCTAACTCGGTAAGGCTGTCAGGAGTACTAACTCGGTACAACTTTTTAGAGAAAACTGTAACTCGCTAAGATTTGTAACTTGGGAAAGTCTTGTAATATTACTAACTCGGTAGATACTTACTAACTCGATAAGAATTAGATACTCGATAACATCTGCTAACTTGATGAGATGCTAACTCGATAAGATGAAATCAAACAAGTATAGTTACCCCTAGGTAGCAAACACGAATAACCTTACTTGATAAACGATAAGGTAGTAGCAAACTCGCTAAATATTTAACTCGTAGTAACTTGTAGCTAACTTGATAAACCCTTGTCACCAACTCGATAAAAACAGAAAGTCTAACTCGACAGAAAATCCTAACTCGCTAACCTAACTCGATAAAACTAGGCTAACTTGATAGAACGCCGATGAACAGTACTCAAAAACCAAAAATTCGCTTCTAAACCAAGTTTTATCTACCAAATCTAACCTAAAACAACCTATATTATCTCATGGCGAATGATACCACTTGTTAGGTCATGCTTTCTTGACAAATAATCACTAATCTTAGAGAGAGAAAGTAAGTAGAGAGAGAGAGAGAGTGGAAGTAACTCTTATTTAAGGAAAATAAGGAAACCTTGATAACTAGAGAACCAACACCCTCAAATGACGGGATACATAAGTATTAATAGGTGAGGGCTAGGGCATTTCTTAACTTTGACAATATTACATATTAAGCCCTTAGACCTTTACCAAACATGTAAACTTATCATAAAACTAATAAAAACATATTAAATCACTAATGTACTAACATAATATTGCAACCTATTACAAAGCTTAATGACCAACACTTGATTTAACAAAGTCTATTCCCAACATTTTATGCAGCGGATAAAGACAACAGTGGAAACTATGTTGCAAATAGTGGTAAATTTTGCTCTCATAGTAAAAAACGAAAAACAGTGTAACTTTATTAATTCAACCATAAAAGAGTTACATTGCACAGACAGAGAGTAAAAACATCAAAACACCAAAACACAAAATCCTAACAACCTACACCCTACACCACCTACTCCATTGGCTTCTTGCCTTTTCCCTTGTAGTTGTGCTTGGCCTTTTGAGCACTTTTCCTCTGGTTCTCAAAGATTGACCACATCCTTAGGCTAGCAAGACCAAGAACTTGTTTCGGAGGCTTGCAGGCTTCTCTGGAACTGGTATCTTCTTCATGTTTGATAGTGCAGATCTTAGAGCTTGTGTCAGAGCCTTTGGCAACTCCTTTCAGAGTGTGTATATCTCATCATCATCCGAGGAACTGGAGTAAAATTCAACTGATGGTGCAGGTTTTGAAATCTTCTTATTTGGCTTCATAGTTGAAGAGCTTGAAGCACAAGGTGGAAAGTAATTTGCCCACCCTAATCCCTCTAAAGATGAAGACATATAAATTGTTTCTTCTGAAGATGAATCAGAGGAGATGTAAACTATGTTTGGAAGTCTGCTCATGGTGATTTAAGATTTAGTGATGATATAGAAAGTTTTTGGTGATGGTTATTGGTGATACGAGCCCCTTTTCATAGGCAAAGTCAAACCTAAGAGATAATTATGGAGCATAATAACTCTTACCTGTGTTGGTAGATTTGAGAAGTAAATATGGATATTATTTACTCAATCGGGTTGACTAAAAGGAGATATTTATGTGAATAGTGGCTTGGTCAAAAAGTAACTTTGGTTGAAACACATTGGTTATGCATATTATTTTCTTTATACTAACATGTGCAGGTACACAACCAATTTTTTTGCTGGGAGTTGATCATAAAAGGTGTGTAACTGAGACACACAACAAATGGTTATTGATTCACCATGTCTAATCCACATAAGAATCAACTAGTCTAGAGCAAACGGCTACTGGTAAAGACTTAACAAATCCGTTTATGGTTGATAGTTTACCAAAAACTATATTGTCATCAACTCACCATATTCCATGTGATGAAGAGTTGGCTAGTCCATAGCAAACGGCTCATGGTAAAGACATATCAAATCCGTTGATAGCTGATAGTTTGCTAAAAACTATGAAAAGAACAGTTCACTTTATATATATGTTTTACTTTTACCACTGCTCTTGGAAAATTTTGTGAATAGTTCCCACTGCTACTTCACAGTTACCACTGCCAGTGTAATTTTTACCACTGTCGAACAAGCCGTTACAAATGTTGTGTCAGTAACAAATTTTTTACTAGCCGTTGAGAGTAAACCGTTTTGTCCATATTAATAGGGTGAATTTTTAAATAATTATCTACTTACTTATTTTAATTTATTCTTTTCTTGAAGATTAATCTTTTCTAAAGATAATCTCTCCTGCGTATAATTCTCAAACCTTAATAGTATAAATCCTTTTCTCTCAATCGGTGTGTTCTACGTTCAATTCATACTCACAACATTCTTCTTTTCTCAAAACAACTATGGCAAGATTAAACTTTGCAGATGAGCACAACCAAGTTGCCTACTTGCAGAAGTCAAATGAAAAGAGTGGCCCTGTTTTTCATCAGATTGTAGATTTTCTCAATACCACTCACATAAGGTATGCTTTAACTCTAAACCCCACAATCTATGCCTCTCAAATCAAACAATCTTTGAACTCTGTAGAGTCCAACACCATTGAGCAAGGAGACACACATGAAACTGTGGATACTCTTAGAGCCATAGTAGATGGGGTAGCTATTGGTGTTACTGAATCATCCTTGAGGAGAATTCTCCAATTGGATGATCTTAATGGTATCATCACATTGCCCAATCCAGATATTCATAAACATGTCTCAACCATGAGGTATGATACATCTGACAAAAAGGTTACATTCAAAAAGGGGTGTTTTTGCCCCCATTGGAGATTTTTAATTCATACTCTTTTGCATTGCCTAAGTCCTAAGAAAACTTCTTATGAACAATTCAGTTCAACAATGGCTTATCCTTTGGTTTGTTTAGCCACATATAGGACTTTCAATTTTTCAAAGTTAATTTTTAACAGTATGAAAGGTAATGTAAAGAGTCCGTATGAATTTTTTATGTATCCAGGGTTTGTGCAAGCAGTGCTAAATGACTTTCTGCAACCCCACAAAAGAGTTTATAAAACCCCTTGTCTTAAGCCAAAAGTTTTTCAAAATATGGATAAGGCTTCATATGGATGAAATGGGGAAATTAAACCACTTTTTCCTGAAATGCTTGCAAAGATTGTACAGGTATAGGGTGAAGGTGCATCAATCCCAGTTGTACCCCAACACACACCTAGTATTACAGTTCCACCTATCCATTACACCCCACAAGTTACTCACACATATGAGAGGAGGCAAAAACAGCCACCTCCTCCCATCACAACATTGCATGTTTTTTAACCTTTTGGTCTAGGAACAAGCAGTGGTGTTTCCAGGCTTCAATCTAGTCCAACTAGAGAAGAGACTGAACCAATGCCCTATGATTCACCTCTCCTAACAGGTAACACAGTTGGAAGTGTTGAGGGCAGTGAGCAACCTATTGAATTGATGGAACTTTGTACCAGGTTAGTCAAACAGGTTAAATTTTTGGAGAAGGATTTGGCACAGACAAAGGAGCAATATGCCAAAGATCTTAACAGTTTGAAAGCAGAAATACAGTTCTTGAAGGATGAAGTGCAGCGGTTAAAGAAGTAAAGATCTGCAAAGATTGTGATCTCATCCCCATCCTCACCTCCTGTTGGTGACTCAGAGGCTTTTAGTGAAGATTTGGGTAATTCTCCAAAACAGCGGAGGTTAACAGATGCTGAGACTAAGGGGAGGATAATAGACTTTGAAGATCATGCTGATTTTGATTTTGGCATTTCAGATTTGAAGTTTGATGAACCAGTTGGAGCAAGAAATGAAACTGAAGCAGTTCCTACTCAAGACCTTTCCACTGATGACTATATGGTTCCCACTGCTGGTCAAAATATTACCACTGCAGAGGAAGAAATTGAAAGAATTAGAAAGGAGAAAGGTAAAGCTGTTATGTCTAGTAAAGAAACTGAGCAACCAAGGAAGATTTCCAAAAGAGAAAAAGCTTAGATAGATTATGATGCTGATGTTGCAAGGAAGATAATAGAAGATGAAATTGAAAACAAGAAAAGCCAAGAGGAGTTAGAGATTGCTAGTTTCATGGAGGCTAAAAGGTTGAATAAATTGGAAACCACTTCACCAATGGAAGTAAATCCAGTTTCCACTGTTCCACCTACAGTCCTCAGAGATAAAACTCCAGAGTTTACATATGTGCCAACTGAAGAAGAAATTGAATTCATGATTACTAATGATCCAGTGGTCAAGAAGAAGGCCATTGAACTAATTGCAGATAAGTCTTTAACAGAAGAACAAAGATCAGCTCAATTATCTGATTTTATTCTAATGAAGAATCAACAAGCACTTCAAGAAGTAATTGGAAAAGTGAGAAAAGGTCAAAAGAAGTCAAGACAACCAACCAATGCACAAGTTATTGCAGAGATGAAAACTTATTGTTGTCATGTTGGAAATTGGAAAATGTCTCAATTCGAAGGAATGTCACATGATCATATTGAAGGGATCTACTACAGAGTTAAAAGGAAATATAGTGATTTTATCCCAATAAACTTTGAAGAAGAAGCAAGAATACTTCCTAAGTCCAAAAGGAAAGCTACAGCTTCTGAACAGAAAATCACTAAGAAGACAAGATTTGCTTAAGAACAAGAATTCCAATCTGAGAAGCTTATAGAAGATCAGCTGAATGCTATGATAGTGATAGAAGAAGAAGTCTTTTATCCAGATCCACTACAAGTCAGACATCCTATTGTTGATTGGGAAATTTACACAGCAAAGAATTTTGCTTCAACATGGAAGATCACAAAATTAGGTGGCGAAACTTCATCTTTATTCTGTTTGAAGATCTCATTAAAGCATGTGGTAGAAGTGATCTTGATATGCTTTGGAAGTTCGTTCAAGAAAGGTTCAAGGCTGATAACTTTAAAGATGTGAAGGAAATGAAGCTATGGGTTGATTTAAGGAGACTTTATGAACCAGATCTTAGTGATAATTACTGGAAGCTTGAAGCTACACATCTTGATACTACATGGTCATACTATGATTCATGTGAGGTTCATCATGTTTCTACAAAAGCTGGAGTGGATGCATTCATGTTTGCAGAAAAGGAATATCCACTTAAAGCTGGAACTCTTACTGCAATTGTGGAAAACTAGAATGGGGGGTTAAATAGTTTTTCAGTCATTTTTAAGTTTATAAAAACTTCGATTCTAGTTTTATGTGAGATCAATGTTTAAACACTTATGTATACTAATATCTACGAAAGTAAGTAATGACAATATAAGTAAATAAGTAAAGAGATAGAGATGGAAAGATCGCACCACAAGACAAAGGATTTATAGTGGTTAGGCTACAAAGCACCTCTTCGCCCTACTCCACTCCCCGAGCACCTAACTCGAGAGTTTTCTTCACTATGTCAACAAGCTCCCTTATGGCGGAGAAAACCTTACACAACTTTTGCTTACACCAATTAACGACACTAAGATAGATGTCGAGTCCTAATAGTAGGTAGAACCAATCTCACACCACTAGTCACTACACACCTTCTTCACAACTTATACACACCACAACTACTACACAACTACTCACAACTTCACTACTTCAACTTCACAACACTACTACTTCTTCACTACTTCTATTCACCACTACTAACACACCTAGATCTACCTATTACACACCTTCTACACCTTTACAAATGATTTACACAACAACTAACAATATTCACAAATCTACAATACTTCTTAACAAGATGTTGGTGGAGTGATTCGTGTGAAAACCAATTATATATAATATATAGTATAGTATCGAAGTGATCCGCGTTAAATACGGATCACCCGAGTCGTTTCCCAACGAAGGCGAATGGAATCGAGAATATCGATTCGTGAAATCGTGAATTGAAAAGTGAGAAAGTGCAAATAGCAATCAAATAGTTCAAGTAATAACAAACAAAGATGAAATATGCAATGAGTACAAGCTAATTATGCACCAAAGTTAAAAACGTAAAAACGGAAATGCAACCGCAAAATTTAAAACGTAACGTATATTGAAAAATGATCCTACAAAATTGAAAATATTTTCTAAAAATCTTAAACTGATAAAAAGAATTTTAAGAAAAAGAAAAATATTTTTTTGAGTTTTTATTTATTTTCTTTGAATTAATAATGATTTTTGGATTTAAAAATGAAAATTTAATTCTAAAAATTCTAAAATATTATAAAATAATTTCTAAAAATATTTTTGTATTTTTCAAAACTTTTTCTGATTTTTTTATTGATTTTTGGTATTTAATACTATTTAAAAATTGAATAAAAACAAAAGAAAATAAGAAAAATAGCAAAAAGGCTTAGAAAAATCTGGAAAAATTCCAGAAAATCTAAAATATTAAAAAGAACTTGGATAGAAATTTTGAAGTAAAAATAAAAAGTAGAAGTGCTTATTTAAAAGAAACTGCTTATCTCAAGTGCTTATTACTAAGCACTTGAGATCCAATCAATTTGAAACTTGAGACTCAAGATGAAAATGATGCAGTGAACTCAGTGAATGCAAGATATGATCAATTTCAAGCTCAGAATACTACAGATACTTAAGATACTATGCAATAAGCTAAGAAATAAGCTCACATTAATCAGCAGAATAAGCACAAGCATACACAGTAGCAAACCAATGATACAAATTACTAAATCTACTCAAATATAACTCATATCAAGATTCAAATCACAAATACAGTCACAAATTCAGATGAGCAGCCCAAATCTCACCAGCAGTTCACTGCTTCCAATCATCCAACTTCACAAGTTCAATAAGCTATTGATATAAGCTCAAATACTAGGTGTTATGGGGGCAAATGACAAGTAGCACAACAGAGAATATATAAAAACTAAAATCTTAAACAGAAACTACCAAAAGCACACCTAATCAAGGCCAAAAACAGCAGCCTGTAGAGAAAAATCACATGAAACAGTTGACTTTTTTAATGCACTTTTAAATTGACTAAATCTAAATTCAATTACTTTAATCTACTTGTAATGGTAATATTAAGCTAGTTTAAAATGAAATTAGGCTTAAGTGAACTATTATGCAACTACAAATGCTAATTATGCTAACTGAATTTACTATATTCTAACAAATGAAATGTATTTAAGCTAAGTTGACTTAAAAATGAATAAGCTACAGATTTTTAAACTATATTACTCAAAAGTTATACTAATAAAACCTAAGTGTGCAGTTAATATTCCAATCTATCCACTATATAATTCTGCAGACTTATTATCCAAACACTCCTACAGCTTATCAAAACTTTATGAAACAGTAACTCCAATCACTAATCTACAAATTTCTAGTTCTCAAATCCACACAAATTACAGATTCTCACTCTTACTCAGATTCCCAATATAATAGATATGCACAAGTGGTCACAGATCAGATATCAACTCAAACTCAACTCTATATCTTTGCAATCAAAGCAATGGTAACCAATGAAATAAAAATTCAGATGCAATTCCAGAATAACTACAGATCCACAAACTCAGGTGTTCAATTATGCAAAAGTCAATTAGCTATCAATCAAAGAACTCCATCTGATCCAAAAGTTATAGCAGATGATCAAACTATCACATATATAAGCAACTCAAATGAAACAATGACTTCTAAGATTCCATCAATATCACACAAGTTACTATACTACAGATCCAAACAATCCAAATCTCTTTAAACAGCTAAATTAAACAACCAATTATCACAAATTCAGTCAAACTAATCAATAAACTCTACTGAATATCAGGAAACAACAATATCTCTAATAAAATCAATAAAACAGTGCTACTATTACAACTACAGATCTAAATCATATGCTATAAATGAGAAAAATTAAAAATAGAGATTACCAAATCAATCTCCCTCAGCTAAACAGAGGGAGCTCACTATGCTAGCATGTCTTTTAGACAGGATGAGACCTTCCCTATCTGTCTCAACTGGTCCACATATAACACTGCAACCTCATGACACACCACTATTTCACCTTCAATATTCCTATCTATTTGTTGTTTACTGAAAATGAAGCTATTATAACACAAGCTATAAAACTAGAATATACTTATAAGCTTATTCAGCTTATTAGAAACCTTTTATTCTTATCCTTTGAAATATTTTTTATAATTTTTTTATTTTTCTGATTTTTATTTATTTATTTATTTTTATTTTTTTTGTAAATGAGAAATGTTTGACTGATTATATAAAAAGTAGACTAATAAAAACTGAATTAAAGCTAAAGTAAAATAGATTAAAAACAGAATAAGCTAATAAAAATGATGAATAAGCTGAAATTATAAAAGTGAACTAAAGTACTTTTTATTAAAATCTAATTGAAAGTTTACAATAGCTAAACTAATTACAAAGAAATTTCGACAGCATTTTCCTACTCTAGAAAATTACACAGAAAATGAGCTCCAAACACCTTAATTTATAGGAGAGGAGTGAGTGAGGAGGTGTGATTGCCATGCTGGCAATCCACAACTATCTGTGCTTCTTCACTATATCAATCAACCCTTGGATTAAAATGTGCTTCTTCATTTGGATAATAGCCCTTGGATCAAAATCCGTGAGGTAGCTTGGCCAATCAGCTGCTTCCATCTGTCCCATTCGTGTGCTTATCCTTTCTCTAACTTGTCAGCAGGATCCAAGGCAAGAGAATGACGCGACTCTTCCAATCATTAGCAGCCATGTGTCACCACAATGTCTAACATCCCTTCTGACATGTGCTCAGTCACGTGTTATTGCTTCTAGAAGACCAAATGATTGGTTAATTGATGGTAATTGTTGGGGAAATGAGTTAATTTGATTGAAGTAAAAATTAGGGTTCATGAGTTTTTGGGGAATTCTGGGTAAGAGTAAAAAGGGGGTGGGGTGATGTTTTTATTTTTACGTTTTGTGTAATGTTGACTCTGGCAAATGAGTTTGACCAAAAGTATATGGGCCAGGGTAACATGAAACTTGGGCTTGGATTTATATCATGTGGGCTTTTGATTTTTACTTGGACTTGGTAATAAAAATGGATTAGGCTTACAACATTTTCAGCTTAAATGATCCAAGGACTAATTGTGTTATTAGCTGAAACTTCAAGGGCTGATTTTGTTTTTCTTCAAAAGTGTAATCTAAGGACTATTTCTGCCAATCTTGAATTCATGAAGGACTGAAATTGACTTGTAGATCCCGGCTTTGACTTTTTGACCATCCTCCACTCTCGTGCCCGTTTTTCCGGTATTCGTGTGATTTTTCGTCTTTTTGTGATTAATCCGTACCTGCTTGTTCACAACATAAAAACACATGTTTTCTTGGCATTTGTTAGCTCAATAAGTCATTTTGGGTCGGTATTTGGCCATAAAATGGTGAGTGAATAAGCACTCACCACGGAGTATTCTTCTCTTGCACTTTGAATGATGAGGGATAAAATCACTTGAAACAAGAACTAATAAGTTTATGATCAAAGGTTTCAGGAAGATGATTTGAGAGGATTTGGACAGAAAGTTTTAGTGCAAAATGTTAGGAAAAATTACAGATTTGAACCTGCATTTATAGGCAAAAGTTTCTGACACGGGAGCCTGTGCCGGCCCCCTTAATTCATGGCCGCCGCCCTTAAAATTAAAGGGGCCGTCCCTTATAATTAAGGGGGCCGCCCACCTGTAACGGCCTGTAACTTTTGTGTTTTCTGGGGAAAGTTTATTTGGTGTAGATTTAAATAATTTTGGTTAAAAATTTGAATTCATATATTTATTATGAATTAATCATTTTCCTTTAATTACCAAAAGTGTTTTTCTAAATATATAAAATGTTTTATACCATTTTATATAATTTGTAATTATTAAATAAACCTTCCTTTGATCATAAAATGTATTAGGCAATTGTTTATTCATACCTTAAGTGATTTAGTTGGATGTAATGATATTTTGTCACTAAGTACTTGTTTACGTAATGATTTTACATTTTGTGATTGTCAAAACATAGGGATATCGAGAAATATTAATAAAGTTTTTACGCATTATTTATATCAATAATCTCCCCCTTTTTGATGATTACAAAATCTAAACTCGTTAAATCAAAAATTATTATATATGCAAGTATTTAGGGAGTTTATATCACTTCTCCCCCTTTTTGTGAACATTGTTAGCCTTAAAAGTAATGTTATATTCGGGAATAGCATCTCTTTCTATTTACAAGGACTAGTTTAGTCAATAGTGCTAAGTTAGGCTTGTATTCTACTATAAATACTCCTCCTAGTCTCAACTAGGAGGGTGGATGTCTCATTGTATTCCTAGGTGTGTGTGGTTTCCTTATTTCTCTCTCTAGAAAACACACATACCTTCCCCATTCTTTCATTCTAATAATATCATGTCTATTCTTTATTTCGAGCATCCCCGACCTCCTAAAGGTGTTTCTTGGTCATAACAAGTGGTATCAGAGCTATCAAAAAGGTTATCCCGATGTTGTATGAGCTCCCCCCATATGTGTACTCCCCCTCGTTTTAAGGTTATAATACAAATCAAGATATGGAATGCTTGCCAAAATATTTAGAGCATATTCGATATAGATGATGCATGAAATAAATACATAACAAGAAAACTCATAAAAGTGCAAAAATAAATCTCAACAAGCATTCATTATTTATTAGAATAGATTATGTTAAAAACATAATCATTGTTACATAAGCATACATATATGCTTTTCTTAGCAAACTACAATAGATAATACTAGGTTGTCAACTTGAGGTCTCTAGGACTTGCTTGGAGATGGGAAGCATGGAGCATGGATTTAGTGGAGGTAGACTTTTGTGGGAATGTTGTTTGGAGAGTTTGGAGTGGTTGATGGAGGTGAGTTTGGAGCGGAATGGTTGGATTGTTGTGTTTATGATGGTGGTGGAAAAGACCTTGTGAGGAGATACTCAATCAAAGAGAAGTGCTCATTGAAAGCAATGGTTTGTTTTTGGAGAAAAATGCAACAAGGACAATTGTTAGCATGATTCTCAAGTTGGACAATGTTGTTGGATGGTGAGGATGGATTGGTGGAATGTTGTTGAACCAAATTGCGTTGAGCAAGATGTAAGGAAAGGAGAGCACTAAGCTCATGAGCTTCTTTGAGCTCCTCAACGAACTCTTTATGTTCGGAGGAAGGTGATGATGGTGGAGTTGGATTATGGTTGGGGATTGAGGCTTAAACATATAACATAGGATTCATATCTTGATGAGGGGGATGGATGTGGTTTTGGAATTGAGTATGTTCCTCAAAAGAATCATTTGGAAGAATTGATACCAATTGTGGAGTATTGTTGGTGAGTGAGATATTGAGGTTGTCATGTGGAGGTAAAATGAAGGTTTCATTTGAGTGATGTGGATGCTTAGTTGTTGGTTAGTTGGAGACATCATTAATAGATGAGAATTTTTGACATGTATCAAGTTTACTTCTCCACACGGGTTTGACGGAGATCCTTGCACCTCTTGAAGGCTTAGATCTTGGGTGAATGGGGGATGACCTGATGGATTGAGTGATGATTTATGATGAATGAGGGTATTTATAGTGTGATGATTTAGTGTTTATGGAAGGATAATATGTGGTGGATTTGATAGACAAAATATGTTAGTGAATTTAGGGAAGTGGGGAATCAAAATAGGGTGAGATGGGCTAAAAAGCATAAAGCAAACAGGAAACCTCGACCATCAGGTGGCCGGCCCCCTTAATTAATGGCCGGCACCTTTAATTTTAAGGGGGCCGCCCTTTATAATTATGGGGGCCGCCCAGGGCCAGGTTCCTAAATTGCCAGAAATGGTTTTTGGCAGAAATGTTTCCAGAAAGATGTTTGTTTGGAGGTTTGGTTTTGGGCAAGTCCATCTCTTCAGGCAACTAATCAAGTATTATCTTAATGAAGTATGCATGGAAAGTATACATGTAGGCAACTAAGCATATAATATAATTTCATGCAAAGACAATAATGTAAATGAGCAAATAAACAAGTCATATATCCTAAGGCAACTAACTTAGTGTAAGGCAACTAGTCGTATATCCTAAGGCAACTAACTTAGTGTAAGGAAAATGTGACTAAGTGATTCTTGACATTGTTCTAGTGTGTGCCTATATGAAACAAATGTGGAGATGCGATTGCTTCGACTCCTAATGCAAAAATAAATATATCCTAAGAAGCAATCCAAAATCTCTCTGATTCAATTTGCTTAATCCATGATTGCCAAGGATATATATTGGATTATATATGTTGACAATTCATGTGAAATTTCATGTATGATTTTAAAGAAGGTTTTTAGCATTATTCAACAATGCAAGAAAGAAAAGAAATGATATTCATGTGTTTCCTAGAAGTGAGAATTATTTTGAAGTGAATTAAGGTTGTCCTTTGAAAGTATATTTATGCAAATACAAAATATCTCAATTCTTGATTTTGTGCAAAATAGAATCCTAGACTCAGAATAGTGGAGAAAATAAAAGATGAATGAAAGACTAATGCTCAGATGGTCGGCCCCTTTAAAGTGAGGTCGGTCCCCTTAATTTTAAGAGGGCCGCCCTTATAACATTAAGGGGTCCGCCCATCTGACAAAAAAATTTTCCAGAACATTTACATTTTAAAAAGTTTCAAACATTTAAGAAATTTCAAGTAATTTGCTCCATCATTCCTAATCCTCGACGCAAGTGGTTAAATAATTCACGCTTAAGGGTTTTAGTAAATATGTCGGCAACATTATCTTCCGAAGCTACCTTTTCTATTGTTATGTTTCCTTTTTGTACGTTATCCCTAAGAAAGTGGTGACATATTTCTATATGTTTAGTCCAAGAGTGTTGAACGGGAATCTTACTTAAATCTATGGCTCCTTTATTATCGCACATTATAGGAATGTTCCCTAACCTAACGTCATAGTCTATGAGAGCTTGTTTCATCCATAGTGCTTGTTGACATGCCTTTCCAGCGCTTACATATTCAGCTTCGGTGGTCGAAATGGCAAGAGCGGCTTGCTTCTTGGAAAACCAAGACGTTAGGCAACATCTGATGCGTGGGAATCGCAACAGGCTTTACCTCTCGAGGGATCTCGAAAAGCTTACAACCCCCACCAGGCAGTGTACCTGATCGTTGTAGTATAGTATAGTGACAAGTACCGGGGGATTGATCGTTCAGCTTAGGAATAGTGTCGCTAGGATTAGAAAGCCTAAATACTAGTTCTAAAGGTGAGGGATGATTATTTTTGTATTTTTATATTTTTAGAAAGCAAGTAAATATCTCGGGTTTGAAGGAGTTGGGCGGAATTAGTTGCTAATCAACTAACCCAATACTAAGATGCAATCAAAATAAAATACTAGAAATGAAAATAAGCTAAATTATACTAAAGTTGTGAGCAGTAATTGGAGAAAATGTGTTTACTTAGATTTCACTACTCCCTAGACATCTTTTACACGTTAATTACTTGTTATAATTGCATGGATGACGGATCGTATTCCTTAATACCATTCATGGGGTGGCACACATAACTCCCCAATTCTATGAGCTCTTATCTCCTCCTACACCATGCCCAGCACAACTATAGGGATTGTAAACAGTGGCTCATGCATTAAATACAACCAATAAAGACCTAGTGCGCCTCGGTTCATGTTTCTTAAGACGTTCAAGCATGTTACCAAGTGGAGATCTGCCAGTTTTCTTAAGCCTAACATATAAATCATTCATCCAAGACAACAATAAACAAGTAATCAACACATAATTAACATCTAGGTTTCATTAGATCTAAGCAAACACAAGATAGATCTAGCCTAGCATAATGGAATTGAGACAAGAACAAGATATAGACAACAAACACATAGATATATTGATTGAATTAAAGGAACACTTATCTCAATTACAATGCAAGGTATCAAGGGTTTGGAACCCTTGAAAAACCTGTAAAAGTTGCACCAAAATCGTACTTAGGGTTTCTCCAAAACTTCTCTCTCAATGTGTGAAAATTAGAAAACTATATATAGAAAAATGGGTTTGACGGCGTCAAGACAAAGCTTGTGACGCCGTCACCTCGCCGCCAAAACTCTTCTCGGACTGCCTTGATATACATTTGACGCCGTCAAGACCAAATCATTTCCAGGCCGTCATGACTTAATACTCTTGACGCCCTTCTTTCGTGACGCCGTAAAATCTGTTCTGGGTCGTCATGGACTTCTGCTCTTGACGCCGTCAGAGGATTGCTCTTGACGTCGTCACCTACTGTTCCCAGCATGGAAAATTAAGACTTTGGCGTTTTCTTCACTTTTATGTTCCAAAAACGTCCGAATTGCTTCTTTTTCCAGATTTTCTCCCAAAGTACCTAAAATCACAAAAGGAATGATTTAGGGCAATATTTGATCAAATAAGTTCGGATTCGGGCTTAAATGACCCCCTAAAAACGGGTCATTTTTCGCCTCATCATATACCCTTACACTTGAGATTTGCTTGTCCTCAAGCAAATGCGCTTTTATTCTAGTCAAAATACAAGTTAGGGGTCATTTAACACTAATATAAAAGTAATTACAACAAATAATCGTTCCACTAAAGACCAATAGACAAGCACGGAGGTCATACACTAGCACCTCACAAATAGTGTTTAGATACTCACATCTCTCGGGTGTAATAAAGTGTAAATTACAATATGGAAATGGAAGATATCTCTCACTACCTGTCATAGCAAAATAGATTACCATAGGCTTGGGAAAGGATCAAACCTCCACCACATGGCGTAAGCACCTAGGATAAACTATCAAAGAGGTCTTTTAAAGGGTTGTAACGTTAGGTGTAGGGATATGAAATACACGGTTTTGTTGGATAAAGAAAGTTTACTGGTGGCGAGTTAACAATCTTAGTTAATTACATGTACAATGTGGCGTTGCTAAGCCAAAACTAGACTCGACTTAAGCTAATAAATGAAAAATAAGAAAAACATAAAATGAACATAGAATAAAAAGGGATGGTAGTCCGTATGTTTTTTTTCTCTTTTCCTTTTTCTATTTTTTTTTTTTTTTTTTTTTTGGACATACACTCTTACCCTACTATCCAAAATAATACATCATAGGGAATGAACATTCCCCTTACACTTGAATCTTTACATACTTTACAATTAACTAAACTAATGACTTGAATTAAGAAAATCAAAACACTTGGAGCACTTTTAAGATTAACGTACATATGGGGGTAAAATAAGTACTTACCCATGAGTCCCAATCGTCCCAAAACAATATGTACAAGGATATGACTCGACTTAGCAACCATGTAATCAATTAGATAGTTAACTTAGGGTTTAACAAATAACAATAATGCACTAAAAATGAGCACATACACGGAAGGCTAAGGCGATTTGGGTGTACATTTAAGTGGGGTGTAACAAATTCTTCCTTTAAGTAAAATGCTTAAAGTTAGAAACGAAAAGATAGGCTCGGAGGGGTGTACTAGGGGTATCGTGTACTAAAAATGAGTACAACGCTAAGGGTGTGGGAAAAATTAGTTGACTTAACTAGCCAAGTAATATGACTTAAATGGTCAAGTAATTATGATACGGGTTTAACACAAGGGTAATCCTAATGCCTCTTATCATGTAGTGAATCCTACTACACGAATGTAGTCTCACTAGCGGTCTCGGGATGCATCACTAACGCAAGTTCTAGAATCTAAATGCTACCGGTACACTCATAAGCACTAATAGTAAATGCTTTTCCTATCAAATCTAAAGGCGAACCTCACATATTTGGGTGGAAAATTTTTCTGAATATACGGTTATGTGCTAGTCATACAATCTCCTATCCATGAGATGCTTGCTATGGCTAAAGT
This sequence comes from Artemisia argyi, assembly GCA_030686995.1. Lineage (NCBI taxonomy): Eukaryota > Viridiplantae > Streptophyta > Magnoliopsida > Asterales > Asteraceae > Artemisia > Artemisia argyi. Next base: position 105,004,436 of record CM060679.1, read on the forward strand.
TTCACTCCTAAATGTTGTAAAAAATTTTAAATTTGGCGCTAAAATTACACTAACAAGTATTTCTCATAGTTTTATTACACATCTACCATTAAACAAAACAAACTCAAGCGAAAGTGCATATGTAAGGTATCATCTTTTTACCCTCCCCTTACACTTAAGATGAACATTGTCCCCAATGTTCAAGTAAAGAATGTAAAAGTGAAAAAGTAAAGAGAATGAAATCAAATACTCCCCTGATTCGCTCGGTATGGATAATAGGGTGGCTAGGTTAAATCTTCCTCCAAGAAAATGAACAATCAAAGCTTCCCTTCCAGAATATAAATCATCTTCTTGTCATACATAACCTGTAAAACCTGACAAAATAGACAAGACAACCTCGCGTAAAATCGGCGGCATTCTATATAAGTTACTAAATCCTAGAAAACAAGATAAGATATAATGCTTGTGGAATGAAGTTTGCAGATCTCCTGGAGATTATAAAACTTAATAATTCACAAAAACCATAAGACTCCGTTAGAAAAACAAAACCGGTAAAATTTCCAGATTTTTAACTCCTGGCGCCGTCAAGAGTAAACCCTTGACGCCGTCAGAATTGACCTGCAGAAATCCTTATGTTAAGTTTCCAGAAAATTTCTGGAAAAACTTGGTCCTACTTCCTGAAAAATCCTGCAAAACTTCATTATGACTCAATACAAGCATTTGACTCTAACAAATACGAATACACATGTTCATTTAATATTGTGGAGAATCATGATCGGTTTGTTTCTTAAAAACATATTTGGGGTTTCCCCTTACACTTATATTTTGCAAAAATACCTTTAGGTGAAGTTAAGACTAGGCCAAAACAACAAAGTAAAGTATTTCCACTATTTAGTTTAGAAACATGATCAACCATCAATAAAAATTAAGCATGCATACGGAAGCAAATAACAATCAAACAAATAAAATCACACAAAGCATGGGTTGCCTCCCAAGAAGCGCTTGTTTTTGTTCGAGTCACGAGCCTGACTCTACCCTTATTTAACGGAAATAGGGGAGGTTTTCCCTACACTTAGGATTAAGTGCGGGTGGAAGTAGCGATACACACCCTTAGGGTGGAAATGTGCCACGTGAGGAAAGAGTGGTGGATGAATTATATGCTCAAAGGGGTGTGCTCCTATCATCATAACCTTACTTAATTCAATCGGGTTAATGGGTGGATTAAGATTTTATCCTAGAAAGGGATCATTTTCAATCAACTTCAAGAGATTACTAGTTGGGGATCCATCTTGACCTAATAAACCCGGTTTAAACCCATAATGTTTCTTGTGATCAATCATAAATGGGTGATGTAAGCATGTAAGGTCATTTTCCACTCCTATATGGGCTTCCTCTCAACAAGGCTTAGAGTCCACTACCTTTATCCTAAGACTACCCGGACTATATGGTTTGATGGGTGGATCGGAACCTATCTCAATTCCTAAACTCACATCCAAGGATCGAAGATTAGGTAACGGTTTTGGTTGAGGCTTCGGTTCATCAAAACTAGGAACTTCCCTAGAACTAAGAGTAAGGTTATCATTATAAGTATTCAAACCTATATCCTCAAGTGGTGCCTGGTCCAAGGGTTCTACCTCCATTGGAATTCCTAAAGTTTCTTCTACTTCTTCCGGGTAAGTCACGGGCGGTGCGTGTGCCTCAAATGTTGGTTGAGTATTTTGTGGGCTTATATTGTTCACCTCATCATTCCATGTGTCAGGATCTAGCCCTAACATTCTCCCAAGTATCTCACGTGCTTCCCTAGGCATCTCAAATTCTATGTCCGAATCATAAGGATCATCCTCAATATTTTGACTGCTATATACAAATTGCCCAAAAGATTCATCATCTGTTTCTTGAGATTCATCATCATCGATCATAAAACCTAGGTCTTTTTGATCAATGTAATCATGTTCAGCTACATCCTCCATCATATCAAGGTCACCTATGTGTTCATCCTGTATTATGGTAGGGCCTAACCATGACATGCAGCTAGGTGGCTCATACGAAACTATCCTAGGTGAAGGCTCATATGGTGCATAGGTTTCACTAAGTGAGGCATTTTGAGGGGTTGATGGAGCTCCTAAGGTGAATTCTTTAAAAACATTATGCACTTGGCCTCTTTTCTCAAGGTAATCAATAAAATCAATATAAGATCCTGTCCTCCTCATTTCATTCCTCCATCTTGTTATATCCAAACTTGTGTAATTAAATTTTTTCTGGTAAAACTCAAGTGTCGGACATGGTGGATTCGTGTTCTCCATAAGGGCAAACGGAATAGTCAATGAAAATTACGAACAAACACACAAAGAAAAAGATAGACTAAAGAAAACCTAAAAATAAAAGTAAAATCTTACAAGAAAGGAATCTAGCAAGTAGACCTAATAAAAAGAAATTCTAACTTAGACAATAACTATTCCCCGGGCTGCGGCACCAAAAACTAGATGCGTGGGAATCGCAACAGGCTTTACCTCTCGAGGGATCTCGAGAAGCTTACAACTCCCACCAGGCAGTGTACCTGATCGTTGTAGTATAGTATAGTGACAAGTACCGGGGGATTGATCGTTCAGCTTAGGAATAGTGTCGCTAGGATTAGAAATCCTCAATACTAGTTCTAAAGGTGAGGGATGATTATTTTTGTATTTTTATAATTTTTAGAAAGCAAGTAAATATCTCGGGTTTGAAGGAGTTGGGCGGAATTAGTTGCTAATCAACTAACCCAATACTAAGATGCAATCAAAATAAAATACTAGAAATGAAAATAAGCTAAATTATACTAAAGTTGTGAGCAGTAATTGGAGAAAATGTGTTTACTTAGATTTCACTACTCCCTAGACATCTTTTACACGTTAATTACTTGTTATAATTGCATGGATGACGGATCGTATTCCTTAATACCATTCATGAGGTGGCACACATAACTCCCCAATTCTATGAGCTCTTATCTCCTCCTACACCATGCCCAGAACAACTATAGGGATTGTAAACAGTGACTCATGCATTAAATACAATCAATAAAGACCTAGTGCGCCTCAGTTCATGTTTCTTAAGACGTTCAAGCATGTTACCAAGTGGAGATCTTCCAGTTTTCTTATGTCTAACATATAAATCATTCATCCAAGACAAGAATAAACAAGTAATCAACACATAATTAACATCTAGGTTTCATTAGATCTAAGCAAACACAAGATAGATCTAGCCTAGCATAATGGAATTGAGACAAGAACAAGATATAGACAACCAACACATAGACATATTGATTGAATTAAAGGAACACTTATCTCAATTACAATGCAAGGTATCAAGGGTTTGGAACCCTTGAAAAACCTGTAAAAGTTGCACCAAAATCGTACTTAGGGTTTCTCCAAAACTTTTCTCTCAATGTGTGAAAATTAGAAAACTATATATAGAAAAATGGGTTTGACGGCGTCAAGACAAAGCTTGTGACGCCGTCACCTCGCCGCCAAAACTCTTCTCGGACTGCCTTGATCTACATTTGACGCCGTCAAGACCAAATCATTTCCAGGCCGTCATGACTTAATACTCTTGACGCCCTTCTTTCGTGACGCCATCAAATCTGTTCTGGGTCGTCATGGACTTCTGCTCTTGACGCCGTCATAGGATTGCTCTTGACGCCGTCACCTACTGTTCCCAGCATGGAAAATTAAGACTTTGGCGTTTTCTTCTCTTTTATGCTCCAAAAACGTCCGAATTGCTTCCTTTTCCAGATTTCTCTCCCAAGGTACCTAAAATCACAAAAGGAACGATTTAGGGCAATATTTGATCAAATAAATTCGGATTCGGGCTTAAATGACCCCCTAAAAACGGATCATTTTTCGCCTCATCAACATCCCATAAACGTGCAAATACCACTAGTGCTTTTTCGATCCACGTAGTCTCCCGCATGATCCGAATCTGCATAGACAATAGTTTCTATGCCGGATACCTTAGGATACCATAATCCTAAGTGTATAGTGCCTTTAATGTATCGGAAGATACGCTTAACCGCTTCTAGGTGAGAGTGTTTGGGATCCTCTTGAAAGCGGGTACAAAGGCAAACACTAAACATGATATCGGGTCTACTTGCCGTTAAGTATAGTAAACTACCTATCATCCCTCTAAACTTAGTGTTATCTACGGACTCACCTTCTTAATCTCTTGTGAGTTTCACTTCCGTAGACATAGGTGTCTTAAGGGGTTTTGAGTCTTCTAGGCCAAATTTCTTAAGCATTTCCTTAATGTATTTAGATTGGTTAAAAAATATTCCATCTTTTAGTTGTTTTATTTGTAATCCTAGGAACAAGTTTAATTCACCCATCATGCTCATCTCAAACTCATCATGCATGATTTTGGCAAATTCATCACACATTTCCTGACAAGTCGATCCAAATATAATGTCATCGACATATATTTGAACAATGATGATATTTGGGTCATTTCTTTTAGTGAAGAGAGTGTTATCTACCATTCCCATGAATAATTATGGTTATCAATAAGAAGGAATTGATTATCAATAAACTCCCAGTTACTATTCCATTTTCATCTATTTTATTCCTAAATACCCACTTAGTTCCTATTATGGTCACATTCCTAGGATTTGAGACTAGTTCCGAAACATCATTTGATTTGAATTGATTTAATTCTTCTTCCATAGCCATAATCCAACTTTCATCTTTTAAGGCTTCATTTATATTCTTAGGCTCTATTGTTGACATAAAACAAAAGATGTTATTTTTATCTTGAGCTTGTGACCTAAGTGTTCTTTGATTTAGGTTGCCTATAATGTTATCTAATGGATGTGACTTTGACTCCTTAACATTTATAATTTCATTCTCTTCTAAATTTTCTACTTCAAGATCATTCCCTAAGGGTTTAGTTTTACTAACCTCAATAGCTTCTTCCTCTATTATATCATCATCTTCTAAGGGCAATGTTTTAGGTAGTGGAGGAATTTCATCAAAAGTTACATTTAGGGATTCTTTTACTTTCAAAGTATGTTTATTTAGAATTATGTATGCTTTACTATTTTGTGAATATCCTAGAAAAACTCCTTCATAAGCCTTAGGGTCGAATTTAGTGAGATAGTCTTTTGTATTAAGGATCAAACATTTACTTCCGAATACTCTAAAGTAACCTATATTAGGTTTTCTACCTCTTAATAACTCATATGGAGTTTTTCCTAAGATTCGTCTAATAGAAACTCTATTAAGTATATATGTTGATGTATCTACGGCGTGACACCAAAATTTATGTGGGATAGATTGTTCATTTAACATTGTTCTACTCATTTCCTGCAGAGACCTATTTTTTCTTTCTACTACCCCATTTGATTACGGAGTACGAGGAGCGGAAAAGTTGTGAGATATTCCATTTTCATCACAAAATTTTCCGAATTGTACTTCGTTATCAAATTCCTTACCATGGTCTGTCCTAATTGAAACTATGGAGCATTCTAACTTATTTTGTATCACTTTACAAAATATCTTAAATTTTTCAAAGGCTTCGGTTTTATCACTTAAGAACCTAGTCCACATGTATCGTGAATAATCATCTACAATAACTAAGGTGTAACGATTGCCACCATAGCTCCGCACAGCGGATGGAGGAAAAAGGTCCATGTGAAGTAATTCTAAGCATCTAGTCGTGGATAGCATATTTTTAGCTTTGTGACTAGCATGTGCTTGTATTCTAATTTTACAAGCATCACAAAAGTGTTGATCATATCTTAAACTAGGAAAGTTTCTAACTAGTTCCTTAGAGGCTAGAGATTGTATTTGTTGCATGTTTGCGTGACCTAATCTCCTATGCCATAGAGTGGAGTTTTCATCTATAGTAGCTAGGCATATCCATTATTCCGGTTTGTCTCCTAATTTCATAACATATATACCTCCTGTCCTAATTCCTCTACCAATGACTTTCTCATCCTTAATTATTTCACTATCTTTATCGGTAAAGGTAACCCTACACTTATTATCACATATTTGACCTATACTAAGCAAGTTATAAGTTAGATTATCTACATGTTCAACATTTTCAATAGTTAGAGAGTATTGAGAGATCGTACCTTTGCCTATGATTTTTCCACGACGATCACTACCAAAAACAACGTTACCTCCATTATATGCCTTATATGTAGAAAATAGCTTACGATTTCCTGTCATGTGTCTTGAGCATCCATTATACTTTATCCATTCATCGGGCTCCAAATCTACTCCTAGACATACTTCATTAGGTGCTTGAGCTACGAAACATTTATGCTTCATTGTTTCGTCTTCGTCACTAGTTTTTCTTCATCGGGTGGTTTTCCTTTTGTCTTGTGCTTTTAGTTGCTTTTTAATAATTTTCTTGAATTCTTTAACGACCTTTTCATATTCTTCATCTTCACTTACGGAACTATAATAATCATCATCATTAAGTTCCTTTTCGATCGTTGACTTTATACACTCTTCTTGTTTGCTCTTGGTATGACTCATGGGGTTTTCGCCATTATTACCTACATACACAAAATTTGAACTAGTAGAACTTGTACTCATTTCAACTAAATACTAATCTACTATACTTTCATTTTCAACTATTTTGTATACAAAATTTTCTTTGGCTTGACATTTCTCTTGATGAAAATTTAAAAGACTTTTCCACATATCATTTGCCGTTTGACAAAAAAATATTCTTTCATATTCAATTCTTGGTAAAGCTTTGTATATAATCATTTTAGCTATATTATTTTTATCAAGCACTATTTTGAAATAATTATCTTGTTTTTCAAAAATGGTTTTTATTGGTTGAATCACCAATTGAAATGACATGCCAAAGATCATAATCTATAAACTTCACATATCTTTCGAATCGATTTTTCCATTCAAGAAAACTTATATTTTCAAAATATGGTGGTTTAAATGTCATCTTCCCTTCTAAATATTTTTCTGATTCCATAGATCGATTACAAGTTTTAAAATACAATTTATTTTAAAAAAATCTTGTTTAATGTAGCTTTGATGCTAATTGTGGAAAACTAGAAGGGGGTTGAATAGTTTTTCCGTCGTTTATAAGTTTATAAAAACTTCGATTCTAGTTTTATGTGAGATCAATATATAAACACTTTTGTATACTAATATCTATGAAAGTAAATAATGACAATATAATTAAGTAAGTAAAGAGATAGAGATGGAAAGATCACACCACAAGACAAATGATTTATAGTGGTTCAGCTACGAAGCACCTCTTCATCCTACTCCACTCCCCGAGCACCTAACTCGAGAGTTTTCTTCACTATCTCAACAAGCTCCCTTACAGCGGAGAAAACCTAACACAACTTTTTCTTAAACCAATTAACCACACTAAGCTAGATGTCGAGTACTAATAGTAGCTAGAACCAATCTCACACCACTAGTCACTACACAACTTATACACACCACAACTACTACACAACTACTGATTGCCCTAAACAGTCAACTTATACTGACCAAGGAAATGGTCAACATAGTCAAACTGCCTAGAGTCAATCTCCGAGGAAGTATAGGGTTTCCCCGGGTCGTTATATCCCGACGAGGTGTGAATTGTTATCAAACGGGTTTGTGATCGGGTAAATTTGGACAGGAAAGGGTTTGTGAGTCATTAAGCTAAGGAATATAAAAAGAAATAGCTTACATAAGCTATATAGATGATTAAGTGAAAGTTAGATACGTAAAAACGTTTAAATTCTAAAAACGCGTACGTTCAGTTTAAATTTACGTGAACGTACAAAATTAAAAGTGAAAACTAAAATCTGAAAACCCTCAGGGGGTGAAAATGACTTTTTTACAAACCTAAGGATAAAAGAAAATTTTTGGAAAAAGAAAATGAATTTATACACTAATTAATTATTTAATATTAATTAAATACTATTTTATACAAATTATTTATATTTAAATAACTTAAATACAATATAATATTTTTTAATACTAGAAAAATGAAAATTAAATTTCTAAAATTATAAAATAACTAAAAAATAATTTTAAAATTAAAAATATACTTTTTTGTCTTTTTGTGATTTTTATATTAATTAATTACTAACTTAATATTAATTAACTAATTAAACTAATTAAAATTATTAAAAATAATTAAAAGACTTAGATAATTATGAAAATTTTTGTAACTCTAATTAACAATTACAGGAATCCTAAAAAATTATAAAAAGTTGGTTTTATGTATTTTTAAACTATTTTACAAATTACTATTCTAACTATTAATTAATTACTAATTAAACTAATTAAATTCTAAAAATTAGAAGATGAATAGTAAAAATTATAAGAAAATTCCTAAAATTATTTTATAACATATAAAAGCTTGGAAAAATATAAAAACTATGTATTACTTTATAAAAACTAATTTTGGTATTTAATATTTTAATATTAATTAATAAATAATAAAATTAATATTAAATCTAATAATTACTAAATGACAATATAAAAATTTGGAAAAATTTCTAAAAATACTTAAAGATAGAAGGAAATTAAGAAAAATATAAAATTGCAAGTTACTTAATAAAAATCTAAAAAGGAAAATTAAAAAGATAAATAAAATTAAATAGAAACTATCACTTATAATTAAATTGGATTTTCTGGATTTTTCTTTTACAAAACTATTTTAACACTAAAACCAAACAACTTTTACAAAAACAAATTTAAAGAAGCTTAAAACTAAGCTGAGTGAGGCTTAAAGACTTTGGCAGTTTGACTTTTGGTCAAACTAGCCAAAGGAAAGCTTGGAATAAGCTACAGGGGGCCCACAAGGCATGATTCAGGTGTGAATAAGTTATGTGAACTTAAATGAGCCTAAATCAACAACAAACTAGCACTGAATAAGCTACTAAGATCAAATAAGCAAATCCACAGTCCATACACTAACACAGGCCAAAGGGCTCACTTTGCAGGCCATGTGGGGACCACAAGATGGTTTGGAAGCCCAAAGTAGCACTTGAATTGAGAAGCCAGCTTATTAGGGTTCCAAAAAGCTAGGACTTGAACCCTGGGTCCCACTAATGAGGCTTGGAGAGACCTTGGAAGTTGGGGTGTTAGGACTGAGATGCTGCAGCAGGGATGTTCTTCCCCTGCAGGTGTGTTTGAGTGTAGGTGGGGTCCACTATAAAAATGGCAGAAATATAAGGATGATGGGACACCAATGTTCAGCTGGGGGGGTTTTACACCCAAGAAATTTCACATCCTAAAACTTAACACAAAATTCTACAATATTCTTGGAAATTTGGGTTTTCTACAAAAAGGGAAATGTTGACTTTTTCTAATGAACACTAATGGTTGACTTTAATGAGTTTCTACCAGTCCTAAATGATTAATTATGTTGTTTTAATGTACAATGAGATGAATCTAAGCTTAATAGATTACAAATGTGATGAAATGATGGGATTTCAAGTCTTAAAGCCTAACAGTAGACAGATGGGAGTGAGTAACAAGGATTTTGACTTTAGAAGCTAAGGACCCATTGTTTCAATGTTTACTAGACCAAGTTATGCCTAAGTGAGACTAATAAAACTCCCTATTATCAAAACATCAACAAGAATACTGAGTAACAAGCTGAACCAAACACCTCATAATAAACCTGATTTGGAAATTAAAAAATTCAATCCTACAATCTAAAGCACGAAACTGAACTTTAAACTTAAACGAACATTAAGCAAGCATATATGAACTGATTTAAGCAACAATTGAGGTAAATGAACAGTGAATGCCAAAGAAAATGAAAATGGCTTACTATAGCTTTCAATCTGAAATCAGTAACCAGAGTACCAAATTACAACCTAAAGCCTCCACTAGGCACTAAAACCATGTAAATCCTTCATCCATCATGCATGCTGCTTCAATAAACCCCCACAGTAATTTTTATATTTATTTGTTTTTTTTATGATTTTTGAGTGTTTTTTTTTAGTTCTTAATTTAAACTGCTTCCAACTCTTTGAAAGATTTTAAAAACTTATAATGGAACTGAATCAAGCTTAAATAAACAACAAACAACAACTTTTAAGATTTTAACAATAAATTGAAATTTCTACTTAAAAATTACAAATCTGGAATTCAAAACTGAAGGTTTGAAATTAATGATTCAATTGAGTTTCAACTACACTGAGAATACTTAATACAAAGCTTTTAAGCTAAAACTTACAATAGGTGTGGACAATTAAGCTAAACTGTGGACCTAAATTACACTACTCCTATTCTACATTAACTAACGCCTCTTTGTTCTTCCTTTTTGACTTATATATGCCCTGGTACATGCCTCTGTCTTTCCCACTTCTAATACGAGCCATTGGATGGCTTCATTTGATCCAGGCCATTTAAAATGGGTTGGCGGGAAAAAAGGGTAAAAGCAATTGGACAGGTTAGTGGGTTTGGTAAGGGTATTAAATGGTGGGGGTTTGAGTGGGAGACAAGAGAGGGTGTGTTGGTGAGGATTTGGTGGAAAAGGAGAGGGGGGAGGTGAGACAGGGAGCGGGTATTCAGGGGTTGGGAAGATGGGTGAACAGTGGTCAGGGTCTTGGTTTGATCCTGTGTTTGACCTGGTGGTAATACTGAAGGGGTTTGGAGGATGGGCCAGGGATTGGGCAAAGGTGGGCTGGTGATGGTTTTGTGTTTTGTTTGGATTTTGGTTTTGGACTAAAATAAATAACAAAGGGTCCATTTGGTTTTTGAAATACATAAGGACCAATTTTGTAATTTATGAAAAGTGATGGACTGAAAATGTAATATTCCCAAAGTAGTCATAAGGATAAAAATTGCCAACTTTCATTAACCAAAGGATCATGAAAGTGAATTTTACAAAATTTGACATCCGGGGACCAAAACTGCCAAAACTTTAAAGGTCGGGGACCAATCATGTAAATTCTCAAAACTTTTTAACTTTTTCACCAAAGGACTAAATATGACAATTTATGATTTCAAAAGGACCTTTGGTGACTTTTCTTTTAAAATAAGTACTCACGGACTATTTTTGCCAATTTATGAAAGTTGGGGGACTGAAACTGCCAATTATGCAAACTTCGTACGTTTTTCATCTGTTGTTACTCATTTTGCATCTGAAACAAATAAAACACAATTTTGGAATATTTTTAGTATTTTGATGCATTTTTTAGTGCTTTTAAATGTTTTTGCAGTTCAGATTGACCAAAAATGATGAGTGTTTGAGCACTCATCAATCCCCCACACTAAACTATTGCTAGTCCCTAGCAATAAACTGTTTTGAAAATTTAATTGATTTTAATCTCTTTACCAAAAGCCATTACTTCTGGAGTAGCCAAATGTTTCAGTTCAAGTAAGAACCATGGTACACCGATAACCATGTGATTTTGAGCAAACCACCAGCTATAAATGGATTTGATTTGTCTCTACCAGAAGCCGTTCGCTTCTGGACTAGCCAACTCTTTCACTTTTTAGGATATGGCGATTTGAATACCATACAATTTTGGGCAAATTGTAAGGCATAAACGGATTTGATATATCTTTACCAAGAGCCGTTTGCTCCTGGATTAGCCAATCCTTTTGTCATTTAGACAAGGCGGACTGATAACCACAAAAATTTTGAAGCACAAGTGAAAAAAAATTTAAAATTTTTGCCAAAAACGGGGGTACTAGATGGTAAAATGTGATCAAATTCGCTAGAATTCCCCCCCCCCCCTCCCCCCCACACTTAGAATTTAATATTGTCCTCAATATTCAAAGTCACGGCTATTATGCCGACTCTTTGGACGTAAAAGGGCAACATTACAAGCTAAATGTGGAAATACCATTTTTCACTTTATTTTATTTATTATATATACACGGTAACACAATAGGGGCACTCCCCCACACTTAGGGTGAAAACCCTATAAGCATGCTACTGTTTTTGTTTATCGAGTCGCTAGCTTGACTCGACCCCGAATTCATTAGTTCTTGGGGAAGCAAGATGTGGAAGAGACAATCTCCATCGGACTTTCATTCAAGATGTTTGGACAAACATTTGAAGCAAGTGAAAGTTCCACACCGATGAGATATAATCCCAGCTTTAAATAGTATAAACTATAAGCGGTGATACCGGGGTCAAAGATAATGTCTTCATTCCCGAAGGAGTGAAGAACAGGAGAAGTCACCCTATAGGTGAAGAAAAGGAAGAAAACCATGATGAAAATTATGATTAGATCTTTTTCCTCGAGGGTAGGCTCATTAGCCTGAATTTGGATTTCAAGGGTTAAGCTCAATGGGTTTAAAAACATCCCGGGAGGGAGGGTGGGAATTTGTAAATTCTCATGATTGAGTGCATCTCCCCCCGGGCTATCATACTCTGGAGGAGTCATGATATGAGTGAGTTCACCGGAGAACTCCTCATGAAGAGAATCATTCGCATGATGTGAATTTGAGAACTCTTGTTCCATTGTGGACTCATCACAATCCTCATTCTTAATACCAAAGATTGGATTATCAGAAATCAAAATGAATTCAGATTCGAATTCAAAAAGAGGATTGGTGAGAGTTGTTTTGAATGCTTCGGGAACAAAGTGATTAACATTCTCTTGTGGACTGTTGGGAAAAGAAGTGAGTGACGGATCATGATATAGGAGACTTTCAATTTCTCCTAGATCGGCTTCAAAGTCAATGAGATCATCTTCACTTCCCGTTGGAAGTGGATTGATGTGAGTAAGTTCATCGGCGAACTCCTCAAGAAGATGATCAGCATCAGAATGTGGAACTGATGCCTCAACATACTCGATGTCTCCATAAGATGCACAATCTTCGCTACAATCAAAGAAAGACTCAAATTGATCTTTTGGACACTCAAGAGGGGAAGGAATATCACACATATGATCAAAAGTTCCCTGTGACTCTCTTGGGATTGGGACAAGGTTCTCAACACTAGACTTTATGAATTCGTCCAATTCCTTTTCAGGAACAGTGCTAAGATGCTCATCCCCCATGTTCAAAGAGTGAGTGTGAACTTCGGGTGTGATATCAGACTGAGGGAGTTGAGAAGGACTAGCATTCATGGATTGTACGAGTTCAATTTGATCTTCTGCTAGTAATTTCTCCGTCTCATTATTTTCTCCCTGATTTTCAATGGAAGGAATCACAAATGATGAATTTGACGAACCCTTATAAATTTGAAGGATATCAAGGGGGTCTTCATTATCATTATCATCATCACAATCGAGAAGAGCAGCTTTACGAAATTCGGCACGTGTTATAGCTGCTTGTTCTTCGACAAGTAATTCCTCCATACTCTTTTTGTTTCTAGCCTCTCGTTCTTCAGCAAGTAATTCTGCCATAGATTTCTCACGAGAGTCTTGAAACGATGTAGTAACCAACTCCTCCTTAAGTTCTTTCAATATCTCAAGAGCCTTTAGTAAAAGGTCTTGCTCAGTACCATGAGGAGTTGCTTGAATCATTTGGTACTGTGGAGGTGGGTCTGAAAACGAATAGTCGTAATTGTTACAAGAAAATTGATTCCTTGTTTGACAATCCGAGCTAGAGTGTGGACCTCCACAGTAATCACAATAAAATGATTTTTGTGGTAGATTTGGTGAATCATATGGGTATTGGTCATAACCAAAGTTCTGATTGTCTCCCGAAAACTGTTCATAGACAAACGTGTTTCCGGCTTGACACTCAAATCCTTGGTGAGGACCTCTACAAAACTCACACAGATATGTCAGTATCTCATGATGTGGTGGCTGGTAGAATGAATTAGATGTATCATCGTAAGGATGGGGAGCTTGGTTATAGACAGACCCATCTCCTGACTCTACCATGCTACAGCCGGGACAATTCCCACCATTTTGAGGACCGCCACACCATTGGCAACCACAATGGTGTGGATACGACATAGAAAGAATCAAAGGTTTTCAGAGGGGTAGGGATGAAGAATCAAAGATGTGAGAGGGTAAAGGAGAATGTTTTTGGACTTTTGGATAAATATTTTGTATAAATAAGAAAGAAAATGTTTTTGGGTTTTTTTGTGTTCGTTGAAAACTGATTTTAAAATGTTTTCGTGAACTGTTTTGTTTTTATATGATTATAATAATAAAAATATGAACAAAGATGGTAAATATACAATGGGTGTATATCCAGATTCACTAATCTGCAAAACCGTTCAGAATAACGCGCACAACCTCCCCGGCAACGGCACCAAAATTTGATTGGCCCTAAACAGTCAACTTATATTGACCAAGGAAATGGTCAACATAGTCAAACTGCCTAGAGTCAATCTCCGTGGAAGTATAGGGTTTCCCCGGGTCGTTATGTCCCGACGTGGTATGAATTGTTATCAAACGAGTTTGTGATCGGGTAAATTTGGACAGGAAAGGGTTTGTGAGTGATTAAGCTAAGGAATATAAGAAGAAATAGCTTAAATAAGCTATATAGATGATTACGTGAAAGTTAGATACCTAAAAACGTTTAAAATCTAAAAACGCGTACGTTCAGTTTAAATTTACGTGAACGTACAAAATTAAAAGTAAAAACTGAAATCTGAAAACCCTCAGGGGGTGAAAATGACTTTTTAACAAACCTAAGGATAAAAGAAAATTTTTGGAAAAAGAAAATGAATTTATACACTAATTAATTGTTTAATATTAATTAAATACTATTTAATACTAATTATTAATATTTAAATAGCTTAAATACAATATAATATTATTTTAATGCTAGAAAAATGAAAATTAAATTTTTAAAATTATAAAATAACTAAAAACTAATTTTAAAACTAAAAATATACTTTTTTGTCTTTTTGTGATTTTTATATTAATTAATAACTAATTTAATATTAATTAACAAATTAAACTAATTAAAATTATTAAAAATAATTAAAAGACTTAGATGATTATGAAATTTTTTATAAATATAATTAATCATTAAAGGAATCCTAAAAAATTATAAAAAGTTGGTTTTATGTATTTTTAAACTATTTTAATAATTACTATTCTAATTATTAATTAATTACTAATTAAACAAATTAAATTCTAAAAATTATAAGATGAACAAGAAAAATTATAATAAAATTCCTAAAATTATTTTATAAGATATAAAAGCTTGGAAAAATATAAAAACTACGTATTACTTTATAAAAACTAATTTTGCTATTTAATACTTTAATATTAATTAATAAATAATAAAACTAATATTAAATCTAATAATTACTAAATGACAATATAAAAATTTGGAAAAATTTATAAAAATACTTAAAGGTAAAAGGAAATTAATAAAAATATAAAATTGCAAGTTACTTAATAAAAATCTAAAAAGGAAAATTAAAAAGATAAATAAAATTAAATAGAAACCATCACTTATAATTAAATTGATTTTCTGGATTTTTCTTTTACAAAACTATTTTAACACTAAAATCAAACAACTTTTACAAAAACAAATTTAAAGAAGCTTAAAAATAAGCTGAGTGAGGCTTAAAGACTTTGGCAGTTTGACTTTTGGTTAAACTAGCCAAAGGAAAGCTTGGAATAAGCTACAGGGGGCTCACAAGGCATGATTCAGGTGTGAATAAGTTATGTGAACTTAATTGAGCCTAAATCAACAACAAAATATCACTGAATAAGCTACTAAGATCAAATAAGCAAATCCACAGTCTATACACTAACACAGGCCAAAGGGCTCACTTTGCAGGCCATGTGGGGACAACAAGATGGTTTGGAAGCCCAATGTAGCACTTGAATTGAGAAGCCAACTTATTAGTGTTTACAAAAAGCTATGACTTGAAACCTGGGTCCCACTAACGAGGCTTGGAGAGACCTTGGAAGTTGGGGTGTTGGGACTGAGAAGCTGCAGCAGGGGATGTTCTTCCCCTGCAGGTGTTTTTGAGTGTAGGTGGGGTCCACTATAAAAATGGCAAAAATATAAGGATGATGGGACACCAAAGATCAGCTGGGGGTTTTACACCTAAGAAATCTCACATCCTAAAACTTAACACAAAATTCTACAATATTCTTGGAAATTTGGGTGTTCTAAAAAGGGAAATGTTGACTTTTTCTAATGAACACTAATGGTTGACTTTAATGAGTTTCAACCAGTCCTAAATGATTAATTATGTTGTTTTAATGTACAATGAGATGAATCTAAGCTTAATAGATTACAAATGTGATGAAATGATGGGATTTCAAGTCTTAAAGCCTAACAGTAGACAGATGGGAGTGAGTAACAAGGATTTTGACTTTAGAAGCTAAGGACCCATTGTTTCAATGTTTACTAGACCAAGTTATGCTTAAGTGGACTAATAGAACTCCCTATTATCAAAACATCAACAAGAATACTGAGTAACAAGCTGAACCAAACACCCCATAATAAACCTGATTTGGAAATTAAAAAAGCAATACTACAATCTAAAGCACGAAACTGAATTTTAAACTTAAACTAACATTAAGCAAGCATATATGAACTTATTTAAGCAACAATTGATGTAAATGAACAGTGAATGCCAAAGAAAATGAAAATGGCTTACTATAGCTTTCAATCTGAAATCAGTAACCAGAGTACCAAATTACAACCTAAAGCCTCCACTAGGCACTAAAACCATGTAAATCCTTCATCCATCATGCATTCTGCTTCAATAAACTCCCACAGTGATTTTTATATTTATTTGTTTTTTTTTATGATTTTTGAGTGTTTTTTTTAGTTATTAATTTAAACTGCTTCCAACTCTTTGAAAGCTTTTAAAAACTTATAATGGAACTGAATCAAGCTTAAATAAACAACAAACAACAACTTTTAAGATTTTAACAATAAATTGAAATTTCTACTTAAAAATTGCAAATCTGAAATTCAGAACCGAAGGTTTGAAATTAATGATTCAATTGAGTTTCAACTACACTGAGAATACTTAATACAAAGCTTTTAAGCTAAAAATTACAATAGACTTGGACAATTACGCTAAACCGCGGACCTAAATTACACTACTTATTCTACGTTAACTAATGCCTCTTTCTTCTTCCTTTTTGACTTATATATGCCCTGGTACATGCCTCTGTCTTTCCCATTTCTAATACTGGCCATTGGATGGCTTCATTTGATCCAGGCCGTTTAAAATGGTTTGGCGGGAAAAAAGGGTAAAAGCAATTGGACAGGTTAGTGGGTTTGGTAAGGGTATTAAATGGTAGGGGTTTGAGTGGGAGACAAGAGAGGGTGTGTTGGTGAGGATTTGGTGGAAAAGGAGAGGAAGGGGAGGTGAGACAGGGAGCGGGTATTCAGGGGTTGGAAAGATGGGTGAACAGTGGTCAGGATCTGTGTTTGACCTGGTGGTAATATCAAAGGGGTTTGGAGGATGGGCCAAGGATTGGGCTAAGGTGGGCTGGTGATGGTTTTGTGTTTTGTTTGGATTTTGGTTTTGGACTAAAATAAATAACAAAGGGTCCATTTGGTTTTTGAAATACATAAGGACCAATTTTGTAATTTATGAAAAGTGGTGGACTGAAAATGTAATATTCCCAAAGTAGTCATAAGGATAAAAATTGCCAACTTTCATTAACCAAAGGATCATGAAAGTGAATTTTACAAAATTTGACATCCGGGGACCAAAACTGCCAAAACTTTAAAGTTCAGGGACCAATCATGTAAATTCTCAAAACTCTTTAATTTCTTCACCAAAGGACTGAATATGACAATTTATGATTTCAAAAGGACCTTTGGTGACTTTTCTTTTAAAATAAGTACTCAGGGACTATTTTTGCCAATTTATGAAAGTTGGGGGACTGAAACTGCCAATTATGCAAACTTTGTACGGTTTTCATCTGTTTTTACTTATTTTGCATCTGAAACATATAAAACACAATTTTGGAATATTTTTAGTATTTTGATGCATTTTTTAGTGTTTTTAAATTTTTTTGCAGTTCAGATTTACCAAAAAATGATGAGTTTTTGAGCACTCATCAACTACTCACAACTTCACTACATCAACTTCACAACACTACTACTTCTTCACTACTTCTATTCACCACTACTAACACACCTAGATTTACCTATTATACACCTTCTACACCTTTACAAATGATTTACACAACAACTAACAATATTCACAAATCTACAATACTTCTTAACAAGATGTTGGAGGAGTATTCTTCTCTTGCACTTTGAATGATGAGGGATAGAATCACTTGAAACAAGAACTAATAAGTTTATGATCAAAGGTTTTAGGAAGATGATTTGAGAG
Source organism: Artemisia argyi (assembly GCA_030686995.1). NCBI lineage: Eukaryota > Viridiplantae > Streptophyta > Magnoliopsida > Asterales > Asteraceae > Artemisia > Artemisia argyi. The sequence continues at coordinate 105,022,622 of CM060679.1, forward strand.
GATTTAGACAGAAAGTTTTAGTGCAAAAGGTTAGGAAAAATTACAGATTTGAACCAGTATTTATAGGCAAATGTTTCTTACACAGGAGCGTGTGCCGGCCCCCTTAATTCATGGCTGGCCCCCTTAAAATTAAGGGGGCCGCCCCTTATAATTAAGGGGGCCGGCCACCTGTAATGGCCTGTAACTTTTTTCTTTTCTGGGGAAAGTTTATTTGGTGTAGATTTAACTGATTTTGGTTAAAATTTTGAATTCATATATTTATTATGAATTAAACATTTTCCTTTAATTACCAAAAGAGTTTTTCTAAATATTTAAAATGTTTTATACCATTTTATATAATTTGTAATTATTAAATAAACCTTCCTTTGATCATAAAATGTATTAGGCAATTGTTTATTCGTACCTTAAGTGTTTTAGGTGTATGTAATGATATTTTGTCGCTAAATACTTGTTTACATAATGATTTTACGTTTAATGATTTTACATTTTGTGATTGTCAAAACATAGGGATATCGAGAAATATTAATAAAGTTTTTACGCATTATTTATATCAACAGCAACGTTGACATCAAGGATAAGAATTCATATAGATACTGAGAAAGTTAGTTCTTTGATTCAGAAGATACAAGATCAGTATTCAAGAGCTATGCAAGCTTTAAGAAGAAAATGAAGTGTTCGGAAGAATTCCCTATATCCTCACAAATGTTGATTGTTTGAAGAAACTTATTGATTTGCAAAGAAATCATAAGTTTAGGGGAGGATTGTTGGGAATTACACTAACAGTTACCACGACTAATTATGAAGATAACAACTGCTGAAGAATGCACTAGCAGTGGAAACACATTACCACTGCTAGTACATAATTACCATTGCTTATATGATAACTGTTATGTATTCGTATAGATAAGTATATAATAGATTTTGTGTATATTCTATTTAGATAGCTTTATACTTATCTTGTAAAGGAGGACTCCTTATGCTATAAAAGGAGGTCCTAGGTTAAAGCTTATGTACGTATCAATTAGAAAGCTTCTAGGTGTAACCCTAGTGATAAGAAAGATCACTCGTATTATTATCATTAATAATATTGGAGCTCAAAGTTTGGTTTATATTCTGTGTTCATCATATACAACTGTTCTCACTCACAAACAAATTCATAACTTATCTTCTAAGTACTACTAAGTAAATTCCGCGTACTTCTTAGTATTACTCAAAGTATCATTCTAACACAAGGTGTGTGTTTAGATCCATCATACTCCATTCTGGTGCCAGACTTCTAAGAAACTTGAGATTTATGTCTTCTTGAGGGACTATATTACCAACAAGCTTTAGATAGCTGACAAGCTTATGAAGCCTGTTATAAGTACCATCCAAGCTTTCTCCACTTAAAGAAGTGAAGTTCTCAAATTGATGTTTCAGTAAATTCTTCCTTGACTTCTTTGTAGCATCATTGCCTCCAAACCTTGTTTCAACAGCATCTATTAAGTCTTTAGCAGTTTCACGGCTTTCAAAGTGCAATTGAAACTCATTAGGTATTCCCATCATAAGAATATTGTGAGTTTTGATTTCCAACTTCCTCAAAGCCTTTTCTTCCTCAGATTTAATGGGTACTTCCTTCCCATCAACTATCTGTGGAAGTTTCCACATGTTGTATTCTCATCTTTCAAAACTCATACTCTCCTTTCTTGAGCATGAGCACTTTTGAGGCAGTAACCATGTGTGTTTCATCACCCATGACTTCAGTAGTTGTTTAGGAACAAATTTGAGTAAAAACGAGTTCTTCTTGATTACAACTTCTAGATCACAAGCTCTGATACCACTTGTTGATCCCAGTTGAGCAAACGATCTAATAGAAGTTGACTTAGAATTTATTGTAACTTAAACAAGAACGCGGAATATTAATGTTTACTTAAGAAGAACAATATAAACAATCAACACTTCAATATATTAATAATATACGAGCACTCAACAATGCTAGGGTTTACAACCTTGAAGTGAATCGATTCTAACAATGATACGTATCTAACTCTAACCCTAGGAACCTCCTTTTATAGACTAAGGAGTCCTAGTCAGATGACTTTCTACACAAGATAATATCTTTTCTATAATTATCTAAGCGACTATAATACATATCACATAAGCAGCAGAATAAAATACATTAGTAGCAGAATCTCAGCAGTAGAATATCCAACAACAGAATCCTTTCACTAGCAGTAGAATGATTTACTATAGCCGCAGAATAACACTTAGAATATTTTCTGAGCCACAGAATCTCCAAACCCAACAGTTTAGATTGTTTAGGTTAGATCTTGTATTTTAAAACTTTGTTTTAATGTTCTAGGTTAGATTGTTTAGGTTTGATATTTGATTGTAAAACTTTGTTTATGGAAATGAAGTGCTAGTTGTATTCATCTATCTCAATATATTTTGTTGTTGTTTAGATTGGTCCCAAATAATGCACACACATACCATTGTTGAATTTTTGTTGTAGTTCACATTTTTCCCATACAAATTCAGACACATACTAATGGTCCCAAAATATGCAGAGACATAAACAAATTCAGACACATTAAATGTACAAAATCTTTCAGTCTTAATAAACAAATGCGTCAACTCGTGGTCCCCAAAAATGATTCAAAAATATCCATAAACAAATGAAGACACTTTAAACGATGCAATACCCATAAACAAATAAATACACTACTCATAAACAATTGCAGCAACCATGGTCCCCAAAATTTGTTGTCCCAATTAAATAATAAATATATATAAAAAAAAACATACAATACAAGAAATGATTATGCATATAATAAGGAAGGCTTTCATGTGTTGAGTTCACAATATTAGTGCCAATACATTCAAGGCACAGTTAGCCACATATTCCTTATAAGCTACATCAAAATATAGGTGTTTTAAGGTTATTAGACCATTGCTAAATTACCATCCGTACATAAACATTCATTCTACATTAAAGGCTTTATCTGGAGTAGATCCAGCGCTAAATTCATCAAATTTAAAGTTTTTCTTAATCGCAATCCTCTATGATCTTTTAATATTTGTCAGAATCCTAAATGATTGAGACTGACCAGACATTGCTTTCTCCCCTTTCTTTTTGGTTGCTTTTTTGTAAATCCTAAGGAGTATATGGAATGACGGGTGGAGGTTCACTAATAGCAGATTCAATGTTATCTTCTAGTGCACCAATAACATTGCTTTTGTGTGTAGCAATGTGTTCTAAATCTGGTAAGACACATAAGTCTGCATTAGGTATTGGATCTTCTTCTTGTTATGAACTTTTGTATTATAAGATCTCATCATTGATAGATATCATGACCCCAACTTGATCTTCAATTACATCATCCAAATCCTTGTATTCATCAGCATAGTCTTCTCAAGGTTTATCAACCTCCTGATTCTTTCTCAAAAAAATATCAATTTGGGCTTTTGTGTCATCTCAGCCCTTATCGTCCTTGCTAAAGCTTCACTCTCCATCATTTCAGCGTGTTCTTATAACCAAGTATACAGTACTATAAAACTAATGAAGTCACATGTTATAAATATATCATTTAAGTCAAACTAACCTTTGGAGTAACCTTATTCCTACTACCACTTGTTGGTGGTCCATGATTGGATTTCTTGCTAGTTGTTTTCTTTTTGCTTGGTTTATCCTTCCTTTTTTCGCACACTTACTGCTTGAGGGTAGTAGTATAGGATCTTTAGTGAATTTGGGTTGCTCCTGTATGTGACACCCCCAACTCAAGGATACGGCAGCTAACATGCTGGGGGCACCACGCAAATAGAAACCAAGCACATTTATAGCTAACGACCACAACACGGGACGTTTATAAATGTTGTAAAACATATCATTCGAATTATAAACCGTTTAGAGTACAAGGACTCTTAAATCATAGTAGCAGCGAAAAAAGTAAAATAGAGTTTGCAGCGGAAAGTTAACAAAGTTTAGCAGCGAAAAATAATTAAGACACACCAAGGTTTTACGAATGATATGAAAATAAAGATAGTAAAGATAATAAAGCTGCCTTGACAGAAAGACTCCTTCGACCTTGCCACTCCACCACGCCCATGTCATAAAGCTCCAAAAGTAATTAGTAGTAGTACCATAGGTTCAAAATAATAAAGTTGAGCACAAGGTTTTAATCATACGATATAAGCAACAAATGCAAATACCAGGGAAATCAAGGTAACACCCAATATGTAGAGGCAACACGTGCATACATACGGTTGATGGTACTAAGCTCATGACACACAAACGTTAACCAAACCAATCGTCAGTAACCTTGTACTAGCATAAACAATAACCGCGGAATTTCATAATATAAAGTGCCCCCAAGGCCGGGTACTTGCCAATACCCAGCAAAATCGAAAGTAGTACACCCACGTTACCAAGCCCTTGACAACCGGGCGGGATGGTCAATCCTATAGGTCTATAAACTAAGTTTGCGTTCACTCGCAAGTGACTAATGGCTCATGATCTGAGGGTCTTTCCGGCAAGACAAGCAACTTAGCACACCGTCAGGAAATATATCATTCAGGAAAAGCATACCAAAAATACTTGTGCTCAGAAAACATTTAAAGCATGTGTCTCACCCCATGGGTTTATAAACAATTAAAATATAAAAAGCGGGGCTATGAATCATACCTTAACAATAGCAGTAGCAGGAAACGAGATATAGTAACCAATCAATAATGCGTCACAGCAAATGAACCTCAGCACAACCTAATCAATATAAATGGCATAACTCAGAACTAGAGGTGGCAAAATGGTTGGGTTGGGTTGGGTTGGGTCTTGGGTATTAGATGGGTATGGGTATAGATGGGTCACTTGAAAGGATGTGTCTAAATGAGTTTGGGTCAAACGAGTCTTAGGTCGAGTCGGGTCGGGCTTTTTTGGGTATTTCATCTTTATCCATTTATTCATCATTAATTATTCGGTTTCTTTTTGTTTTCATCAGTTTTTTACGTTTTCGTTTGTTCTTTTACGTTTTTTGTCAGGTTTTTTACGTTTTCTTCCATTTTTTTTACGTTTCCTCCGTTTTATTTATGTTTTCGTCCTTTTTTTTATGGTTTCAACTGTTTTTTAACGTTTTCGACCATTTTTTTTACGTTTTCAACCGTTTTTTCCGTTTTCGTCAGTTTCGTTACGTCTTCGTCAGTTTTTTTACGTTTTTGTCCAATTTTTTACGTTTTCGTCAGTTTTTTTACGTTTTCGTCAGTTTCTTTATGGTTTCAATTGTTTTTTAACGTTTTCGACCATTTTTTTACGTTCTCAACCATTTTTTTATGTTTTCTTTAGTCTCTTTACGTTTTTGTCTGTTTTTTAACGTTTTCGACAGTTTCTTACGTTTTCAACCGTATTTTTACGTTTTCGTCAGTTTTTTAACGTTTTTGTCTAATTTTTTACGTTTTTGTTAGTTTTTTTATGTTTTCAACTGTTTTTTAACGTTTTCGTCCGTTTTGTCACCTTTTCAACAGTTTTTTTTTACGTTTTCGCCAGCTTCTTTATGTTTTCGTTCGTTCTTTTACGTTTTCGACAGTTTTTTTTACGCTTTCAACCGTTTTTTACATTTTTGTTAGTTTCTTTATGTTTTCGTCAGTTTTTTTACGTTTTCAATCGTTTTTTTTATGTTTTCGTCCGATTTTAAACATTTTCGTTAGTTTTTTTTACGTTTTCGTCCGTTTTTTTTTGCGTTTTCAACCGTTTTTTTTACCGGTTCGTCAGTTTCTTTACGTTGGCTTCAGTTTGTTAATGTTTTTGTCTAATGTTTTTACGTTTTCGGCAGTTTTTTTAAGTTTTCGTCAGTTTTTTTACGTTTTCAACTGTTTTTTAACGTTTTCGTCTGTTTTTTACGTTTTCAACAGTTTTTTTTTTACGTTTTTAACGGTTTTTTAACATTTTTGTCTATTTTTTTACGTTTTCAACCGTTTTATTTATGTTTTCGTCAACTTCTTACGTTTTCGTCAATTTTTTTTACGTTTTTGATACTTTTTTTTTGTTTTCAACTGTTTCTTTACGTTTTTTTTAAGTTTTTGTCAGTTTTTGTACGTTTTCATCTGATTTTTTACGTTTTCATCGGCTTTTTTACGTTTTACTCTGATTTATTACTTTTTCATCAGTTTTTTTATGTTTTCAATCTTTTTTTATGTTTTCGTCTGCTTTTTTACATTTTCGACCATTGTTTTCATCTGACGAAAACGTAAAAAAACTAATGAAACGTAAAGAAACTGACAAAAACGTAAAAAAAACAATCAAAAACGTAAAGAAACTGAGAAAAACGTAAAGAAACTGACGAAAACGTAAAGAAACGATCAAAAATGTAAAAAAAACTGACGAAACGTAAAGAAACTGACCAAAATGTAAAAAAAAACTGATGAAATTGTAAAAAAATCAATTGAAAACGTAAAAAAACTGACGAAAACGTAAAAAACAAGTCGAAAACGTAAAGAAACTGACGAAAACGTAAAAAAACTGATGAAAACGTAAAGAATCGGACGAGAACGTAAAAAAAATGGTCAAAAACGTAAAAAAACAGACGAAAACGTAAAGAAACCGACAAAAACGTAAAAAATTAGACGAAAACGGAAAAAACAAGTCAAAAACATAAAAAAACTGATGAAATAGTATAGAATCGAACGAAAACGTAAAAAAAATGGTCATAAACGTAAAAAAACAGACGAAAACATAAAGAAACCGACGAAAACGTAAAAAAAACAGTTGAAAACGTAAAGAAACTGACGAAAACGTAAAAAAACTGACAAAAACGTAAAAAACTTACAAAAACGTAAAAAAAGTGACGAAAAACTAAAAAAACTGACGAAAACGTAAAAAAAACAGTCAAAAAGGTAAAAAAAAAATGACAAAAACGGACAAAAACTTAAAAAAACTGACGAAAACGTAAAAAATCGATCGAGAACGTAAAAAAACTGACGAAAACTTAAAAAACAGTCGAAAACGTAAAGAAATTGACGAAAACGTAAAAAAAATTCGAAAACGTAAAAAACTGATGAAAACGTAAAAAAAGAACGAAAATGTAAAAAATAGACGAAAACTAGGAGTGTTTTTTAGAATTTTAGTAAATACCTAACTTTTACCCATGTTGTATTATTTACCCAACTAGACCCATCAATATTTATTAATTAAAATCACCATACCCATCTTGACCCATCTAAATCATTTAACAATACCCAACTAAACCCATCCCATTGAAAATATTTACCCAACTTTACCCAACTTTTACCCATGAGTCATGATTTGCCACATCTATTCAGTACTATACTCGAATATCTCAATAAAAAATGCTTGAATAAAAGTTTTGTAAATACAATGGGATTTGAAAGAACTAGATTTCGAAAAGTCTCGTGTGAGAGACAAGATAGTTAGAAAAGAAATAAGTCGGCGAAACGACCAAATATGCAAGAAAGAAGAAAGAACTCCTCGAAGAAAGTCGTCGAAAAGAAATGGAAAGGAAAGAAATAAAAATGGAAAACGCACTCAAATAAAAATAAATAATAACACGTAAACCACAAGTCTCAGATTTTACCCGTTTTTTTCCAAAATAACGTTGAAATAAAAAAGGTTTTGAAATAATAACGTTTGTTAAAATGATTTAAAGTTTATAAAAAATTTTATAAAATTTCGGCATGACCTGCCCGTTTATATAACTTTTTCCCGAGTCAACGACTCTTTTATTTTAAACAATATTAATGTATATATAAATATGATTGGATATATCGTTCTCGTAGTCCGTTAGTTGTTTAGGTTTTATCGACCATTTTGTATTGGTCGAGTTCCAGGTACGTTAAGATCTTTACGGGCCTAACGTACCCTACCCTCTCGTGTACCAAAAGGGTCCATAATATCCAAATAACAAAGGCCGTAAATCCAATACGTCCAATTCAAGCTCACAATTTAATAAGAATGGAAATATGTCCGATATTAATCCACTTTAATATAACAATTTCATTTTATATTCCATATTTATTATTAGTCGTTTTTATTATTTACCGTTTCTATATGAAAGTAATATATTCCGAGACTTAGTAACCCGTACTCGAAAATTATTCATGCAACAATATCACAACTCAATTCAACCCAAATCAAAACCAAGTCAAATACGAAACTAAACCAAAACCAAAACGAGCCATACCCCGTCTCTGCTCAACCAAATCATCCAAATCCAATCGAAACACAATCTAAACTAATCCAAACACCCAAAACAACAATAACAATAACATTATTACTCACCCCCACCACCACCCAAGCCTTGGTGGTGGTGGTTTTCGGCTGTCGAGCACAAACAAAACCAAACGGACCCTCGATATCAATCAAACACAAGAAATATACTCCCCTTCATCATCAAACATCAAACAACAACAAGAAGAAACATCACAAACCTCACCGAGTCACGAGTTGACTCGGTGAGTCAACTGAGTCGTGGCCGAGTCGGGTCAAACGAGAACCAAAGAGAATCCCACACAAGTTTGAGTTTAAAAAACATTATCAAAAACATTTTTATAAAAGATTTTTATATAAGAATCGGATTTTAAATCAAAATCAAAACTATGGTTTTAAAAATAAAAAGAAAATAAAGAAAAGGGGTGGCAGGGTGGAGTTTTACCGGTGGTAGAAAAACGGCGGTAGTGGTGGCTCTCGGTGTTGGTTGGTGGTAAGTGAGGTGCACGGTGGTGGCATGTGAGAGCGCGTAGGGGGTGATTGGGGGTGCGGGGTTTGCACGGGGGTGTTGAGGATCTATCGATCGGTGTAATAAAAAGAAGTTGGCCGGAAAATTTTTCGGCGAGTGGTCGGATTCTGCTGGTGCACCGGTGAGGGGGGCGGCCGGTCGAAGAAATCAAATAGAGAGAGAGAGAGAGAGAGAGAGAGAGAGAGAGAGAGAGAGAGAGAGAGAGAGAGAGAATGTGAGGTGTTTGTGTGTTTTTAATATTAAAAATGAAGAAAAATGGGGTAGTGGTGGGTATTTATATGAAATAAATGTATAAGGTGTGTTTTGTAATAAAGAAAAGTATAAGGTAAGGTGAAATGGGTAGTTTAGGGGCGAATGTTGCCAACTTAGTAAACTTCTAACGATAAACGCTCCGGGGTGCAAACGACATAGCAAACGGACTCGAAAATTTACGAAACTTGCGCCATTGTTCACGAAATAATTTTTCCAATAAAATCAAGCATAAACTTCAGAGTTTTTCTCAAACTCAAAATAATTCAAATAATTTGGCAAATGCAATACAATTCGAGTGTTCTAGGTTGTGTTGAGTCAATCAAGGAATAAAGTTCTCGTTTCCAATATATCTCACGTTTCTCAAGCCCAAATAGTCACAAAATAAAAGTTTTAATGTGTCTCAGGTACGAAAATAAATATTTGGCTAGTAATAGGTTTTAGAAAAATTATCGGGGGTTACATCACATACATCTTATTTAGAAATCCGTTTCGGATTTAGTTTGAGTTGCCAGTCCCGACTTTGAAAAGATTTGGGTACTTGCGTTTAAACTCGTCCTCGCATTCCCAAGTATACTCCGGTCCTCTCTTGGAATTCCAACGAACTTTCACAAGAGGAATACGACTCTTCTTCACTCGCTTAACCTTGCGATCCATGATTTCAACAGGCTCCTCAACAAAATGCAATTGCTCATCAATCTCAATCTCCTCATGCGAAATTACAGCAGTATCATCGGTCAAACACTTCTTGAAATTCGACACGTGGAAAGTAGGGTGAACTCTACTGAGCTCCGGTGGCAATTCTAGCTTATATGCCACAGGACCAATTCTCTTCACAATCTTAAATGGTCCTATATAACAGGGATTCAACTTTCCTTTCTTACCAAACCTGATCACACCTTTCCAAGGCGATACTTTCAACATAACTCTATCTCCTACCAGAAACTACAGGGGTTTACGTCTCACGTCAGCGTAACTCTTCTGACGGTCACGAGCAACTTTCAATCGGTATTTAATTTGTGCAATCCTCTCTGTCGTCTCACGAACTAGATCTGGTCCAATAAGCTGTGCTTCTCCCACTTCATCCCAACATATAGGTGATCGGCACTTCCGACCATAGAGTGCTTCAAACGGTGCGGCCTTAATACTCGCATGGTAACTATTGTTATAGGAAAATTCAATCAAGGGGAAATGGACATCCCATCCATTTCCGAAATCAATCGCATATACACATAGCATATCCTCCAAAGTCTGGAAGGTCCTCTCGCTTTGACCATCGGTCTGTGGATGGTAAGCGGTACTCATGTCAAGGTTTGTGCCAAACGAATCCTGAAGTGACTTCCAAAAATTTGAAGTAAACCTGCCACTCGATCTGAGATAATAGACACTCGCGCTCCATGTCGAGATACTATCTCTTTCACGTAGAGCCTGGTCAACTTATCCATACTGTAGTTCTCTTTGATTGGCAAAAAGTGTGCGGATTTAGTCAATCGATCGACTATTACCCAAATAGCATCAAATCCTGTCGAAGTCCTCGGTAACTTGGTGACAAAATCCATTGTTATTCTTTCCCATTTCCATTCTGGGATCTCAGGTTGCTCTAGTAAACCAGACGGTTTCTGTTGTTCAGCCTTAACCTTGGCGCACGTAAGACACTTACGGACATAATCGGCAATCTCAGCTTTAATATTGGGGCACTAATACAACTTCTTCACATCCTGATACATCTTATCAGATCCTGGGTGAATGGAATACTTCAACTTATGAGACTCGAGCATAATCAAGTCTCTCGGTCCTTCGAACAAAGGTACCCAACTTCTTCCTTTGTAACACAAAGTTCCATCTGAACATTTCTCAAGTTTCTCCTTTTTGATCATCCCATCAACTTTCTCTTTTTTAAGTTCTCCTCTTTTCACGACTTCCTCTTGAGCTTGTAGAATCTGGGCGGGTAAATTCCAGTTAATCGTCAAAACTAAAGCTCGAACGCATAACGGTTTCAAACGTTCCTTGCGGCTCAATGCATCAGCTACAACATTAGCTTTTCCAGTGTGGTATCGTATCTCGCAATCATAATCGCTCAACGTCTCCAACCATCGTCGCTGTCGCATACTCAACTCCTTCTGATCCAAAATATACTGTAAACTCTTGTGGTCGGTAAAGACAACACACTTAGTACCATAAAGATAATGTCTCCACAACTTAAGGGCAAAAACCACGGCTCCTAACTCCATATCATGAGTGGTATACTTCTCCTCATGAGTCTTAAGCTGTCGGGAAGCATATGCCATAACCTTCTCTCGTTGCATCAAAACTGCTTCTAACCCTTGATACGAGGCATCACAATAAACCACAAAATCTTCTACTCCATCTGGCAAAGCCAAGATCAGTGCACTGCAAAGCTTCTGCTTCAAAGTTTGAAATGCCTTCTCTTTTTCTTCTCCCCATTCATACTTCTTATCCTTGTGGGTCAATGCAGTCAACTGTTTAGATATCTTGGAGAATCCCTCGATGAATCTCCTGTAATACCCAGCCAATCCTAGAAATTGACGAATTTCTGTGGCGTTAACCGGCGTTGCCCATTTCTCAATCGCCTCAATCTTAGCGGGATCCGCATGTAATCCTTCACTATCAATTACATGACCCAAAAATTGAACCTCACGAATCCAAAATTCACACTTAGAGAACTTTCCGTACAACTGCTCATCCTTGAGCAACTTAAGAATCGTAGCCAAATGTCGCTTGTGCTCTTCCTCGCTCTTTGAGTAGATCAGAATATCGTCGATAAAGACTATCACGAACTTATCTAGATAAGGCTTGCATACCCGGTTCATGAGGTCCATGAACACTGCAGGCGCATTGGTCAAACCAAAAGGTATCACTTGAAACTCATAATGACCATAGCGGGTCCTAAATGCTGTCTTGAGAATATCCTCTTCCTGAACCCTGAGTTGATGATAACCAGAACTCAAGTCAATCTTAGAGTAGTAATTCGATCCTTGCAACTGATCAAACAAATCATCAATCCTCGGTAATGGGTAGCGGTTCTTCACGGTTAACTTATTCAATCCTCGGTAGTCGATACACATCCTAAACGATCCATCCTTCTTCTTCACAAATAACACTGGAGCTTCCCAGGGCAAAGAAATCGGTCGAATAAATCCTTTATCCAATAGCTCTTGCAATTTCTTCGATAACTCCTCCATTTCCGATGGCGCTAAACGATATGGTGCACGCGCAACAGGTGCAGCTCCTGGAACTAAGTCGATACGAAAATCCACTTGTCGGGCTGGCGAAAGTCCTGGAAAATCTTCAGGAAATACTTCAGGAAACTTACGCACTACAGGAACATCATCGATTCGCTTCTCTCCCGACTCCTTCTTAGCCACGTGTGCTAGGAATGCGTGACATCCTTTCTTAAGGTATTTCATGGTCTTGATACATGATATGATATTCAAGCGAGTTCCACTCCTATCACCTTGAACAATCAATATCTCATCAATGAGAGGAATATGAACAACTCGTTCAACACAAACAATGCTCGCTCGATTCTTGGATAACCAATCCATCCCAACTATCACGTTGAAGCTTCTGAGCTCGATTGGCATCAAATCAATACTAAACGGGTGATCTAACAGGTTAAGGATACAGCCACGGATCACGGTGCGGGTGTCAACTAGGTTACCATCAGCTAACTCAGTACTATAGCTAACGTCTAATAGAGTAGGGGTAAGTCGGAGTAACAGCGCAATCTTAGAAGACACAAAACTCATATCGGCACCCGAATTAAACAAAACTTTAACATGAAGGTTGTTGAGAAGAAACGTACCAATGACAACATTCGGATCTTGATGCGGCTCTCCATTTCCCATCACGTACACTCTACCTCGAGTACCCCCATTTCCTTGTCCAGCATTCTTCGGGCATTGTCCCCTGTAGTGTCCACGCTCTCAACATCCAAAACATGTAACCACAGGCTGGGCAGTTGCTCCTATCGCCACAACACTATTCTTACAAAACCTCGCAACGTGGCCAACCTTCTGACAATTTGTACATCTCACAGTACATGGTCCAGTATGATGCTGGTGGCACTTCCTACAAAGAGTTTGTTGTCCAACATTCGCTCCTCCTTATGCGGCCACAAATGCCTTAACAGTCTCCTATCTCCTATTCTGTTGGTGATGGTGATTGTTGTTACGATACTAATTGTTGTTGTAGCGATTGTTGGGGTTGTTATAGTTGTTGTTCCTTCTATTATCTTCCCATTTTCTCTTGTTTTCAAAGTGATTACTCTTCTGAACAACACCATGCTTAGTCACCTGATCCATAAGACGTTCAGCCATGCTAATAGTATCATCCAAAGTCTCAGCATTGTACGACGTCACATTTCCTTGAATACTCGCAGGCAATCCACCAATAAACTTCTCTAGCAACTTCTCATTATCTGGCACCATGTGGGCACAAAACACCTTCAGTTCTTGGAAACGTCGCACATAAGTAGCAAGATCGGAACCCTTCACAGCCAAATAATAGAACTCAGTATCCAATTTCCTCAAATCACTACGAGAGTAGTACTTCTTAACCATAGCTTTCTTGAAATCTTCCCACGAAGTATTATAAGCATCCTCCATTCCCTTTTCCTGAACATAAGCATTCCACTAAGACAAGGCATGCTCCAACAATGTGACTGTCGCATACTTCACCCTATTGTTCTCAGTACAATTGCTCCTATGAAACACCGATTCCATTTTCTCAAACCATTGAGTCAATCCAACAGCTCCTTCAGTTCCCTTGAAGGTAATGGGCTTACAATCCATGAATTCCTTAAAAGTGCAGAAATGGTTGTTGGGAACAGCTTGAGCTCTTGCCGGTCCAACATTCTAAGGAACGCCTGCTTGCCTGGCAAGCGCTGTTGCAACACCCTCATCAATCATCTGCTGAATAGCAGCTGGGGTCATCTTCCCAGGAGGCATAATTCTATCAATCAATACAAAGCACAACACTTGTAAGTATTTGATTAACGTGTCAGAATTATAGCGCAAGATAGAGCATCGTCACGTGAGTAGAATCATAATGTTGCATAAGTCAACATCAATAATAGTACATCACCATAATACATCATAGATTTCATACTTGACATTGGTCTTACAAGATATGCAAAACAAGTACAAGTTTCGAATAAAATCTACCAACTGAAGATTTCAGTTTAACATATACTAGGTAAACTACCATTAAGATACTAACTACTATAAATGATCCCATCACTGATCTCCTGAACGATCTCCATACATAGCCATCACATCAATACTGTCGTAAGACTTAAGGCGGGTCATCCTCTCTGCATAGGCCTGTCTCTGCATCTCATGCAACTCACTCCAAAACTCACTGATACTAGTACAATAGTGTGGACTATCTATGTCTAAGAACACCTCCTTCATGGTCAACTTATCAACCATCTTCTCCAGCTGAACCATCTTCCTATCTAGCGAATCCATATGCTCCTGAAATGCAACACTCATCCGCTCCAACAAACTCAACCTCTCAACCTGCCTCTGAGGCTCCATATACATCTCTCCTGCAGCTCTCCTATCATCCTGAACGTCTATCCTCAATCCTGCAACCTCAAACTGCCTATCACTCATACGCCTAGTGACACTCTTATGACTATTCCTACACCACGCTACATCCTGCCTCAGACGACTCATAGCAGCTCTAAGTTCTGACGGAGTAACATGGGCTGTTGCTGATGACTCACCAATATCGTGCGTAGAAGTAACCTCAGTCTCAAGCACGTATCCTAATGCCTCAGACGTATCCGATTCATGAGTCACATCCGATACAACAGGCGAAGGCGGTGGGGGGACATCCTGATCCTCCTCCATAAACTCCTCATCATCATCCTCCTCGTCATCATCATCGTCATCCATCATCCTCAATATCAACATCATCCTCTAGACTTACCTCATTATCCAAACCAACATCATCATCAAACTCAACATCATCTCCTAAAGGTAATGGGTCAACAACGGGTGGGACTGGAACTTGACCACGGGGAACTAGGACAGACATGATACTCTACAAGAGTATAGGGAAACATAAAAATTCTAGCCAAATTTTCGTGGAAAACTATTTTATAAGCCAAAGCATGATAGTGGAAAAAGTCCAAACCAATCTCAGTATGAAACATATATATACGTAAAGTTTAAAAAGAATACTAGGGCGCGAAGTGGCACGGAGGGCTGTCGGCTTTCTGTCTGAAAACATTTTGACTCCAGGAAAAAGTTTATAGTCGAGTGTGAGCTTGTTCTCTATAAACGGTGCTCTGATACCATTTTGTGACAGCCCCAACTCAAGGATACGGCAGCTGACATGCTGGGGGCACCACGCAAATTGAAACCAAGCACATTTATAGCTAACGACCACAACACGGGACGTTTATAAATGTTGCAAAACATATCATTCGAATTATAAACCGTTTAGAGTACAAGGACTCTTAAATCATAGTAGCAGTGGAAAAAATAAAATAGAGTTTGCAGCGGAAAGTTAACAAAGTTTAGCAGCGGAAAACATTTAACAAAGTTTAGCAGCGGAAAATAATTAAGACATACCAAGGTTTTATGAATGATATGAAAATAAAGATAGTAAAGATAATAAAGCTGCCTTGACAGAAAGACTCCTTCGACCTTGCCACTCCACCACGCCCATGTCATAAAGCTCCAAAACTAATTAGTAGTAGTACCTAAGAAACACATGCTTAAAAGTCAACACAAAGGTTGAGTGTAATTCATAGGTGTAAAATAATAAAGTTGAGCACAAGGTTTTAATCATACGATATAAGCAACAAATTCAAATACCAGGGAAATCAAGGTAACACCCAATATGTAGAGGCAACACGTGCATACATACGGTTGATGGTACTAAGCTCATGACACACAAACGTTAACCATACCAATCGTCAGTAACCTTATACTGGCATAAACAATAACCGCGGAATTTCATAATATAAAGTGCCCCCAAGGCCGGGTACTTGCCAATACCAAGAAAAATCGAAAGTAGTACACCCGCGTTGCCAAGCCCTTGACAACCGGGCGGGATGGTCAATCCTATAGGCCTGTAAACTAAGTTCGCGTTCACTCGCAAGTGACTAATGGCTCATGATCTGAGGGTCTTTCCGGCAAGACAAGCTACTTAGCACATCATCTGGAAATATATCATTCAGGAAAAGCATACCAAAAATACTTGTGCTCAGAAAACATTTAAAGCATGTGTCTCACCCCATGGGTTTATAAATAATTAAAATATAAAAAGCGAGGCTATGAATCACACCTTAACAATAGCAGTAGCAGGAAACGAGATATAGTTACCAATCAATAATGCGTCACAGCAAATGAACCTCAGCACAACCTAATCAATATAAATGGCATAACTCAGAACTATACTCGAATATCTCAATAAAAAATGCTTGAATAAAAGTTTTTTAAATACAATGGCATTTGGAAGAAATAGATTTCGAAAAGTCTCGTGTGGGAGACAAGATAGTTAGAAAAGAAATAAGTCGGCGAAATGACCAAATACGCAAGAAAGACGAAAGAATTCCTCGAAGAAAGTCGTCGAAAAGAAATGGAAAGGAAAGAAATAAAAATGGAAAACGCACTCAAATAAAAATAAATAATAACACGAAAACCACAAGTCTCGGAGTTTACCCGTTTTTCCCAAAATAATGTTTAAATAAAAAGGGTTTTGAAATAATAACGTTTGGTAAAATGATTTAAAGTTTATAAAGAATTTTATAAAATTTCGGCATGACCTGCCCGTTTATATAACTTTTTCCCGAGTCAACGACTCTTTTATTTTAAACAATATTAATGTATATATAAATATGATTGGATATATCGTTCTCGTAGTCCGTTAGTTGTTTAGGTTTTATCGACCATTTTGTATTGGTCGAGTTCCAGGTACGTTAAGATCTTTACGGGCCTAACGTACCCTACCCTCTCGTGTACCAAAAGGGTCCATAATATCCAAATAACTAAGGCCGTAAATCCAATACGTCCACTTCAAGCTCACAATGTAATAAGAATGGAAATATGTCCGATATTAATCCACTTTACTATAACAATTTCATTTTTGATTCCATATTTATTATTAGCCGTTTTTATTATTTACCGTTTCTATGTGAAAGTAATATATTCCAAGACTTCGTAACCCATACTCAAAAATTATTCACGCAACAATATCACAACTCAATTCAACCTAAATCAAAAGTAAGTTAAATACGAAACTAAACCAAAACCAAAACGAGCCATACCCCGTCTCGGCTCAACCAAATCATCCAAATCCGATCTAAACACAATCTAAACTAATCCAAACACCCAAAACAACAATAACAATAACATTATAACTCACCCCCACCACCACCCAAGCCTCGGTGGTGGTGGTTCTCGGCTGTCGAGCACAAATAAAACCAAACGGACCCTCGATATCAATCAAACACAAGAAATATACTCCCCTTCGTCATCAAACATCAAACAACAACAACAAGAAACATCACAACCCTCACCGAGTCACGAGTTGACTTGGTGAGTCAACTGAGTCGCGGCCGAGTCGGGTCAAACGAGAACCAAAGAGAATCCCACACAAGTTTGAGTTTAAAAAATATTGCCAAAAACATTTTTATAAAAGATTTTTATATAAGAATCGGATTTTAAATCAAAATCAAAACTATGGTTTTAAAAATAAAAAGAAAATAAAGAAAAGGGGTGGCGGGGTGGTTTTTACCGGTGGTAGAAGAACGGAGGTGGTGGTGGCTCTCGGTGGTGGTCGGCGGTAAGTGAGTTGCACGGTGGTGGCGTGTGAGAGCGCGTAGGGGGGTGATTGGGGGTGCGGGGTTTGCGCGCGGGTGTTGAGGATCTATCGATCGGTGTAATAAAAAGAAGTTGGCCGGAAAATTTTTCGGTGAGTGGCTGGATTCTGCTGGTGCACCGGCGAACGAGAGCGGCCGGTCGGAGAAATCAAAGAGAGAGAGAGAGAGATTGTGATGTGTGTGTGTGTTTTTAATATTAAAAATGAAGAAAAATGGGGTAGTGGTGGGTATTTATATGAAATAAATGTATAGGGTGTGTTTTGTAATAAAAAAAGTATAAGGTAAGGTGAAATGGGTAGTTTAGGGGCCAATGTTGCCAACATAGTAAACTTCTAATGATAAACGCTCCGGGGTCCAAACGACATAGCAAACAGACTCGAAAATTTATGAAACTTGCGCCATTGTTCACGAAATAATTTATCCAATAAAATCAAGCATAAACTTCAGAGTTTTTCTCAAACTCAAAATAATTCAAATAATTTGGCAAATGCAATACAATTCGAGTGTTCTAGGTTGTGCTGAGTCAATCAAGGAATAAAGTTCTCGTTTCCAATATATCTCACATTTCTCAAGCCCAAATAATCACAAAATAAAAGTTTTAATGTGTCTCAGGTACGAAAATAAATATTTGGCTAGTAATAGGTTTTAGAAAAAGTACCGGGGGTTACACTGTACATTAGTACCATGTGTTTGAGAGTGGTTTATGTTGGTGGGAGCGTTAGCATCATATTGTGGTGTTTCTTCATTTGTTAAGGCAACATAAACGTCTAATTGTTTAGCCAAGGAGGTGTTAGTATATTTGGTTTGTGATGTCCAGCCTCCCAACACCTATGAAAATGCATAATTCTACCCACCCTACATATCTCATTGTACGTCATTATTAAAAATATGCCTAATCCTTTGTTTCCTAGGTTTACCATGCATTTTTTTTTGTCTCTATTGGAGCTAAGGGTTTAAGTAGGCCAGAAGATTCCACATCCTAATACCTTGTACTGGTTAGATGGCATATTGATATGCTTCAAACCACTTATTCTTGGAATACTATTCACTGACTCCTAGCTCTGGATCCATTTTCATGTGTATATACCCTACAATAGCATGCACACTGGGTATTCAACTTCTTGATATCCATTTGGATATACCACCCGTATGCTTAATTGTAAATTGACCCAAAAGCTTCATCGTGCTTCATCATTTTAACTTCTTGATATCCGTTTGGATATACCACCCATTTTTTTAGTCAAATATCAGTTATATATATATATATACATATATATATATATATATATATATATATATATATATATATATATATATATATATATATATATATATATATATATAAAACCATAAAATCTCAAACATGTGAACTTCCTAAATTACCCCTCTA
The DNA here is from genome assembly GCA_030686995.1 of Artemisia argyi. Lineage (NCBI taxonomy): Eukaryota > Viridiplantae > Streptophyta > Magnoliopsida > Asterales > Asteraceae > Artemisia > Artemisia argyi. The sequence continues at coordinate 105,041,841 of CM060679.1, forward strand.
ATCATGAATCTATAAGATTACATTATAAACTAAAACCTAAGTAAATAAAGTCTTAAAATGCTTATAAGATATATAAACTACTACATTATGATTTATATGACTTAACTACTTAACTTTGAGATCACAAGGCTTCAATATAAATACATGCGCACGTTTTTCTTTTTCTTGTGGGCCAAATTTAGTTATTAAAGCACAAGACATTACACATTGGGCTTAAATTAAATAAAAGATGTACAAGAACTTGACCCATTACCTTACTCTGGAACATATCGAGTGCTAGTCAATAAGGATCCCAAAGATTTCGGAAATTTGTGATTCCCAGTCATTATAACACGCTTCTATTCCCCATTTAACTCATCACAAGGTAACGACATATCTCACAAATATTTTCTCACGCATAAAACCCTTGAAAACACTTGGCGGCTCCTTTGTTCTTCCTCATTTTTTCCGACTCAATAAGGGTTACTAAGGTATGAATTGGTGTTGCTGTAGTGCTATTTGATCGTGGGTTACTGGTACGATTAAGGGTTTGGAATTTGCTTAGCTATTGGTTGTTGGATTCGGTATTGGTGGTGTCCTTGTGCTTCGTTTTCTGCCTATCGATCTACAAGGGTAACCCATATTGACCTTGTCCTTTTCCTTCTCATCTGGTCTCTCTATACACGTATACATTCATGTAAATGATGGCCACATAAATCGGCTTAAAGATTACAAGATTATACATGTATAACTTTACATAAAATCATGAACCTGGTCAAATAAAATAGGGATAATTACCAAAATAGATCATTGACTTTTTGACTAGTCACTTTGTAGACTTTCAAATTTCACTTTCCAAAATTAGATCAGGGCAACTTAAAAAATGGGAAACTCAATTATAAACGCGACACGTGTCTTTAAAAGATTCTAGATTCTGTACTATACATTCCAAAAGATTCTAGATTATGTACTTTATTAATAAAATATTTGACACGTGTCGCACATATATGAAGGTTGCTCAGTCGCCAAGTTGCCCTGATCCGTCGGAGGAAAGTGATTTAAAAACATCTATTCAAGGAATGTGCTTTGGGCGACTGATCTATTTTGGTAATTTTCCCAATAAAATAACGCTTGAAAACTCTAACAAAGATCGACCGATACATTGTATTTTGAACGCATAATATAAGATGTTTTGAGCAGATGTTATGTCATCTAAAAATCTGTACCGAGCCATATATTAACAAGCTTTGAAATAGACCTTGAATCTACCTAAACGTATATGTACGTGAACCGTATATAGTTGTGTTGTCATAGGACTGAAAACATTTTCTTATAAATCGTTAAGGTGTATGAAGCTGCTAATTGTCGAATGGGTTAAGGGTTAACAAATAATGTTGTTGATAAAGGTTGTTGGTTTTAACGAGCTATCATTTGGTCTTTTAAATTGTTCTTGTCGCAAAATATAAATGAGAATGCATGCATGCTGAATCGATTCGAAAATATATAAAATAATAATAAGAGAAGATTGCATGAAGTAACACATACGTACACATATTATAGGTTGGTATACATTTGTGTTTTTGGATTCAACAAGGCATAGGGTATTTGGTTATAAAACTCGATCAAGTAAAAGGGCGAAACGAGGTGTGCTTGTGTTGTGTTTATTTCGAACCACATGAAACATATAAGGTCTCGACTAAGTTTTGTTGTTGCGGGCTTGATGTAGTCACGTAAAAGAGAAATGGATTAAACGAGTTTTATACTAGAGTCAATTTAGGATTTATTTTGGTTCGATTAATATATAAAATAAATAGGGTGCGTGTGTGCTTATTGGTGCATGGAATATTAATTTACAAATTACAAGAGAATGTATGTCGTATGTATATGTATGGGTTTGCATGTGTCTCGGGTCGTCGCAACATAAATATTAATATCTTGGGTACGTTAATAAATTATATAAAATTTTAACGACGGAGTCTAAAATTATTATCTTGAAATAAATTTATAAAATAAACGTTAAAATAATCGTAATTTACCTTTTAATATTAAATTTTGATAATTGACATAATTAACCCTAAACTATTATAATTGTCATTCTAACCATGAATATTATTAATTGTCTATTATGACTTTAAAGTAGTAAATTACTAATTCAGGAAATTTACTAAATATGGGAAGTTACCTAAATGGAAACATAAACTAAAATCTGTAATATGAGTTATAAGAACCAATTGTAATTATGTCTTCTACTCCTTTAGGTGTGAAGAAGGAGTGATCTGATCCTTTCCGTGTTTGCTATCTTTGTGTCTGTTTGCTTTTTCGAATAAGGTACAGATATTCTGACCTTTTCAGTAAAGGATATCTCATGACTATTCCTTTCTTGTTGATCTTTCATTTGTTTAGGATTCCCTATGCCATTGCTATGATTCCCTTATTATTTGAACCTTTGATATTTGAACTATTTGAATTGGACCTCTGATATACGAAACATTTGTTATGAACCATATGATCTAAACTCTGATATATCTGGACATTTGAATTGATAATTTGATCTGAAACTTTTGACATACCTTTGTCCCATTCAGTATGATACCCGGGCTATTACTAGGCATGGGGGTTCCATGTCCGTAGCATTGATGCACCAATGTTATGACTCCTGTGTGGTCGAGTGATTTGCCACACCGTCCCTTTGATTGGTCTGCATGTGATTGGGTAGGGGCGTATGGATGCATCCTAGATTTAATCTGTATTTGTATTTGTATTTGATATCTGATCTGGTGATTGATACTTGCGTGCATGCACGTCCTTCACAACCCATTGAGGTAACCCCTCGGATTCATTTGACATTCTGAGGCCTCCCCTCTGGATTTCATTTGAGGCTATATTTGATTTGATTTGGTCTGATCTGGGTACATAGTGGAAATACTGAATAACCTAAACCTAAACTTAACCTTTTACCTTTACTTTAACTTTATCTTTACCATTGTACCTTGTATGACTTCTGACATTTCCTTATACTATATCTCTGATTCTGTTATCTGTTTCATTTGCTTTTGTTATATATCTGTTCATTGGGCTTTTTAAGCTCAGTCGCATTTCTTTCTCTTCCGTGGCAGGTACTTAAGCTAGGAGTGGGGGTATAGATTTGGATACTTTCATTGGGGAACTTTTGTATTGATAAGTCATGTTGACTTATTTCTTTTGGTTATGTATGTAAGACTTCCGTTGCTTTGTTATGGAATGTTTCTGATATGACACCATTTATTGTGATACTTTTACCCTTGTCGGGTTGGGGTGTTACAATTTATGGTATCAGAGCCAGGTTTCGAAACCCTTAGAGCTTAGGCTATGACCTTTGAGGATTGGGTAAACACTAGGTTTCCTTATGCGTACTTTTCCTTTCGTACTTCATCTTTAATTGCTCTTGCTAATCGTTTTGTTAATCGTTCAGATGGTTAACACTCGCCGTAATGGTCAGCCCTATGGAGGCCCTGATGAGGAAGTTGAGATCCCTAATTTGGAAGCTATGGTTGCTGCTGCTATAGCTAACATGTTACCGGGTCTTAACGCCAATTAGGTGATTTCACGGATCATCAACGACGTTCGCAATGGAGCGGGCTCTTCTGGAGGTGCTGGTGGTGGTTGGCGACCCACCACTATTCATGGTTGGCTTGAGATTTTCAGTAAGCTCAAGCCCTTGTCGTTCAGCTCGGCTGCCTCTCCTCAGGAGGCAGAGGACTGGATTACACATGTGGAGAAAAATTTCGAAGTGTTGGGGTGCGGTGACGAGTTTAAGGATCGTTTGGCCACCTTTAAGTTAGAAGGTGATGCACTAAATTGGTGGAAAGCACACAAGCTGGCTAAAGGTGGGGATGTTTATATGACTACTTGTACATGGGCTGATTTCCGCAACACTTTCTATAAGCGGTACTTTCCCGACTCTGAGCAACAACGGTTTGAACGAGAGTATAACACCATCCATCAAAAGGAGAATGAGAATTCGGGGGAATACATGCAGCGGTTTTTTAGGCTTGCCAGTTTTTTCGGACCTTTTGCTGGAGATGCTAGCCGTCAGGCTAAACATTTTAAATGGGGACCTAAGCCTAAACCTAAACTTAACCTTTTACCTTTACTTTAACTTTATCTTTACCATTGTACCTTGTATGACTTCTGACATTTCCTTATACTATATCTCTGATTCTGTTATCTATTTCATTTGCTTTTGTTATATATCTGTTCACTGGCTTTTTAAGCTCAGCCGCATTTCTTTCTCTTCCACGGCAGGTACTTAAGCTAGGAGCGGGGGTTTACCTTTGGGGATTGAGAGTGATGTGTGGACTTACCCTTTGACTTCTTAGCTTGGACATTTGATACTTATCATTTGATTTTGGATTATTCATGTACTCTTGTTGGTTACTTTCATTGGGGAAATTTTGTATTGATAAGTCATGTTGACTTATTTCTTTCGGTTATGTATGTAAGACTTCTGTTGCTTTGTTATTGAACGTTTCTGATATGACACCAATTATTGTGATACTTTTACCTTTGTCGGGTTGGGGTGTTACAATATATATATATATATATATATATATATATATATATATATATATATATATATATATATATATATATATATATATATAAAATAACCTAATAATGAGGCGAAAAATGAACCACTTTTAGGGGGTCATTTAAGCCCGGAATTGAATTTATTTGATCAAATATTGCCCTAAATCATTCCTTTTGTGATTTTAGGTACTTTGGGAGAGAAATCTGGAAAAGGAAGCAATTCGGACGTTTATGGAGCATAAAAGTGAAGAAAACGCCAAAGACTTAATTTTCCAAGCTGGGAACAGTAGGTGACGGCGCCAAGAGTACCATCCTGACAGCGTCAAGAGTAATTTTCATGACGGCCCAGTACAGAAATGAAGGCGTCACAAGGAAGAGCTTCAAGAGTAAAATACGTGACGGCCTGGAAAAAGTTAATACATGACGGCGTCAGATGTAGATCAAGGCAGTCCGAGAATTCTTTTGGCGGCGAGATGACGACGTCTCCCATTTGTTCTTGACGCCGTCAGACTCAATTTTCTATATATAGTTTTCTAATTTTCATTCATAAGAGGGAACAAGTTTGGAGAAACCCTAAGGCTGAACCATATACGATTTTTACAGGTTTTTCAAGGGTTTTCAGCCCTTGAACCCTTACATGTGCAATTGAGATAAATGTTCTTCTAATTCAATCAATATGTCTATGTGTTGGTTGTCTATATCTTGTTCTTGTCTTGATTCCACCATGTTAGACTAGATTTATCTTGTGTTTGCTTAGATCTAATGAAACCTAGATGTTGATTATGTGTTGATTACTTGTTTATGGTTGTATTGGATGAATGATTTCAATGTTAGGCTTAAGAAAACTGGCAGATCTCCAAATGGTAACATGCTTGAACGTCTTAGGAAACAAGAACCGATGTGTACTAGGTTTTATTGGTTGTATTTTATGCATGAGTAAATTCTAATGATCCCATGTTAGGAGCTTCTTAGCTGGCTCGACATAGGAGTGAATTAGGCACTCATAGGATTGGGGAGTTAAGTACGCCACCCCATGAATGGTATTAAGGAATACAATCCGTCATCCACGCAACTATCACAAGTAATTAACGTGTAAAAGATATCTAGGGAGTAGTGAAATCTAAGTAAACACATTTCTCCACTTATTGCTCACAACTTAGTTTAATTTTGTTTTATTTTTATTTCTAGTATTTTATTTTGATTGCATTTTAGTATTGGGTTAGTTGACTAGCAACTAATTCCGCCCATATCCTTCAAACCCGAGATATTTACTTGCTTTCTAAAAAATATAAAAATACAAAAATAATCATCCTTCATCTCTAGAACTAGTATTTAGGTTTTCTAATCCTAGCGACACTATTCCTAGCTGAACGATCAATCCCCTGGTACTTGTCATTATACTATACTACATCGATCAGGTACACTGCCTGGTGGGGGTTGTAAGCTTCTCAAGATCCCTTGACAGGTAAAGCCTGGTGCAAACCCCACGCATCAAGTTTTTGGCGCCGTTGCCGGGGAATAGTTATTGTCTAGTTTAGAATCTCTTTTTATTAGTTCTACTTGCTAGATTCCTTTCTAGTAAGATTTTATTATTATCTCTAGGTTTTCTTTAGTCTATCTTTTTCTTCGTGCCTTTGTTAGTAAATTAAATTCATTGACTATTCCGTTGACCATTATGGAAAACGCGAATCCACCCCTTTCCCCTAGAGAAGTGGCTGTGTTACGTGAACAAATTGAGAGTGAGATTAGGGAACTTAGGGAGCTTAATAGGTTGATTAAGGTTGAGCTCGAACATGCATTTAGTGACCTAGCGACCGCCTTGTATTCAAATGAGGACCTAGGGCCTAATGATTTTGTGAATGTTTTTGAGGAACTAGAAGAGGGGGAAATAGATCCGAAGCTTAATGATTACTTTAATCTATACCCCACTAAGGAGGAGATTGCATATTATAATAATCTTATTGATAACCCGCGATCTCCTTTTACTATAATCGAACCTAAGATAAAGAGAGGCGATCCTAAGAATGCTAAGATACCATGTATGATTGGGTATAGACACGTTGACAATGCTTACATTGACTTTAAATCCCCAATCAACATTATGTCCTCAAATGTTTATAATGATATAGTGAAAACAAGACTTGAACCTAGAAGAGATCCCAAATACCCCGGTGGAGTTTGTAACTTTGTCGGGAGAGTTAAAGGTTTACATGTCTTTGTTGGGAATTTCACTTTAGACTTTATGATTGTGGAAGATCTTGCTAATGTTATTGATTGTCGATTGTCCAATGTTGTTTTTGGCAAACCGTTTGTTGAGGAGTCAAAGTTAGAATATGATGAGATAGAAGGGACAATCCGATTTGCAAGTAACACTGATAGGATCACTTATAGGATGCCTAATAGAATGAAAGAATTTCGCTTTATATCCCGATTTGATAAGGATAACGTTGGTGCTTTTGAGGACATCAATGAAGAGGATAAGAAAAAGGGCATGGATTATGTATAGGAAAATAGGAGTCTTTTCTACAAAGATTGCTTAGCTCTAGGACCAAGGTATAAAGTCGATAAGGAATTTGCCCAAAGGATTATAGGAGCGATTGAGAAAAAGGTGATTGGTTTCTACAAAGAATACTTACAATTAGAGAGTGAAACCAATGATGGGGTCACGTAGTAACCCATGACCTTGAGTCTAGTTACAAGACTCGTAAATAAAGAAAAGCGCTTCATGGGAGGCAACCCATGTTTTGTGTGATTTTTATTTTGTTTGTTGGTTATTTGCTTCGATATGCATGCTTTATTTTTATTGTTGGTAGATCATGTTTCTAAACTAAATAGTGGAAATACTTTACTTTGTTGTTTTGACCTAGTCTTAACTCCACCTAAAGGTATTTTTGCAAAAGATAAGTGTAAGGGGAAACCCCAAATATGTTTTTAAGAAACAAACCGATCATGATTCTCCACAATATTAAATGAACATGTATATTCGTATTTGTTAGAGTCAAATGCTTGTATTGAGTCATAATGAAGTTTTGCAGGATTTTCCAGGAAGTAGGACCAAGTTTTTCTAGAAATTTTCCGGAAACTTAACATAAGAATTTCTGCAGGTCACTTCTGACGGCGTCATGAGTTTACTCTTGACTGCGTCACGTGTAAAAATCTGGAAATTTTACCAGTTTTGTTTTTCTAACGGAGTTTTAAAGTTTTTGTTGAATTATTAAGTTTTATAATCTCCAGGAAATCTGCAAACTTCATTCCACAAGCATTATATCTTACTTTGTTTTCTAGGATTTAGTAACTTATGTAGATTGCCGCCGATTTTTGCGAGGTTGTCTTGTTTGTTTTCTCAGGATTTACAGGTTATGTATGACAAGAAGATGATTTATATTCTGGAAGGGAAGCTTTGATTGTTCATTTTCTTGGAGGAAGATCTAACCTGGCCACCTTATTATCCATACCGAGCGAATCAGGGGAGTATTTGATTTCATTCTTTTTACTTATTTCACTTTTACATTCTTTACTTGAACATTGGGGACAATGTTCATCCTAAGTGTAAGGGGAGGGTAAAATGATGATACCTTACAGATACACTTTCGCTTGAGTTTGTTTGTTTAATGGTAGATGTGTAATAAAACTATGAGAAATACTTGGTAGTGCAATTTTAGCGCCAAATTTAAAATTTTTTACAACATTTAGGAGTGAAACTTTAGCCAAAGCAAGCGTCTCATGGATAGGAGATTGTATGACTTGCACAAAACCGTACTTTCAGAAAAATTTTCCACCCAAATATGTGAGGTTCGTCTTTAGATTTGATAGGAAAAGCATTTATTATTAGTGCTTATGAGTGTACCGGTAGCATTTAGATTCTAGAACTTGCGTTAGTGATGCATCCCGAGACCGCTAGTGAGACTACATGCGTGTAGTAGGATTTACTACATGATAAGAGGCATTAGGATCACCCTTGTGTTAAACCCGTATCATAATTATTTGACCATTTAAGTCATATTACTTGGCTAGTTAAGTCAACTAATTTTTCCCACACCTTAGCGTTGTACTCATTTTTAGTACACGAAACCCCTAGTACACCCCTCCGAGCCTATCTTTTCGTTTCTAACTTTAAGCATTTTACTTAAAGGAAGAATTTGTTACACCCCACTTAAATGTACACCCAAATCGCCTTAGCCTTCCGTGTATGCACTCATTTTTAGTGCATTATTGTTATTTGTTAAACCCTTAGTTAACTATCTAATTGATTACATGGTTGCTAAGTCGAGTCATATCCTTTTACATATTGTTTTTAGACGATTGAGACTCATGGGTAAAGTACTTATTTTATGGAGTAATGGGGAAGAACATCATTTATTACCCCCATATGTGCGTTAATCTTAAAAGTACTCCAAGTGTTTTGATTTTCTTAATTCGAGTCATTAGATTAGTTTATTGTAAAGTATGTAAAAATTCAAGTGTAAGGAGAATTTTCATTCCCTATGATGTATTATTTTGGATGGTATGGTAAGAGTGTATGCAAAAAAAAAAAAAAAAAAAAAAAAGGACTACCATCCCGTTTCATTCTATGTTTATTTTATGTTTTTGTTATTTTTCATTTATTAGCTTAAGTCGAGTCTAGTCTTGGCTTAGCAACGCCATATTGTACATGTAATTAACCAAGATTGTTAACTCGCCACCAGTAAAAACTGCCTATATCCAACAAAACCGTGTATTTCATATCCCTACACCTAACGTTACAACCCTTTAAAAGACCTCTTTGATAGTTTATCCTAGGTGCTAACGCCATGTGGTGGAGGTTTGATCCTTTCCCAAGCCTATGGTAATCTATTTTGCTATGACAGGTAGTGAGAGATATTTTCCATTTCCATATTGTAATTTATACTTTATTACACCCGAGAGATGTGAGTATCTAAACACTATTTGTGAGGTGCTAGTATATGACCTCCGTGCTTGTCTTTGGTCTTTAGTGGAATGATTATTTGTTGTAATTACTTTTATATTAGTGTTAAATGACCCCTAACTTGTATTTGAGTAGAATAAAAGCGCATTTTCTTGAGGACAAGCAAATCTCAAGTGTAAGGGTATATGATGAGGGGAAAAATGAACCACTTTTAGGGGGTCATTTAAGCCCGGAATTGAATTTATTTGATAAAATATTGCCCTAAATCGTTCCTTTTTTTATTTTAGGTACTTTGGGAGAGAAATCTGGAAAAAGAAGCAATTCGGACGTTTTTGGAGCATAAAAGTGAAGAAAACGCCAAAGACTTAATTTTCCAAGCTGGGAACAGTAGGTGACGGCGTCAAGAGTACCATCCTGACGGCGTCAAGAGTAATTTTCATGACGGCCCAGTATAGAAATGATGGCGTCACAAGGAAGAGCTTCAAGAGTAAAATACGTGACGGCCTGGAAAAAGTTAATACATGACGGCGTCAGATGTAGATCAAGGCAGTCCGAGAATTCTTTTGGCGGCGAGATGACGGCGTCACCCATTTGTTCTTGACGCCGTCAGACTCAATTTTCTATATATAGTTTTCTTATTTTCATTCATAAGAGGGAACAAGTTTGGAGAAACCCTAAGGCCGAACCATATACAATTTTTACAGGTTTTTCAAGGGTTTTCAGCCCTTGAACCCTTACATGTGCAATTGAGATAAGTGTTCTTCTAATTCAATCAATATGTCTATGTGTTGGTTGTCTATATCTTGTGCTTGTCTTGATTTCACCATGCTATGCTAGATTTATCTTGTGTTTGCTTAGATCTAATGAAACCTAGATGTTGATTATGTGTTGATTACTTGTTTATGGTTGTATTGGATGAATGATTTCAATGTTAGGCTTAAGAAAACTGGCAGATCTCCAAATGGTAACATGCTTGAACGTCTTAGGAAACATGAACCGATGTGTACTAGGTTTTATTGGTTGTATTTCATGCATGAGTAAATTCTAATGATCCCATGTTAGGAGCTTCTTAGCCGGCTCGACATAGGAGTGAAGTAGGCACTCATAGGATTGGGGAGTTAAGTACGCCACCCCATGAATGGTATTAAGGAATACAATCCGTCATCCACGCAACTATAACACGTAATTAACGTGTAAAAGATATCTAGGGAGTAGTGAAATCTAAGTAAACACATTTCTCCACTTATTGCTCACAACTTAGTTTAATTTAGTTTTATTTTTATTTCTAGTATTTTATTTTGATTGCATTTTAGTATTGGGTTAGTTGACTAGCAACTAATTCCGCCCATATCCTTCAAACCCGAGATATTTACTTGCTTTCTAAAAAATATAAAAATACAAAAATAATCATCCTTCATTTCTAGAACTAGTATTTAGGTTTTCTAATCCTAGCGACACTATTCCTAGCTGAATGATCAATCCCCCGGTACTTGTCATTATACTATACTACATCGATCAGGTACACTGCCTGGTGGGGGTTGTAAGCTTCTCAAGATCCCTTGAGAGGTAAAGCCAGGTGCAAACCCCACGCATCACCTAACCATAGAATAATTTACGTTTGTGATTTTTTCATGAACTCCAATTTTCTTCTTGTAAAAAGAGTTATTGAGTATTCAAGATCCATAGCAGTCTTGTTCATGAACCAAACTCTCCGCATCAAAATATCCTGATAACTTCTAACTTAGTGATTATTGGTTTACATCTACCATAAAGTATTCTAGAGATGAAACTCTCTGAAATCCAATTCCTAAAGGTTTCATTGCATCTATTCATCTCAAAGTATGCCCTGCATGAACTATTGGGGTTCTTTTCAATTAACCATGTGTGTGCTTTTTCATCCAAACTCTCAATCTTTGACATTATATGCAGAAAATGCTCATAGATAGTGCTTGCAATAGTTGTCCAAAAAAGCCTTTTGAATTGCAGACCACTCCATTTCTTCTTAAAGTTAGCATATATGTATCTAGTACACTGTTAATGCTCAACTTGAGGTAGCCTCGTTTAATAGCATCTATTAGTCCTTATATTTTAAAGATATAAGAATGAATAATTCATTTATAATCATTTAAGATTCATGTTAACATAGTAAAACAGTAACATACCTTACGACCATCAAAGATAATTGTGAGTCTAATACCTTCTTACAGGTCAAGATAAGCATATAGTAAAGATAAGACTAACACCAGTTTTTCTTATTTTCGACTCCTACCACAACCCAAGCAATTGGGAACATTTGATTATTTGCATCTCTTTCCATAGCAGTTAGCAAATTCCCTTTGCATGTGTTAATATGGAAATACCTATCTAAACCTATGAATTTCCTACAACCATCTATCCATCCCACTTTCAGTCCTAAAAAACAACTCAAAATCTTTTAAAGTACATGCAACTACCAACCCTTTCTTCCAAATCCATATGATATGTGGTTCCAGTGTTGGATTCTGAAACTGCTTGCCTATATTGCCATAACCTGCTATAATGATCAATTAACCCACCCTCATGATCATATAAACATCTTTTTTAACCTTTCACATTGCCCTAAGCTAACATTAATCATGAACTTTCCCCTAATTGAATTCTGCATATACTTGAAAGATAACAACGGATTGTCAATTAGGGGATGAATTATAGTAATTTGTTCAAACCCAAGACATAAATTGCATAGTGATGAGCTTTCCACCTAAAAGTGACTAACGATCCCAAGTTGTATTCTCCAAAACACTCATGGTAAGGATTTAGGGTCTTTACATGGAAAGATTTCTCAATGCTCATCTAACTAGCCCATTGTCTAAAGGGACAATCGACCTAATTCTTAAGCCTTTTCTTCTAAGCTAATTTCTTCTTTCTCTATCTTTCTTTGGTAGCCTTACTTGTCTTACTAGGTTCAGTCCTTTCTTTACCCATCTTTTCCTTGCCTATGCCAGCTTTGGTCTTGATAGACACACTTTTTTTTTTAATATCAAATTCCTTTTTTAGGGTCTAGTTTCTTACCTCTCTTACGTGCACACTTACTTGCACTAACATCCCTCCCATAGTAGAATAAGAGCTTATGAATGTCATTTTGCATGTACCACAACTGGTAGCCATATGCAACCCCGTAGTTGGCTAAACATTACTTAAAATGTCATACCTAAAACTTGTTTACATTCATTTCATGGAGTGTCAGGATCAAATGGAAAATCCTTTTTGACCTTATATTTAGGCTCTACAATATTCTTATCAGGGTCATTAACTTCTACCAAGAACCTACCAGTTAAGTTTGGAGTGAGATTATCTGTATGACCTATGATTTTGCCCTTCCCAACTAGCTTATTTAACCAAGGGTCATCTGCATACAATTTAAGAATATTTACATTTTCCTCAGCCTTAGTTTGGAAGTCAACTAGATCCTTGACATCATCTAAAGGATCATGTTTATCAACATCTTCACTATCACTATCACTTTTATCCTCAAACAAGTTATCATCATGAACAATTTCTAACATATCTTAACTTGATTTTCAGTATTAAGTCAACTCTACAATCATTTACATAGTTTGGACAAGTCATTTACTTGTTCATCATTACTTAGTAGGTTCAAACCGATATTCATTGGGACACTAGGAATTATGCAGAAAATTGACAAGGGTTTATCAAGTACCAATCGACGAATAACATAGAATAACTCTGTAGAACTGTAGAGGGGCTAAATACGGTCTTTTCGACTTCTTCGACGTTTCTCAACTTCAAGTCTCAAAGATCCCGAGTGGTGAAGCAATCAAACAAGACAACAACCAAGATATAGAGAGATAAAGAGAGAGATTGGCATCACGATATATACTGGTTCAGGATGGGGGATTTGATAGAAATAGAGATTCACACATGATATATACTGGTTTGGGATTGGGGTTTATACCATTCGTACGTCCAATTGTGAATCCACGACACCTATACTAATCCACTAGTATAATCCTTATGGCAGATTATAAACCATTGCAACTTCGCTCCACCGATATACACTAAGATTGGCGCTCACAAAGAAGAGTTACTCCCAGCGGTATTCCACCCTCGAAAACCACCCACAAAGACTAGTGATTCGACTTAACCACAAAGACTTCCCAACCAGATGTATCAGACCCCAAACTAGATCTCCCCCAATCAAGGCTCGATCACCAAGATACAAGACTTTTACACCTGTAAACAAATGAATATGGTTATTAGTTTGAGTCAAGCCTAACCTCACCTAAAGACTCGATTCAAGTAGGAAGGGTATAGAGAAGAAGACCCTCGACACAATTCACAAGAGTTGATTAGGTTCTTGTGAATCGCTCTTGCGGAATGATGTGTTCTTACAATAGATGATAAGAGACGAATTAAGAGCATAAGAGGTATTTTAGACTTAGAGGGACAGAGAGAAGAAATTTAGAAAGAAAGAATGAGAAAGGCAAGAGGTGAGGAATGCCCAATACAAGATGGGGTATTTATAGACCAAGCCTTGGACCACAAAAAGCTGTCGCGATGCTGGCACGCTGGAGCTCCAGCGATGCGTCAGGAACTGTTTTCCTAGGCTTGGTTTTATATTTACCGCGTCTTGTTAAACCCCCAAGTGCACTTCACTTTTGACCTTTACAATATTATTCCAACACTCAAAATGTGATAAGGTCAACCAACTTAAATAGCCAGTTTGGTATAAATAATTTGTGAAGTTTTTAAAGAAATATTGGGGTATTTGTCCAATATCAAAGAAAAAGAGAAGAACTATTGGAAGATACATGTTGGATGAAAGATTGCCTCTCATATTTGCAATTCAAATTCAAAAACTAGTTGTTGGAGGTTGAGTGTCAGATTGGATAAATAGAGTTGTCATGTGGAATATCCAATGGAATATTTTAAGCGGATAAAATGGAAAGAGATAGACATTTGAAATTCAAATTCAAATGTTGAGTAAGGTTAGAAACTAACCATGGTTGAGTAGGGTGAGTTGGCATGGATTAGGATAGAATAGAATATACTTTGGAATATTCGAAACTTGGGGAGAAAATGTGGATGTTAGATAAAGGTTATGAACTAACCATGGTTGAGTTAGATGGATTGGCATAGGTTAGGATTGAAAGAATATGCTAAAGAAATATTCCAAACTTGTTGAAGAAGTGTGGATGCTGAGAAAGGAGATTTGAATTTCGAATTAAAATTACACATGTGATGGAATTGGGAAGGTGAGGTGTATGATCTAATGGATTGGAGCGTAGGGTTTTAATTCAAATTTGAGAATCAAATTTAAATATAAATGTGATGAAAAAGGAAGTGAGTTGTAAAGGATGTAATGGTGATATGATGGGAAGGAGCCAAAATTTCAAATTTCAAATTTGAAAATTAAATGTTGAGGAAAGGTTGAGGAAGGTGGGATGTGGAGAAGGTTTATGTGGATTCAAAATTTGATTGTTTGAGGATAAGGATTTTGTTGGGATGTAAGGGACAAGAAAGTACAAGAGGGTACAAGAGAATGTAAGAGAATGTTGTGTGTATAAGAAGTGAGTTGGCATACTTCAAATTTTAATCCAAGCTTATGGGAAGAAAGTGTGTAGTGAAAGTTCAGTGAATGAAAGAAATGACTGAGAGAATGTGTAGTGGGAAGAGAGTAAAGATGATTTTAAATAAATGAAGTTGTGTGGGAGTTTGTAAAACATTTATATGTGGGAAGTGGTCAAATTCAAAACACAAGCAACTTCCAAATAACACAAACTCAAATAGCCATTTAGACTTAATCCATGATTATCAACAATGGACATGATCAATAATCACCTTGATGCAAACAAGCTAAGTTCTTTGCATCACAAGTAAAGCACATCCTACAAAGGGAAAAGATGCATTTACGCAAAGCGACATTTGACTTAGTTTGACCAATAAGGGAGTAAAACCCATTACGTGATTAGAGACAACATAAATCCGGATTAACATCATATGAATACTTTCGTTTGATGGTATGTTGAAAGTATGAATGTACTAGGTTTAAGCGAAGAGTTTTGGCCTTGGCTAGAGGCATTTGACAAAATAAATTGAGTTGGCGTTTTGTCAAAAATTGAAGGACTTGTTTTTTGCTTCTCTCTAAGTCTAGACCTCGTTTCAAGTGTTCCTAATAATTCAATTATCATATTCATACCTGTATTGAAAAAATAACATTTGTCGGGGTAAGAGGAAAGTCGACTTTCAAAATTCAAGCGTTTTCTAACAAAAAGCTGGTGCGCTGCTGGCGTTCCGACACGTCACCAACGCGACAGTTCCAGTTATGGAACCGGTTAGATTTTGGCTATCATTTGTGATTTTATGTCTTGCGAAAGTTTATTTATCATTATTAAAACATAAATAAGATTTAGTCAGTGTTGCACCAACTAACTCATTAAACGTCAAAACTTCAAAATTATATAATTGATTACACGATGTTCACCAGATATATATAGAAGAGGATTAGTTACAAAATGCCCATCGGGGTAGAGAATAACAGTGAAAGTAACTATCCTTCATGAAATCTGCAAAATTAGGGTTCATTTTTAAAACATAGGATTCTTAAAATTAGCATAATAAAATGAAGTTAAACAATAAAACAAAATGTAATACAACAATTAGGTTACATAACATAAAAGAATTGAAATTAATTTGAGCATATCTTGGAAATTGATATTTTAAGGTTTGTACTTGGGTAAAGTCAAGTTTGAGGGAAAAATGTAAAGTGAAATACCTTTGACTTTACTGCCTATTTATAACAGCAGTAAAGTGTTATATATATATATATATATATATATATATATATATATATATATATATATATATATATATATATGGAATAGATTCATTAAGAAGAAAAATTAAAATAAGAATAATAAGAAGAATTTCTAGCCATATATTTTAAATAGGAGGGAAAATTCTAAGAGGAGATGCATCTAATTTTGTATGTGCATCTGAAATGAGTGATTGTTGTTTCTTCTTATCATTCTTATTTTAACTTTTCTTCTTATTTGATTCTAACTAACTATATATATATATATATATATATATATATATATATATATATATATATATATATATATATATATATATATATATATATTCTTGAAAGGTGAATTTCAACTTAGAAACGACCACCTTCGCGGACAGCGTAGGCCCCATCGCTACCCCGCCAGACTATGTTGTCTTAACCAGGTCCACGCTGATCTCAGGTGGTAACGGGTTTCCCCCGGAAACCGTACTGCCTCCACACAAGTTTACCTTGCTGGAGAAACAGCCGAATAAAAACCGGGCCATGCTCAAGATTCGAACCCCCGCAACATGTGGCTCAAGGGTTCCAATCCATCATTGCAATATATCTCCGTAACAATATGGTCTACAAGTGGACTACAAGTGAGGACTTCCTGGGTGGTAACCCACCCGGTACTACTCCCACTTGTGGCTCGCTTAACAAGTTAAGCCCCACCCACTAGAGCACAAGTCCTTTAATATATATATATATATATATGTATATGACTCGTCAATAATTACATCCCAGCATTTATTACCCACATGTAATATTTATTTAAATATAAAGGGGTAAACCGGTTATTAAAAAAATAGTACAAGTACCTGGTCAAAAAGCTGACATAACATTAAGCATAATTTAAGAATTATGAAAATATAATAAGTTACTTTGGTTAGTGCATAGAGTTTTTATAGATTTTACCCAAATTTCCAAAATAAAACTTATTGAAACATAAACATAGTGTGCAAGACATAAAAGTAAAAGCAGAATAAGTAAACAACAATTTTTATACCACCTGTGTTGTGTTATAATTAATATTGTTAATAATATTAATAATAAAATGATTTTTATTTAACTACATTTCAAAAATAAAAAAAGTGATTGTTAAACTTTGTCCAATGCAAAAGGTCATTTTTAAAAACTTTCATTGTTTTATATATCAATTTAGACACAAAAGTATGCTTTAAAAGATAAAAAAGCTTTTGCAAAAAGACTTGGAGTTTGTTAAGAGCGTCCATAATGCAAAAACATTGAAAAGCTTTTTAACATTTAATTATATTACTGTTTTGAAATAAAAAACTGATTGTAATTAATGTCTTAAATTGTACACTGTTTATAAAAGCTTCAAACGCTTGAAATATATCAAGTCATTGCAAAAAGCTTTTGAAAAAGTCTAATGTTACAATGCAAAAATGTCCTGGAAAGACTTTTTGAAAAAGTAAAATGCTTTTAGAAAAGCTATGCTTTGTGGATGATGTTAACTATGTTCTCAAGTTGAGTAAAAGGGAGGAAAGAAAATGAAAGTGATAAAAGTTGTGTTTTTCAATTTTTCTTAAAAAGTAAATTAAGTGAAACTTAGTGAAATGGTGATATTTTAATTATAAAACTTTCACCCACTTTTGGGGTGAAAGTCACTTTACTTCCCGCTCTAACTTTACTTCCTATTTCTTTTACTTTATTTCTTTTTTATTCTTAAGAAGCGTAGTCTACGTGTAAAAAAGCTTTTCATCCGGCCATTCATACAGTGCAAAAAAAAGTAAGATAAATGACTTTTTCATATAGTGTCAAGTCTATACTTCGGCCCTGTTGACGTTCAATATATATATATATATATATATATATATATATATATATATATATATATATATATATATATATGGAAGGGATCAGGTGCATTTTTCCTTTTTAGTGCGGATGGTACGGATGAATGTGGACCACACGATCATCACCCATCTTAGATTCTGATAAAAAAAAACGCGGTGGCAATATCGTAAATATCCCGTCTTTTTTCAAAAACGTTACTATCGTATTAGCTTTTTTTTTGAAAAAAATTCAAAAAAATCTGAAAAAATTAAAAAAATAAAGAGGACAACAAATAATTAAGAATTGCTGAAAAAAATTTCAAAAAAAAATCATTTTCATCGTTAAAGGTATTGTGATATTAGCGTATGATTTTGACTTTTTTACAAAAGTCAAGATCTGATCTTGACAAAGTCAAGATCAGATCTTGACTTTTGTAAAAAAGTCAAAATCAGATTCTGAAAACTTTTTTTTTAATAAAAAATTTAATATCACAATAACTTTTTTAATATCGTAAAAACTTTTTTTTAATAAAAATTGTTAATATCGCCTTAACTATCATGCTTTCTTAATATCAAAGTTAATTTTTTTTAATATCACTTTAACTTTTTCTTAATATCGTAATATCACAGTTCATTTTTACATGTAAAAAAGTTAATATCACGGTACCACTCATAATATTTCTCCATCAGATTCTGATATCACATAAACTTTTTTACTATCGTAATAAAAAAAGTCAAGATCAGGATCAGATTCTGATATCATATAAACTTTTTTACTATCGTAATAAAAAAAGTCAAAATCAGATTCATAATATTGTTAATATCACGGTAGAACTCATAATATGGTTAATATCACGGTAGCACTCATAATCAAAAAAACAAAAAGTTCTTAGAAAAATCTAAAAAAATGAAAGAAGATAACAATATTAAGGATCGCTCAAAAGGAAAAAAATTAAAAAAATCGTTTGAATGGTGATTTGGTACCGTGATAGTGGCGTAGATCTTGACTTTTTTACAAAAAGTCAAGATCAGATCTGGATTGAACGGCGTAGATCTATCCGCACGTCCGCACTAAAACAAAACATCCGCACGTGATCCTCACTCTATATATATATATATATATGTATATATATATATATATATATATATATATATATATATATATATATATATATATATATATAGTGTCAAGTCTTCTCTAAACTAGCATTGCGCATGCTTAACAAACAAGTAAAAGAGGAGTGCTACACCCACCAAAAGTTTACAAAAAATCATCCACTCGCTGACGTGGCAAAGTGGTGATTGGTTGGTTTTCTGTGGCCCACAGAAAACCAACCAATCACCACTCTGCCACGTCAGCGAGTGGATAAATTTTTGTAAACTTTTGGTGGATCTAGTAATATTCCAAGTAAAAACCATGTGAAATATTGCGTGTTTGATTCGTTTTAGAATATGTTCGGCAAAACCTGCAAGTAAAAGAAATAGTGAGTATGAAATGAAAGACACCCCTTTTTATTAATAGGAAAGTCCCAAGCACACCCCTATACGATATCGTGTATTTCTTGAATTCTTGTACTTAGCAGTGGTCATTGGTCAACTAGTCTCATTTCTATATAAAACCATAGCCCATGGTTTTTTCTTCCTGCCTATATGCCATATAAAATGGCATAATCTTACTTCCTCGATCCTCTTTTACTTAACTGTTGATTTTCGGTTACAATGAATATGAATTTTTATGGTGTTTTTGTTTTGATTAACAATATCAGAAAGGCGAGGATAAAGGTATGATTCATTAGAGATAGTCAAGTAGTCAACACATAGTTATGTTAATACTTTACTACGTAGTTTATTTCCAATAATAACAGGTATGCATACATAAATGTTCAATCATTGAAAGTTTCATTATGGTTATAAATTACAATGTTAATTGAATATCAATTATAATAAGATGACAGACAAACGAGAAACAAGCTGCGCAGCAACCCTTTTTAGATGGCAAACCCAATCCTGCTAAAAATGAAGTTTTGTGTTTTAGGGGTCGAAAATTTACTTTGCACAACCCGTTGAACCCTAGTAAAAAACTCCCCTGCCTCCGGAGCTAGGTTTTACAACAATGTTATTCGTATGGGTGGTACGGGTTCAGGCGAGAACAACTGTTAAGTGAGAATATCAATATGTCATAACTTAACAACTTTACAACTTCACAATGCGGAAGAACTAGCAATTATTTATTTATTTATCTTATTTTTTTGGCATGGTGAAGTGGTTCTCAACATTCTCACTTTGAATTTTGGTTATATGATCTTGCCTTTGGGTATCAGTAA
Organism: Artemisia argyi; assembly: GCA_030686995.1. Lineage (NCBI taxonomy): Eukaryota > Viridiplantae > Streptophyta > Magnoliopsida > Asterales > Asteraceae > Artemisia > Artemisia argyi. Next base: position 105,062,250 of record CM060679.1, read on the forward strand.
TATAAATTTTGGGGCCTAATAATTCGTTCCTTAGTCCCAGTTTTACTGTTATTTTTATAAACTTGGTAGACATTTTAATGATCATATGATTAAAAATAAGAGGGTAAACACAACCTTTAGGCGTCCCCACCAACCGATCCCATGATAAACATGGGTGGATAAACTCGAGGATTTATGTATGAATTACTGACTCTCTTACTATACTACAATGGCGAGCATCAATTATGCAGTTTTTTTTCCTTGTGTCGCGCCAGTTGACTATTTTTAGTGATGAGGTTGGGGCCTAACATGCGTCCAGCCGTCCACTCACCTAATTAGATTGAGATGTGTATACACATAATAATGGATGTTTGTAACACCTAACCATGTGTGCATGTTCGGTTTTAGCAAAACTTTGGGTCCCAATAGTACCGATTGGTAAGGGTCCAACACGATACTCCCTCAGCTCTTTTGTGTTATTTTAGATCCCAAAAAATAAATACATGTATGTGGATAAAATCGCAAATATGTGGATGAGCCTTTGTGTAACAATTTAGTTTGCTGCTCTGTAACAGCAAGATATCAGTTTGAGTGCTGAAAGAAACTTCTTTGTAGGATATAAAGAAAGCACTGTTTTCATTTCTATACCTTGTCAGAACCAACGAGAAAACAGATACGCCAATAATGGTCAGGTCGGTTATAGATGATAAATATTTATCGGACCGATAGCAAATGTGTTTTGTACTTTGATAATAAGCTGAGATCATATCTACAAACTGGTGAGCATGCTCAGTAAGCATTTCAGGTGTAAAATATTCAAACTCGAATCATATTATCAAGCCCGCATTCATATTTTTGGCAAACTTTGTTTTGTTGGAGCTTGTAAAGAGAAGCTTGTGATATAAAATCTTAAAAGTTAACGCTCATCATGGGTAATTTCACCCACTAAGAATTCATTGGGTAAAAGTTTGAATGTTATTCATACTCACCTGATTGAACGAATCTACTAGTGTTTCTGAAAAAGAAAAACATACTCACCTGAAGATCACAATTTTATGCTAAGATATTGTGCTAATTTCACTAATAGTTTCCTCTTGGCCATCAATCTAGTAATTAAGTAATTAATCTTCTTGCAAGGGGTATATCTGAGTTTGTGATGATGTCGGCTGATGCTGAACCCCTTGAAATCATTCACTACCTTCCACTGCTTGCTGAAGATAAGGTACTTTAAGTTGATTGTTATGATTTTCATACGCTCATGGATTTACATATGGAATGCACAAACATTCATATGTACTGTACATGTAGAGAACGTGGGTACTGACTATATATGTATAATAAGCTGATGATCAAATGAGTTTAATGAAGAAATTGATGAACTATGTAGAATGATTTTCTTTGATTTATTGATTTTATGTGTGTTGTCTTTCACAAAGCAGCAAGAATGTTGGTCTTTTTATAATTCATACATACGGACTAGCAATGCTAGAGAGACTAGATCAATACGAAACTATTTATTGACCATGTTTACATACATGAATGCATTGCCTACCAACTATAAGATATTTAAGGTTTCTCTCAGCCTGGCTGTGCACTCTAGTGACCCTGCTAATAATTGAACTGATCTGTTCAAGCTAGTTGGATTAATCTTACAAATTTATGGTTGTCTTGTATGATTTTTCTTGTATAAAATGACACCATCGCTAATATATCGATACACTATCAGTTGTCTTATCAGCTTGCTTTGCTTATCACAATAGATTTTTTCAAGAAACGATCTTTATAAAGGATTAGACATGAAAAATTTACGTGAAGGTTCTTTCATACCTTTTTCATCTACCTATCTTGTTTTCACAAGTTCACACTTCATACCTTTCTACTTTTTTTGCATACATAATTTTTTTTATTGGACACTTCGCTGGAAAATTTAGGATATTTAGCTTTATGTTTAATTCTGCAAGCACCTCAACTAATTTGGTGATATTGCTTATGTACTTGTAACAAAAACATAGGATGAAGTAATATTTTTCTTTTTAAAACGGATATGAACACCACAATCTGTATGGTTTTGCAGAATGTACCCTATGTTTTTGTACCCTTGAAGCAAGCACTTGGGAGAGTATGTGGTGTTATTAGTGTTATAATATAAGTATCATGAAAATCATATAAATAGATGAACCCATATGCGAAAGTGAAGGAACATCTATAACATATAAAAGATTAACATAAATTAAATAGGAACGTACCTCTAGTGATTCTAGCAAAACAAGAATCAATTAATAATCTTGAACATGTGATGAAACCTAATTAGGGTTTATATGGATCAATAATTAACCCCTTACCGTTTTGTTAATCGAACACTTGATAATTACTATAGTGAGTAATTACCTCGTTCTTGTACACACGAATTAAACCATATCAAGTTTATGCTAGTAAAAACACAAGTAATAATTTTGACAAGCAAAATTTCGATCCAATACCCTAGGTGTGTTGATCGACCGGTTATGAGAGCAAAAGAGGGAGAGAAAAACATTAGGGATAATGTGTGTTCAAGAGTTATGAAAACAATTAACCCTAAGGTTTGTATATATAGTGTATGCAATCTTGGGGAACAAGTTAGGGTTAAGTGTTCCCCCTTTAACCTTGTTCGGCCGATCCATAGCCCAAGGAGGATTTCTAGATACTTCTTGGGTTACATATTTCATACATATATTTCTTTCCTAATTTGCGTCTAACGGTCGTTAGTTATTAACGGTCGTTAAAAGGACTTGTGTTGAAATAATAAATATGTATACATAACATTTAATACATATTAATTATTTATTCCTTGATACTCATTCATAACGTGTGCAATCCCGAGGTCTCGAGTTCGATTCTAGACATACGTTTATTAATATTTATCCATACATTCCAACAGCTCCCACTTGGATATCTATTAATAACATAATGACATTGGTACGCGTCTAGCAACACGCCAATGCCCCTAGATCAACTCGAGGAATGTTTCCTAGAAAAACCTTTAACGATTCATCATCATTTTGTTTCTAATATCACGTTAATAAAGATATGGATCTTAATCATTCTTTAATTATCAATTCTGTTTCTTGTTGTTTCTGATTGAGCAAGATTACCAAAACATCTGAACATATTCCAGATAGACTTTGGGCGTGCGCACGCAAACATCTTGTCAACCCTACGAGGGGCCCAGCAGTATTAAACTTCAAAACAAATTTGAAGGAACAAATTCTTTCTTGACCACAAGAATAACCCATGGACTTTGCAACAATTCTGAAAACAACCCTTATAAATCTCTGTTACGGTGAGCGGTAGATTGCTTTACAAAAATGCACTACATCCATGACTCTTATCTGGTATCTCAAGTCTGAGGATAACAAATTCATGATTTACTCACTGACAAGATCCATAAAGTAAAATCATGTAGTTGGGATTAGTCTTATATTCAATTCATTGAATATCATGTGAAATTGGTATGTCAATGCATCAATATACTTTCAAGTATATTCTAACCAATACTCAGATTTGCCTTAGTTTAATGATATTCCCATATCATTAATTGACAACGGATAATTTAGAATAACATAAGTTATTCACGGATTTAAACATGCAAATATAGGACACAATTTATTATTAATAAAAACAAAGATACTAAATACTTTAATTTATTATAATAATAATTGCTTAATGTCTTTTATCCAAATATTAAATAGATCAATGCATGATAATTCTAGTTAATGAATTTTGTCTCAAGTACTGACTTGTTGACAATTATGCCTCAAGTAATGACAATCATACTTGTTGACAAAGCATTTATTTCAACTAACTTTGATCTATCCGAATTTTGAGAATACTTATTTCAAGAATTCAATAAGCGAAATTCTTGTATGTGTATATCCAACCATAGCCACATAATTTTTCATAAATGGTGTGATATCCTCAATCACCAACTTATGACAATCAAACTTTCAAACCTTTTAAAGTTTAAAGTATCCTGATTCTTTAATGTATAATGCAACTATGCTTTTAGTTGAGCACAACTAGTCCTTAATGTATAATGCAACTATGCTTTTAGTTGAGCACAACTAGTCCATATGGCTATTAATAAGGATAAAATCCTTCCATGACTAGTTATTAAGTGTCATCTCAATTATACCAGCATCGTTGTATACAATCAACAATATGCTCTTTTAATTCCGTAAACTTAATATCCATTGTGTAATTTTTAGGAGCTATTCCAGGTTGAGGATCATTATTCTAAGTTCAAACATATTTCGTTAGAATATCTATTACACAAGTTATATATAACAACTTTTAATTGGATATCAAACATTATCAAATCATTAAGCACTTAAGCATGATACAACAATAATATGATGCACATGAAAAATCTTTCAGTCATACTTAGATTCTATTCATGTTCTATCTTTACAAATATGTATATCCATTTAGTCTTTCAAAATAATATATCATATTTTATTTAGAATTATTTTCCGCACATGTTTATTAAATAATAAACTTTTGTTTCAAGGTTGTATGTTTTATTTTCTAAATCTTTCAAATACTGTTTCATTCCAAACTAAGTCTTAACATTTTACTTATATGGAATGTAACTTCTTATATGTTATACAACATATATGATTCAGTAAATCAAACATAATACTCCCACTAGCTTTCAGGAATACTTAGAAATTATCTTATTTCAATTATAAATCAAAACATGGATATAATAATTAAACATAAGATTAATCTCCTAGATGCATGCATTTATCCATTCATGGATTATTGCACTTTGTACACTTCTAAATATTTGCTTGAATTCATAAACTCCTTTTGATTACTTATCGTCCTCGCTCAAGTAATCATACAAGAAAGAGTTTTGATATTCATTGTCAAGTTTCATATACATGAAAATAAGCATGACAATTACAATCTTTGTATCTTTAATATGCTTAAGAAAGAGTATTCAATCATAGTTAATTTCTTAAGTATGATTAAGAATCTTGTCATAAGACATGCATTAAGATATGTGTACAATTTTGTCCATAAGATTTTCACACAAAGATTTAAACCACTAGGGTTACATAATCTTTAAATAAACTCATCTTCATTTTCTAACCATTAAGAATTAAGATAAACCAAATTTTAAATTTGAATATCTTTATAAACAGCATCTATAACATTCATAATATGAGCAATTCACCCAATTCATTATTTTTGTAATACTACATCATATAATCGTCAGCATATTAATTAAATATCTGAGATATCCAAATGGATCTATGAATGAGAATTCCGTCATCTTGAGGTTTATCATTTACATGTTTAGCCTCATCATGATTTTCACTAGTATGATTTAGAAGATTATGTATCTTGTAATTCTATCTTTTCAAGATAAATTACTCCCACTTGCCTTTAGTATTATATAAAATATAAATACTTAGTAATTAGAGCAACAATCCAACGTTCTCTTTTAGGACAATGCAAATACACATTGACAGTTCCTGATATTCTTTTGTTAACAACCTTCCCACAAGTAGCTTAACAAATTCAGAACTCCAATTTAAGACTTAATGCGATTCATCACATTTCATAATTCAATAGTATGTACAATCCATACTATTGATCCCACAGGAGTTTATTAATCTTCTAGGAGTCTAATCGAGTATATACAATCCATACTCAATTTTCTAACCTTGATAACTTTAGGAAGAAAAGAAGTTATAATTATCTTTAATCAAACAATCTAACAAGATTTTGATTTCCCTAACTGAGCATACCGTAAAATTGTGGTATTTCACTTAGAATTAATATTGTAAGAAGATCTAACAATATATATAAGATAACTATATTCCTTTTGGCATACCTATTTACCAACTAAGTCAACTTAATGGTATAATAGTATTTCCAAACCAATTGCATGCTCTATATAACACAAGTACTTTTGACCAAGTCACTTCATGTTTATGTCTCATCAAAACATAAACGTGTTATAATCCCACTATACGTTATTAATCATTGATCATCTCAATGACTTCTTGTATATATCTTAATTAAAAAATATAATAAGTTAACGTCTTACTTTGTTATAAGTCTTGTAATACTTAAAAGACTTCATGTTTATAAGAAGATATAAACATGTATAACTAAAGTATTCTTGAACACCACCATTTGGTTTCAATAGCAATTCAAGTTAATTTATTTACTTCATTTATTTATGCTATTCTAACAATACATAAATATTATAGTTAAAGTTGTCTAGTTATCATATTGACACATATTCTAATAGGTGTCTAATTTAGAAACAGTAAATCATCCATGTATGGTCTCACACATATATGGAAATTCACATTGTCATTAAAATTTAGCCTGCGTCTCACGTTTACTAAATTTCAACACCAAGTGTTTCTTAGATTAGATGTATATTAGAATGTGAGTCTTTTACTTTACAGTTAAGAGAATCCTTTACATCATATTCTTATGTGTTGTACCTTGCACATAATGAAGATTTCTCCCACTTGTGCATGGAACAACACCTTGTACCTTATAAACAATACGCACGCATTTGTTAATGTGAACAATATGATTTGTGTCATTAGCATAACTAGTAGATATAGAGTTACTCAATCAATCAAGGAAACGTGCATGACTATCCTTGAAAATATTAGTGTCTATATTTGGAAAGTAATTATCTTGAGATATTCAAAGACAAAGTAGAGTACTACCAAGATAACAATCCTTGTGACTCCCACTGAATTAGAGATTATTACTATAATTCCATATTCAGTAATACATACACAATACTCCCACTGAATTCGACAACATTGTAAATGTTTCATTAATCCAGTGAAAGGAAATAGTGTGCTATTCACTTTCTTACATCTTTGAGAAAACCCATTCGTAACAATTAATTAGGTACTAAAAGAATGTATTCTTCTACATAAATGTGATTCATCACATTCCAAACTATTAACTTGAAAAATTGGGCATGCAATTGCTTCCTAAAGAGATCTACCATTCCAACAATTATATGTAGTATCTTTAAATGGTCAAAGCAAAACAACTAGATAAAATAATCTAATTTATCTTTTACCATTTTGCAGTAACAAGTCTAGATTCTAATTAAATAACTCATAAAAGATTACACATGTTTTCCAAGAGAATGTGATTACCAAAGAAGGTAATAAAATCTCTCATGGAAAATATGCAATTTCTCTTAACTATTAAAGTTGCTATGAGTTATGTATTTAGAATTTAGATAATTCTAACTTTTCTATTATACCTTTCTCATTCATGAAAAGGAATAGGGTTAAGTCTCACACTCCTCCTTTTAGAAAGAAGACCAGGTTTATTCTTTTAGTAAAATTGACTCTAACCAAAACCCCATACGGGTGTAGATCAATTTACTTGATAAAAGAATAACTTATGTTTACGGTTTCAATGTTGCATTAATACTTTTAAAAGAATTTACAAATTCAATTTTAGTACTTTCGATAATCAATTTTCAAGAAAACATAATACCTAAGGATATTGATGAGGCGAAAAATGATCCGTTTTTAGGGGGTCATTTAAGCCCGGAATTGAATTTATTTGATCAAATATTGCCCTAAATCGTTCCTTTTGTGATTTTAGGTACTTTTGGAGTGAATTCTGGAAAAGGAAGCATTTTGGACGTTTTTGGAGCATAAAAGTAAAGAAAACGGCAAAGTCTTAATTTTCCTTGCTGGGAACAGTACCTGACGGCGTCACAAGGATCTACATGACGGCGTCAAGAGTAAAACAAGAGGTGAAGTGGATAAAGTCCGTGACGGTCCAGAGAGTTTTACACTAAGGGCATGACGGCATCACCATAGGCCGTCATGGTCCAATTGCATGTGACGGCCCAGAGTAATTTTTTACATGACGGTGTCAAATCTGGATCTAGGCAATCCGATATTACTATGGGCGGTGAGTTGACGGCGTCAGACATTTCTTCTTGAAGCCGTCACGATGGAAAATCTATATATAGTTTTGCAATTTTCATTCATTAAGATAGAACTTAAGAGGGATAACTTGGAGAAACCCTAGCACGAATTTTACTGCTCTTTCAAGGGGTTTTACCCTTTGAAACCTTTCATGTTCAATTAAGATAAGTATCCTTTCAATTCATTCAATATGTCTATGTGTTGTTTGAATATATCTTACGCTTGTCTTGAATTTAACATGCTAGGCTAGATCTCTTGTGTGTTTGCTTAGATGTAGTGAAACCTAGATGTTGATTATGGGTTGATTGTTTGTTTATAGTTGTTACGGATGAATGATTTCGATGTTAGGCTTAAGAAAACTGACAGACTTCCATAGGGTAACATGCTTGAATGTCTTAAGAAACATGAACCAATGCGTACTAGGTTTTTATTGTTGTATTTAATGCATGAGGGAATTCTAATGATCCCATGTTAGGAGCTTCTTGCAGGCTCGACATAGGAGTGAAGTAGGAGCTTATAGAGTTGGGGAATTACGTACGCCACCCCACGAATGGTATTAAGGAATATAACCCGTCATCCACGCAATTGTAACAAACTATCAACCTGTAAAAGATATCTAGGGAGTAATGTAATCTAAGTAAACATAATTCTCCCCATTATTGTTCACACCACTAGTTTAATTAGCTTTATTTTCATTTCTGTTATTTTATTTTGATTGCATCTTAGTTATTGGGTTAGTTGATTAGCAACTAATTCCGCCTACTCTTCTAAAAACCCGAGAATTTAATTGCTTTTATAAAAATATAAAAATACAAAAAGAATCATCCCTCACCTCTAGACCTAGTTTTTTGGCTTTCTAATCCTAGCGACACTATTCCTGAGTTGAACAATCAATCCCCCCGTACTTGTCACTATACTATACTACAACGATCAGGTATACTGCCTGGTAGGGGTTGTAAGCTTCTTGAGATCCCTCAAGAGGTAAAGTCTGGTGCAATTCCCACGCATCAAGTTTTTGGCGCCGCAGCCCAGGGAATAGTTATTGTCTTGGTTAGGATTTCTTTTTATTAGGTCTACTTGCTATATTCATTTCTAGCAATATTTTATTTTTATTTTTAGGTTCTCTTTGGTCTATCTTATTTCTTCGTGTCTTTGTTCGTAACCTTTACCATCCGACTTCATGGAAGGTGGTAACATCTTTGAACCCATCAACCCACCACAACAAAACCACCCACAAAACCCACCACTAGCAAACCAACCTCTTAGGCCCCGAACCCTAGGAGAGTATTCCCGTCCTAGCCACCAAGGCTTTCGAAACACTATTGAGCTCACCCAAGGAGCCAATGTGTCCCCCTTGTGATCCGACACCATCCGGTTGGTGCAAAGCGGATGTGCATTCTATGGACTTTGTTCCGAAGATCCTAATCAACATCTCAAGGATTTCCTTAAAATCGTAGATTCTATAGACCTTGATGTTACAACTAGAGAGTCAACCCGATTACGCCTATTTCAATTCTCTCTACGTGATCAAGCTAGTCAATGGCTTGACGTTTACCCACGGGATCCATCACCTCATGGGATGATCTCACCACTCGTTTCCTTGCTCAATTTTTCCCACCAGGGAAAACTGCGATGCTCAGAAATGATATCTTGATGTTCCAACAACATCAAGGTGAAACTTTCTACGAAGCATGGGCTCGTTTCAAGGACTTACTCCAAAAAGTCCCTCATCATGGCATAGATCTTTGGCTCCAAGTCCAAATCTTCTATGACCATATCGATCTCTCCACAAGGCGAACCATTGACCAATCGGCCGGTGCCAAGCTACGTGATCTAAGTGCGGAAGAATCATGGGAACTCATAGAAGATCTTGCTCTCTATGACAACGAAAGTTGGAATGATCCCTGTGATTTGAACAAAACGGTCAAGGCAATATCTTTGCCTTCGAACAATTCTAGCACTCCCGACCGTAGGATTATGGAACTTGAGGACCAAGTCAAGTTTCTCATGAAATCTTACGAAGCTCCTAAGCGTTCAAGCCAAGTGAACAAAATCACTTCTTCATGCGAATTATGTAGTGGTCCCCATGACACTCGTGATTGCGAGGAACTCCCCGGAACAGCTTTTGCGGACTACGCATCCTCGCGTACCGACGAAGCGGGAGATAAGTGGTACACTTTCAAACCTGAGCCAAACCCTTATGGTGATTCCTACAATCCTTCTTGGAAAAATCACCCGAACCTTAGATGGAAACAAAGCCAAAACAATTCTTCCAATCCGCCTAATCGTTATCAACCAAACGGTCCACCCTCCAACCGTACTTTCAACAACAATCCTTCTAATAACTTGGTAGTACCAATAATCTTGAAGGGTTGATGTCCAAGTTTATGGCATCTCAAGAAGCTTGCATATCTAAGTTTGAAGCCGATTTCAAACAAAAGCAAAGCGAGATGACCACCAAAATTGACACATTGTTGAAAGTTCTCAATGACCGAGAAATGGGAGCACTCCCAAGCGACACGGTCAAGAACCCGAAACTAAACGTTAATTCCATATCATCGGTTTCATCACCCACTTCTTGTCCGCAATACTACTCGGTTAAATCAATGAGCACGTGTTTCAAGCAAAACCAAATTCTTCAAAAGGACCAATCGAATGAAACACCCAATATCAAACTGGTCAAAAGCATAGTTGAAACACCTCCTACACAAGACCTTGACGATGAATTCAAGGAGCTCCACCTTGAACGCCCCGTCATTGATGTCTTAGCCCGTGCTCCCAACTATAGTGCCCTCCTAGAAAAATATGAGAAATTTAAATTGGGTAAAATGGGACCGCCTTCGTTCAAAACAAGTTGCCTAAGAAGCTTGATGATCCAGGGTTATTTGTTTTGCCTTGTAAGATAGGAAAATCTAAAGCTTTCGACACACTAGCCGATTTAGGATCAAGCCTCAACTTGATTACCTTATCCCTTTTCACCACTCTTAAGCTAGGAAAGTTAGAGGAGACGGAGGTACTAATTGGTCTAGCGGATGGGAGTATTGCCCACCTAGTTGGGATGATCAAGGATGTAGTTGTTCACGTAGGAAAGTTAACTATTTTAGCGGATTTTCACGTCCTAGATATGGTTAGTGATACTACATGCCCATTGTTAATAGGAAGAGGATTTTTAGCAACCGCTAGCGCCATGATAGATTGTAAGGAGTCTAAGATAGCGGTAGGTGAGGGCGATACTTGGTCGGTATATGATGTTAAGAAGCATAGCTATGATTGTGAGGATGAACCGCCACCACATTTGGTAGAGATGAATAGGAGACCATCTAGATATGGACCTTGGATAGAAAGAAACTTTATAGGACCTCAACGCCCATTCTATCTAGAAAAAGATTTCATCGATAAAACACATTTGGTGGAACAACTCATAGCTAGAGATGAGGAGCTAGACCCTTTTGAGGACCCCTTAGTCTTTAGGAAGATGATTGAGTTCTTAGGAGTAATGCCTATTAACATAGAGATGAACAAGTGGAAAAGAGAGGGGGATAAGTGTAAATGGAGGTAGGACAAGCCACCTAAGGAAGGTGACGGATCATGGCATATGAAGATGATTTTGTATGATCCGGATGGAGAAAAGTTTGAAAGGTCATACCGTACTAAGAAAACTGATAGGAAGTTGAAACCCAAGTTTGATCCCAAAGATGTCCTCAATGAGGAACTCACCCATATAACGTAATCACCCATGACCTTGAGTCTAGCTACAAGACTCGTAAATAAAGAAAAGCGCTTCTTGGGAGGCAACCCATGCTTTGTGTGATTTTTATTTGTTTGATTGTTATTTGTTTCCGTATGCATGCTTTATTTTTGTTGTTGATAGATCATGTTTCAAACTAAAATGGTGAAAATACTTTATTTTGTCGTTTAAGTTCATCCTAACTTCATACAAAGGTATTTCGAAAAAGATAAGTGTAAGGGGAAACCCCAAATTTGTTTCTAAGAATGATATTGATCATGATTCTCCACAATATTAAATGGACATGTATATTAGTATTTGTTAGAGTCAAATGCTTGTATCGAGTCATAATGGTGTTTTGCAGGATTTTCCAGGAAGTGAGACATAAGTTTTTCCAGAAATTTTCCGAAAACTTAACGTAAAGATTTCTGCAGGTCACTTCTGACGGCGTCATGAGTTAGCTCCTGACGGCGTCATGTGTAAAATTCTAGAAATTTTGTTAGTTTTGTTTTTCTAACGGAGTCTTAAAGTTTTTGTTAATTCCTAAGTTTTATAAACTCCAGGAAATCTGCAAACATTCATTCCACAAGCATTATATCTTACATTGTTTTCTAGGATTTGTTAGTATATATAGATTGCCGCCGATTTTACGCGAGGTTGCCTTGTTGTTTTCTCAGGTTTAACAGGTTATGTATGACAAGAAGATGATTTATTTTCTGGAAGGGAAGCTTTGATTGCTCATTTTCTTGGAGGAAGATCTAACCTTGTTGACACACTATCCACACCGAGCGAATCAGGAGAGTATTTGATTTCATTCTTTTACCTATTTCACTTTTACATTAATTGAACATTGGGGACAATGTTCATCCTAAGTGTAAGGGGAGGGTAAATGATGATACCTTATAGGATACAATTGCACTTGAGTTTGTTTGTTTGATGGTAGGTGTGTAATAAAACTAAGAGAAATACTTGTTAGTGTAATTTTAGCGCCAAATTTAAATTTTTTTACAACATTTAGGAGTGAAACTTTAGCCTTAGCAAGCGTCTCATGGATAGGAGATTGTATGACTAGCACAAAACCGTATCATTCAGAATAATTTTCCACCCAAATATGTGAGGTTCGCCTTTAGATTTAATAGGAAAAGCATTTACTATAAGTGCTTATGAGCGTACTTGTAGCATTTAGATTCTAGAACTTGCATTAGTGATGCATCCCGAAACCGCTAGTGAGACTACATTCGTGTAGTAGGATTTACTACATGATAAGACGCATTAGGATCACCCTTGTGTTAAACCCGTATATAATTACTTGACTATTTAAGTCATATTACTTGGCTAGTAAAGTCAACTAATTTTTCCCACACCTTAGCGTTGTACTAAGTTTTAGTACACGAAACCCTTAGTAGACTCCTCCAAGCCTATCTTTTCGTTTCTAACTTTAAGCATCTTACTTAAAGGAAGAATTTGTTACAACCCACTTAAATGTACACCCAAATCGCCTTAGCCTTCCGTGTATGCACTCATCTTTAGTGCATTATTGTTATTTGTTTAAACCCTTAGTTAATTATCTAATTGATTACATGGTTGCTATGTCGAGTCATATCTTGTACATATTGTTTTTGGACGATTGGGACTCATGGGTAAAGTACTTATGTTATGGAGTAATGGGGAAGAACATCATATATTACCCTCATATGTGCGCAAATCTTAAAATTACTCCAAGTGTTTTGATTATCTTAATTCGAGTCATTAGATTAGTTTATTGTAAAATATGTAAAAATTCAAGTGTAAGGGGAATGTTCATTCCCTATGATGTATTATTTCGGATGGTAGGGTAAGAGTGTATGAAAAAAAAAAAAAAAAAAAAAAAAAAAAAAAAAAAAAAAAAAGAGAAAAGAAAAAAAAACATATGTACTACCATCCCATTTCATTCTATGTTTATTTTATGTTTTTGTTACAAGTCAAATAGCCTAGATCAATGCTCCGGGTAATATAAGGTATCACCGGGTCGTTAAATCCCGTTGAGGTGTGAAATGTAACTTTAGTGTAGGACCTTAGATATCACAACTTTATCACAAATATAGAAGATTAGAAGAAGAAAGATGGTGACTTGGTGACTTATGTGTAATTCGTGTATATGTAGAAAGAGATGGAAATATGAGAGCTTTTTATTAAGAGAAACACGCACAAATACACACACAAGCACACACCTCAAATGAGCCTTTGAGGTGTTTAAATAGTACATAACATGAGATGCCCTATGGGCTTTCTATGGGCTTGGGCTTGGACTTGGTTACTTGGTTGGATAACTAGGCTTATGAAACATAGCACATAACATATTAGCTTGCCAAGTCCAAGGCCCAATGACTAAACTATTACTAATCTTAACACACGACACGAAGTTACAATATGAGAATGACCATCACTTCATAATACATATTTTTAATGCTAACAATCTCCCCCTAAGGGGTGGTCATTCGAATGATGCTCCACGTGAGTGGGTCTTTCGTGTTCTTTGTCTTTAACTTTGTGTGTCGTTGTAGAATAGTCTTTAGTCTTTGTTCCTTCATGCTTTGTGATATTTGATAACTGATTTTTCATTGTTCTTTGTTCCTTTGCGATGTGGAGTTATCTGCCTTTTGTCACTTCTGCGTCTGTGGTGGTTGTTTGCCATTCCAACATGCTCATACATCTTCAGTCTTTGTGATACATGCATTTGTAGTTCCCGTTCTTTCACACAGATATTTGTTACTTTACTTCTGTAGATTCTTTCATATTGCGTAGAATCTTTCTTTGAACCTTTCTTTGCTTTGATCTTTGTGAGAACTTTCCTTTGACTTCGAGATGCATGTATGAGCATGTGGAATCTGTCGCCATGGAGATGAAGTGTCCCTGCATGAAAACAGTTAGCAATAAAACATCCGGTACTTACAGATAAGAATTAGAGATCGTCAACAGCATAGTGTGAAGACTCCTTCTAACCCTTACCATGGCCGTTCCCATGTCAGATACTCTCAAGAGGGCTTACAAGTCCTACTAAGTAGCTCAATGACTGGGTGAGTCGCTGGGGATCACTCCACGACTGTAGACCGTTTGAAACCACCGCAAACACTAAGCGTAACCCATAAAGAATTACCGAAGTGACCTGCTGTCAGGGCTGCTTGATGTTGACCCTGGTAGGAATTTCCATTCAATCATTGAGAATCACAAAAGTGAATCCTCTCATAAATGTTCTGGCAGATTGCTAAGATCTGCGTAGGACTCTTAATTTACATCTGGTGTCCTTAATGATGAACAACCAGTGTAGAGATATCATGTGTTCCTATGAGATCTTTTGATGAATCTCGGGGCTCTAGACTCGATAAGTGCACATTTGGTTTCCTATGCGGAGATTAGGGAGAGGTCTCCTGCTTCAATATCAATCATCTCTAAGAGACAGATCGATAGATTACACCGGTTCCCCGTGAGAATGAAACAAATATCTTTTAAGAGATACCTGAGTGGATTAGAAGGTTTAGTGCAGTGCGTCACTAGGTCCATGACGTCTTTATCTTCAATACCGGTGTCACCTTAGTAACAACCAGTAGCATATGAGTTGAACCCGGTGTCTGCCCTAAGGTTGAACATTTGGAGGGCTATTTCTTTTCACCCTTTTTCATAGCTTTTCTTTTTAATTCTTCAACCCCTTCTTTCTCCTTTCTCATTTACTCCTTTTTTCAATCATACCTAAGGACTTCTAATTCTACTCTATTGGAATTGTCCTTGGGTAGATCCCTCCGGCTCTGGCGGATCATAGGACGGTTTTTCCTAACCTTAGTCACCTTATAACTCCATGACTATCCTATCATTGCCATGAAACCATTTATTGAAAATCTCTCAAAGTGTTTATGATAATAAAACACATTGTTGTTACCACTTTGAGAGTTTTGCATTTCATTTAAAGGACTCCCCCTTCACATGTGCTCATGAATATTTAAGAAATTTGCACATGCGAGAGGAGTTTGCACTTTTGAATTGATCCACTTTCAGCGAACATGACCGATTCGAGACACGCTTACATCACTAGTTAGACTAGCTTGAAATTATTACCCGTCCTGGTCAAGTCCAAAGAAAGTCTCTCGATACGGTACATTCTACTCAGACAAGTCCTATTCGAGACACGCTTACATCACTAGTTGGACTAGCTTGAAATTATTACCCGTCCAGGACAAGTCTTTTCGATTACTGACATTTTAAGCTTCGTCAATTCATTGGTACTATCTGAGTCGAGCTCTTTTGAGATTCAGTCACAAACTTTAAACATCTTTGATCACATTTTAATCATGTCTTCTCCCCCTCAAAAATAGCATAGCGTGATATTTTTTATATCAACAGATTAAGAAAAAGCTTTTGGAGAGAAAGACAGATTCTGCATGAATTTGGAACATTTTTTCTTTTTATACTCCCCCTTAATGATAGCATATTTAAAACTAATTAAGGGTTTTGAGGGAGTTATCTTGAGCACTAATTTTGAGAGATTTTGAGAAATCTTTTGAACAATCTTGAAAAAGTGCTCAAGAATTTTGTTGGAAAACGAGTTTATGCTTGAAATCTTTTTCGTTTGTTTAGACTCGAACTTATTGAAAAAGAGTTCGTCATTGAACGTACGAGTCCTTGATTTGAAATAATCAGAAGTCATCATTGAACGTACGGGTTTCGTACTGAAGTATACGAAAGCCATAGTGAAGAAAATTTTGAGAAACGACATGTTTTAGGAAAACATAAAAAAAGAAGAACTCCCGCTCAAGCATCTGTACATGTCCGTATCATTGTTGAATGACATTTCTAGAAACGTACAGAATATTGATTTATACGAGAGACATGTCGTGAGAAGAATATTTTTGGATTTTTTGAATTTATATTGTTTTTGTATTTTCTGAAAGTTTTATATTTTTGTATTTTGTTTTTGTTGGTTTTTCAAATTTTGTATTTTGTTTTTCAAAAATATTTACAGCGAAGCGATTTTGAAATCATTTTTCAAGAAGATTTGAGAAGACGTTCTAGCTCCTCAGGAGTTAGGCTTCGCATGCCAATTCGTCGAACTAAATAGTCAAACCGTTCTTTTGGAAGGGCTTTAGTAAAAAGATCGGCGAGTTGGTAATCTGTCTTAACGAAAAATAATTCAACAGTACCTTCTTCCACGTGTTCTTTGATGAAATGGTAGCGGACTTTGATATGCTTCGTCTTAGAGTGATGTACGGGATTGCACGAGATGACTATGGCACTTTTTGAGTCACAATACATAGGTATTCTGTCAAAAGTAAAGCCATAATCTGTGAGCTGTGTCCGCATCCAAAGAACTTGGGCACAACACGCAGATAGAGACACATACTCGGCTTCGGCGGTTGATAGCGCAGTACAATCCTGTTTCTTTGAAGACCAGCTTACAAGCTTTTCACCCAAAAATTGTGCTCCACCTGATGTACTTTTTGCTGTAACTTGATCACCAGCATGGTCTGCATCTGAAAATGCTGTTAGATTAAACTCCGAATCCTTCGGATACCAAAGTCCCATGTTAATGGTGCTTCGTAGGTACCGAAAGATCCGTTTAACCTCTTTGAGGTGAAGTTCGGTAGGCTTTGCCTGAAACCGTGCTAACAAACAAACAGCAAATTGAATATCGGGTCGGCTAGCAGTTAGGTACATGAGAGAACCGATGATGCTCCGATATTTTTTCGGATCGATGGGTTTCCCAAACAAATCAGCACCTATTTTTGGTGAAGTGACCATTGGTGTACCAACAGAATCACAATTTTCCATTCCATGTTTTTTCAAAATCTCTATTGTATATTTAGCTTGATTGATAAAAATACCACGAGGGGATTGATGTATTTGTAAACCAAGAAAGAATTTTAGTTCCCCCATCATGGACATTTCAAATTTGCTTTTCATGAGATTTTCAAAATGTTTTGAATGGTTAGGATTGGTTGATCCAAAGATAATGTCGTCCACGTAAATTTGAACGATCAAAATGTCATCTATGAACTTTTTGATAAACAAGGTGTCATCAACCGTTCCTTTTGTGAAATTGTTTTTGAGCAAGAAAGATGATAGTTCGTCATACCACGCTCTTGGAGCTTGTTTTAAACCATAAATTGCTTTCTTAAGCTTGTAGACGTAGTCTGGATGATCTTTGTCGATGAATCCCTCTGGCTGACTCACATACACTTCTTCTTTCAGAGTTCCATTTAAGAAAGCTGTCTTAATGTCCATCTGATAGATTGTGATGTTTTTGTGAGCTGCATAGGCTAAGAAAATCCGGACTGCTTCTAGTCTAGCTACAGGCGCGAATGATTCTTCGAAATCTATCCCTTCTTCTTGTGGATAACCTTTAGCCACGAGACGAGCTTTGTTGCGAATAACAGTCATTTCCTCATCCAGTTTGTTCTTCCACAACCACTTGAGGTCAAGAACACGTTTATCAAGTGGTCGTTCAACAAGTTCCCAACTGTCATGTAACATGTATTGAAGAAATTCCTCCTGCATCGCTTCAATCCATGGGTTTTCTGCCATTGCTTCCCGAATGTTCTTAGGTACTTTCGTGCTTATTGAGCAAATGTAAATGCACAATTCGAGATCGGTGGCAAGTTGTCTCCTTGTCTGAACTGGCTTTGAAGGATTACCAATAACATGTACTAACGGATGGTCTTTTGTCCATTGAAACGTAGAAGGGTACCTTTGGTTGAACGAATGTGTGTTAGATGGTTCTTGTAACCTTGAAGAAGATTCAGCAGAGTCTGATGCAAACGGGTTTTCAAATACTTCTTCTTCTCCTTCTAACGCAACATCGTTTGAATTATTTGTTGGTTCTTCTTGAAAATTTGTGTTTTGGTTCTGCTCATCAACTCTTGGTAGATCAGTTTCAAGTACTGGAGTTGCTTGAGTAGATGTAGATGATGTTGATGTAGTTGGTGCTTCAGCTTCGATTGTAGTAGATGCATCTTGTGATGGTGGTGGTGGTTGATGGTTGTGAGCGGGTGCAGCGGAATGTAGTTGAGATGCATTTGTCGAAGTTCCACCATAATATTCATCAAACATTAACTCGAAGAAATTTTCCAGTTCTTGTTCTGAAGGTTTATCCGTGTTTGTTGACTGAGCTCCTTGAGGCACGAGTCCTGAACTGATGTGTCCAGAAGTCTGCTGGTTTAGAGCGGGTCCTAATCCGTTTTGATTAGAAGCCATCGGATTAAGCGCGGGTTCTAGAGCGTATCTCTCAGAAGCCATTTGTGAAATCTCGTCAAACTTCACATTCATCGTCTCCATTATCTTTTTCGTTCTTCTATTATACACCCTGAATGCCCTCGAGTTTTCAGAATATCCAATGAAGATTCCAATATCACCCTTAGCTTTTAACTTTCCTAGATCTTCTCTATCATTCGTCGGATAACACAAAGCGCCAAATACGTGAAGATAAGAGATGTCAGGTTTACGGTTGTTCACTAGCTCATATGGGGTTTTATTGAATCTCGGATGGACTAGGGATCGATTTTGAGTAAAACAAGCAGTGGCTACAGCATCAGCCCATAAGAATAGTGGTGCACTAGAAAAAATCAGCATTGTGCGAGCAGCTTCGACAAGAGTTCGGTTTCTTCTTTCAACTACCCCATTCTGCTGTGGAGTTCTAACAACTGATGTTTGATGTGTAATTCCAACATCTTCGAGGTAAGTTCTTAACTCCTGATTTGTGAATTCTGTGCCATTGTCTGTTCTTGTAATCCTTACTGGAGCTTGAAGTAGAACTTGAATACGCTTCAGAAAGGTGATGATGATGCCTGGTGTTTCGTCTTTTGATCTCAAAAACTTTACCCAAGTATATCTTGAATAATCATCAACAATAACGAGAATATACTTTTTCCCATTAATGCTTTCAACTCTCATTGGGCCACATAAGTCCATGTGCAACATATGTAACCTTGCTTCCGAACTAGGTACGGTTTTGGGTTTATATGATGCTCTTTTACTTTTTCCTTGTTCGCATGATGGACATAGGTGTTCCTTGGTGTATTTGAACTTAGGAAGTCCGGTGACAATGTTGTCTTTGGCTAACTTGTTGATGGTGTCGAAATTGAGATGGGATAAACGTCTATGCCACAGCCAGGACTTAGTTTCGGTTGCCCGTGTCATAAGACAAATTGGTGATGTAGAAGCCATTTGGTTGATGTCGATAGCATACAAGTTTGTACTACGATTACCAGTTAAGAGATCATCACCAACCAAATTTCGAATAAAAACCGTGTTTCTTCTGAATGCGACTTCTAAATCCGCATCACAAAACTGCCCAACTGAAAACAAGTTGTGTCCCAACCCTTCGACGTAGTAAACTCGAGTGATCAAAAAATTTCCAAACTGAAGATCTCCATAACCCTGAATAGCTGCAACATGATCATTTCCAAAACGTACAGTTCCCATGAATTTCCAGATGAAGTTGATCAGCAGCTTTAAATTCCCGGTCATGTGCTTGGAGCAACCCGAGTCGACGATCCAAAGACATATTTCGATAACCTGCCAAGAACAGAAGAGTTTGTATTTGGAAACCGTGTTGAATTTGGTTCCATGGGGTTAGGAGTAAAAGCAGAATCACACTCATAGACAGTTGCTACTTGTTTAGCTTGAGTTATTTCTAATTTGCCGTCCTTAAGAGTAAACTCTCTACCCGTCGGAATCCACATACAAAACTTAAGATAGTTCCTAGGCATTCGACTAATAGTGGTAGTCCTAAATCGTGCAACTAATCTTTCTAAAGATCTGGATCTAGCACTAGGTCTTTTTGGAACATTCTTCTGTTCAGGCGTAACATTCACATTCTTAGAAACACATTCATCATGAACATCATTAATTAAACATTTCTTGCATATTAAACAAACAGAGTCATTACATGCATTAGAACCAGTACTTTCGACATTACATTCAGATGAATCATGTTTCTTATTAAAAAGCGATAAATTCCTAGGGTGTTCTTCTACTTCTTCAACTTTATTCTTGCTACTACTCTTAGATGCAGGCGAGACTCTATTGTTCCTTGTATTGCTCCTAGGCTGTAGTCTGCTGCTCCTAGAGGTGCTTACTAATCCTGTAGAAGGTAAGGCACACACATTAGGATTTATATTGTTGTCCTTTTTAGCATCCCTAGATTCTTTAGAATTATCCTTAATGCACTTGTCATTTGTCTTAGATGTTGAGGCAGACGCACTAGTGGGACTAATCCTAAAAAGGCCAGGTGCTATCACTTTTGGTGTTTCGACAACCGCTTTTCCTTTATCAACAATCTTTTCATTTTCACTTTTCTTGGGCAAGGGTGTTGGAGTGACTGGTTTTGTCAAATCCTTTTTCTCATCGACTTTTGGAGCAAACCTTGAAATTGACATTTTTGGTTTTTGAACTGTGTTTGAAACATTTGGTTTCTCCGAAGTCAATGGTTTTGCAAACTTGGTTTCCTCACCCTTTCCTTTTTGACTTTCAAGCTGAGCCCTCAAAAGATCATTTTGCTCTTTCAGTTTCTTTAAGTCACTCTCATACGACAATTTGTCATACTTGCATTCTTCCTTTTTCTGATCAAGTTGTTTAAAAGATGACACATTTTCTTTTTCAAGCTTTATAAGAGCATTTTCATATTTTGAAACAATTGCGGAGGTCTCAGCTCTTAGTCGTTCATCGTCTTGAACAGAATATGTTTGTAAAATGATGGACATAATGTCAGTGGTCATAACAGCTTCGAAGAGAGAATCATTTAGATTTTCCAAAACATTGATTTGCTCAAAAGATTCATTAGCCTTCTTTATCAGGGATTTGTGATCCGTGACGAAGTCAGCCGTTTCTTTCAAAAATGCTTGTTCAAAGTGAATTACACGAGCATGAATGTTATTAATTTGAGGAGCAAATTCATTTTCAAGAATCTTTTTAAGCTGTAAATGAACCGTGGAATTCCAGTTGATCTCATTAAGTCTCGTTTTAGATTCTAAAGTCGTTTTAAGTTGCCCAATTCTTGTTTTAAGATCATCAAGATATCCTCTGGCAGCACTTGAGTTAAAAGTGTTGTTTGAAGACATCTGTTCCATGTTTGAAATCGATTTGCAAGCAACTACTTTCTTCGAAAACATTTTCGAGAATGGTCTTTTTATGGAAAACACAGATGGTTCTTTTTGTGGAACAAAAGTAATACCTGAAAGTTTGTTCAATTTGTTGTAATCAATGGGTTTCAAATCCTTTTGTTTCATTTTAGAGATGCTCTCTTCGACATGTTCTATCGTTTGCACAGAATCCCGAACGACGGGAGGATCATGTTTGGTGTAAAAAACACTACCATTATACAAAACATTCTGTTCATCCTGAGCTTTCTTGAGATTACAAGGATTGTTGTTACCGAGAGCCATTTTGTGTTTCGTATGGTAAATCGGATTAGTTTGGTTTGAAATCATTTTCATAGTTTGACTTGACTGACCCGACTTAACCACCAATTCTTCTAGATGTGCAATCTTGTGTTCTGACTCTACGATTTCTTCCAAAAGTTTATCTTCTTTCTTTGCAAAGTCCTTTTTCAACTCATCCCTTTCTTTTTCAAGATTGGTGTAAGCTGTTTCTTGTTTTGAAAGTTGGTTTGTTAATTCAGAAATTTCTTGTTTTAAAGAGTTAATGGTTTTTGTTGAACTTATTTCAAGATTAGCAAACTTGGTTTTCCATTCCCTATCTTTAACAAGTAACTTCTTATAACCAATTTCAAATTCTGACTCACGTTCTTTGTTAATTTGAAAACTTTTTGCATTTTCCTTGTATCTCTCAAGCTCAGTGGTCAATTTCTCATTCGCGGCCTTAACATCGCGATTGACCTTTTTCACTTTCTCGATTTCAATACCACAATTATTTAATAATGATTCAAATAAAGCATGTGTTTCCTCATCATTCTCAGCATGCTGTGAAACGAAGCCTCCATTATGATTCACATCTGGAGTTGCTGAAGAAGTATTGCTACTACTTGGCGTGTCCAGGTATGTATCATAAGTGGGTGCTAGCTTCTCAGAATGCTGTTCCTCATGAGGAGACATATCAAATATATCATTATTATGACATGTGTTGAAATTTGATACCTCAGATGGTGCACTGGTGTCATAAACAGGAAGTGTGTCAGAATCCGTGTCATACTTAGCTTCCTGAAGATTCGCCATGAATATGCAGTTCGCATCGATATCCTCTCTGTCTTCCATTTCATCCATAAGAGCCATAAAATCATGTTCCTCTGCATTCAACTGAAACCCTGCCTTAGCCTTTTGTGCCAACATCACTGCTTTCTGCAAGTACTCTAGATCTTTCTTGTTCGGCTTAGTAGGACAGTTCCTTGCCATATGACCTACTCCTTGGCAGTTGAAACACTTTACTGGATTACCCTGATTCACATTTCCATAATTCCCAACAACTGGAGCTGCCACATTCCTATTCTGATTACCCATTGCCTGATTACCAACATTTTGACCCCTCTGATTTCCAACATGCTGACCCATCTGATTCCCTGCATACTGACCATACTGATTCCCTGCATACTGACCTGCATTCTGCATATTCTGATTACCCATGTTAATTCCAGTAGCATATCCTTGCTGATTCCCATAAACTCCAACCATTTGGCCTCCATTTCCCATATTGAAATTCGGCTGAGCGATCTGCCTGTTGCGAGTATTCGATGAAATCCTTTGGTTGTTGTTTGTTGGAGTAGAATAGCGTCCTTGGAAAGCTTTTGTCAGAAAAGCAAACGCTTGAGTCAATGCTGCAGTAGCTTCATCATTTTCAGTGAATTCTGGTTCTTGAAATTGTGGGTATTGCTATTGTGGAATAAGATGTTGTTGTTGCTGTGGGTAGAATTGTTGTTGGTAGACCGGTGTTGGTTGTTGAATGTAGGATGGTTGCATGTAGTTGTGAGTGGAAGATGATGATGGTTGTTGTTGTGTGTTCACTGGTATAGGTGTTGGTGTATCAGCCATTAATGCTAGAGGATCATGCTTTTTAGCTAGTAATTCAGCTCTTACTTCATTAGCTTCATCCTGATTTTGCTTCAAGAAATCATACACCTGATCATAAGTCACTTCATGCAAATTCTTTGTCTGATAAACAATAGTGACATATCTTCCCCATTCTGGTTGTAACTCATTCAGAAAAATGGTGTTGTTAGCAATATTTGTCTGACTGAGGTTGTGTCTCGATAAATCATTCATGATCTTACAGAATCTGTGGTAGTACGTCTCTATGGATTCACCAGGAATTGAAGTAAACTTGCGAAGTTCCTTAAGCAGTTGTGTTTCCATTTCCTGTTTCCCGATGTCTGTCCCATACATTAACCTCTTGACTCTTTCCCAGACTGCATGAGCACTTACTTCACTGTCAACAGTAGCATAAATGGTTTCAGGTAAACCAAGAACGACGTAATGAAATGCCTGATCATCAGCTTCAATCTGTTTTCTATCTTCCACAGTGTATTCAGTCTCATTCTGTTCTCTGTAGTATGGTTGTACTGGGGGGGGTACCATTTGGATCACCAGGGTCTAGTACTTGTGATGGTTTGAAGGGTCCATCCACAATGGATTTGATGAGAAGACTTCCATTTGTTTTGCTCTTAAGATAACGCATCATACGACTAGCCCACTGTGAGTATCCACCCTTTGACAGCATGGGAGGTCGGTTTTCGGCACCGGCTGCATGAATGTCTTGCTGAGTTGCCATTGATGAAGTGTAGATGGATAAAGTTGATTCTTGGATCGTTCCAACGAAATAGGAGTTGAGTTTGGAGTAAGTTGTTGCAAGATTTTATGGTGAAAATTTTGACTGAAAACCTTAAAACCTCAATAACTTCTTCTCGGAGCGTTTTTAGGCCTCGAAACTTCGCCTAAATCGATAAATCTATTTAGCGTGTCGTTCTCCTCTGTCTGACGGAGTTACGGTTCAAAATTTATGGCCGTTTGAAGTTTGGTCGTCAAAAACCTCACTTTTGTCAAAATTCTCGAAACTTTGCTGTGATTGCGAGACTTCAAGATTGCGAAATTCTGTGTTCTCAAAGTTTGTCCAAGTTCTCGAAAATTTTCCAAGTTTGCGAAAATTATCAAGTTTCTCGAAAATTATCAAGTTTCTCGAAAATTATCAAGTTTCTCGAAAATTTTTCAAGTTTCTCGAAAATTATCAAGTTTCTCGAAAATTATCAAGTTTCTCGAAAATTATCAAGTTTCTCGAAAATTTTTCAAGTTTCTCGAAAATTATCAAGTTTCTCGAAAATTATCAAGTTTCTCGAAAATTATCAAGTTTCTCGAAAATTATCAAGTTTCTCGAAAATTATCAAGTTTCTCGAAAATTATCAAGTTTCTCGAAAATTATCAAGTTTCTCGAAAATTATCAAGTTTCTCGAAAATTTTTCAAGTTTCTCGAAAATTATCAAGCTTATCTAAATTATACAATTTAGAAAAGTATCCCAAGTCGAAGTGTTTTTTCTAACTTATACAAGGAAGAAAAACACCGAGTAAGCCACGGAATCGATTGAAGATAACAAGATTGAGATTCTCGATAACAAGGGTTTGAGTTTCTCGATATTAGGCAACAAAAATCGTTAGACTTAAAGGATACCAAAATCAAGTTTGCGTTCCAAGATTCTTGTACTTCTATGCATAAAATCACCAAAACTTGAAGAAAGTTCAAAACTTGATGATTTTTATGAAAACTTTTTGAGATCTCGAAAACAAGTACAAAACCAAATCGAGTTTTTTAAGCTTGAAATTTTCAAAAAGGTTGAAACTTTCTTGTTAGAAAAGGTTTATAACACTAGTTTGTAATCAAAAAAGTGTTAAAAACCAAGAAAAACAAGAAAAGTGAGAACTTTTCTAAAAAAAAACGTGAAATATGGCTTAAAATCACGAACCACACAAACTCTCAACCCTCCTAAATCATTGTTAGGCGATTGATACCACTTGTAGGACCTTAGATATCACAACTTTATCACAAATATAGAAGATTAGAAGAAGAAAGATGGTGACTTGGTGACTTATATGTGATTCGTATATATAGAGAGAGAGATGGAAATATGAGAGCTTTTATTACTAAAACACACACAAATACACACACAAGCACACACCTCAAATGAGCCTTTGAGGTGTTTAAATAGTACATAACATGAGATGCCCTATGGGCTTTCTATGGGCTTGGGCTTGGACTTGGTTACTTGGTTGGATAACTAGGCTTATGAAACATAGCACATAACATATTAGCTTGCCAAGTCCAAGGCCCAATGACTAAACTATTACTAATCTTAACACACGACACGAAGTTACAATATGAGAATGACCATCACTTCATAATACATATTTTTAATGCTAACATTTAGCGTGCTTTGTGATCGGGCGTTGATTCATAGAAAGGGTTTGTTGTGAGAATTATTTGGAGATTACTGACAAAAATAGCTTAGGAAAGCTATGTGAATGATTACGGAAACTAAGGTTGAGAAGAAATCACTTAAAACTTAAAACCTGTACGTTTGCCGAAAACGTGAACAAACGTACGAGGAAGAAAGGTGAACGAAGTGATTTGAGAAGGCTACTGGTATGAAAATTTACTTTTTACAAACCTAATGATGAGAGAAAATTTTTGGAAATTTAAAACTAATTTTTACACTATTTTTATAATTACTATTAATTAAATACTAATTTCCTAATTACTTTTAATTAACTAAATTAACCTAAATTATAAATAATTACGAAATTAACTTCGAAAAATAAAAATTAAACTTAGAAAAATCTAAAATACTATAAAACTAATTTTAGAAATGAAAATATACTTTTAAGACTATTTAATTAATTATTACTAATTATTAACTAATTATTAATTACTTTTTAATTATTTAATTTAACCTAAATTCTAATTAATTATCAAAATACACTAGAAAATTTGAAAATAAAATTTGGAAAAATTAGAAATAACCAAAAACTAATTTTAAAATTTAATTTATATTTTCTTGATTCACTAATTAATTATTATTAATTATTAACTATTTAATAATTACTAAAAACTATTTTTAATTAAGAAAAATACTAAATGATAAAAGAAAAATCTGAAAAAATTACGGAAATTGTTTTTACACACCAGAAGCCTAGGAAAATTGTAAAAATGGAAATTGCTTCTTAATAAGCTGATGAATAAGCCAATTGGCTTAAATAGAAGCTATCACTTCTATTAAGTTGGGCTTATTTGAGATTTTCTTTTTCCAAACTGCTTAATATAAGTTTTTAGACAACTTTTGTGAAGTGACTTTGACTGTGGTCAAGGAAATAAGCACTTCAAGTGCTTAAAACCTTAACAGTTGACTTTTCTTGACCAAGAGTGGAAATAAGCCAAAATCAGCTTGTGTGGGGTCCACTTTGGTGAAAACAAATGAAAGCAAGTATAATGAACAATTTTAAACAGATAACACACAAATAAGCTATTTAAATAAGCTACAACACCAAAATAAGCACTTGGCTTATTTGGTTCTGAGGCAGTCTGGGGACAGACTTTTGATGCCAAACTAAGTGGGGTCCACTGGTCTACAGGTCAAACAAATGGTCAACCCTTAATCCTGGGTAGGAGGGGAGTTGAATGGTGCCAAGTTGGAGGTGTGGGACCCACTAGGTTAGCCACAATCCACCACCAAAGGTGATGGGTGAGCTGAGGTTTGCTGAGACAAGGCAACTACCTTGCCCTGCAGGTGTCTTCCAAGGGTACTTTGGTCATTAAAAAAAATCACAAAATCAACCAATCATGAAATTCAAAAGATCAGCTGATAGAGTCTACTCACAACAAAATTCAGACCTTAAGTCCAAACACAAAAATCAGATAAATTCTCCCAAGTTTTGCAAAAATATGAGATATGTATTTTTGACTTTTTAGGAAAACTTAAGTTTTGACTTCTATGAACTTAGATAGCTGATTTAATGGTCAAATATGTTATGATAAGCTATATGAAAGCTAAGTTGAGTAAAAACATCCCCTTATGAAAAGATTTGATTGGATTTGAACTTGAAAAATCACCACAGTTAACTGTGGTGATTATTTTTTATGATTTTGACTATTAAAGTGTTTTGGAACAAAACTATGGTTCCCCTGACCTAGTATTCAACCAATAAACCAAATGACACAAAGAGTTGCTCAATAAAACAAGCAATGCAGTGCAAACAAGCTACAACCAAACACGCCTTTTAAAATTGAATCTGAGTAAAACTAAGTTAACAAGAACCCACAATGCAATCTACTGAATACAACTATTCTAATTACTGATAATAAACAACAATTAAGTAATTAAAGCAATAAATAGTAACTAAACTACTAAGAGGAGTAAAAATTGAAACAGTGGGCTTACATAAGCCTTCCAAGCTCAGATTGCAAACCAAGGACCAATTTAAACAACCTAATGACCTCCCATGAGGTCCCTAACCCACAGCCATCCTTAATCAACTGTGCTCCATGCTTTCTTCAATATGTAACACCTTTTTTTTTTTTTCCTGATTTTTCTTAATTATTTTTTATATTTATAGAAACTAAGTAACTGATTTCAATAGAAGCTTATCAAGCTTCTAAAAGTCTTTTGTTTGAGCTTACATGAGTATACAATCAACCATAGACCACTGTTAAACTTAAATCATTACTTGAGAATTGTAAATGAAACTTGAATTTGAAAAATGAGAGATAAACTTAAGACAGAACTTTCATTAATAAAAAAGGTTACAATACATTACAATAAACTTAAAAAACATTTAAAACTAAGATATTACACACTACAATAGCTCACATGAGCTTAATATATATAACGAAGCAAAAATAAACCCTAGGACTTCCCACATGGCTCCAATTTGAATTCTGAGAGTTCCAATAGCTTAGTGTTGACCTCTTGACCAAATCCTCACCATTCAATTGCTTTGAGATCATTTCTAGCCTTTGATTGCAAAATTGGCGCCAAAATGGTTACGGGGCAAAACTAAGTGGTACTGGTGGGTGTTGGTGAGGAGAATTAATTGTGGTGGGTTAAGTTGGTAAAGAGAATTAATTGTGGGGGGCTAGTGGTTGAAAAAAGGTGAGGAGGGGGGGGGGGGGTGTTTCCCTGGTTTTGCGCGGGTATGTTGGGGAAGAAGGAGGGTCAAACCCTTTGACCCTTTGACTGTTTGACCCCGTGGCTTATTAGCAAAATGGGAGTGGGCCTGGGAGATTGGGCTTTGGGGTTGTGTTACTGGATCAGCTTTGGATTGGGTTTGGGTGGGCTTGGTTTTGTTGTTGGGATTAAATAACTTAAAGGGTCCGTTTGGTTAAATAACAAAACACCACAAGGACCTATTTTGTAATTTTACCAAACCCGAGGGACTGAAAGTGTAATTATCCAAATTGCTTCCAAGGACCAATATTGCCATAATTCCAAAGTTCCAAAACCATTTCTTCCTTTTTCCAATTTTCAAAATTTCCTAGGGACCTATTTTGCCATTTTTGGATTTTCAGGGACTAAATATGTAATTTTGGAAAACTTGCAACCCAAGTGTAATATTTTGTGAAATTGACTTTCAAAACCTTGGGTTGACTTTTCCTTTCAAAATAAATGCATAGGGACTAAAATTGACAAGTTTTGAAACTTGGGGGACTGAAACTGCCAATATTGCAAACTTTGTACGTTTTTCCTTTGTTTTTGCTCATTTTGCATTTAAAACACATAAAACACAATCCCTGTGATAATTTAAGTATTTTGTTATCTTTTTGATTATTTTTGTGCGTTTTGGCAGTTTAAATATATCAAAAACGATAAGTGTTTGAGCACTCATCACTTAGCAACGCCATATTGTACATGTAATTAACCAAGATGATTAACTCGCCACCAGTAAAGATTGCCTATATCCAACAAAACAGTGTATTCCATATCCCTACACCTAACGTTATAGCCCTTTAAAAGACCTCTTTGATAGTTTATCCTAGGTGCTTACGCCATGTGGTGGAGGTTTGATCCTTTCCCAAGCCTATGGTAATCTATTTTCCTATGACAGTTAGTGAGAGATGTTTTCCATTTCCATATTATGATATATACTTTATTACACCCGAGAGATGTGAGTATCTAAACACTATTTATGAGGTGCTAGTGTATGACCTCCGTGCTTGTCTTTGGTCTTTAGTGGAACGATTATTTGTTGTAATTACTTTTATATTAGTGTTAAATG
Source organism: Artemisia argyi (assembly GCA_030686995.1). NCBI lineage: Eukaryota > Viridiplantae > Streptophyta > Magnoliopsida > Asterales > Asteraceae > Artemisia > Artemisia argyi. Next base: position 105,092,165 of record CM060679.1, read on the forward strand.
ACCCCTAACTGTAACCTCTCGTAAATTTCCTTTACGATTAGTAAATGCATATAAATAAATAAAACAATGTTACGATAAATTAACACCATTTTACGGGTAACAATTTTTTTTTTAATGATATGGCTTGATATTGAACCACTACGATAACTGTGATTGACCGTTTACCCAGGAACGATGCTTACACACGACCTAGATAGCCTATAATTATTGCGAACAATAAATATTTATATAACGCGTTTATATTTAAAACAATACATTTCGTCTAAATAACGTATATTATTTTTATATTCCCCAAACCTACGAAACTTCCCGAGAACGCTCACTAATATTTTTGAACTTCGACACGATAATCGAGACACACCATGTGGGCCCCCAACACTCATTGGGCCACGGATCCAACTAATAAACCAAACGGACTCCTTTTTATTCTTTCTTTAGTTTTTGGGCCGACACAACCAGCAGCCCACCAGGCCAAGCCCAAGTGCACCCTTTATTTTTCTTTTTCTTTGTTCCCAGCCGCGACACTCCCAAACGCACCCTATTACTAAACGATTTTTACACATAACGAACCAATGTTATTGCACATCTTGATTTACCTAGTACCCAAGAATCACACAAGACCAAAACATTACATACTGTTGCTCGTTAACTACCCCAGAAACACCCTAAGTAAATCACCAAACTCACCTTGAAAGATAAGCCAAAAACGTGGCAATACATTCCTTATTGCCACCCTTGCTCTCCAATCCCATCTAAACTAACAATGTGCATGTAAGAAGTGTCAGGAATGAACAGGAACAATCACACAAGATCTTGGCCATGTAAACTTTCGATTGGCTAAAGTTTGTGGCATTACTATTCGCCTAACATGCTACCCTCCTCCTTGTGAACTTATCTTGTTCTTACATACCCAAAAACAGCCTATATAAACCATTACATGCAACCATAGATGTTACATGCACTTAAACGCACCACTTACACAAAAATATAGTAATGAGAGGCAGTTGTGAGGAACGAACAAATCACCAAGTATACCACGCCTTGAAGAGAACCTAGGAAGCAAGGATTGGAGCCTTTTGAACCTTTGGAAGGACGTGAAGTGAACCACGGAGCTTTTGAACCATCTACACGAACCATACGCTTGTTTTACTCCACCTTTTGAGGTGAGGTGAGACTCCTAAATCATTATTTTCATTATATACATATATGTATTACTTGTTTTTGCACGAACACTTTACCTAGATAAAACGTAAAACTTAAACGCGACATGTATATATTATATTTCGCATTACATGTTTACTAAGTCCTTAACGAGAACCTATAATAACATTGGACTTATATTAACGAATACATACTAAAAATCACACGTTTCTAAGTCACTTGGACCTGTACGACATTTACTAAAAACACTTAGTTTATTTTCAAGTTTTATAAAGTTTACGCATGAGTTTTGACCACACACTTTGGCCTCGCCATTTCTAAATTCGACACACGACCCCTAAGTATTTTTACACGATCTATTTTTTGCTTGGAACACTAACAAGAATGATAAATAAATCGACTTAACAACTTTGTTTAATCACTTAACAAGACCTAAAGCTAATCGCTATTGAAACCAGTTTTCAGATTATTAAAAACCTTATGTGGGCCGTAAAGCCCAAAAAGCTCATTCTAGCTTATCATGGTAAGCTGAGCGTATAAGCTCTTTTGAAATAATTTTGTAACTTAAAAATATGGATTTTGATAAAACAAGTGTACCCCCAAACCCCTTGGATCATAAAACCTTAACGGGCCCTTAATATTGGATCGATAAGCCCAGTTTGTGAAATAAGTTGAGATTAAGCTAATAAGCTGCGAATATAAGCTGTGTAAGGGCTTATGAGCTTATTAAAATAATAAAAATACTAAGTTTTAAATTTGGTAATGTTTGGACTAAATTTGCAAATATTTGAGAGTTAGGGACTAAATGTGTCAAGTTTGTAAACTTTGGGTGAAAAGAATAAAAACAGTTTTCCAAGGGTATAAACTATAAATATTGAAATTTAGGGATAATAAATATAAATATTTGATATGTTGGATCTAAAATGTAATAATATATAAATTTGGACTAACGATGAAAATATAATCCGTAAAGGGTAAAAAGGGTAAAATTGAGAAACATGAAGGATTGAATAGTTATATTGATTTTTTTTAATAATAATTTTATATTTATATATATATATATATATATATATATATATTAGAATATATATATTAAAACGATAAATAATAGAAGTAACTTATTATATATATATATATAATACGGATAAATTTATATAACGATAACTAAATTTAGACAAATAAAACGATACGTAACCATTATCTATTTTGATACGACGTAACACATCACGTATGCACTTTATCGATTACTCGTAATTAATAATAAACGTTCGCAATAAAACGAGACTTAAGAACTAAAACGTGTCATATCTTATAGATTGTGTGTGAAGCCGTTGCCTTGCATCGTTGAGATTACATTTGTTCTACTATCCTACTAAGATGAGTTCATAGCCAACATTTAACTTATTTTTGTGGGGGGGGGGGGGGGGATACATGCTCAAAACCGAACACAAGTCTTTTCCTGATCTTATTATTGCTTAAGTAGCTATTGCCAAAAGTCCCTCGATCATGAACCTTAATCACTTGAAGGGTGAACGTAAATAATTGTGAATAGATCTATTAGGGATTGACAATCCCCATTTGGTTGCTAGAGGAAAGTTACCAAATGCACTTTATTTAAATATCATAGGTTACTGACAAATACCTATCTTGGGGGCTATATAAATTTTACATCATTATTACGAAAATATTGGTGTATGTTGAAACGTTGAGTGTCATGAGCTTAAGGCAATAATGATTGCGATTTTTCTAACTTGTTTATTTGTATTTATATACAATAAACACTTATCTCTTGTGTTCAAACTCTTAATTATAAACCTATGAATTTCACTCAACTTTTGTTGACTTTTAGCATGTTTATCTCAGGTAACTAAATGGAATGGATGGCAAAGGCACGAAGTGAGCAAATAAAGAAACGTTTATTTCTCTTTAAATAAAAACTTGTTGTTGAATAATGAATCCTCTTGGAATTATGAATATTTGGTATTTTAAATAAAACTTAAAACGATCACTTGAATCGTTTTCTATAATTGTGACGAAAGATCCACGATATAATACCCCAAAAGTCTTCCGCTGACATTTTAAGTCTTCCGCTGTATTGATCGATTTTGGGGGTGTTATAGATTGGCATCAGAGCTACGGTTATAGTGAACGAAGTGTTTTTGGAACATTGGACTATAACTACACTTTAAACGGGAAAATTTTTCATAAAATACCATCCTACGCCCTTCGTGCCTACGCATCTCAATAATTGGTAAAAAGTATTATTTACCTTAAAGCATTTTAAATTGGTTATAAGTATGCTTACATCTACTAATCGGGAAATTTATTACAGTGTCATGTCTTCGAACACCCACCCTATCAGCTTGTCCTCAAACTCAGGAACTGAAGATGTTACTTCAGCCTATGCTACCTCACCTATGCCTATGTCTCCTGCTACCGACAGATACATGCAAAGCCAGCAATTTCTGCCAGCATCTGACACAGAGGCTTCTCCTCTGGCAACATCTGGTCCGATTCGCCAATCTAGGCAAATTAGACAACTTCAGCCGTATGAAGCAAGTACTGCTGTACCAGCACCAGCTCTTGTCATACCACCTAAATCAGTTGTGCCATCACCACCTGCACCACTAGTGATACCACCACTACCAACTATCTTCTACAGCCAAACTACTACTGTGCCACTAACACCATCACCCATAGCATCACCTCCACTAGCATCACCACCTGCACCTTACAGAAGTGTCCCAATATTACCTCACCGAAGGACTTACCCAATCCGCCCAACCACCTCAGAATCTTGTGTTCAACGTAGACACCGAAGGACCCACATGCGAGTAGATGCTCGTAGATGGTCTTTCTTGTTGTCCATTATGCGATATTGGAGATCTCAAGAAGGAACACCAACAACAAGGGAACTTGGGGAAAGTTCTTACTCTACCTCCCGAATTCTGCCAGTCACTAGGGAACCCATACACCATACCATACCATTGTTAGCTGCAAGAATGGTTCGCCACGAAGACCGACTTGATTCCATTGCTAGTATACTCAACAAGATTCCACATGAACTTCTAGAAACCTTTGAAGATGATATGAACAGTCTCATACTTGGTCATCTTGCAATAGAAGATAAGGTTTAAAAGTTGGATTCTCTATTTTGGGAATCAATGGAATTCATAGGAGCATTATGTGGGGCTAACACTTCAACAGAAATAGCATTGGGAACTTTAGACTGAGAAATTGAGAGGATCAACACTGAAAACCTACGCTTTAGGTAAGCCCTACTAGAAGCTCAAGAAAGGGAAAGGACTCGAGATCAAACCATGGAAACAATGTCCACTGCCATTCAAGAACTCCAAAACCGCCTAGACAAAGCCTTAGGAAAACCATGAGACCATCACCTTGTTAAGTAAAAATCAATGTCCTACAAATAAGAATATCTTGTCGTGTTTTGTAAACATTTGCACAAGTATCAATATGTGTTGTAACACCTTGACATTGATTTATGGAAGTTTATTTTATCTTTATTTACGTTGCAAACTTTATACATTATATCGTAATATATTGGTTCATACAGGTCAAACTTATTCGTAATGTGTGTCATCCCAACATACGATAATTTACGATTTAAACCTTTTCAATGATCAAATCATTGTAACTACGACCTATATTTAACTAATTATTACTCGATATGTATTTTCAACGTGATAGGATTATTATAAATGTTCTAATAATATACCTTCTTTTATAGCAACATGGCTAGAACTAGGAGAACAATCACGAATGCCGCACCAGCAAACCCCGAAGTTATGACCCCGGCAGCAATCCAGCAAGCAATTGCTGATGGCGTTAATGCCGTTTTAGCCGGACAAGCCCGTCATAGAGATGGAAATGCACCGGCACCCCGCTACTGCACGTACAAGGACTTCATAGCATGTCAACCAACGTATTTCAAAGGAACTGAAGGAGTGTCGGAATTAGCTCAATGGTTTGAAAGAAGTGAAACTGTTTTCCAAAGAAGTGGATGCTCGGAAAACAACAAGGTAAGCTTCGCAACGGGAACACTGATGCAAGACGCTCTATCCTGGTGGAACTCTACCGTTCAAACACTAGGAGCAGAGGTAGCACATCAGCTTACTTGGATTGAATTCAAGGCTAAAATACTAAAGAAGTATTGTCCCCGTTCTGAACTGCGAAAAGGATGAGTTCCATGCCTTAATAGTGAAAGGAGTTGAATTGAGAAGTTACAACCGGAGATTCCAAGAACTCAGGATACTATGCCCTACCATGGTACCCGATCATGAGAAGACATTAGAGAAATATGTCGAAGGACTCCCTAGGAGTATTGAAGGAAATGTCACCTCAGCAAACCCACCAACCTTGGAAGCAGCAATGGAACTTGCTCAGAAACTTCTAGACCGAGAAGTGAAATGCAATGAGCTTAAAAGGAAATTGGACGATAAGAGAGCCACCCATCATCACAACAACAACCAACAAAGCTACAACAGTCATCACCACAACAACAACCACCGCAACAATAATCGGAACCATAAACAATATCACAACACTCGAAGCACTCAACAGCAGAATCAAAGACAAGAAAAACCCCGAGTCAACGCCGCCACGGAAGGTGTAGGGTACAACGGACAGAAACCCCAATGCCAGCGATGCAAACTTCATCACGAGGGTCGTTGTACTATCCGATGTGACAAATGTCGGAAGATCGGTCATCAAACCAGAAACTGTAGGATTCCGGCTACAGGAAGCAACACACAGGTTGTATCACCCACTTGTTACGGATGCGGAGAAGTAGGACACATCCGGAGAAACTGCCCAAAAGGAAATGAACCAGTTAATGCCCAAGCTAGGGTATACCTACTCGGAGATGGAAACGGACCCGATGAAGTCACTGGTACGTTTCTACTAAACCATCATAATGCTACAGTATTGTTTGATTCGGGCGCCGATAAGAGTTTTATATCAGATACGTTAGCCCTTTTACTTAATGTTACCCCCTCTAAGCTAAACACCACCTACGAAGTCGAAATGGCTGACGGGAATTTAATAGATACCAATACTATCATGAAAGATTGCACCCTAACCTTATCCAAAAAACCTTTTGCCATTGATCTTATGCCGGTTCAACTTGGTAGTTTCGACGCTATCGTCGGCATGGATTGGCTATCCCACCATCGTGCTAGGATTCACTGTGACGAAAAGGCCGTCCATATACCACTCAAGGATGAAACACTCATTGTCCAGGGCGACAAAATCAAACCTCGATATGGAATTATCTCATGTATACGAGTGATAAAATACATGAAGGAAGGATGTCAAGTATTCATGGCCCAAGTTACAGAAAATAAGACATCCGAGAAGCAGCTCGATGACGTTCCTATCGTTAGGGATTTTCCTGAAGTATTCCCTAAAGAATTACCTGGTATTCCACCCGTACGTCAAGTAGAATTTCAGATTGAACTAGTGCCTGGAGCGGCACCAGTGGCTAAAGCACCTTATAGGCTAGCACCGTCTGAAATGGAAGAGTTGTCAGAACAACTAAAGGAATTGTCGGGCAAAGGATTTATTCGACCAAGCTCATCACCTTGGGGAGCTCCAATTTTATTTGTTAAGAAGAAGGATGGATCCTTTCGAATGTGCATCGATTACCGGGAGTTGAATAAACTTACGGTAAAGAATCGATACCCATTGCTTCGAATTCATGATCTGTTTGATCAATTGCAAGGATCGAGTGTGTACTCAAAAATTGATCTGAGATCAGGATATCATCAGCTAAGAGTTCGAGAAGAGGATATCCCGAAAACTGCATTCAGAACGCGCTATGGTCACTACAAATTTCAAGTAATGCCGTTTGGTCTGACCAATGCACCAGCAGTTTTCATGGATTTAATGAATCGAGTATGCAAACCTTACTTGGATAAGTTTATAATAGTATTCATCGACGATATTTTGATCTACTCTCGCAACGAAGAAGAACACGCAGAACATTTACGAATCATTCTAGAACTGCTCAAGAAAGAAGAACTGTACGCTAAGTTCTCCAAATGTGACTTTTAGATTCGCACCGTACAATTTTTAGGACACATCATCGATAGTCAAGGCATTCGCGTAGACCCTGCAAAGATTGAGGCTGTTAAAGGTTGGTCATCTCCTACAAACCCCACGGAGATACGTCAATTTTTAGGTCTCGCAGGTTACTACCGAAGATTTATAGAGGGATTCTCTAAGATTGCAAAACCTTTGACTAAGCTAACCCAAAAGAATGAGAAGTACATATGGGAAGAAAAGGAAGAAGCAGCCTTCCAGTTGTTAAAACAAAAGCTTTATGAAGCTCCAATATTAGCCCTCCCAGAAGGAAATGAGGACTTTATAGTATATTACGACGCATCTTATCATGGACTAGGAGCAGTCTTGATGTAAAGAAGCAAAGTAATAGCTTATGCATCCCGACAACTGAAGAAACATAAGGAAAACTACACGACTCATGACTTGGAGTTAGGAGCTGTAGTATTTGCGCTCAAGTTATGGAGGCACTACTTATATGGCACCAAATGTACCGTGTACACCGACCACAAGAGTCTTCAACATATTTTGGATCAGAAGGATTTGAATATGCGGCAACGTCGCTGGCTAGAATTGCTCAGCGATTATGATTGTGAGATCCGTTACCACCCAGGAAAGGCTAATGTAGTAGCAGATGCGTTAAGCCGAAAGGAACGATTGAAACCCCTTCGAGTTAGATCACTAGGGATGACTATCCACTCACCCCTTCCATCCCAAATCCTTACTGCACAGAACGAAGCACTTAAAGAAGAAAACCGACCCAAGGAAAAGATTTACGGTATGCCCGAGAATAAGAATGGTTTCGTGAAGAAATCCGATGGAACACTATGTTTCAAGGACAGAAGTTGGATCCCTATGATTGGAGGTATTCGTGAGCTCATCATGTACGAGTCCCACAAGTCAAAAAGACTCCATTCATCCAGGTTCTGACAAGATGTATCAGGATTTAAAGAGACTATATTGGTGGCCAAACATGAAGGCTGACATCACATAATATGTCGGTAAATGTTTGACATGTTCAAGGGTAAAGGCAGAACATCAGAAACCTTCAGGCTTACTTGTACAACCAGAACTTCCTATGTGGAAATGGGAACGAATCACTACGGACTTCATCACCAAACTCCCAAGAACCTCATCCGGATACGACACAATATGGGTTATTGTGGATCGTCTCACAAAATCCGCTCATTTTCTACCCATCAAAGAAACCGATGAGATGAATACACTAGCTCAGCTGTATGTGAAGGAAATTGTCACTCGACATGGAGTACCAATTTCAATTATCTCGGATCGAGATAGTCGTTTCACCTCTCACTTTTGGAAATCGTTATAGAAAGCCTTAGGAACTAAACTAGATATGAGCACAGCATACCACCTTCAAACTGATGGTCAAAGTGAAAGAACTATCCAAACCTTGGAAGATATGCTCCGAGCATGCGTTATTGATTTTGGAAAAGGTTGGGATAAGCACTTACCATTAGCAGAGTTTTCATACAACAATAGTTACCACGCCAGCATAAAAGCAGCACCCTTCGAAGCACTATATGGTAGAAAGTGCAGATCGCCTGTTTATTGGGTAGAAGTCGGAGAAAGACAACTAATAGGACCTGACCTTGTTCGGGAAACAACCGAGAAAATCGTTAAGATTAAGCAACGCCTACAAGCAGCCCGAGACCGACAGAAAAGCTACGCAGACCTAAAAAGGAAACCCATGGAATTTCAAATAGGAGACAGAGTCTTATTGAAATTATCTCCCTGGAAGGGAATGGTACAATTTGGAAAGCATGGAAAGTTGAACCCCAGATACATCGGTCCATTCAAAATCCTGGAAAGGATAGGACCCGTGGCTTATAAACTAGAACTACCCGAAGAACTTAGTCGGATCCACGACACCTTTCATGTGTCAAACCTTAAGAAGTGTTTATCCGATTAATCTCTCGTGATTCCTTTGAAAGAGATTCGACTAGATGATAACCTTGTCTTTACCGAGGAACCCATTGAAATCATGGATAGAGAAGTCAAACAACTCAAACAAAACCGTATCCCTATTGTCAAAGTTCGTTGGGACTCCAAGCGAGGACCGAAATATACTTGGGAGCGTGAGGATCAGATTCGCTCCAAGTACCCACATCTCTTCACCTAAGACACCATTGGAAACTATCTTAGACTAGAATTCCGGGACGGAATTCCCTGTAAGAGGTAGGTAATGTAACCTCTCGTAAATTTCCCTTACGATTAGTAAATGCATATAAATAAATAAAACAATGTTATGATAAATTAACACCATTTTACAGGTAACAAATTTTTTTTATGATATGGCTTGATATTGAACCACTACGATAACTGTGATTGACCGTTTACCCAGGAACGATGCTTACACACGACCTAGATAGCCTATAATTATTGCGAACGATAAATATTTATATAACGCGTTTATATTTAAAACAATACATTTCGTCTAAATAACGTATATTATTTATATATTCCCCGAACCTATGAAACTTCCTGAGAACGCTCCCTAATATTTTTGAACTTCGACACGATAATCGAGACACACCATGTGGGCCCCCAACACTCATAGGGCCACGGATCCAACTAATAAACTAAACGGACTCCTTTTTATTCTTTCTTTTGTTTTTAGGCCGACACAACCAGCAGCCCACCAGGCCAAGCCCAAGTGCACCCTTTATTTTTCTTTTTCTTTGTTCCCAGCCGCGACACTCCGAAACGCACCCTATTACTAAACGATTTTTACACATAACGAACCAATGTTATTTCACATCTTGATTTACCTTGTACCCAAGAATCACACAAGACCAAAACATTACATACTATTGCTCGTTAACTACCCCGGAAACACCCTAAGTAAATCACCAAACTCACCTTGAAAGATAAGCCAAAAACGTGGCAATACATTCCTTATTGCCACCCTTGCTCTCCAATCCCATCTAAACTAACAATGTGCATGTAAGAAGTGTCAGGAATGAACAGGAACAATCACACAAGATCTTGGCCATGTAAACTTTCGATTGGTTAAAGTTTGTGGCATTACTATTCGCCTAACATGCTACCCTCCTCCTTGTGAACTTATCTTGTTCTTACATACCCAAAAACAGCCTATATAAACCATTACATGCAGCCATAGATGTTACATGCACTTAAACACACCACTTACACAAAAATATAGTAACGAGAGGCAGTTGTGAGGGACGAACAAATCACCAAGTATACCACGCCTTGAAGAGAACCTAGGAAGCAAGGATTGGAGCCTTTTGAACCTTTGGAAGGACGTGAAGTGAACCACAAAGCTTTTGAACCATCACACGAACCATACGCTTGTTTTACTCCACCTTTTGAGGTGAGGTGAGACTCCTAAATCGTTATTTTCATTATATAAATATACGTATTACTTGTTTTTGCACGAACACTTTACCTAGATAAAACGTGAAACTTAAACGCGACATGTATATATTATTTATCGTATTACATGTTTACTAAGTCCTTAACGAGAACCTATAATAACATTGGACTTATATTAACGAATACATACTAAAAGTCACACGTTTCTAAGTCACTTGGACCTATACGACATTTACTAAAAACACTTAGTTTATTTTCAAGTTTTATAAAGTTTACGCATGAGTTTTGACCACACACTTTGGCCTCGCCATTTCTAAATTCGACACACGACCCCTAAGTATTTTTACACGATCTATTTGTTTGCTTGGAACACTAATGAGAATGATAAATAAATCGACTTAAAAACTTTGTTTAAGCACTTAACAAGACCTAAAGCTAATCGCTATTGAAACCAGTTTTCATATTATTAAAAACCTTACGTGGGCCGTAAAGCCCAAAAAGCTCATTCTAGCTTATCACGATAAGTTGAGCATATAAGCTCTTTTGAAATGATTTTGTAACTTAAAAATATGGATTTTGATAAAAGCAAGTGTACCCCCAAACCCCTTGGATCATAAAACCTTAACGGGCCCTTAATATTGGATCGATAAGCCCAGTTTGTGAAATAAGTTGAGATTAAGCTAATAAGCTGCGAATATAAGCTGTGTAAGACCTTATGAGCTTATTGAATTAATAAAAATACTAAGTTTTAAATTTGGTAATGTTTGGACTAAATTTGCAAATATTCGAGAGTTAGGGACTAAATGTGTCAAGTTTGTAAACTTTGGGTGAAAATAATAAAAACAGTTTTCCAAGGGTATAAACTGTAAATATTGAAATTTAGGGATAATAAATATAAATATTTGATATTTTGGACCTAAAATGTAATAATATATAAATTTGGACTAACGATGAAAATATAATCCGTTAAGGGTAAAAAGGGTAAAATTGAGAAACATGAAGGATTGAATAGTTATATTGATTTTTTTTAATAATAATTTTATATTTATATATATATATATATATATATATATATATATATATATATATATATATATATATATATATAATACGGATAAATTTATATAACGATAACTAAATTTAGACGAATAAAACGATACGTAACCATTATCTATTTGATACGACGTAACACATCACGTATGCACTTTATCGATTACTCGTAATTAATAATAAACGTTCGCAATAAAACGAGACTTAAGAACTAAAACGTGCCATATCTTATAGGTTGTGTGTGAAGCCGTTGCCTTGCATCGTTGAGATTACATTTGTTCTACTATCCTACTAAGGTGAGTTCATAGCCCACATTTAACTTATTTTTGTGGGGGGGGGGGGGGGGGGGGATACATGCTCAAAACCGAACACAAGTCTTTTCCTGATCTAATTATTGCTTAAGTAGCTATTGCCAAAAGTCCCTCGATCATGAACCTTAATCACTTGAAGGGTGAACGTAAATAATTGTGAATAGATCTATTAGGGATTGACAATCCCCATTTGGTTGCTAGAGGAAAGTTACCAAATGCACTTTATTTAAATATCATAGGTTACTGGCAAATACCTATCTTGGGGGCTATATATATTTTACATCATTATTACAAAAATATTGGTGTCTGTTGAAACGTTGAGTGTCATGAGCTTAAGGCAATAATGAATACGATTTTTCTAACTTGTTTATTTGTATTTATATACAATAAACACTTATCTCTTGTGTTCAAACTCTCAATTATAAACCTATGAATTTCACTCAACTTTTGTTGACTTTTAGCATGTTTATCTCAGGTAACTAAATGGAATGAATGGCAAAGGCACAAAGTGGGCAAATAAAGAAACGTTTATTTCTCTTTAAATAAAAACTTGTTGTTGAATAATGAATCCTCTTGGAATTATGAATATTTGGTATTTTAAATAAAACTTAAAACGATCACTTGAATCGTTTTCTATAATTGTGACGAAAGATCCACGATATAATACCCCAAAAATCTTCCGCTGACATTTTAAGTCTTTCGCTGTATTGATCGATTTTGGGGGTGTTATACTAACTTGTATTTCGCATTTGCTTGAGGACAAGCAAATCTCAAGTGTAAGGGTATATGATGAGGCAAAAAATGATCCGTTTTTAGGGGATCATTTAAGCCCGGAATTGAATTTATTTGATCAAATATTGCCCTAAATCGTTCCTTTTGTGATTTTAGGTACTTTTGGAGTGAATTCTGGAAAAGGAAGCATTTTGTACGTTTTTGGAGCATAAAAGTGAAGAAAATGGCAAAGTCTTAATTTTCCTAGCTGGGAACAGTACCTGACGGCGTCACAAGGATCTACATGACGGCGTCAAGAGTAAAACAAGATGTGAAGTAGATAAAGTCCGTGACGGTCCAGAGAGTTTTACACTAAGGGCATGACGGCGTCACCATAGGTCGTCATGGTCCAATTGCATGTGACGGGCTATAGTAACTTTGCACATGACTGTGTCAAATCTGGATCTAGGCAATCCGATATTACTATGGGCGGCGAGTTGATGGCGTCAGACATTTCTACTTGACGCCGTCACGATGGAAAATCTATATATAGTTTTGCAATTTTCATTCATTAAGATAGAACTTAAGAGGGATAACTTGGAGAAACCCTAGCACGAATTTTACTGCTCTTTCAAGGGTTTTTACCCTTTGAAACCTTTCATGTTCAATTAAGATAAGTATCCTTTCAATTCATTCAATATGTCTATGTGTTGTTTGAATATATCTTATGCTTGTCTTGAATTTAACATGCTAGGCTAGATCTCTTGTGTGTTTGCTTAGATGTAGTGAAACCTAGATGTTGATTATGGGTTGATTGTTTGTTTATAGTTGTTATGGATGATGATTTCAATGTTAGGCTTAATAAAACTGATAGACTTCCATAGGGTAACATGCTTGAATGTCTTAAGAAACATGAACCAATGCATACTAGGCTTTTATGGTTGTATTTAATGCATGAGGGAATTCTAATGATCCCATGTTAGGAGCTTCTTGCAGGCTCGACATAGGAGTGAAGTAGGAGCTTATAGAGTTGGGGAAGTACGTACGCCACCCCACGAATGGTATAAAGGAATATAACCCATCATCCATGCAATTGTAACAAACTATCAACCTGTAAAAGATATTTAGGGAGTAATGAAATCTATGTAAACACAATTCTCCCCATTATTGTTCACACCACTAGTTGAATTAGCTTTATTTTCATTTCTGTTATTTTATTTTGATTGCATCTTAGTTATTGGGTTAGTTGATTAGCAACTAATTCCACCCCCTCTTCCAAAACCCCAAGAATTTAATTGCTTTTATAAAAATATAAAAATACAAAAAGAATCATCCCTCACCTCTAGACCTAGTTTTTAGGCTTTCTAATCCTAGCGATACTATTCCTGAGTTGAACGATCAATCCCCCGGTACTTGTCACTATACTATACTACAACGATCAGGTACACTGCCTGGTAGGGGTTGTAAGCTTCTCGAGATCCCTCGAGAGGTAAAGCCTGGTGCAATTCCCACGCATCAAATATATTCATATGACCAACATATTTTCTTGAAAATCTAGGATCCAACTTTACATAGATTCCACCACATCAGTTGATCTGCTAGTGGTGAAAGTATAAAAGATGGTAATCTGTCGAACAATAATTGGCAAACACTTTTCCAATTCCTAGATCATTATGGAATTTACATCAAATTGTAAGCATGTTGCATCTCATCTCATGCCTTAAATTCTAGGTCTCACGCATCAACTTAATTAAGTCGTCTAACTCAGAAACTTCAAATTCTCCATGTGTGGTCTCACGTACACTTGGAAATTTACCTTGTCATTAATATTTGGCCTAGGTCTCACGCATACCAAATAATTAATTCCAAGTGTTCCTTATAGTTAGATGGCATGTAACTTAAATTTTAAGGGTATTCAATTTTGATGTGTCAATCAAAATATGTATAAAGATGCATGCACTCATCTTTATAGCATAAGTTTTCAAAACCTTTTTATAACCAATTCTTAAGATTAATACAAAAAGTTTTACTTGAGGTATTGGGTTCACCAATTAAAGAAGAATCTACAATTATCGCCCACATAAGTGGAATTGAGCTAAATCACCCATAAGATGACAGTGTACAAGGATGAAGATAAAAGAAAATCATTTAAGACGTATTCATTAGTGTGATAACCAAGGCAGACTTTAAGGCTCTTTCCAAGCCTTCTTACCACTACTATGAATTTGTCTTAAAGGAGTTACTTTTAAAATCATATGTACAAAAACATCAATCAAGCAAAAGTTTATGGATTAAATCTTAAAACATGTAACAAAGTATGAATCTTGCTAGTCTCGCCTTGGAGCGAATTACCGTGCGAAGCCAACCTTTGTTGGCACATAAGACACCGCAAGATTCAATCTTTATCACTTAAAGTTTCACCATTATTAGTCCATATTATTTTCTTTATAAAAATTACCCTTTTATTGCTTACAAACATGTCCCACAAATAAACAATAAAACAAGTAATTAAGGACAAATCATGCGACTAATAAACATAACAATTATAAGGTGAAACAATTAGCCATATGCGTTCTTGATTAGAAAAGATTCTATTAAAATCAATTCTAGGATTCAATATGCATATAATCAACTAAGGCCTTCCCTTCTTGAAGGAAGTGAACCACATACATTGACGAATCAATTGCGTAAGCCAAAGTCAATCACATACCACATAGCACATAAATTGATTTTAATAATTATGGGGTCTTCCCCAATTTAGATCTATCTAAACATGTGACAATGCTAAACAATTAAAAACAATTAATAACCCATGACTAACATGCATGTTTCGTCACGGATCAAAGCATAACAATTACCAATTAGGTCATAGGATACGCCCAAATAACACATAAACATGTAGGCAACCTAGGGTTTCTAATCCAATTAATATTAAAAACCACAAACCCTAATTTGGATAAAGAGGTAATCGACCCCCCCCCCCAATTTTTAGGGTTTAGGAATTTTAAAGAACCCTAGATCTATAAAAACAACATAACATGTATCTAAAACAATCAAAATTCGTTTTTTATGTGTTTTGTGTAATCAATTACATGTTTAAGCAAGCTCGTGATACCAAAGTTATAATATAAGTATCATGACAATCATATAAATAGGTAAACACATATGCGGAAGTGAGGAACATCTATAACATATAAATGATTAACATAAATTAAATAGGAACGTACCTCTAGTGATTCTAGCAAAACAAGAAACAATTAATAATCTTGAACATGTGATGAACCCTAATTAGGGTTTATATGGATCAATGATTAACCCCTTACCGTTTTGTTAATCGATCTCTTGATAATTACTATAGTGAGTAATTACATCGTTCTTGTACACACGAATTAAACCATATCAAGTTTATGCTAGTAAAAACACAAGTAATAATTTTGACAAGCAAAATTTCGATCCAATACCCTAGGGGTGTTGATCGACTGGTTATGAGAGCAAAAGAGGGAGAGAAAAACATTAGGGATAATGTGTGTTCAAGAGTTATGAAAACAATTAACCCTAAGGTTTGAATATATAGTGTATGCAATCTTGGGGAACAAGTTAGGGTTAAGGGTTCCCCCTTTACCCTTGTTCGGCCGATCCATAGCCCAAGGAGGATTTCTAGATCCTTCTTGGGTTACCATATTTCATACGTATATTTCTTTCCTAATTTGCGTCTAACGGTCTTTAAAAGGACTTGTGTTGAAATAATAAATATGTATACATAACATTTAATACATACTAATTATTTATTCCTTGATACTCATTCGTAAGGTGTGCAATCCCGAGGTCTCGAGTTCGATTTTAGACATGCGTTTATTAATATTTATCCATAAATTCCAATAATTAGACCTCTCATCGTTTATTCTGTTGCTTCTAAAGAAGGTAGTCAACTGAGATCTCAGATACAACAGCTCACCTACCTTTCTTACTACTTTACGCTGATGGTTATACACAGATATAATCAGGAACATTGAAATCAAAAACAAATACTAAATTTGTTATTATGAGAAATCTGTAATTGATATTGTTACAATTGGTTACATTTGTTCCCTATTTATACTAATCCAACCAACACCTTGAACCATTGCAACCCTTGGTGGTGATGGTTGGGAATCGGTGGTGGTTACACCAAACCAAAAGACACAACTTTACAGGTTTGTGTCAGTTACAAACTAGTTCCTAGATTACATTTTATATGTATTGCGTAAATGGTCCTTCGACCTTATTTAACTTAGAATCTATGAGGTAATGATCGGGGATTATCCCAACATTCACCTCCTAATCTTGATCATGCTGAAGGAGATTCTTCACACCAAGTATTTGTCGCATTGTGACGAAACGTATCCTTTATAGTACCTTTGTAAGTATGTCAGCCCTTTGTTGTTCTCCGCTGATGTGCTCGACTATTAAGTCTTCCTTC
Organism: Artemisia argyi; assembly: GCA_030686995.1. Taxonomy (NCBI): domain Eukaryota; kingdom Viridiplantae; phylum Streptophyta; class Magnoliopsida; order Asterales; family Asteraceae; genus Artemisia; species Artemisia argyi. Next base: position 105,109,295 of record CM060679.1, read on the forward strand.
TCAATGCATTCTCGTATGAAGTGATATTTGGTGTCAATGTGCTTGCTTCTTCCATGAAATACTGGGTTCTTCATGAGTGCTATTGTTGATTTATTTTCCACATAGATTGTGATCTTTTCTTCATTAGAGTCTATTATCTTGCTTAGAAGACTTTTCAACCAGAGTGCTTGAATAGCTGCAGTAGCTGCTGCAGTTGCTACAATGAACTCTGATTCGCAAGATGATAAGGCTACTGTTCCTTGTTTCTGAGTGCTCCAGGTTATAGGTGAGTTTCCAAAGTAGAAAACTATTCCTGTTGTCCCTTTTCCTTCTTGAGTTTTGACACCATAACTGCTGTAATTGTAGCCTTGAATCTTGTTTCCATCATGCCCGTAAGTTATACCATAATCTTTGGTTCCTTTGATATAACGTAGAACCTGCTTTATTGCTTTCATATGTTGTTCTTGAGGTTCCTGCATGAATCGACGAAGTAGTCCGATTGGAAAACTTAAGTCTGGTCTTGTATGTTACAGATATCGTAAACATCATATTATGCTTAGATGTTCCATAGGATCTACAAATTTTTCTTCGCTTAACTTTGTCAGCGTCCTGGTTCCATAGGTATCTTTGCATCATTGCAGTCCAACATCCCTGTGTCTTTGAGTATCTTAGCCGCGTAGCCTGTTTGCTTTATCGAGATTTCACCCCATTTTTGTGTATCCACTATGCCTAAATAGTAGACAAGTAATCCAAGATCACTCATTTCGAACTGTTCTTGCATTTGATACTTGAAGGATTCGATTTTCTTCTTTGATGTTCTAGTAACTATCAAGTCATCAACATAGACTCCGATTAGTAGAGTTGATGTCTTGTCTGTTCTTGAGTATATCGCCTGCTCTAATGCACATTTATTAAAGTTGAGTAACTTTAAGGTTTATCCAGCTTAGTATACCAAGCACGTAGAGCTTGTCTGAGTCCATATAATGCTTTCCTTAATCTGCATACTTTTCCTTTATCTTCTGTCTTTATAAATCCATCAGGCTATGAGATATACTTCTTCATTTAAATCACCATGTAGAATTGATGATTTTACATCCAAGTGATGTACCTCCCATTTGTTGTAAGCAGCCAGTGCTAGAATCAACCTTATAGTTTCAATTCTTGCAACTGGGGCAAACCTCATCAAAGTCTGTTCCATGTTCGTGAATATATCCTTTCACTATTAGTCTTGCTTTATGCTTTATTATCTCTCCGTTAGCATCTCTTTTTGTCTTGAATACCCACTTTAAACCAATGGCTTTATGATCCTTTGGTAAAGAAGTTAATTTCCAAGTGTTGTTTTTGTTAATGGAGTCGATCTCTACTTGCATTGCTTCAATCCATTTTACATCCTTTGATGCTTCTATGAAATTCCTTGGTTCATCTTCAACTAGTACAAGTCTTTCTGTGTTATCATATACCTCATATAGAGTTCTGTATCCTCTAATGGGTATGTGATCAACATTTGTGCCGGTAGTTGAAGGTGTGGCAGTGTGGGAATTTGGTGAGAAGTTTATGGATTGTATCGGACTATATTTAGAAGTATCTAAATGGGGAATTGTCAAAGGCGTATTTGGTGGTGAATTGGTAGGTGAAGGTGTTTCTTCATTTTCGTTGTCAGTAAGGACATTGTCTTCAGTTTCACTTTCTTGATCTTGTTGAACCTCTTCTGTTTCTTGTGTTTCATTATTTTGTATAATGAAATCACTCCATTCTGGTTCTTTTGGATCGAAATCTTTGATGTATTCCTCCCAATTCCATGTCTCATTTTCTTTGAATTTCACGTGACGACTAACGCAGACTTTCTTTGATATTGGATCAAATAAGCGATATGCTTTTGATCCAGGTTCACTACCCAAATATACCATTTGTATACTTCTATCATCTAATTTAGTAATATGTTGTAAAGGTACTTTTGCATATGCTATGCATCCAAATATTCTGATGTGTTGAAGATTTTGGTTTTCTGCCCTTCAATGCTTCGTAAGGAGTAACATCTTCTAACGACTTTGTCGGTGTGCAATTTAATAGTAAAATTGCATGTCTAACTGCTTCAGCCAAAAAGTTTTGTGGCAACCCTGTTGCTTTCATCATACATCTTGTAGTAGAAAGTAGTGTCCTGTTTTTCATTTCGAAGACGCCATTTTGTTGAGGTGAATATGGTGCAGTTAATTTTCTGACTATCCCGTTCTCCCTACAGTACTTGTGAAATTCATTTGATGTGAATTCCCCTCCTCTATCTATTCTAAACATCTTTATCTTGGTTCCATGTTCTTTCTCCACCCTTGTTTTGAATTCTTTGAAGACACCAAATGCTTGATCCTTTGAATTCAAAAAACATTCCCACATATATCTAGAGTAGTCATCTAGCAACAGAAATATGTACCCTTTATCCGAATGTGTTGGTGGCGAAATTGGTCCGCATAGATCTCTATAAATCAATTCCAATGTTATTTTGGATCTGTATTTTGCTTGTGGTGGAAATGGAGCTCTAGCATGTTTTCCTATCAAACAGATGCCGCAGATATCTGTTGAGTGTTTGATAGAAGGTATTCCGTGAACAAGTTCTTTGTGGTCATAGACTTTAGGTATTTAAAGTTTAAATGACCCAATCTTGCGTGCCATAGCCATGCTTCGTGATGTAGATTTGCTAGTAAGCATGTTGGTTCACCTATTCTCAAGTTCGCTTTGTATAGCCTATTCTTCAACCGCATAACTCTAAGTAGTATGTTGTGTAACACCCCCAAAATACCGCAGCGGAAGACTGTGTCACAGGGGTGCTACTTCATAATACAAAGTACAAGTTATAGAAAACGAACTCTAAATGAGACGTTTTGAAAAGTTACCATTCGATTAATGAATTCAAAGTTACAAACATGAGATTCCAAAGTATGATACATAAATGTATACAAAATGTTTTGAATGGTAAATGATAAAAGCGTAAGTCTTCAGAATATGCAGCTTGACTCTAAGTTCCACGCACTAGCTATCGCCTTACTAACCTGAGATAAACATGCTAAAGTGTCAACACAATGGTTGGTGAGTTCATAGAGTTTGTCTTAAAACAGTTGAAAAGCCTTAAAAGAATATTCACACAGCAAAGGCATTGAGAATCCACTCAGTTACAAGTCCCGCCATAAGAGACTTGTAACCTGTGTGTCCACAACCCACTGCTAAAAGATAGTTTATACAATGCACCAGATTATATTCACCCAAGGTCAAGAATAGACACAAGGGCGGGGGCCTCTCCCCAAATAGTACTACGACATCCAAGGTCAAGTATAGACACAAGGGTAGGGGGCATCTTCCCATGAGTACTACCAATACCTCTCCGACAGAATAGAGTATTATGTATGCACGTAAATACGAATCTTGTATTTAAATTAAGCAAGTATAGTGTAACAAGTATGTATAACGCAATCAAGTATAATGCCAATCAAGTATAACACAATCAAGTATAAATGTTTAAGAGTATTTGTACAAGTAAGCAAGTAGTTGAGCATGTATCTCCCCCAAAGAGTTAAAACAAGTATAAAAGAGTAGGGGCTATGACTCACCTTAAGCTTATGTAATGAGAAATGAAAGTGGTAGTCGAATCGCGAAAGTCACTAAGAGCAGCCTATAATAGAACGTTGCGACTTAGGTTTGGAGTAACGTCTAAGAATACGAAGAATTGCCTATATATGTCTTGCATAATGTTCATGATGTAGTACTTTAGTATAATGTGTAAGTCTTTGAATATAAGTGGTTTATGAAACATGTATAGGTTGTACATCTCTTACTACCGTTCAGGCCGACATAATTCAGAAGTCATGGAGTAAACGTTCGAGGAGCCAGGACACTTTAATTCGTAAATCCACAACTCATCTCGACGGCTTACTTAATGAACTCCTCACATGAGGCTCCCTACTATTGTAGTGTTTGATAACATATATATAAGTTTTGATCTTTAAAAGTTATATGGTCTTTAGCCGTGGCTTTGCCGTGACTTTGGTCATGTTACCATGGTCTTGAGACTCAACCTTGGCTTTAGCCATGGTTGTGGTCTTGGCTTTAGGTCATTAGACCTCTTGGTCTCATCTAATTATAACAATTATATAGTTACTTTGGTCTAAAAATGGGCTGTTAAGAATTTGAAGAAAATTATCACTCAGAAAGCGTTTTCAGGGCTCGAGCTTCTTTATACCTGAACGAAAACGTCGTTCCGGACAACTTTCGTGTTTTAACTTTTTGATGAATCGGACCAGAAGTGGGACTTTCAAAATCAAAATTTGATCAGAATGCTATTTAGGCAGTTTTGCCGTTTTGGTTTCGCTAACTTCAAATGGTCATAACTTTTGACTCGTGTACTCGTTTTGGGTGCTTCAAATTGCTATGTTTTCCTTGTTAAGTCCTCTTTAACAGTAAGTAAGTGTCAAATATCAAAGTTATACTATTGTGGTCGTGGTTCTCCATAAAAATCACTAGTTTGCTTGTTTGCTTGTCATAAGTTAACATATGTATACCAATACTCGTTTTATCCATTTTTAAACATCATGAACACAATAACAAGAACATATATAGCATGAAAAGAACACAAAGAGCATGAAAATGATATTGAGCAAGAAAGTGTATAAGGGTTTCTTACAACTTTTGGCTTTCACTTAAGAAAGGAAGTCAAGTATAGAACTAGGACACTAAACCTAATCTTGTAAACCCTTCACCATAACTCTTGTAACCCTTGCTAGCCTTGATCTAACCCTTGTGAAAACCATTTAACTTCAGCCCTAGTAACCTTGTGTAGCTCCTAATTCAACCATGGAATCACCAAACAAACTTAAGAACTAGGTAGAGAATACTAAGACATTGAACTTTGTAGTGTAACTTGTATATTGAAGATCAAAGGATCATGGTGCTAGGTATTGAGGTTGTGGCGTTTTTATTTGATGAGAAAGGAAGCAAATGAGCTTGTATTTATACTAAGAATGAGGAGGTTAGGAAGGTGGCTAGGAAACTACATAAACTTGGTGACCAAGGTTAACTTGGTGCCAAAGTAATACATGTGTAATGATCTAGTGAATCAAGGGCCAAGATTGAGCCACAAGTGTGAATCCTCCCCCCTAAATGGCGGTTTGGAAGAGATAAGGGTGACTAGATGAGTAGTCATGGTCTTTAGATGATAATATCCTAAGTATGAGCTAGTTTTGACTCCGTAAGTTGCTAACCGTAAGTTTTTAAGTCACGAAACGTAAAACCGGGTATCCTAAAAATATGAAACTTGAAAGTATGGTCAAACATGTCAATATACTCCATAATAAAATATAAAATGAGTGGTAGGTTCTATCGGGTGCTAAAACCCTGCTAAAAACTGGAAACACGGGTATAAAACGCGTAATTCGCGTAAAACGCTGAACTGAAAAACGTAAAATTCCGAAACTTTTGGAATTGTCCTAAAATGAGAGAAAATCATATTTCTATTGTTTATAATGTTTTATGCACATATCGGGATGCTGGAAGGACGTTTAAACCTAAAAGTAAATCTCGGACACGGCTTTGTGATTTTTGCAGAAATGATCCGACGAGCGTCAAACTCTCGGATTATCGTTAAAATAGTTTAACTTACGAGAATATGAAATAAAAATTTCTGAGATGAATAGTGAAAAGTGAATAGTAAAAAGTGAATAGTAAAATTTTCGGGAATAAAAGTTAACCTGAAATTGCGAATTGTTACATGTTGTCATTTGAATCGTACAAGAGTAGTATTTTCTTTTCCATTACTACTTTGCAACCATTCTTTCTTAACTGACCCAAACTCAATATATTACTTCTTAAATTCAGAATGTAATAAATCTGTGATATAGCACATTGTTCCTTATTCTTGCATTCCGATAGGATAGAACCTTTCCCTTTAATCTCTATGTATGATCTGTCTCCAAATCGTACGTTTCCTGTGGTCTTTTCGTCAATCTCCTTGAAATATTCCTTCACACTTGTCATGTGATTGCTTGCACCATTATCTAGGTACCACAGACTTTCTTCACCTGGTGATGTCTTTGGTGGTTCGAAGTTTCTTTCATTTAAGAATACTTCATCATGCTCTTCGATTGTAGCCATCAGTAGTGTTGGCTCCAAGTCTTCTTCAATGAGATTTGACTGATCTTCTTTTGGATCCTTTTGAGTACAATTTCTGGCGTAGTGACCAAGTTTCTTGCATTTGTAGCATCTTGCCTTGCTTAGGTTGCGTACAACTTTCTTTTTGTCTTTCTTGAAGTTATTCTGAGAAGATTCCCGGTTCTTCTTATCTGACCTGTTATTGTTTCCTTGGTTGCTTTTGCCCTTGACATTTTCTTGTGCTCTAAAAGATTGCCCTTGACTATCATGCTGGGAAAACATAAGTTTTTCTTGACTATCTGGTTGTCTTTCCTTTTCACATTTTAGTCTTTCCTCAAACGTCTTCAATCTTCCAATTGCTTCGTCCAGAGACATATTATCCAGATTCGAGTATTGTTCAATAGATGCAACTATTTGTAAGAATCTGTCTGGTATTGCGGTTAGTAATTTTTGAACTAGAGTAGATCTTCGAAGGTTAAACTGACATTTGTTGCCCTGCTTGTGATACTTGAAATCGTTGAAATAAATGAATCTATTGATTCATTAACGCCTCAAATTCTGCCTTTAATGTTTGTTTCTTTGCTTGTTGCACACGATTTCTCCAACGTATCTGGTCTTCAAAGCATCCCAAACTGTTCTTGCAGATTTATGCTTTGCAACTTGGAAGATTTGATCTTCTGGTAATGCTTGAAAAAATAAAAGCTATCGCGGTTTTATCCACTTTGTTGTCGATTTGTGTTGTTAGTTGTGGTTCCACCACTTCTCACAAATCGTTCGCTTCTAAGATTGCTTGCATCCGGATTGTCCAAATGTTGTTGTTTGAGTTGTTCAACATAGGACATTGGAAAACTAGTCGCTGAACCGATTTTCTTATTCTTTTTCCCAGACATTTTGAAAAGGTTTTATTAAAAAAACTTTTAATTGCTTTTACCAATATGTTAAAAAAAAAAAAAAAAAAAAAAAAAAAAAAAAAAAAAAAAAAAACTCCTTCTTAAATACAAGTTATATTTTAGAAGTAATTAAGAAGATAAAATTTAATTATAAGTAAATCTTTTATATAATAAAACAAAACCCCTATTAGGAATTTTTCATTTCAAAAAAATGCATTCATACCTTATTTAGTAATAATTTTATTAAAAAAAGATTATTTTCTTATTAGGTAACAATTTATATTTATCCATAACACAAGTAGAAGATAAATACAAAAGTTATAGATAATATGCAATTAATAATAGGATTAAATTTTTTAAATAATTATATTTAATAATAAAAAACTATAATTAAACATCATAAATTAAACAAAACAAAGATTAAATTATTTGTTTTTTAATAAATAAAAATATGTGATTTAAAATTTTAAAAAAACTCACGCGTGCGCGGCTATTATAACTATTAGTTGTATATATGGCTCAAAGTTCAAAAACGGTGGAACCTTTAATGTTTATAAGTTTCTTTCAAGTCTCCTTGATGCAAAAGCAATCTTTTCAATAATCCGGCCTGGACTCCACTCTTTGCAAAGAGTGTGGACTTTGGAGATTTAGAAACAAGTGTACGTTCGATTTCAAAAGACCCACGGGCCAGATTTTCAACGATGAAATTTAACTCCTTCCTTTTACATAGATCTTTACTCATAGGGAATTCTTTTTTATTTGGGTAGAGTAGCTCTCAAACCCTCACAACACCCTCTCACCCTCCTTGTAATCCGACTTCTAACATCTTACTAACGTATGGAGATTAAAAAAAAAAAAAAACCTACTTAAATGAGGGCATTGTGATCTTAATCTGAATGTCTTCCAGATTATATTATATATTGCCAATGAAACCTTTTATGTAATGGTTGTTATCAGCCTAACTGATCCTAACCTATTCTATCATTAACCAACTCACATAATCGAACATGCGAAAAAAAAGAATCAGTTGAAGACATACACAAATACAAATACACCAGGTATAATCCATTTAATAAAAAATAAAAAATACACAAATACAAAACAGTGCAAATTTAGAATTACAAAACATCCATAGGTTGGGGAAGCAGAACTATATATTTAAGGATGAAGGCATCAGATTTTTCAACAAAGTTAAACTTATTTCCTATAAGAAAATATATATGCATACACTGTGCTAACAATATATTTTTCAATGAATACAGTTTACTTTTTTTGTGAAAGATCAAAAAATAAAAAATAAATTGCATGTAGCCTTTTATATAAACTAGAACAAAATAACCAAGTAGATTTACTGACCAAATATGGTATTAGCAGGGTTCATTGCTAGTAATTACTTAAAATAAAACTTATATATATAAAAAGGATAAAAAAAAAAATTGACAAAAAAAACGTTCGTTTTTTTTTTTTTTTTTTTTTTTTTTTTTTTTTTTTTTTTTGCGCTTTTCCCCTTTTGGTTTCTTCTTCTGGGATATCAGTTCCAATTAGGGTTCTTCTCCTAATCCAAATTGAGTGGTTCTGATGAAGATTTGTCTTCTTCGGTGAAATCAGAGGTTGATTTCTTGTCTTAATAACCTAATCGAGGATTTCGGTGTGAATCCCTCCTTTCTTCTAAGACAGGTAAGTCCTCTTTGAATTTTCCGATGGGTGCCGGTGGTGGTAAAACCGCCTAGGTTTGGCCGCCCTGAGTATCCGGTGAATTCCGATTAGCCCCTTGTCGAACTTCGGTGACGGTCGCTAATCCCCTTGAATTCTTGTGACACTATCTTCTTTTTCCGTTTGGTTTCAACCGGCAAATGATGAAAAACCATTTGGTTTAATCAAGGCTCTGATGCCAGTTGATGGTTATACCTCTCGTTGAAATCAAACACAAATACTAAATTTGTTATTATGAGAAATCTGTAATTGATATTGCTACAATTGGTTACATTTGTTCCCTATTTATACTAATCCAACCAACACCTTGAACCATTGCCCCTTGGTGGTGATGGTTAGGAATCGGTGGTTATGGTGGTGGTTACACCAAACCAAAAGACACAACTTTACAGGTTTGTGTCAATTACAAACTAGTCCCTAGATTACAGTTTCTATGTATTGCGTAAATGGTCCTTCGACCTTATTTAACTTAGAATCTATGAGGTAATGATTAGGATTCTCCCAACATACCCTCATCATCTCATTTCCTTTATGCATTTACATTATATATTTAGAAGTGACAATCTAGACCTACATGAAATTGGGTCATATTGGTTTATGTTATTGACACTAACCTGTTAAATGGGTCAAAGAAAAACTTAGCTACACATGAACAGCTCATGCACATTGAGTAGGTCAATCAGAGAGTCGCTAAAGTGTTACTTGAACTTTTGACCATGTATATTAATTTTTCAAATAAACTCATTATCCCATTGGGAAGCTCTTGATCTAAGCTACATGGAAATTCGGCGTGATAGCCCTTCTTGGATTGTGTTACTCTTTCGGTCTACTAGTGGTTTAGACGGAGAGTAGGGTACTTCTTCCTTCTTTTTTTGATTCATTTACCAAAGTTTCTTTTCTTTGATGATCATTGTTGCAGAATGAGAACTACCCTGTTTTGAATTATGTAAGTGAGATGGATTCTTTATCTGTTGACAGTTACATTAAAAAACAAGTACACTTTAACGTTTTGGGGTATTCTGATAAATCGATTATGCTTGCACAGGTTTTATCAGACACAAGATTCACAAGATTGATAAAGAAATGATTCTATAATAACTACAACATAAAAGTGTTTACATTGTATTTATGGACACACTTAAAACATTACATTGTATCTCCTATTTATTCTAAACGAATGGTTGCCATTTGAACCATCGTGACTGTTCGAATAGGTGTGTTCCAAGAGACACAACCTTTCACTAATTTACAGAAAATAACCAACTTAACTAATAACTAACTTTAACTACCAACCGCTATTCGGTTATAAACTATCTATCATACAATATTGGTCCTTTAACTATCGTTATTTACATATGTACAAGACTTATGCAATTACAAGGTCTAACATATTCTCATGTTTTCCTTGGCGATCATGACATTCTTGTAGGAAAAGCTGACTCGCATATCGGATTTCTCAGTGAATATGATTGTATAACTGGTTCGTAAGATTGGACTACAACCGTTGTATCCATTAGTTTGACAAACGGCCAAGTCATGACTCATGAGTGGCTTAGAAAGTCCTATTGAAACTAAATCAACACGGCTAAAAGCCTGCTTCTTCAATCCCTTTTCTTCCCGAAGATTTCAAGAACTTGGAACATGACGAGTTTGTTCAAAAGACCGAGCTTCAAGAATGGCAATGTGAATCTAAACAATGATGGTAGTTATAAAGTTGCCAAAGATAAATAACATTTGACCAAGGGGTTAATTTATTTAGTGTGACTTCAGGTCCTAATTATCAGTATCACGTCTTCAAATGCGAAACTGCGGTTGTCGAGCGGAATAAAGTATGATTAATTTTTGTACATAGACCCTTTTGGAAGAGTTGCCAAAAATGATACAACTTCTATTGGTAAGAATATAAGTGATCTATCAATGTTGTCATAAGCTTTTAGTATTGCAGTTATCTTTTGATAAAAACAATACTTGAAAGTATGGACATGTATGACTAATATATTTTGTTTTAAAAATTGAAGTATATGTGTTTTAACGTGTAGTTCAATACTTTAAGCATTTGATTATGGAAACCTGTTAGGCTATTTAATTGTCCAGCAGTCTCTAAATAGATTAGAAGATAAAATAGACTAAGTATAAAATTGTCCTTGAGTAAATACTTAGCAAAAGTCCTTCTGAGTACTTGAAGACAAATAGTATTCAGTTGAGTGCCGATGTGGTTCAGCACTTCAGCATATGAAAACAAGTCCTAAAGAAGGTGTTTAGTTCAACGAGGTTTGACAATGCCTCAATGGATAATGTCTGATCTCCTCATAAACCAAGATTAAGAGAAAAAAACTTCAAAAGTATCTAGAAAGTCAAAAGCAAGAAAACTACAAAAGCAAAAAGATATAATACAATACTTTTGCAAAGTTGGTAAAAAGGTGAAATAGTTGTCAACATTGTTCTCTAAAAAATAATATATCACTTACCTAATATATATATATATATATATATATATATATATATATATATATATATATATATATATTTTATGTAATCCTTATCTAACCATTAAATGCTCAACACGTGTAAAGTCGAATCTTGTGGAAACTTCATTTTCTGTTCTAAAGATAATGTGTGTAGTTGAGAAAATGCCATATCTTGCAATTAATGTAAACAAATTTAAGTGCATCTAGTTCTCAAATTGAACTTAGGCCACTGAATTTCCAGCGAGTAAGCATAAGTTCATAGTTAAACCATAACTTAGGTTTGTGTTTAAGTTAGAGGACGTCAGTTGTTATTAAACTAAGATTATTATTTTCCAAACAATCTTCGTTAAATATTTTATTCATTTCTAATAAAAATTCAAACATTGAAAAACATCTTGTGTCGTGTTAAAATTGTTTTTGCTTGTTCTTGATAAAAATGTTTTAGAATTACATCAACTAACGTGAAAATTGATGCAATAACTTAGAGCCATGAACCATTATTAGCCACTCATATATATATATATATATATATATATATATATATATATATATATATATATATATATATATATATATATATGTATTTTATCAAAATAGAAAGAACATATATTTTCGACGAGAATTAAATTATCTTTGTATATACATGCGTTGTTATATATTTTCAACGAAATTTTTTTTCGACGAACTCTTCTTTTTTTTTTTTTTTTTTTTTTTTTTTAAATTTCCGCCTAGAAAAATCATATGTGCTTTGTAAAAATCATATGTGATTCGTTAAATTCAAATCATATGTGATTTTTACGAATCATATATGATTTTTAGAAATTATATATTATTCGTAAGAATTATATGTGATTTGTAAAAATCAAATTATATGTGATTTTTACGAATCATATATGATTTTCTAGGCGGAAATTAAAAAAAAAATTGTCGAAAGTATATAACAATGCATATCTATAGAAAGATGATTAAATTCTCGTCGCGATGATATTTTATTTTATTTATTTATTTTTTTTTTTGTAGCTTGAAGATTTACCGTTTATAAGATATGTTGTTTTAAAAAAAATTAAAAAATAAAAATAAATGGCTATGATTGATTAATTGGTTTTATGACAAATATGAGTTATATATTGCCCTCATTTTATAACTTAGATTAATCTTGCCATTATTTTAAAAGGAACAACAGAATCGGGTTGGTCCCTCAAGCACATACTTTAGCATTTGATTATGGAAATCAGTTTGGTCCCTCAAATACATCCTCACACTATTCCACCAACAATGTTCAAGACAACTAGACAAATATCACTTCAACTTTGGATTTCCTTGTATTTCTTGTTTAAAATCTGTTCCCTCATGATTCTTTTTGTTTCCCCCTTTATAAAACGAGAATGTAAGTTTGATCAGAATGTATATCAAATTTTAATTTGAACTTCACATGAAATTTACATGCCACCTATCCAAGCTAAGTATATATAACCGTCGGTATCACAAATAGTAATCTGTTGTTTTCGTAATAAGAAGGAAAATAAAGAGCTTGGCCGACCTAGACTTGGACACCAATCTCGCCTACACAATACCCTCTAGAGTTGCAAAAAAAGCAATAATCGATACCCTAGCCTATTCGACAACACTTGAACTTAGAAAAACGCTAGGACTCCTACGTAAGCTAACATTTATACTGAACATAGCATGTTGATTGCGAAGTCAACTCCAAATATGAAAAAGACAAGTTCAAGATTTTAGTAAAAATGGGTTAAACCATTTTTTTTTTTTTTTTTTTTTTTTTAGTAACCGCGATTTCGAACCCTTTGGCCGACTAATTGACGGGGTTTGAACCCACCGCCACACAGCTTAAACTAGCTAAAACCCTCCCTATTCATGAGGTTGGCGTGACCACTTAAGGTTGTTTGCACCCGGCAGTAATTAAACTTGAGACCTCACGCATTTTAGAGTGATAGTCACAAGTCCTTTTTGCCACTAGGTCACCCTTAAGTGGTTAGGTTAAACCAATTTTCATACTTTTTACTACACATAATAGATAACTAGATAATAACTAAAATGGTTAAATGGTTTTAACCATCAATATTAGTAATAAATTTACTTTATACGGAGTGTCTAATAATGAATTGGGTATATATGCTGCAAGGACAAAATTAAAGAGGTTAAATAGTCTGATAGTATACCTGATCACATGTGAATTTTTGAATGTTATTGGTAGCTAGATGCAACTCATCCATCATAACATGCACTTTACTTTGAACCAAGTCAGCTTTGTAAAGCAAGAATCCAAACTAATGGAAACACATATCAATTGTACAAAATTGGAGATTTTGCAAGTGTCTCTTTCAATCATGGTTCATGAATGTGTTGAAAGCATATAATATTTTATCGTCTTAAGATAGCCCAATTCATCGATTCAATTTGTTTTGCACTCGACATATTAGGCTTTAAATTTTGTATCTGTGCCTTGAATCTGCCATTGCATATAAGCTACATACAGTTTCTAACGAGAATTAGTCATGGACCAGCAAGGATGCTGAATATCACCTGATGCTAAGCTAATCACTTTAAGACATTGTTGAATTACCATAAGATATCATTAGTAATTTTGTGAAGTACATTCGCAATAAATACCATTATCTGAATTACACTAGCAATGAATGACGACAAAATATCGTTCAGAATTTAGCAAGAAATTTACTCCGTATTATTTATGTCAACTTATCTTTGCATATACATAAGTTAGCACTTAGCAACATATTGATGCTTCACTGATTTGCAGGTGCCGAATTTAGCAATGGTCTTTGTTGCTAATGGAGAAAACTTAAGCTACCCATTGGGTAGTTTACCCACTAGAAATAAAAACATAAATAAAACACAATTAATGTTTTGATAGAGCAAAGAGAAGAATATTATTATTTAACTCCCAATGATTCAATGCCACATCATCCGGGTAAACTACCCAGTAGGTAGGTGTATCTATGCCCGTTGCTAATCTAATCAACTATGGAATAACGAGAAAAGTTCATTTTAGGACTAAGTTTTTGTTACATACTGAAGAACAAATCTCCACTATCCATTTAGTTTGATCTAATGGTGGGGATTAACAATATGAAAACCTAATTATAATGTATTTTTTTTCCTCTTTCTTTGTCTTTTTTATTATTCAATTTTTTTATTTCTTTCTTTTTTTCTATTTTTTTCCCTTTTTTTTTTCCAATTAATGTTATTTTTTTATTTTACTTTTTATTTTACTTTTTTTTTTGCTTTTTTTTTAAATCAAGCTTTTCTTTTTTAAATAAATTCACGTTTTTTTTCACTTTATTACGTTTTCGTCCGTTTTTTTTTTTCTGTTTTCACATGTTTATATATGTTTTCAGACGTTTTTGTCCGTTTTCAGACATTTTTGTCCGTTTTCATTTGTTTTCGTCTGTTATTATACGTTTTCGTCTGTTTTTTTACGTTTTCGTCTATTTTCAGACATTTCTATCCATTTTCAGTAGTTTTATACGTTTTTAGACGTTTTGCCCATTTTCATACGTTTTCATCCGTTTTTATACATTTTCGTCCGTTTTCAGACGTTTTCGTCTATTTTATACGTTTTTGTCCGTTTTTATACGTTAATATATGTTTTCGTCCGTTTTTACACGAGTTTGTTCATTTTTATACGTTTTCGTCCGTTTTCATATGTTTACATTTGTTTTCGTCTGTTTTCATACGTTTTCGTCCGTTTTTAGACGTTCTCGTCTATTTTAAGATGTTTTCGTTCGTTTTTATATGTTTTCATCCATTTTTGTCTGTTTTCATACGTTTATAAACATTTTCGTCCGTTTTTATATATTTTTTGTTTGTTTTCAGACATTTTCGTCTGTTTTCATACTTTTCAGCAGCTTTTATACGTTTTCATCCGTTTTTATCAATTTTTCATACGTTTTCGTCCCTTTCCAGGCATGTTTTTACGCTTTCATACGTATTCATTCGTTTTCTTATGTTTTCGTCCGTTTTCTTATGTTTTCGTCCATTTTCATATGTTTCTGAATATCACAATTGATATTCTTAATATCACAAGTGATTTTCTGTGATATTCAAAATATCACTTTTGATATTAATAATATCAATTGTGATATTCAGAAACGTATGAAAACGAACGAAAACATATGAAAACGAACAAAAACAGACAAAAACGTAAGAAAGTGATAAAACATGAATTAAAAAAAATATGAAAATCACTTATGATATTCTGAATATCACTTGTAATTTTCTGAATATCACTTTTGATATTCAGAATATCACTTGTGATTTTCATGTTACAAAACATTAGTTGAAAATCACTTGTGATATTCGGAATATCACTTTTGATATTTAGAATATCACTTCTAATTTTCTGAATATCACTTGTGACATTCTGAATATCACAAGTGATTTTCATGTTACAAAATAGTAGTTGAAAATCACCTGTGATATTCAGAATATCACTTGTGATATTCTGAGTATTAAAGAATAATACTTTTGATATTCAAAAGCGTATGAAAACGTCTGAAAATGGCCGAAAATATTTTAAAATGGACGAAAACGTAAGAAAACGGACGAATATTTACGAAAACGTTTGAAAACGGAAAAAGATGTTTAATAATGGACAAAAACGCCTGAAATCGGACGAAAACGTAAGAAAATGGACGAAAACGTATGAAAATGGACGAAAACATATGAAAACGGACAAAAACGTATAAAAAAGGACAGAAACGTATAAAAATGGACGAAAACGTATATCAACGTATGAAAATGGATAAAAAAGCGAAAGAAAACGTATAAAAACGGATGAAAATGACTGAAAATAGACCAAAACGTATAAAAATAGATGAAAACGTGAAAAAACGAACGAAAACGTAAAAAAACAGACGAAAACATATGAAAACGGACAAAAACGGCTGAAAACAGACGAAAACGTAAAAAAACGGACGAAAAAGCATGAAAACAGACGAAAACGTATAAAAACGGACGGAAACGTACATAAACAGTCAAAATCGTATAAAAAGAGACGAAAACGTATAAAAACATATGAAAACGTATATAAACGTATGAAAACGGAAAAAAACGGACGGAAACGTATAAAAACGGACGAAACGTCAGAAAACAGACGAAAACGTAAAAAGTGAACGAAAATGTATAAAAACGGACGAAAACGTCTGAAAATGTATGAAATCGTTAAAAAACAGACGAAAACTAATGAAAACGGACAAAAACGTATATAAACATGTTAAAACAGACAAAAACGGACGAATACGTAATAAAGTGAAAAAATCATTAATTTATTTTTAAAAAAATAAAAAGAAAAAAAAAACTTGATTTTAAAAAAGCCCAAAAAACATGATTTGGAAAAGAAAAAAAAAGGGAAAAAAAAATAAAAAAAAATAAATAAATAAAGAAAGTAAATAATAAAAAAGGCAAAGAAAAAAGGAAAAAAAGACATGGACTTATGTTTTTATATTTAATCTTAGGTTAATCTCTACCATTAGATCAAATTAGATGAATGGTGGGGATTTGTCCCTTAGTATGCAACAAAAACTTGGTTTTCTTAAAATAACTTGTAACAATTCACATTTTCGGATTACTATTCATTTTTTACTATTCATGATTACTATTCACTTTCACTATTTACTCCCGAAATTTTTATTTCATATTTTCGTAAGCTAAACTATTTTAATGATAATCCGACAGTTTGACACTCGTCGGATCATTTCTGCAAAAATTACGAAACCGTGTCTAAGATTTACTTTTATGTTTAAACGTCATTCCAGCATCCCGATATGTCCATAAAACACTATAATCAATAGAAATATGATTTTCTCTCATTTTAGGACAATTCCGAAAGTTTTGGAATTTAACGTTTTCCAGTTCAGCGTTTTACGCGAATTACGCGTTTTAGACCCGCGTTTCCAGTTTTAGCATCGTTTAAGCAACCCGATAGAACTTATTACTCATTAAATATGCTAAGATAGGTTATATTAATAAGTTATAGCATATTTATAAGTTTCATATTTTTAGGATACCCGATTTTAAGTTTCATGACTTAACGACTTACCATTAGCAATTACCGGGACCAAAACTTGCACCTCCTTAAGGCACCTTCCTAACCTCCTCATTTACACTATAAAAGCTAGCTCATCCCTTCCTTTCATCTCCATAAAAATGCCACACACATTATCCATAAACATTGATCCTTTGATTTCCAAGTTATAAGTTACATACCAAAGTTGAAGGCCTAGCTATTCTCATTTTCATGCTTATTATGTTTCATTCATTCTATATATGGTCTTTGTGTTATGTTCATGATGTATAAAAATTGGTAAAACAAGTTATGGAAACTATATATTAACTTATGTTAAGTAAATAAGGAAACTAGTGACTTATATTGGGAACCACGACCAGAATAGAGTAACCATGATATGAAACACTTACCTACTGTTATAGAGGGTTTTAAAAGGAAAACATAGCAATTTGAATCACCTAAAACGAGTACCCGAGTCAAAAGTTATGGCCAAAAGAAGTTAGCGAACCTAAAAACCCGAAACTGCCTAATAGCATTCTGATCAAAATTTGGATTTTTTTCGAGGCCTTCTGGTTCGATTCATCAAAAAGTTAAAACACGAAAGTTGTCCGGAACGACGTTTTCGTTCAGGATCAAAGAAGCTCGAACCCTGAAAACGCATAACAAGTGATATTTTTCTTCAAATTCTTAACAGCTCATTTTAATACCCAATTGACCATTTATTGGTTATGGCTAAGTAAAACCAATGGGTCTAATGACCTTAAAGCCGAGACCAAAACCATGGCTAAGGCCAAGGATGAGTCTCAAGACCATGGTAGCCATGACCAAAGCCACGGTAAAGCCACGGCTAAAGACCTTATGGCTTTCTAAATCAAAAACTTATATATATTTTTATCAAGTACTACAATAGTAGGGAGCCTCATGTGAGGGGTTCATTAAAGTAAACCGTCGAGATGAGTTGTGGATTTACGAATTAAAGTGTCCTGGCTCCTCGAACGTTTACTACATGACCTCTGCATTATGTCGGCCCTAACGGTAGTAAGAGATATAGATGTTGTCGTTTTAAGTATAGTGTTTATTTTTCCGAAGAAATGCTTAGGAAAGTATTTCCCCGGGTCGTGTCCCAACGAAGGTGTGAATGGAATTCTCAATTCCCGAATCGTGAAACGTGTCGTGAAAACGGTAAAAAAATGATTTTGATGAGATTATACTAATGAAATAGTAAATGAAGCACAAATAACTAACTAAGCACGTAATTCAAGTAAAGCAACTAGAAACGTAACGTAGAATCGAAAACGTAAGTTAAAACGGAAAATAAACGTTAACGTACGAAATAAAACGCGACTTTTAAGCTACGCTACTCCTACGGACTTGGAAATAAATTTCAAAAGTTAAAAATGATAAAAGAAAATTTTGAGAAAAAGAAAAATATTTTTTTGATTTTTTAATAATTTTTTATGAATTAAAAACTAATTTAACTAATTAAGAATTAAAAGAAAATGTAAATAAAGGGAGAAAAATGAAAAATAAAATTTGAAAATTATAAAATAACTAAAAAGTAATTTTAAAACTAAAAACTATTTTTTTTGGCTTTTTATGTAATTTTTGGAAATTAAAAACTATTAAATCTAATTAAAAATTCAAAATAAATTCAAAATAAATGGGAAAATTACAAAATAAATTTCTAAAATTCTAGAATAAATTAAAATAAATTTTAAAAATATTTTTGTATTTTTCTGATTTTTTTTGATTTTTTAATAATTAAAATGTATTTAAAAACAACTAAAAATGAAAATAAAATAGAAAAAATAGTAAATGAACTCAGAAAAATTTAAAAAAATTACAGAAATTCTAAAATATTAAAATGAGCTTGAGAAAAAAATTTGAAACTGAATTAAACTAGGAAAGTGCTGAAAAGCTCTAAACTGCTTATTGAGAATTGCTTATTGATAAGCAATTTAACTAAATTGACCCCAAACTTTGACCAAATGATTTATTTACTGAATAAAGCTTAAATGAACAGTATAAGATCACAAATTCCACAAGAAAACTGATTATGGTCCAAACAGATATGAATAAGCAATTACGAAATAAGCACTGAACCAAAACAGAATAAGCTAAAGCCAAAACTCAATAAGAACATCATCATACGGCATAAATGAACTTAACTGAACAACTAAACTCAGATAAGGAGCAAATGAATACTTATGCAGGCCTCAAAATGAAATCAGAAACTATGCTTAATCACACGACTATATAAGCCTAATAAGCTAACTTAATAAGCTGATATAACAAAACTAAGGGTGGCAAATCCTCACCTAACCTACTGAGAACTTATAAAACCAAACTGAACTCAATTTTAAACCTAAATGGACCCTTAAGTTGGCCTGAGATCAGCAGCCATTGAACATGTTGGCTGCAAGTTTGACTATTCGATTTTGCACTTCTACTTTGACAAAATCTAATTTTAAATCCCTAAGTCTGTTTCTGCATGTTGTTTAATGATGTTGAAACTCAGAAATCTTATACATAAACATACAATGAAGAAAAACAGCAAGTGACAGAATCTAATTATAGAGAATGCAAGCAGACAAATGAATTATCAACGAACTTTGACTTTTATCCAATAATGCTACTGTTTTTTATACTTGACTAAACCTATATGTTACCTAAGTGAGATATTTAAACTAATTGCAACCCCAGAAACTACAACAATCTCAGCCAATCACTATGATCCAAACACCCTCTGAATTCCCTAACTGATGACACTACCTGTAGATCAGAGCTAATAGAGGCTATTCAACTGATGCAAAGTGATTATCTAGCTACATGAAAAATGTTAAAACTGAATTTAACAAATATCTAGCATAACAGTAACTGAAATGGAATATGCAAATGTTAAGATGAAAATGCAAAACTAAACTAAAGACAGAACTGAATATCAAGAGCTAAGAACTAATCAACGAAATATCAAGAATAACTAAGCCAACATGATTAAAACAGAATAAAAAACACAACTAAGCACTAAAACAAACTAATAAGCAAATGCAGTTAAGTAATGACCTAGGAGGTGAAAATGATAATTACCTTAACACCATAGCTGAACAGAAAATGATCACAGCCTATCTTTGAATAAGCTGATTCAACACCAGAGAAATTGGATCCAATACTTCAATCATCAGAATCATCACTATGAACACACCTTGACTTTCGTTGACCAATGACTTAAACTGATTTTTAAGCAGAAAGTAAACCATTCAACTTTCTTCAAGTTATTTGAATGATTTCAATTAACAGTAACTAAAAATTTTAAACAATAAACAGAAACAGGTTTGCTGAAAATAAATTTGCAAGGAAATTAAATGCTAGAAAATCAAACTTTTATTAAAAACTTAATATTCAATTACAACTTAATAACTGAGAAATAGTAAATTCAAATTACTTCAACTCCTACTCCTTATTTAACCTAAAATCTAACTGAGAGCATATGAGTGAGGAGGGGGGTATTTATAAGCTGATGATGAGGAGCGTGGGATCCTTCTAGTAGTCCACGTTGGCAATCCACGCCTTCTTGTGTTTCTTTGAGTGCATTTCAATCCGTTGATCATCCCTTGCTTACCACTCTAATAATCACAGCCGTAGGATTAATTTTCGTGACATGATGTGATCCTGCGTGTGCTATACGATTGGTCCACGTGTTTGACATACTCTATGACACATCCTGACAGCTTCTAGACACACCCAATCATTGAGTAATTATACTTAATTGGGGTAATTTTAGGGAGGGTAAAACTAGGGTTCGTGAAACAGTACTTTTATCTGGGTAATTTATGGATTTGGGGGGCGGGGTTTATTTTGGGGGTATTTATTAGGGAAACCCGGTCAAACCTAAGTTAATAAATACCCCCAAAATAAACCCCGCCCCCCAAATCCATAAATTACCCAGATAAAAGTACTGTTTAACACGATCTCTGATTTAACACGATTTGTGGAGGTCCCTTTTTATTTACGACCGAGACATACCATGTTTGATACCCGAAAGGGAAGCTTTTTATTAGGGAAACCCCTGGAGTCGAAGCTTGGCATTTTTGCATAATCATAAGCACTTTAATAATACTTTGGTCCTTAGTCCTTTATTCTTTTACAATCAACGGTTTATGAGCCGCCAAAATATAAGAGCTTTATTATGACTTTGGATTTCTATCCGCTGCTTTTTATAGCTTTGGATTC
Organism: Artemisia argyi; assembly: GCA_030686995.1. NCBI lineage: Eukaryota > Viridiplantae > Streptophyta > Magnoliopsida > Asterales > Asteraceae > Artemisia > Artemisia argyi. The sequence goes on from CM060679.1 coordinate 105,130,750, forward strand.
CTCTGCCTTTTTATTTGGCTTTGGACTATTATTATCGATATTCATAATCATATGCCAAACCTCGAGTCCTACGGCCTTTACTAAGATCACAACATCGGCTGCGAACCGGCAAGATGCAATAGTCTATTTTACCGTAACACTGGCAGTACCCCTATGTGTACCAAACCCCCATATGCAGAGATTTTGTTGGGAACGAGAAAAAACTAAGTATTGCCCAAACCGTATACCCTTAATTAATCCTAGTGATCTATTATTATTGGTGTGCAAGCTTGTGGGAACAAGGAGGCCACAAGTACCTCTCGTGGGTTTTTTAAATCCCAGTAATGCGATCCGTGTATAGCACGAAACTTCTAAATAAACTCTATCATTCCTCGATCTCCGCAAATTTAAAATCCCAAGTAATGAGATCCGCGGATGCTTAGCCATAATCTTTTGATTATTTTGGTTAAGGGAGACGAGCTAGGGCTCAACACGCCCGGTCAAGTCGGAACATTTATTTCTACTCTCGCCGGTAGGAAAGTCAAAACAAGGTGTCAAAACTTATTATTCATATCATATATTATTATTTTTTTTGTTTCATTTTTTATTTATTTATTTTTTAAAGTGGTGACAAAATTTAAAATTTTTGGTGGAAAACGGAGTTGCGTAAATTAACAGCTCAGACGATGGTACAGGTCAAATCGAATAGAAGATTCACCCCCCCAGACTAAAGTGAAACATTGTCCTCAATGTTTTAAGGGTAAAGGTAATCCTACGTAAAATCTAAGGCCGTTTATTAAATATGCCAAGAGATAAACGTTAGTCGATAAGATTTTTGGATATGGTGAATTTCCGAAAGAGCAACGAAGGATGAGACTCGAGTGGAGAGAACGACAAATCACGAGCACGAGAGTCCTCAAACTTCGGGGAAATTCCTGAACATTCATAAACAACCACGAAAACACGAGTTTGGAAAGGGTCGCCCCCCTCACGTCACGTTATTAAAGAAAATAGAAAATATAGAAAATGAAACTGGATAAGCATGGGGTGCCTCCCACGAAGCGCTTGTTTTTGTTTACCGAGTTACATGAGCTTGACTCGATCCCCGAATTAATTCGTCCTTGGGGAGAGCAGATAAAACGGACAACCGGCATAAACGGAGATGCCGGGGTCAAAAACGGTATCCTCACTCCCGGTGGAGTGGAAAAGTGAAGAACTGATGGGATAAGAAAAGTATGGTTGAAACACCCAGATGATAAAAGCAAAGTCGATTTCTGAATCACGGGTGGGTTGGGTGGGTAAAATATCAAGTACGGGATGATCATAAGTCTCGTCCACCACTCCAAAATTATCTTCATTCGTATCTACATCCGGTGGTTTCGCAGGTGGACGGGAGGATGGTAAATCGGAAAGAATATCATTCTCGTCATTCTCAATACCCGGTGGTATCGAGTCATCCGCAGCAAGAAATTGATCAACATCCTCTAAAAGAGGGTCACGTGACGGATTATCAAAAATAAGCACAGAATCAATCTCAAAATCAAAACACTCATAATCCGGAAGAGAGAAAGCATGAATAGTGGGATTGCCACTACTCCTCTCTTCAAATTGAAAAACTTCAAGCTCGGGTAAGAAATCACTATCCATATCGGGGATAGGAAAAGAAATGAGAGGATCTTTCAATGCCTCGATCCTAGAAATAAGAAGATTGACATTCAATAATGTTTCACGAAGTACTTTATCTTGAATTTCCGTTTCAACTTCTTCATCATTCTCTTCTTCTAAGCTGACGAGCTCAGAAGGTAATTCATCAACATATTCGATGTCTCCACAAGATATAGCATCGTCATTGTCAGAATCGGAGAAAATCTCATCAGGATCAATCGAATTTTCAATCGGAGATGACTCAATTTCTTCAGCCGTATCAAAAACATATTTCTCAAAATCAGGTAAAGAATCCTGGAGCTCGGGCTCCAAAGGATCTGACGGCGTAACAATCTCAGTCGAAATAGAATCATTGTTATCAAGAAAAGTATTGTCTTTTTCCAAAACGGGATCACTTCCCTCACCCGGTGTGAGAGAAGGATGAGAAGAGTCGGGAGTAATTGATTCAAGTCTCGAAAAACATCTTGAAGAATCTGGAGGTGGGACAAGTGGTGTGCTCTCAGAGCTAGGAATTTCCACCACTTCCGTTATGATCTCCGGTTCTTGTTCGTGAAGATTAGGTAAGTCGTTTCTTCTAAACACCGTTTTAAGCTCAACACGTTTGCTTGACGAACTCTTAACCGTAAATCGAGAAAGGTTAGGATCAAATCTTGACGGATTAGGAACAATTGATTCTTGGACAACCGTAGGTTGGACGTATTTAGCACTTTCATTGTCAGTGGAAAGTACCGAGTCCTTTGTCACCTTGGTTTCTCGTTCCATTTCCCTCACCGGAGAGGGAGTAGGAACCGATGGTTCATCATAATCAACACGAATTTTTGCAATTTTTGATGAGACGTAAAGTTGTTCCATTTTTATTTTAAAAACCTTTTGTTTAAAGAAATCGTTGTTGAGAGATGTCATAGAACAATTGATTGATGCTAAACCACCTAACTTAAATTAACCAAAGAATGGTCAACTAAGTCAAATAGTCTATATCAATGCTCCGGGTAATATAATGTATCACCGGGTCGTAAAATCCCGTTGAAGTGTGAAATGTGACTTTAGCGTATTAGGGATCAGGTAATTATCCACAGGAAAGGGTTATGATCAAAATTAGTTGGAAATTAATAACAAATATAGCTTAGGAAAGCTATGTGATGGATTACTGAGATTTGGATTACAAGGATTTGAGCTTAAACCTAAAATTATACGTTTTAATTAAAAACGTATACTGATGAACCGTACAAAAAGTACAACTGAAGAACTGAGAGGGGTAAAAGTGTAAATTTGATATTTTTACAATCCTATGAATTAAATAAAATTTTAAGAAAAATAAAAAGTATTTTTACACTATTTAATTATTTAAGATTAATTATTTTACTAATTATCTATTTAATACTGATTTAATTAATTGGAATTACTAAAAATACTAAAAAGGCTTAGGAAATTAAGAAAAGTTTTATAAATCTAATTAACCATCATAGGAATCCTAAAAAATTATAAAAAGTTAATTCTAAGTATTTTTAAGCTAATTAAATAATTATTATTCTATTTATTAATTAATATCTAATTAGACTATTTAAATTATAAATACTATTAAATGAACAGTAAAAATTCTAGAAAAATTTATAAAATTATTTTAACTAAAATAAAAGTTATAAAAATTATAAAAACTAGGTTATACTATTTAAAAACTAATTATGCTATTTAATTGATTAATATTAATTAAAACTAAATTAAACTAAAATTAATTAGAAATACCACTAAAAGACAAAATTAAAATCTGGAAAAATTTATAAAATTACTTTAACCTAAAATGTAATTTCTAAAAATATAAAAGTGATATATTATTTAGAAATTAATTAAAAAGAAAATTAAATTGATAAATCCTATTAAATAGAAGCTATCACTATTTTTAAAGTTGGTTTTTTTGGTTTTTTTTTCTTTTTCTAAACTAATTATAAGATAAAAATAAGCACTTTTAATTAAGACACTTTTACAGTACCCCTGGAAATAAGCACTTGGAGTGCTTATTCACCTCACAGTTGACTTTTGTTGACTGTGATGGTTGATAAGCTCAAAATGGAAGTGTGGGGTCCACAATGGTATTTCTTGGTTTCTCTGAGTCTAAGGAACACAAATAAGCAAGACTCAAGCAACAATCAAGCCTGAATAAGCCAAAAGCAACAAATAAGCACTTTGCTTATTTGTTGACTGAGCAGTTGAGGGACAAAGTTTATGGGCCAAACTAGGTAGGGTCCACAGATATTAGGGTCAAACAAAAGGTCAACCCTGATTCCTGGGTAGGAGGGGTGTTGAAAGATGCAAGGTCAAGGCTATGAGACCCACTGAGTCAGTCACAAACCAGCAATGAAGTTGGGTGGGTTGCTGAGGTAACTGAGAGCAGGGCAAATAGGTTGCCCTGCAGGTCACTTTGAGACCTGTTTTAACCCACCAAATAAATTTTATAAAATCTGGAAAAATTTACAAAAATCTACAAAGTGGTAGAGAATAAGCACACCAAGTTTCAGCTTCTAACAGTTAAAATCAAATAAGTTACACCCTTCCCAATTTTGCTCAAAATGACTGAACAAGGTTTTGACTTTGAAGAATTTTACTCAACTTTGACTTTTATGAACTTGAAAAGCTGATTTAATGACCTAATAAGCTAAGATAAGCTATATTAAAACTATTTTGGATGAAACTTTAACTTTTGAAAAGGATTTGTGGGTTTTGGACTTCAAAAATCACCACAGTGAACTGTGGTGATTATAAACACTTGATTTTGACTTTTGAAAGGTTTTGCACCAAAGTACTTGTTCCCCTGAGCTATATTATACACTACAAACTATTACAAACTAATAGGTACTCAGATGAACAACTGCAACACACTAAACAAAGCACAACCAAACACCCTCTTAAAATCAGTTAAAGAGGATATTTCTATTTCAACAAGTATTGAACACAAACAGATTATCAAAACTACTTTATAAGCTATTATATGAATGTAATGAACATAAATTAATAACTTAAACTGCTTTAAGAGTAAAAATAAAGAGTATGTAGCTTACAAAGCCTTCCAAGCTATTTAGTAGATACCAAGGACCAAACCAAACAAACCTATGCCCTCCCCTGAGGTTCCTAACCCACAGCCTTCCAATATGCACTGTGCTCCATGCTTATACAACCAATGATCACAATTTTTTATTTTTATTTTTATTTTTCTTATTTTCTTAGTTTTTAGTGAAAACTGAATTGTAGGAGTTCACATAAGCTTATAAAACTTGCATTATCTTATTTTTGAGCTTATAAGAGCTTCTGAGTACTTTGAACACAAATAACTTCACTTAATTGAAACTTGAAAATTTAAGATAAGACTTGAAAAAGTGAAATTGAAACTTGAACTTCAAATTGATCTTACATTAATAAAAAGGTTACATTACATTGAAAATAAACTGAAATTACAAATTAACTAAGAAAAATTACACTCTACAAGCTTCTATGAGCTTTTCCTTATATACCGACCTAAAAATAATCCCATATGCCTTCCACACAGCTTCATTTTGAAAATTAAGAGCCCCACATGCTTTGCCTTTGACCTCTGACCAAATCCCAGCCGTTTAATCATATCAAAATCAATCCAAGCTCTTGATTCGGATTTGGCGCCAATTTTTATACGGGACCAAATTGGGTGGTATTGGTGAGGGTTTTGGGGAAGCATTAATGGTGGTGGAGTTGGTGGGTGAGGGTATTTATTGTGGGGGGTAAGGTGGGTGAAAAGGTGAGGAGGGGGGGGGGGGGGGAAGTATCTCCCTGGTTTTCTGGGATGGTGTTGGGGGGAAGGAGATGGTCGGGGTGTGGGGTTTGACCTGGGTCAACGCCCAGGTTTATTTAAAACCAAGGTGGGCTTGGACTGGGCTTGGGGAATCAGCTGGGCTAAGGAATGGATTGGGTTGGTTTTTTTGGGTTTAACAAATAAAAAGGGTCCGGATGGTGTAATGGTTATCAAGGACCAAATTTGCAAACTTTTCAAAACCTAAGGACTGAAATTGCCAAACTCCCAAAGTTCTCCAAAGTGTCATTTTTTCCACATGCCAATAATTCGAGGATCAATTTTGCCTTTTTCCATATTTTTTTCAAAATTTCAAAACATCCCAGGGACTATTTTTGCCATCTTTGGATTTTCAGGGACTAATCATGTAATTTTTGAAAACTTGCAACCCAATTATGATATTTTGACTTTATTTGACTTTTAAGACCTTGGGTTGACTTTTCCTTAAAAATAAATGCATAGGGACTAAAGTTGACAAGTTTTGAAACTTGGGGGACTGAAACTGCCAATACTGCAAACTTTGTACGTTTTTTCTTTGTTTTTGCACATTTTGCTTTTAAAACACATAAAACACAATCCCTGGGATAATTTAAGTATTTTGATTTCTTTTTGATTGTTTTTGTGCGTTTTGGCAGTTTAAATATATCGAAAACGATGAGTGTTTGAGCACTCATCAATCCCCCACACTGAACTATTGCTAGTCCCTAGAAATCTTTTTAGAAAACTTGATGGATTTTAAACTCTTTACCAAAAGCCATCACTTCTGGAGTAGCCAGGTGTAAGAACTGTGGCACACCTGATAACCGCGTGATTTTGAGCAAACCACCAGCTTTCAACGGATTTGTTAAGTCTTTACCAGGAGCCGTTTGCTCCTGGACTAGCCAGCATCTTGATGGACCTAGTCGACATCTTGGTGAGCTGATTACCAATTATGGATTTTCCACGGCCTTTACCACAAGCCATAATCTTGCGGGCTAGCCAACTCATTTGTTTTCGGGGAGTTGATGACCCACACAATTTTGGGCAAATTGCCAGCCGTCAACAGATTTGATATATCTTTACCAAGAGCCATTTGCTCCTGGATTAGCCAATCCCTTTTGTCGCTTAGACGAGGCGGACTGATTACCCTAAAAATTTTGAAATAAAGTGAAAAATTTTTGAAAATTTTGGCCAAAACGGGGGGTACTTGAAAGATATTTGCTAAAATTCGTTAGAATTTCCCCCCCCCCCCCCCCCCCCCCCCCACACTTAGAAGTGAATATTGTCCTCAATATTCAAAGTCCCGGCTATTATGCCGAAGCTATGAACGTAAAAAGTCAAGATTCGAATCTACTGCGGAAATACCAATTTCACTTTATTTCTATATATACAACTTTTTTTTTTTTTTTTTTTTTTTTTTTTTTTTTTTTTTTTACTTATATACATATATACATTTTTTCAAACAGCGGGGGGGTTGGCCATTCCCCCACACTTAGTGGTAGAAAATAGAAAGAATCAGAGATACGGGTGAAAACCCGTATTGTTGCTAATTTTTGGTCATCGAGTCGTTAGCTTGACTCTATCCCCGAATTCAATTGTCCTTGGGGAAAGTTTGGAGATCCGGGACGACCATGGATGGTACGTCCTCTCCAAAGTAGTGCTTTAACCGATGCCCATTCACTTTGAAATTTGGACCGTCACTTTGAGATAATTCGACGGTACCATAAGGATAGACTTTTGCGATAGTGAATGGACCAGTCCATCGGGTTTTGAGCTTTCCCGAGAAGATCTTGAGTCTAGAATTGAAAAGAAGGACTCGATCACCAACGTTGAAAACGCGGTTTTTGATTTTTGAGTCATGAATCTTCTTTGTCTTTTCTTTATAGATCAAAGAGTTCTCGTAAGCCTGATCACAAAGTTCGTTTAATTCATTTAGTTGAACTTTTCTATGATCACCCGCCGTTTTGAGGTCGAAATTTGCATGCTTGAGAGCCCAATAGGCTTTGTGTTCAAGCTCGATCGGAAGATGGCACGCTTTCCCGTACACAAGTTTATAAGGCGTACACCCAATGGGTGTTTTGTAAGCCGTACGGAAAGCCCAAAGTGCATCATCTAATTTATCCGACCATGATGCACGATTCTCACCTACAGTTCTCTCCAATATTCTTTTAATGCCCCGATTGGACACTTCGACTTGTCCACTTGTTTGAGGGTGGTACGCAGTGGAAAGACGGTGAGTCACACCGTATTTTTGCATGACTTTGTCGAATTTGTCATTACAGAAGTGCGTACCACGATCACTAATAATAGCACGTGGAGTTCCGAATCGGGCAAAGAGAGCTTTTAAAAATTTCACCACTACTCGGGCATCATTTGTGGGTAAAGCTTTTGCTTCAACCCATTTTGACAAGTAGTCAACTGCCACGAGTATGTATTTGTTGCCGTGAGAAGATGGAAATGGCCCCATAAAGTCGATGCCCCAGATATCAAAGATTTCACAAACTTGAATTTCATTCTGAGGCATTTCATTTCTTTGTGAAAGATTCCCGTGGCGCTGACAAGCGTCACAGGACTTGACCAATTCTTGGGCATCCTTGTAGATCGAGGGCCAATAAAAGCCGGAATCAAACACCTTTTTGGCGGTGTAGTTGGGATTGTGGTGGCCCCCCGTGGGACCAGCATGGCAAGCCTTTAAGATTACAGCGGCTTCCTGACCATACACACACCGCCGGATGACTTGATCCGCGCATATCTTGAACAAATAGGGGTCGTCCCAAAAGTAATGTTTTACGTCTTTGAAAAATTTATTTTTTTGTTGGGACGACATCCCTTTCACGATGAAATTACCCGCAAGATAGTTTGCAAAGTCGGCAAACCATGGGGTAATAGAATCTCCACGAAATGAAACCGCATTGAGGGTTTCGAGAGGAAATGTTTCATTTATTTCCTTTTTCTCGAAATCATTTTGGTGAGGGTTTTCAAGTCGGGAGAGATGATCAGCAGCTAGGTTCTCAGCTCCTTTTTTATCACGAATAATAATATCAAATTCCTGAAGGAGGAGAACCCATCGGAGGAGTCTCGGCTTTGCATCCTGTTTTGCAAATAGATATTTCAAAGCCGAATGATCCGTATACACTATGCTTTTAGTCAGAATCAAGTATGGCCGGAATTTTTCAAAAGCATACACCACAGCTAATAATTCTTTTTCAGTGGTGGTGTAATGACTTTGTGCCTCGGTCATAGTCTTGCTGGCATAGTGTATAGGCTGAAAATGTTTTGTTTTGCGTTGCCCCAAGACTGCCCCTATAGCATAATCACTAGCATCACACATGAGCTCGAAGGGCAAGTCCCAATCGGGGGCAACAAGAATCGGTGCCTCGGTGAGCCTTTTCTTTAATGTTTCAAAGGCTTCGATGCACTCAGGGGAGAAGATAAAAGGAGCATCCTTCTCGAGGAGATGGGTCATGGGCCGGGCAATTTTTGAAAAATCTTGAATAAACCTACGATAGAAACCGGCGTGACCCAAAAAGCTCCTAACACCTTTCACGGTTGTGGGATGAGGCAATTTTGCAATGACGTCCACTTTGGCACGATCAACCTCAATCCCGTTTTTTGAAATTTTATGGCCGAGGACAATGCCCTCTTTGACCATAAAGTGACTCTTCTCCCAATTTAGACATAACTTTGTGTCTTCACAACGTTTTAGCATGCTGTCTAAATGGGAGAGACATGTTTTAAACGAATCCCCAATGACCGAGAAATCGTCCATAAAGACCTCCATACTTTTCCCGATCATGTCAGAAAAGATGGCCATCATACATCTTTGAAACGTGCCCGGAGCATTACATAAGCCAAATGGCATACGTTTATATGCGAAGGTTCCATAGGGGCACGTAAAAGTGGTCTTTTCTTGGTCGTGCGGGTCAATGGGGATCTGGAAGTAACCCGAGAAACCATCGAGGAAGCAATAGTACTCATTCCCCGCTAGTCTCTCGAGCATCTGATCCATAAAAGGCAGAGGAAAATGATCCTTACGGGTAGCGTCATTCAATTTACGATAATCAATGCAGACGCGCCAACCCGTAACCAAACGAGTTGGAATTAACTCATTCTCCTCATTTGTGACAACGGTAATGCCACCCTTTTTTGGCACACAATGGATTGGGCTGACCCAAGGACTGTCAGAGATAGGGTAAATCAATCCGGCATCAAGAAGTTTTAAAACCTCTTGTTTGATAACCTCGTGAATTTTTGGATTCACCCTTCTTTGATGTTGGACAGCAGGTTTGAAGTCATCTTCCATTAATATCTTGTGAGTACAAAACTCAGGGTCGATACCCTTGATATCGGAGAGACGCCAAGCAATTGCTTGTTTATGAGACTTCAAAACCTGTATAAGAGCAGCCTTTTCCTCAACACTTAAGTCTTTAGCAATTATGACGGGTAATTTATCATCACCCTCCAGAAATGCGTACTCAAGATGAGGCGGCAAGTCCTTAAGCTCAACCATGGGGAAGTCATCAGTTTTCTCAACATGTTTGACCTCCTCATTATGAAGTTGTTGTGGTAGAACAGGAAGAGGTGAGGGATCTTCGTTTAACAATTTTTCAAGCGTGAGAATATCCCTCTCGAGGTCTATCTCTTGGTTATCGACTCCATCGGGAATCGAGTCACTTTTGAGAAACGCCTCCATTTCTTCTAAGATGAAGTCACTTCCCTCAAACGGAGTGAGGGAAGGAGAAGAATTGGCTATGATGGGATGAGAAGATTGAGTGAGATTTTCACTCGAAGAATCATCAATGAAACCTAAAATCTCTTGAGCATACTCCTCAGCAGCAACATCGATTACATCTATTTTGTTAACCGATTCACAATCATAATTGGAGGAGTACCTCGATGTTTGATTTAGGTTGAAGGTAATAGCTTCCGTCCCAACACGTAGTGTGATCTCATGCTCAAATACATCGATAAGAGCGCGCCCTGTTCTGAGGAATCCCCGCCCAAGAATGAGAGGGACCCTAGAATCGGCATCAAAGTCAACAATCACAAAATCTGCTGGAAAATGGAACTTTCCCACTCTAACAAATACGTCCTCGGCAATGCCAATGGGACGAGAAATCGAGCGATCGGCAAGCTCTAAAGTCATGCACGTGGGAGTGAGTTCTGGAAGAGAAAGTTTCTTCCACACAGAATATGGCATCAAATTGATGCTAGCACCTAGATCGGCCAGGGCAAAGCAATCAACCATACCCGGGAAAGTACAAGGAATGAGAAATTTCCCGGGATCTCCAAGCTTTTCAGGAAGCTTTTTCAAAAGAACCGCAGAGCAGTTCTCATTCAGAGGAGTTCTTGCCATCTCGAATAACTTTTCTTTATTATTCAACAGATTTTTGATTGTCGATGCAAACTTGGGCATCAAGAGAATAGCATCCGCGAAGCTGATATCGAAATGCAAATCTTGGAAGATTTGGAAAAATTTATCCATTTGGTGATTAGCTTTTTCGCGGAGCTTTTGTTCACTGAGACGTGAAGGATATGGAATAGAAGTTTTGGATTTAGGGTTGTCCACTGAAGTTTCTGGTGGTTCAAAGACAACTCCAGGCTTACATCTGGTTTCAGGATTATCCTGAGGTTGGACATGTGCTGTACTTCGTGGGCTAGGAATTTGCACCTTGTCCTTTGTCACCTCAGGCTCACGATTCACTACCTCAGGAGGAGAGGAAGAAAAGGTAGTAGGAATCGCGGGCTCATCATATGAAGCACCACTTCGTGTTGTGATCGCCTTAGCATCGCCCCTCGGGTTAGCGATCGTGTTGCTCGGTAAAGTAGTACCTGAGCCCGAGGGTCGATCATTTAAAGACTTCTTAATGTCAGAAATCTGGCTGACCAGCAACTTGTTCAACTCTTCTTGGGACTTCATGAATTGCTTCAGCAACTCATCAGATGAAGGCCCAGTTGGAACAATGGCTTGATTCGGATTAGGAATATTTGGAGCTCGATTGTTCGGGTTGGGGCCTTGATTGAAATTTCCTTGGTTTTGATTGTGGAAATTTCCTTGATTCTGGTGAATGTTTCCATGAAAGTTCCCGGGGTTGAAATTACCCTGACCTTGGTTCCGGTTAAAGTTTCCTTGATGTTGAAAACCTTGATTTTGAAAACTTTGGTTTTGATTTTGGAAACCGTGACCCTGATTGAAGTTACCATGGTTTTGATAACCTTGGTTCACTCTATTTTGGTTGTGGCCACGGTTTTGGACATTTTGGTTTTGGTTAAAACCGGGAGGTCCAGGATAATGGTGAGGACGATAGTTCGGGTCCATAGGAGGGCGGTATTGATTGCCTCCTTGATTTTGGGACCCGACAACAGCATTAGCTTCATATGGAGTACCATCAGTAGCTGTGCAATTGTAGTAGGCATGCGGCCCACCACAAGTCACACAGACTTCCACTTTTTTAACCTCAGCAGGGGGAGGATGTTGTGGAAATGAGACTTTCTTTGTTTGGGCGAGAACCAAAGCTTGGATCGCTTCAGTGAGCTTGTCAAGCTTAGCATCTGTGCTAGATTGACCCACAGAAGATGAAGTAGAAGGACCCGCATTAATTTGGGAAACAATCGGTTTGCTTCTTGTGGAGCGGACCTTAGACTTGTTTTCTATGATTTGCAAAGCTTCTTTTGTGGTTCTACTCAAAAAATTTCCTCCCGCGGAGGCGTTGAGAGAATCCTGATCAGCTTGGCTCACGCCATTGTAAAACGTATCGAGTTGCATCAACTCAGAGAAACCATGATGTGGACACTTGCGAAGTAATTCTTTGAAACGATCCCACGCTTCACCAAAAGATTCATCGTATTTTTGAGTGAACTTGGTGATTTCGTTTTTAAGACTCGTGGTCTTGGAAGGTGGGAAGAATTCATTCACAAATTTTTTGACAAGATCTTCCCAAGTCTCAATAGATCGTGGAGGTTGTTTTTCAAGCCAAATCCGGGCTTGTCCCTCCAGTGAGAATGGGAAGAGAAGGAGTTTGATTGCTTCACACGGGACATTTTTGTACTTGATGGTTGATGTGATTTTGTTGAACCATCGAATATGAGCATGAGGATCGTCCCGCTCAAAACCATAGAATTGGCTTGAGGTTACAAGATTGAGTAACCCGGTTTTGAGCTCAAAATTATCAGCCACAATGGCTGGGACAACAATGGCATCTCCGTAACCCTCGATGGGTGCTTGGAGAAGTTCACACATGGGACGGTCTTCCGCCATGGTGACAGTGGGTGTGGCAACAGTACGGATCTCAGATCCGACTGTTGGTGCTGAACGTCGTCGAGGTCTTCTAGGCTTCCGAACAAGCTCACGTAATGGGCTCGTGGACCTTGAAGAACGAGTGCGCATGCACTAAAAACCAATCAAAACAAAAATCAAGGCAAAACAACAGTGAACTTAAACCAATAATCGCAAGCAAGTGGCTTCTTTAGAAAAGGTACACCACCCACAAGGATACAAAGGCAAGTTTTAATCTTTTTGATTTGGGAACTTATTTGTTCACACCTCCAGTTGGAAAGTGTTCTGTCTTGGTTTTCGACGGTTTATTTTTATGTAGAATTATTATTCACAAGAAAGAGACGAATGTTTTTGTGTTTTGTGTATGGGTTTAAAAACTTTTGGAAAATATTTTTGGTATCGTTTCGTTTACCAAAATCGTTTTTCTTTAAGAATCACCTTAAAAGAAAACCGAATCAGAAAACGTTACGATTTGTTTTGTTGTTTTTAATTATTTTTGGTGTTTTAACACTTCAGGAAAAGTGTTAATGACTTTTTTTTGTATTTTGATTATGAAAATATACACAAGTGATGGTATTTGTACAGTGAAAGATGTGAGATAATACTAATCTCAAATAACGCTAAAGATACGCGCACACTTCCCCGGCAGCGGCGCCATAAATTGATTGATGCTAAACCACCTAACTTAAATTAACCAAAGAATGGTCAACTAAGTCAAATAGTCTATATCAATGCTCCGGGTAATATAATGTATCACCGGGTCGTAAAATCCCGTTGAAGTGTGAAATGTGACTTTAGCGTATTAGGGATCGGGTAATTATCCACAGGAAAGGGTTATGATCAAAATTAGTTGGAAATTAATAACAAATATAGCTTAGGAAAGCTATGTGATGGATTACTGAGATTTGGATTACAAGGATTTGAGCTTAAACCTAAAATTATACGTTTTAATTAAAAACGTATACTGATGAACCGTACAAAAAGTACAACTGAAGAACTGAGAGGGGTAAAAGTGTAAATTTGATATTTTTACAATCCTATGAATTAAAGAAAATTTTAAGAAAAATAAAAAGTATTTTTACACTATTTAATTATTTAGGATTAATTATTTTACTAATTATCTATTTAATACTGATTTAATTAATTGGAATTACTAAAAATACTAAAAAGGCTTAGGAAATTAAGAAAAGTTTTATAAATCTAATTAACCATCATAGAAATCCTAAAAAATTATAAAAAGTTAATTCTAAGTATTTTTAAGCTAATTAAATAATTATTATTCTATTTATTAATTAATATCTAATTAGACTATTTAAATTATAAATACTATTAAATGAACAGTAAAAATTCTAGAAAAATTTATAAAATTATTTTAACTAAAATAAAAGTTATAAAAATTATAAAAACTAGGTTATACTATTTAAAAACTAATTATGCTATTTAATTGATTAATATTAATTAAAACTAAATTAAACTAAAATTAATTAGAAATACCACTAAAAGACAAAATTAAAATCTGGAAAAATTTATAAAATTACTTTAACCTAAAATGTAATTTCTAAAAATATAAAAGTGATATATTATTTAGAAATTAATTAAAAAGAAAATTAAATTGATAAATCCTATTAAATAGAAGCTATCACTATTTTTAAAGTTGGTTTTTTTGGTTTTTTTCTTTTTCTAAACTAATTATAAGATAAAAATAAGCACTTTTAATTAAGACACTTTTACAGTACCCCTGGAAATAAGCACTTGGAGTGCTTATTCACCTCACAGTTGACTTTTGTTGACTGTGATGGTTGATAAGCTCAAAATGGAAGTGTGGGGTCCACAATGGTATTTCTTGGTTTCTCTGAGTCTAAGGAACACAAATAAGCAAGACTCAAGCAACAATCAAGCCTGAATAAGCCAAAAAGCAACAAATAAGCACTTTGCTTATTTGTTGACTGAGCAGTTGAGGGACAAAGTTTATGGGCCAAACTAGGTAGGGTCCACAGATATTAGGGTCAAACAAAAGGTCAAACCTGATTCCTGGGTAGGAGGGGGGTTGAAAGATGCAAGGTCAAGGCTATGGGACCCACTGAGTCAGTCACAAACCACCAATGAAGTTGGGTGGGTTGCTGAGGTAACTGAGAGCAGGGCAAATAGGTTGCCCTGCAGGTCACTTTGAGACCTGTTTTAACCCACCAAATAAATTTTATAAAATCTGGAAAAATTTACAAAAATCTACAAAGTGGTAGAGAATAAGCACACCAAATTTCAGCTTCTAACAGTTAAAATCAAATAAGTTACACCCTTCCCAATTTTGCTCAAAATGACTGAACAAGGTTTTGACTTTGAAGAATTTTACTCAACTTTGACTTTTATGAACTTGAAAAGCTGATTTAATGACCTAATAAGCTAAGATAAGCTATATTAAAACTATTTTGGATGAAACTTTAACTTTTGAAAAGGATTTGTGGGTTTTGGACTTCAAAAATCACCACAGTGAACTGTGGTGATTATAAACACTTGATTTTGACTTTTGAAAGGTTTTGCACCAAAGTACTTGTTCCCCTGAGCTATATTATACACTACAAACTATTACAAACTAATAGGTACTCAGATGAACAACTGCAACACACTAAACAAAGCACAACCAAACACCCTCTTAAAATCAGTTAAAGAGGAGATTTCTATTTCAACAAGTATTGAACACAAACAGATTATCACAACTAGTTTATAAGCTATTATATGAATGTAATGAACTTAAATTAATAACTTAAACTGCTTTAAGAGTAAAAATAAAGAGTATGTAGCTTACAAAGCCTTCCAAGCTATTTAGTAGATACCAAGGACCAAACCAAACAAACCTATGCCCTCCCCTGAGGTTCCTAACCCACAGCCTTCCAATATGCACTGTGCTCCATGCTTATACAACCAATGATCACAATTTTTTATTTTTATTTTTATTTTTCTTATTTTCTTAGTTTTTAGTGAAAACTGAATTGTAGGAGTTCACATAAGCTTATAAAACTTGCATTATCTTATTTTTGAGCTTATAAGAGCTTCTGAGTACTTTGAACACAAATAACTTCACTTAATTGAAACTTGAAAATTTAAGATAAGACTTGAAAAAGTGAAATTGAAACTTGAACTTCAAATTGATCTTACATTAATAAAAAGGTTACATTACATTGAAAATAAACTGAAATTACAAATTAACTAAGAAAAATTACACTCTACAAGCTTCTATGAGCTTTTCCTTATATATCGACCTAAAAATAATCCCATATGCCTTCCACACAGCTTCATTTTGAAAATTAAGAGCCCCACATGCTTTGCCTTTGACCTCTGACCAAATCCCAGCCGTTTAATCATATCAAAATCAATCCAAGCTCTTGATTCGGATTTGGCGCCATTTTTATACGGGACCAAATTGGGTGGTATTGGTGAGGGTTTTGGGGAAGCATTAATGGTGGTGGAGTTGGTGGGTGAGGGTATTTATTGTGGGGGGTAAGGTGGGTGAAAAGGTGAGGAGGGGGGGGGGGGGGGGGGGGAAGTATCTCCCTGGTTTTCTGGGATGGTGTTGGGGGGAAGGAGATGGTCGGGGTGTGGGGTTTGACCTGGGTCAACGCCCAGGTTTATTTAAAACCAAGGTGGGCTTGGACTGGGCTTGGGGAATCAGCTGGGCTAAGGAATGGATTGGGTTGGTTTTTTTGGGTTTAACAAATAAAAAGGGTCCGGATGGTGTAATGGTTATCAAGGACCAAATTTGCAAACTTTTCAAAACCTAAGGACTGAAATTGCCAAACTCCCAAAGTTCTCCAAAGTGTCATTTTTTCCACATGCCAATAATTCGAGGATCAATTTTGCCTTTTTCCATATTTTTTTCAAAATTTCAAAACATCCCAGGGACTATTTTTGCCATCTTTGGATTTTCAGGGACTAATCATGTAATTTTTGAAAACTTGCAACCCAATTATGATATTTTGACTTTATTTGACTTTTAAGACCTTGGGTTGACTTTTCCTTAAAAATAAATGCATAGGGACTAAAGTTGACAAGTTTTGAAACTTGGGGGACTGAAACTGCCAATACTGCAAACTTTGTACGTTTTTTCTTTGTTTTTGCACATTTTGCTTTTAAAACACATAAAACACAATCCCTGGGATAATTTAAGTATTTTGATATCTTTTTGATTGTTTTTGTGCGTTTTGGCAGTTTAAATATATCGAAAACAATGAGTGTTTGAGCACTCATCAATCCCCCACACTGAACTATTGCTAGTCCCTAGCAATCTTTTTAGAAAACTTGATGGATTTTAAACTCTTTACCAAAAGCCATCACTTCTGGAGTAGCCAGGTGTAAGAACTGTGGCACACCTGATAACCGCGTGATTTTGAGCAAACCACCAGCTTTCAACGGATTTGTTAAGTCTTTACCAGGAGCCGTTTGCTCCTGGACTAGCCAGCATCTTGATGGACCTAGTCGACATCTTGGTGAGTTGATTACCAATTATGGATTTTCCACGGCCTTTACCACAAGCCATAATCTTGCGGGCTAGCCAACTCATTTGTTTTCGGGGAGTTGATGACCCACACAATTTTGGGCAAATTGCCAGCCGTCAACGGATTTGATATATCTTTACCAAGAGCCGTTTGCTCCTGGATTAGCCAATCCCTTTTGTCGCTTAGACGAGGCGGACTGATTACCCTAAAAATTTTGAAATAAAGTGAAAAATTTTTGAAAATTTTGGCCAAAACGGGGGGTACTTGAAAGATATTTGCTAAAATTCGTTAGAATTTCCCCCCCCCCCCCCCCACACTTAGAAGTGAATATTGTCCTCAATATTCAAAGTCCCGGCTATTATGCCGAAGCTATGAACGTAAAAAGTCAAGATTCGAATCTACTGCGGAAATACCAATTTCACTTTATTTCTATATATACAACTTTTTTTTTTTTTTTTTTTTTTTTTTTTTTTTTTTTTTTTTTACTTATATACATATATACATTTTTTCAAACAGCGGGGGGGTTGGCCATTCCCCCACACTTAGTGGTAGAAAATAGAAAGAATCAGAGATACGGGTGAAAACCCGTATTGTTGCTAATTTTTGGTCATCGAGTCGTTAGCTTGACTCTATCCCCGAATTCAATTGTCCTTGGGGAAAGTTTGGAGATCCGGGACGACCATGGATGGTACGTCCTCTCCAAAGTAGTGCTTTAACCGATGCCCATTCACTTTGAAATTTGGACCGTCACTTTGAGATAATTCGACGGTACCATAAGGATAGACTTTTGCGATAGTGAATGGACCAGTCCATCGGGTTTTGAGCTTTCCCGAGAAGATCTTGAGTCTAGAATTGAAAAGAAGGACTCGATCACCAACGTTGAAAACGCGGTTTTTGATTTTTGAGTCATGAATCTTCTTTGTCTTTTCTTTATAGATCAAAGAGTTCTCGTAAGCCTGATCACGAAGTTCGTTTAATTCATTTAGTTGAACTTTTCTATGATCACCCGCCGTTTTGAGGTCGAAATTTGCATGCTTGAGAGCCCAATAGGCTTTGTGTTCAAGCTCGATCGGAAGATGGCACGCTTTCCCGTACACAAGTTTATAAGGCGTACACCCAATGGGTGTTTTGTAAGCCGTACGGAAAGCCCAAAGTGCATCATCTAATTTATCCGACCATGATGCACGATTCTCACCTACAGTTCTCTCCAATATTCTTTTAATGCCCCGATTGGACACTTCGACTTGTCCACTTGTTTGAGGGTGGTACGCAGTGGAAAGACGGTGAGTCACACCGTATTTTTGCATGACTTTGTCGAATTTGTCATTACAGAAGTGCGTACCACGATCACTAATAATAGCACGTGGAGTTCCGAATCGGGCAAAGAGAGCTTTTAAAAATTTCACCACTACTCGGGCATCATTTGTGGGTAAAGCTTTTGCTTCAACCCATTTTGACAAGTAGTCAACTGCCACGAGTATGTATTTGTTGCCGTGAGAAGATGGAAATGGCCCCATAAAGTCGATGCCCCAGATATCAAAGATTTCACAAACTTGAATTTCATTCTGAGGCATTTCATTTCTTTGTGAAAGATTCCCGTGGCGCTGACAAGCGTCACAGGACTTGACCAATTCTTGGGCATCCTTGTAGATCGAGGGCCAATAAAAGCTGGAATCAAACACCTTTTTGGCGGTGTAGTTGGGATTGTGGTGGCCCCCCGTGGGACCAGCATGGCAAGCCTTTAAGATTACAGCGGCTTCCTGACCATACACACACCGCCGGATGACTTGATCCGCGCATATCTTGAACAAATAGGGGTCGTCCCAAAAGTAATGTTTTACGTCTTTGAAAAATTTATTTTTTTGTTGGGACGACATCCCTTTCACGATGAAATTACCCGCAAGATAGTTTGCAAAGTCGGCAAACCATGGGGTAATAGAATCTCCACGAAATGAAACCGCATTGAGGGTTTCGAGAGGAAATGTTTCATTTATTTCCTTTTTCTCGAAATCATTTTGGTGAGGGTTTTCAAGTCGGGAGAGATGATCAGCAGCTAGGTTCTCAGCTCCTTTTTTATCACGAATAATAATATCAAATTCCTGAAGGAGGAGAACCCATCGGAGGAGTCTCGGCTTTGCATCCTGTTTTGCAAATAGATATTTCAAAGCCGAATGATCCGTATACACTATGCTTTTAGTCAGAATCAAGTATGGCCGGAATTTTTCAAAAGCATACACCACAGCTAATAATTCTTTTTCAGTGGTGGTGTAATGACTTTGTGCCTCGGTCATAGTCTTGCTGGCATAGTGTATAGGCTGAAAATGTTTTGTTTTGCGTTGCCCCAAGACTGCCCCTATAGCATAATCACTAGCATCACACATGAGCTCGAAGGGCAAGTCCCAATCGGGGGCAACAAGAATCGGTGCCTCGGTGAGCCTTTTCTTTAATGTTTCAAAGGCTTCGATGCACTCAGGGGAGAAGATAAAAGGAGCATCCTTCTCGAGGAGATGGGTCATGGGCCGGGCAATTTTTGAAAAATCTTGAATAAACCTACGATAGAAACCGGCGTGACCCAAAAAGCTCCTAACACCTTTCACGGTTGTGGGATGAGGCAATTTTGCAATGACGTCCACTTTG
This sequence comes from Artemisia argyi, assembly GCA_030686995.1. Classification (NCBI taxonomy): domain Eukaryota; kingdom Viridiplantae; phylum Streptophyta; class Magnoliopsida; order Asterales; family Asteraceae; genus Artemisia; species Artemisia argyi. The sequence continues at coordinate 105,150,590 of CM060679.1, forward strand.
GCACGATCAACCTCAATCCCGTTTTTTGAAATTTTATGGCCGAGGACAATGCCCTCTTTGACCATAAAGTGACTCTTCTCCCAATTTAGACATAACTTTGTGTCTTCACAACGTTTTAGCATGCTGTCTAAATGGGAGAGACATGTTTTAAACGAATCCCCAATGACCGAGAAATCGACCATAAAGACCTCCATACTTTTCCCGATCATGTCGGAAAAGATGGCCATCATACATCTTTGAAACGTGCCCGGAGCATTACATAAGCCAAATGGCATACGTTTATATGCGAAGGTTCCATAGGGGCACGTAAAAGTGGTCTTTTCTTGGTCGTGCGGGTCAATGGGGATCTGGAAGTAACCCGAGAAACCATCGAGGAAGCAATAGTACTCATTCCCCGCTAGTCTCTCGAGCATCTGATCCATAAAAGGCAGAGGAAAATGATCCTTACGGGTAGCGTCATTCAATTTACGATAATCAATGCAGACGCGCCAACCCGTAACCAAACGAGTTGGAATTAACTCATTCTCCTCATTTGTGACAACGGTAATGCCACCCTTTTTTGGCACACAATGGATTGGGCTGACCCAAGGACTGTCAGAGATAGGGTAAATCAATCCGGCATCAAGAAGTTTTAAAACCTCTTGTTTGATAACCTCGTGAATTTTTGGATTCACCCTTCTTTGATGTTGGACAGCAGGTTTGAAGTCATCTTCCATTAATATCTTGTGAGTACAAAACTCAGGGTCGATACCCTTGATATCGGAGAGACGCCAAGCAATTGCTTGTTTATGAGACTTCAAAACCTGTATAAGAGCAGCCTTTTCCTCAACACTTAAGTCTTTAGCAATTATGACGGGTAATTTATCATCACCCTCCAGAAATGCGTACTCAAGATGAGGCGGCAAGTCCTTAAGCTCAACCATGGGGAAGTCATCAGTTTTCTCAACATGTTTGACCTCCTCATTATGAAGTTGTTGTGGTAGAACAGGAAGAGGTGAGGGATCTTCGTTTAACAATTTTTCAAGCGTGAGAATATCCCTCTCGAGGTCTATCTCTTGGTTATCGACTCCATCGGGAATCGAGTCACTTTTGAGAAACGCCTCCATTTCTTCTAAGATGAAGTCACTTCCCTCAAACGGAGTGAGGGAAGGAGAAGAATTGGCTATGATGGGATGAGAAGATTGAGTGAGATTTTCACTCGAAGAATCATCAATGAAACCTAAAATCTCTTGAGCATACTCCTCAGCAGCAACATCGATTACATCTATTTTGTTAACCGATTCACAATCATAATTGGAGGAGTACCTCGATGTTTGATTTAGGTTGAAGGTAATAGCTTCCGTCCCAACACGTAGTGTGATCTCATGCTCAAATACATCGATAAGAGCGCGCCCTGTTCTGAGGAATCCCCGCCCAAGAATGAGAGGGACCCTAGAATCGGCATCAAAGTCAACAATCACAAAATCTGCTGGAAAATGGAACTTTCCCACTCTAACAAATACGTCCTCGGCAATGCCAATGGGACGAGAAATCGAGCGATCGGCAAGCTCTAAAGTCATGCACGTGGGAGTGAGTTCTGGAAGAGAAAGTTTCTTCCACACAGAATATGGCATCAAATTGATGCTAGCACCTAGATCGGCCAGGGCAAAGCAATCAACCATACCCGGGAAAGTACAAGGAATGAGAAATTTCCCGGGATCTCCAAGCTTTTCAGGAAGCTTTTTCAAAAGAACCGCAGAGCAGTTCTCATTCAGAGGAGTTCTTGCCATCTCGAATAACTTTTCTTTATTATTCAACAGATTTTTGATTGTCGATGCAAACTTGGGCATCAAGAGAATAGCATCCGCGAAGCTGATATCGAAATGCAAATCTTGGAAGATTTGGAAAAATTTATCCATTTGGTGATTAGCTTTTTCGCGGAGCTTTTGTTCACTGAGACGTGAAGGATATGGAATAGAAGTTTTGGATTTAGGGTTGTCCACTGAAGTTTCTGGTGGTTCAAAGACAACTCCAGGCTTACATCTGGTTTCAGGATTATCCTGAGGTTGGACATGTGCTGTACTTCGTGGGCTAGGAATTTGCACCTTGTCCTTTGTCACCTCAGGCTCACGATTCACTACCTCAGGAGGAGAGGAAGAAAAGGTAGTAGGAATCGCGGGCTCATCATATGAAGCACCACTTCGTGTTGTGATCGCCTTAGCATCGCCCCTCGGGTTAGCGATCGTGTTGCTCGGTAAAGTAGTACCTGAGCCCGAGGGTCGATCATTTAAAGACTTCTTAATGTCAGATATCTGGCTGACCAGCAACTTGTTCAACTCTTCTTGGGACTTCATGAATTGCTTCAGCAACTCATCAGATGAAGGCCCAGTTGGAACAATGGCTTGATTCGGATTAGGAATATTTGGAGCTCGATTGTTCGGGTTGGGGCCTTGATTGAAATTTCCTTGGTTTTGATTGTGGAAATTTCCTTGATTCTGGTGAATGTTTCCATGAAAGTTCCCGGGGTTGAAATTACCCTGACCTTGGTTCCGGTTAAAGTTTCCTTGATGTTGAAAACCTTGATTTTGAAAACTTTGGTTTTGATTTTGGAAACTGTGACCCTGATTGAAGTTACCATGGTATTGATAACCTTGGTTCACTCTATTTTGGTTGTGGCCACGGTTTTGGACATTTTGGTTTTGGTTAAAACCGGGAGGTCCAGGATAATGGTGAGGACGATAGTTCGGGTCCATAGGAGGGCGGTATTGATTGCCTCCTTGATTTTGGGACCCGACAACAGCATTAGCTTCATATGGAGTACCATCAGTAGCTGTGCAATTGTAGTAGGCATGCGGCCCACCACAAGTCACACAGACTTCCACTTTTTTAACCTCAGCAGGGGGAGGATGTTGTGGAAATGAGACTTTCTTTGTTTGGGCGAGAACCAAAGCTTGGATCGCTTCAGTGAGCTTGTCAAGCTTAGCATCTGTGCTAGATTGACCCACAGAAGATGAAGTAGAAGGACCCGCATTAATTTGGGAAACAATCGGTTTGCTTCTTGTGGAGCGGACCTTAGACTTGTTTTCTATGATTTGCAAAGCTTCTTTTGTGGTTCTACTCAAAAAATTTCCTCCCGCGGAGGCGTTGAGAGAATCCTGATCAGCTTGGCTCACGCCATTGTAAAACGTATCGAGTTGCATCAACTCAGAGAAACCATGATGTGGACACTTGCGAAGTAATTCTTTGAAACGATCCCACGCTTCACCAAAAGATTCATCGTATTTTTGAGTGAACTTGGTGATTTCGTTTTTAAGACTCGTGGTCTTGGAAGGTGGGAAGAATTCATTCACAAATTTTTTGACAAGATCTTCCCAAGTCTCAATAGATCGTGGAGGTTGTTTTTCAAGCCAAATCCGGGCTTGTCCCTCCAGTGAGAATGGGAAGAGAAGGAGTTTGATTGCTTCACACGGGACATTTTTGTACTTGATGGTTGATGTGATTTTGTTGAACCATCGAATATGAGCATGAGGATCGTCCCGCTCAAAACCATAGAATTGGCTTGAGGTTACAAGATTGAGTAACCCGGTTTTGAGCTCAAAATTATCAGCCACAATGGCTGGGACAACAATGGCATCTCCGTAACCCTCGATGGGTGCTTGGAGAAGTTCACACATGGGACGGTCTTCCGCCATGGTGACAGTGGGTGTGGCAACAGTACGGATCTCAGATCCGACTGTTGGTGCTGAACGTCGTCGAGGTCTTCTAGGCTTCCGAACAAGCTCACGTAATGGGCTCGTGGACCTTGAAGAACGAGTGCGCATGCACTAAAAACCAATCAAAACAAAAATCAAGGCAAAACAACAGTGAACTTAAACCAATAATCGCAAGCAAGTGGCTTCTTTAGAAAAGGTACACCACCCACAAGGATACAAAGGCAAGTTTTAATCTTTTTGATTTGGGAACTTATTTGTTCACACCTCCAGTTGGAAAGTGTTCTGTCTTGGTTTTCGACGGTTTATTTTTATGTAGAATTATTATTCACAAGAAAGAGACGAATGTTTTTGTGTTTTGTGTATGGGTTTAAAAACTTTTGGAAAATATTTTTGGTATCGTTTCGTTTACCAAAATCGTTTTTCTTTAAGAATCACCTTAAAAGAAAACCGAATCAGAAAACGTTACGATTTGTTTTGTTGTTTTTAATTATTTTTGGTGTTTTAACACTTCAGGAAAAGTGTTAATGACTTTTTTTAGTATTTTGATTATGAAAATATACACAAGTGATGGTATTTGTACAGTGAAATATGTGAGATAATACTAATCTCAAATAACGCTAAAGATACGCGCACACTTCCCCGGCAGCGGCGCCATAAATTGATTGATGCTAAACCACCTAACTTAAATTAACCAAAGAATGGTCAACTAAGTCAAATAGTCTATATCAATGCTCCGGGTAATATAATGTATCACCGGGTCGTAAAATCCCGTTGAAGTGTGAAATGTGACTTTAGCGTATTAGGGATCGGGTAATTATCCACAGGAAAGGGTTATGATCAAAATTAGTTGGAAATTAATAACAAATATAGCTTAGGAAAGCTATGTGATGGATTACTGAGATTTGGATTACAAGGATTTGAGCTTAAACCTAAAATTATACGTTTTAATTAAAAACGTATACTGATGAACCGTACAAAAAGTACAACTGAAGAACTGAGAGGGGTAAAAGTGTAAATTTGATATTTTTACAATCCTATGAATTAAAGAAAATTTTAAGAAAAATAAAAAGTATTTTTACACTATTTAATTATTTAAGATTAATTATTTTACTAATTATCTATTTAATACTGATTTAATTAATTGGAATTACTAAAAATACTAAAAAGGCTTAGGAAATTAAGAAAAGTTTTATAAATCTAATTAACCATCATAGGAATCCTAAAAAATTATAAAAAGTTAATTCTAAGTATTTTTAAGCTAATTAAATAATTATTATTCTATTTATTAATTAATATCTAATTAGACTATTTAAATTATAAATACTATTAAATGAACAGTAAAAATTCTAGAAAAATTTATAAAATTATTTTAACTAAAATAAAAGTTATAAAAATTATAAAAACTAGGTTATACTATTTAAAAACTAATTATGCTATTTAATTGATTAATATTAATTAAAACTAAATTAAACTAAAATTAATTAGAAATACCACTAAAAGACAAAATTAAAATCTGGAAAAATTTATAAAATTACTTTAACCTAAAATGTAATTTCTAAAAATATAAAAGTGATATATTATTTAGAAATTAATTAAAAAGAAAATTAAATTGATAAATCCTATTAAATAGAAGCTATCACTATTTTTAAAGTTGGTTTTTTTTGTTTTTTTCTTTTTCTAAACTAATTATAAGATAAAAATAAGCACTTTTAATTAAGACACTTTTACAGTACCCCTGGAAATAAGCACTTGGAGTGCTTATTCACCTCACAGTTGACTTTTGTTGACTGTGATGGTTGATAAGCTCAAAATGGAAGTGTGGGGTCCACAATGGTATTTCTTGGTTTCTCTGAGTCTAAGGAACACAAATAAGCAAGACTCAAGCAACAATCAAGCCTGAATAAGCCAAAAAGCAACAAATAAGCACTTTGCTTATTTGTTGACTGAGCAGTTGAGGGACAAAGTTTATGGGCCAAACTAGGTAGGGTCCACAGATATTAGGGTCAAACAAAAGGTCAACCCTGATTCCTGGGTAGGAGGGGGGTTGAAAGATGCAAGGTCAAGGCTATGGGACCCACTGAGTCAGTCACAAACCACCAATGAAGTTGGGTGGGTTGCTGAGGTAACTGAGAGCAGGGCAAATAGGTTGCCCTGCAGGTCACTTTGAGACCTGTTTTAACCCACCAAATAAATTTTATAAAATCTGGAAAAATTTACAAAAATCTACAAAGTGGTAGAGAATAAGCACACCAAGTTTCAGCTTCTAACAGTTAAAATCAAATAAGTTACACCCTTCCCAATTTTGCTCAAAATGACTGAACAAGGTTTTGACTTTGAAGAATTTTACTCAACTTTGACTTTTATGAACTTGAAAAGCTGATTTAATGACCTAATAAGCTAAGATAAGCTATATTAAAACTATTTTGGATGAAACTTTAACTTTTGAAAAGGATTTGTGGGTTTTGGACTTCAAAAATCACCACAGTGAACTGTGGTGATTATAAACACTTGATTTTGACTTTTGAAAGGTTTTGCACCAAAGTACTTGTTCCCCTGAGCTATATTATACACTACAAACTATTACAAACTAATAGGTACTCAGATGAACAACTGCAACACACTAAACAAAGCACAACCAAACACCCTCTTAAAATCAGTTAAAGAGGAGATTTCTATTTCAACAAGTATTGAACACAAACAGATTATCACAACTAGTTTATAAGCTATTATATGAATGTAATGAACTTAAATTAATAACTTAAACTGCTTTAAGAGTAAAAATAAAGAGTATGTAGCTTACAAAGCCTTCCAAGCTATTTAGTAGATACCAAGGACCAAACCAAACAAACCTATGCCCTCCCCTGAGGTTCCTAACCCACAGCCTTCCAATATGCACTGTGCTCCATGCTTATACAACCAATGATCACAATTTTTTATTTTTATTTTTATTTTTCTTATTTTCTTAGTTTTTAGTGAAAACTGAATTGTAGGAGTTCACATAAGCTTATAAAACTTGCATTATCTTATTTTTGAGCTTATAAGAGCTTCTGAGTACTTTGAACACAAATAACTTCACTTAATTGAAACTTGAAAATTTAAGATAAGACTTGAAAAAGTGAAATTGAAACTTGAACTTCAAATTGATCTTACAATAATAAAAAGGTTACATTACATTGAAAATAAACTGAAATTACAAATTAACTAAGAAAAATTACACTCTACAAGCTTCTATGAGCTTTTCCTTATATATCGACCTAAAAATAATCCCATATGCCTTCCACACAGCTTCATTTTGAAAATTAAGAGCCCCACATGCTTTGCCTTTGACCTCTGACCAAATCCCAGCCGTTTAATCATATCAAAATCAATCCAAGCTCTTGATTCGGATTTGGCGCCAATTTTTATACAGGACCAAATTGGGTGGTATTGGTGAGGGTTTTGGGGAAGCATTAATGGTGGTGGAGTTGGTGGGTGAGGGTATTTATTGTGGGGGGTAAGGTGGGTGAAAAGGTGAGGAGGGGGGGGGGGGGGAAGTATCTCCCTGGTTTTCTGGGATGGTGTTGGGGGGAAGGAGATGGTCGGGGTGTGGGGTTTGACCTGGGTCAACGCCCAGGTTTATTTAAAACCAAGGTGGGCTTGGACTGGGCTTGGGGAATCAGCTGGGCTAAGGAATGGATTGGGTTGGTTTTTTTGGGTTTAACAAATAAAAAGGGTCCGGATGGTGTAATGGTTATCAAGGACCAAATTTGCAAACTTTTCAAAACCTAAGGACTGAAATTGCCAAACTCCCAAAGTTCTCCAAAGTGTCATTTTTTCCACATGCCAATAATTCAAGGATCAATTTTGCCTTTTTCCATATTTTTTTCAAAATTTCAAAACATCCCAGGGACTATTTTTGCCATCTTTGGATTTTCAGGGACTAATCATGTAATTTTTGAAAACTTGCAACCCAATTATGATATTTTGACTTTATTTGACTTTTAAGACCTTGGGTTGACTTTTCCTAAAATAAATGCATAGGGACTAAAGTTGACAAGTTTTGAAACTTGGGGGACTGAAACTGCCAATACTGCAAACTTTATACGTTTTTTCTTTGTTTTTGCACATTTTGCTTTTAAAACACATAAAACACAATCCCTGGGATAATTTAAGTATTTTGATGTCTTTTTGATTGTTTTTGTGCGTTTTGGCAGTTTAAATATATCGAAAACGATGAGTGTTTGAGCACTCATCAACAATCTTCAACATTTAAAGGTTCACAAGACGGAGTGGGATTAATTGTAGAATTTTCTTCTTCATAAAGCTCATTTTCGTCACTCTTAATGGTGTTAACTTGTTCTTTCACACGAATTACTTCTTTAAAAAGATCTAATAACTCGGTAAAGTTATTTTGAGCAATCGTCATTTTAGTGATCATTTTATATTGTGGAGGTTGGTTGTGATAATTATTGTCATAAGGAAACGGTTTCCTTGTTTGACAATCGGTGCTTGATGAGGCGAAAAATGATCCATTTTTAGGGGGTCATTTAAGCCCGAATCCGACTTTATTTGATCAAATATTACCCTAAATCGTTCCTTTTGTGATTTTAGGTGTTTGGAGAGTGAATTCTGGAAAAGAAGCTATTTTGGACGTTTTTGGAGCATAAAAGTGAAGAAAACGGCTAAGTACCAAATTTGCATGCTGAAAATACAAGGTGACGGCGTCAAGACCAACATCTTGACGGCGTCAGACATGAAGAATTAAACTCCGAAGGTGGTGACGGCGTCAGAAGGACTCGTGACGGCGTCAAAGTGGCAAAATTAATATACCGTGGGTGGTGACGGCGTCACATAGGCCGTCATAAGTGGATCAAGGCCGTCCGAGGAAGTATATGGCGGCGAGGTGACGGCGTCAGAAGTTACTCTTGACGCCGTCAGACTGTTTTTCCTATATATAGTTTTCTAGTTTTTTCATAAGAAAAAGAGAGAAGTTTTGGTGAAACCCTAAAGACGATTTTGGTGCCTCTTTTACAGGTTTTTCAAGGGTTCCAAACCCTTGAGACCTTGCATTGTAATTGAGATAAGTGTACTTTCAATTCAATCAATATGTCTATGTGTTGGTTGTTTATCTCTTGTTCTTGTCTCAATTCTACTATGCTAGGCTAGATCTCTTTTGTGTTTGCTTAGATCTAATGAAACCTAGATGTTGATTATGTGTTGATTACTTGTCTATTCTTGTTTTGAATGAATGATTTATATGTTAGGCTTAAGAAAACTGGCAGATCTCCAAATGGTAACATGCTTGAACGTCTTAAGAAACATGAACCGAGGCGTACTAGGTCTTTATTGGTTGTATTTAATGCATGAGCCACTGTTTACAATCCCTATAGTTGTGCTGGGTCATGGTGTAGGAGGAGATAAGAGCTCATAGAGTTGGGGAGTTATGTATGCCACCCCACGAATGGTATTAAGGAATACAATCCGTCATTCATACAAGTGTAACAAGTAATTAACATGTAAAAGATATCTAGGGAGTAGTGAAGTCTAAGTAAACACAATTTCTCCAACCACTGCTCACAACTTTAGTATAATTTAGTTTAATTTCATTTTTATTATTTTATTTTGATTGCATCTTAGCTTTGGGTTAGTTGAATCGCAACTAATTCCGCCCACTCCTTCAAAACCCGAGATTTTACTTGCTTTCATAAAAATATAAAAATACAAAAAATAATCATCTCTCACCTATAGAACTATTAATTAGGTTTTCTAATCCTAGCGACACTATTCCTAAGCTGAACGATCAATCCCCCGGTACTTGTCACTATACTATACTACAACGATCAGGTACACTGCCTGGTGGGGGTTGTAAGCTTCTCGAGATCCCTCGAGAGGTAAAGCAAGGTGCGATTCCCACGCATCAGTGCTAAAGTGTGGACCTCCACAATACTCACAACCGTTTTGTTGTGAAATCGGTGCATTTTGAAACGGAACTTGCTCATATGAGTTGAAATCGTTGTGATAATAATTGGAAAAGTTCGGATCATAATCAGATGTGAATGTGGGTTCAGCTTTCAAAGCATAACACATACAAAATCCATGAGTAAACCCACATTCTTTGCAAAAACACCGTTCACAAAGTACTCCTTCTCCGGAGGAATTTCCACAATTAAAACAAGACGGATCCATAAGAATTATCGGTTTAGAGGGTTAAAGAAGAAGAATCAAATGATAAGAGGATAAGAAGATTATTTTTTGTTTTTAATTATCACAAAATCAAATAAAAGGAAAATCAAAATGGAAAAGGAAAATCTTTTTGTATTTTTATTTTTAGAAAACAAAATTCAAAAACTTAAAACTTTTATTTTCTTTTGTTTTTTCCAATGTTACGTTAATCGTAAACCGTTTCCTTTAAATCTACTCGCGACGGAACGGGAGAGAAGAATGGATCTCTCTTCAGCTTGCAATTTAATGTCAAAGCTTCCGTATTTTCCGCTTATTCGGTCGTAGAATCCAAAGTAATCCGATTAGCAACTAATTTCACGCGTAGTTATATTGTAAGGCTTATTTGGTTTACAACGCTCTTCCTTTCGGTCGAGTCGAGGCTGTAACTTTATTATTTTTTTGGTATTTTTGAAAACACTTTAGGAAAAGTGTTTTTGATTTTTCAATTTTTTTTTTTGGTTTTTATAGAAAATATATACAAGGAAGGTTTTCAAAACACAATTTTGAAAAACGAAAACGAAAAATTCACTTCAACCTTCCCCGGCAGCGGCGCCAAAAATTTTGATGTTGTCGTTTTAAGTATAGTGTTTATTTTTCCGAAGAAATGCTTAGGAAAGTATTTCCCCGGGTCGTGTCCCAACGAAGGTGTGAATGGAATTCTCAATTCCCGAATCGTGAAACGTGTCGTGAAAACGGGAAAAAAATGATTTTGATGAGATTATACTAATGAAATAGTAAATGAAGCACAAATAACTAACTAAGCACGTAATTCAAGTAAAGCAACTAGAAACGTAACGTAGAATCGAAAACGTAAGCTAAAACGGAAAATAAACGTTAACGTACGAAATAAAACGCGACTTTTAAGCTACGCTACTCCTACGGACTTGGAAATAATTTTCAAAAGTTAAAAATGATAAAAGAAAATTTTGAGAAAAAGAAAAATATTTTTTTGATTTTTTAATAATTTTTTATGAATTAAAAACTAATTTAACTAATTAAAAATTAAAATAAAATGTAAATAAAGGGAGAAAAATGAAAAATAAATTTTGAAAATTATAAAATAACTAAAAAGTAATTTTAAAACTAAAAACTAATTTTTTTGGCTTTTTATGTAATTTTTGGAAATTAAAAACTATTAAATCTAATTAAAAATTCAAAATAAATGGGAAAATTACAAAATAAATTTCTAAAATTCTAGAATAAATTAAAATAAATTCTAAAAATATTTTTGGATTTTTCTGGGATTTTTCTGATTTTTTTTGATTTTTTAATAATTAAAATGTATTTAAAAATGATTAAAAATGAAAATAAAATAGAAAAAATAGTAAATGAAGTCAGAAAAATTTGAAAAAATTACAAAAATTCTAAAATATTAAAATGAGCTTGAGAAAAAATTTTGAAACTGAATTAAGCTAGGAAAGTGCTGAAAAGCTCTAAACTGCTTATTGAGAATTGCTTATTGATAAGCAATTTGACTAAATTGACCCCAAACTTTGACCAAATGATTTATTTACTGAATAAAGCTTAAATGAACAGTATAAGATCACAAATTCCACAGGAAAACTGATTATGGCCCAAACAGATATGAATAAGCAATTACGAAATAAGCACTGAACCAAAACAGAATAAGCTAAAGCCAAAACTCAATAAGAACATCATCATACGGCATAAATGAACTTAACTGAACAACTAAACTCAGATAAGGAGCAAATGAATACTTATGCAGGCCTCAAAATGAAATCAGAAACTATGCTTAATCACACGACTATATAAGCCTAATAAGCTAACTTAATAAGCTGATATAACAAAACTAACGGTGGCAAATCCTCACCTAACCTACTGAGAACTTATAAAACCAAACTGAACTCAATTTTAAACCTAAATGGACCCTTAAGTTGGCCTGAGATCAGCAGCCATTGAACCTGTTGGCTGCAAGTTTGACTATTCGATTTTGCACTTCTACTTTGACAAAATCTAATTTTAAATCCCTAAGTCTGTTTCTGCATGTTGTTTAATGATGTTGAAACTCAGAAATATTATACATAAACATACAATGAAGAAAAACAGCAAGTGACAGAATCTGATTATAGAGAATGCAAGCAGACAAATGAATTATCAACGAACTTTGACTTTTATCCAATAATCCTACTGTTTTTTATACTTGACTAAACCTATATGTTACCTAAGTGAGATATTTAAACTAATTGCAACCCCAGAAACTACAACAATCTCAGCCAATCACTATGATCCAAACACCCTCTGAATTCCCTAACTGATGACACTACCTGTAGATCAGAGCTAATAGAGGCTATTCAACTGATGCAAAGTGATTATCTAGCTACATGAAAAATGTTAAAACTGAATTTAACAAATATCTAGCATAACAGTAACTAAAATGGAATATGCAAATGTTAAGATGAAAATGCAAAACTAAACTAAAGACAGAACTGAATATCAAGAGCTAAGAACTAATCGACGAAATATCAAGAATAACTAAGCCAGCATGATTAAAAACAGAATAAAAAACACAACTAAGCACTAAAACAAACTAATAAGCAAATGCAGTTAAGTAATGACCTAGGAGGTGTGTTGATACAAAAGTTGGACGTTCCTGATTATTGGCTCTTGCTCTCGTACCAATTTGCTTCTTAGTACTTGTTACCTGCGCACTAAGAAAATAAACAACACCGTTAGGCTTATCGAGGGATTGTCTCCCCCGATTAGACTCCGGCATGAGAGTAAGTAATCGATTTAAGGTTCTCGTAGAGAGTTAGGGTTTGTATATCGTACCTTTGAATGAGAATATATCATTCCTTATATAGGGGTTGAAATCGCGTGGGTTTCTTGCTCCTTACTCTTCGCACTCGTGGTGCTTATCGGGGTAAGGATATCTATTCCATGAATAGATGATCCTTATCGTATGCCCGGTTAATATGGTTGGGCTTTGGGCTCCGTGAGTCCAAGCCGTTATTACTATGGCCCAAGTCATTTGTAATGATGGCCCACTCGTGGTGAATTTGGGCCGAGTAATGTTTATCATTTGGGCTCGTGGCCCATATATAGACTATACGTCATCATGTCCCCCCAGTCTAGTGTGCGTGGCTCATAGCCGCGGATACTAGACTAATATTAACAGCGTTAAGCGTGGCGGGAGAACAAGGGAATATTACCGCCCATTTCTAAATGCAATGCACCCAGTCCTAGGTATTTCAAACGGATACCTCGAAAAATGGGGGTAGTGTCCACGTGGCCCTTGTAAATCGGGAAAAAGTGCATGTACCGGTTCAGTTTCAGCCATACGTTATTGTGAGTGGGATCCACGTGGAAATAATCTAGGGTTTTTTACTCCCTATATAAGAGTCACCGCATCATTTTTTACGATCACACAGTAAAACACACACTCACCATTCTTCACTTTTCTTGAAAGCTTTTTCCAAAGAAAATACTCATTTTCGTAGGTAATTTGTGTGCGTTTCACTCGTAAATTAATGAAGATGGTCGCCCAGTTAGAAGACTTTAGCTCTGCGATGTCTATTGAGGATGTTACTCAATTTACGTCTGACTTCTTCGTGCCTCTGGATGTCCATCCAGAGGCGCCAGATGTGGACGCGTGTATAGCTGATTTCCCCGAAGGGAAAACAGGGCTATACACAAAAATTTTTGAGTACGCGAATCACCGCGTACCAATACCTATCTTCTTGAGTGATTTGCTCAACCACTATCGCCTTCACATCTCTCAGCTGCACTGTATAGGTGCGGCTAAGGTGTCGAATTTTGAAGTAAACTGCCGTTTACTTGCGATAGAACCGACCGTGGCCCTGTTCCCCTCCTTTAACCACACGACGTGGTCAAATGGTTGGGTTTCTTTTGCGAAGCGCCAGGGGGCGCTTCAGTGTTATACTGAGAAAGTAGATGCCCTAAAGAATTGGAGGGAGTACTTTTTCTGGGTTGATGATGTAGTCTTTCCCTCTCCCTATGAGTTTTATACTCAGGATACATTGCCAAGGGATGGGCGCCCCACACCCGGTTCCTACAGGCTGACTGATGCGCAGATTCTGGATGCCAATCGACTGTCCATTAACCCCTATCCGGAGGAGTTTTTGGTGCACATGGGGTTGAGCCGCTCTTATTTCGGCGCTGCGGATGAGGTGCCCACTTTCTTAAGTGAGGATGGTCGGGGTGGGTGTTCATCCCTTCTACTTCAAGCTTTGTAAGTCTCTTTTTGTGTATGCGCGCTTTTAATAACTAATCCTTTTTCTTTCTTGCTTTATTGATGTGCGCAGAAATGGATTTGTTTGCCGTCGTTAAGCTGGATAAGCCAAAGCAGGTGACCATAGGCGTGCGCCCTCTGAGGGATGGTGAGCAGCCGCTATTGGAGGCGACTGAGGGTCGCTTGACCGTGCTGCCAGCGGTGGCCCCGGAAGACACGCCGCCGCTACAAGTGACGCCAGTTCAGAGCGTGGCGCCCAATGTGGAGGTGGCGCAAGAGGAGGCGCGCTCGGAGTCGTATGACAGCATAAGGATCCTAAAGCCCGAGGAAGTGCTGAAGGAGGAAGTTGCGCAGAATGTCAAGCACAAGGGAGAGGCTGGGGGCAGTGGCACCAGGAAGAGACGTCGCCACCTTATTGAGGATGCGGAGTCTACCGCGGAGGAGACATCCACTTCTGGCGCGGGGAAGAAGGCTGCTGAGGCTTCTCCGTTTCTGTAAGTGTCTGCACCTCTATCATCGCTTTTTTCGTATATTACTTGTTGTAATATTTATTAATTTCTGTATGTTTTTGTAGGGATGATGCCGCGAAGAATGATGGAATCTTCGTGGATGTGGATTCCTCTCCACAGAATGAAAACAAGGAGGGGAATGCCAAGGTGGATGAGGGTAGAGAGGCGCTACCTTTGATAGATGAGCTGGCGGCGACTGCCGCGCACCAAGCTGAGCTGGTGGCTCAGTTGAGGGAGAAGTATGCTGGGGAGAGCAGTACTCTCGCTCAGAAGGATGAGGAGTTAGCGAGGCTTCGTGCGTAGTTGGCTGATGCGCAAGTGGAGTTGGAGGCCTCGCGGGTGTATGCTGAGAAGATCACCCACGAGAAGCTGTCCGCCATGGCTGAGGTGGTGAAGGCGCGTGGAGAGCTGCACCATTATAAGTCTGACTTGACTTTTGTCGTGCGCTTCTTGGAGGAGAAGAAGGTGGAGCACTATGCTAGCATCGCCAAGTTTAAGGAGGATATGTTGAAGATCATCCAGGCGCAGGAGGACAAGCTGCGTGGCCTTAGCATTGAGTATGACGAGGAATTATATCCTCATTTGATGTCGACCATTGCTGAGCACAAGCATTCTTTTTATTTTATTCTTCTTCATAATAACTTTATCGCTATGCTTTTTTCTTACACAAATTGTCTTTGTGAATGTAGGTGGTTGATTAGCCATGGGATGCGCCTGGCAGCTATGGGCACGCTGGAGTCCCAAGAGGTGTTGGATGCCCTTGGGAAGGTGGTGCACTGTGCGATGGCGCGTGGGAGATCGCAGGCTATGGAGGATCTCCATGAGGCCAAGCTGCTGAAGAAGGACTTGGTGGAAGTCCCTGGGTACAGCGCTACTGCTTATGATGAGTTTATGCAGGCAATGGCGGGGTTGAAGGTCCTCGAGCTATCGCACATTGGGAGGCTGGAGCGCGATCAAGACGACCCCATAGATGTACTTATGGCGGGGTTGACATTGCAGCGCCATCTTGGAGAGAATGGGGAAGGGCAATCAGATTACTATCTGAAGCCTGATGTGTCGCAGCTGCAGATTACTGTGTTCGCGCAGCCTCACGACATCCTCAAACCCTTTGCTCTTGAGAGGGAGATTCCCTTGAAAGAGGTTCTAGAGCATCATGAGCAGAGGGCTGCTCAGAAGAAGGGCATCAAGGGTAAGGCAGTGATGTGTGGTATTGGTGCTGCGCACATCCCCAGATCTGATGGTGTGCCCGTGAGTGTTCCCACGGTATCTCCCAATGATGCTTTGCTTCTTAGAAAGCTTCAGGAAGCGGGGAGTTCTTCTGCTCTGCAAGATAGCCCTGAGCATCGCCATAGCGTGTAGGCTTTTTGTATATTTATGTATCTTTCCTTGTAATTTTTGTGAATAAATATTGAATAAGATACCTTTTCGTTGTTTAAGTTCGTGACTTAAAATATACTTGCATTGTTTGCCAAGTTTGATTATTTATTCAAGTATTTTAAGTGCGCGACTTTAAAAATTATACTTGCATTGTTTGCTAATTTATTTGACCAAGAGTCTTGGCTCGTTAAGTGCGTGACTTTAAAAATTATACTTGCATTGTTTGCTAAGTTTTATTATTTGACCAAGTGTCTTGGCTCGTTATTTGCTAAGCTTGTATGGTGTACTTAGTATTTGCGTACCCATCGTGAGATGCGCACGTGAAACTTACCTTGACGTCTCAGAAGTAAGGCGCTTAGCAAGGATACGTGATCCAATGTTGATGGGTTTACAACCCTCTTACTCAACGAGTGAATTAGTAGGTTAACTCATCCTTTATGCCTTCGTGGGTCTTTAAGTAGTGCATGCACGCCATGTAGGCAAAAATATAAGATAAACAATATTGACATATATGCAATAAAGTAAAATACGCTATGGAGTTAGCTAGAAACCATAACATTTTATTGATACTTGCAAGTTTTTGAAAAAATAGAAAATACAATTCCTAGGAAAGAAAAGAAAGACAAACACTTATTGGGCACCTCGTAGGATGAAAAGGTGTCTGTGTAAGGGCCGTAGCCTAAAAGTAACATCTTTTGAGATTGCAGATGTTCCAAGTGCGCGCTAGGTCGTGACCTTCCATATCGCGCAGTCTGTATGCGCCGTTGTCGAGTGCGTCTGTGACCTCGTAGGGTCCTTCCCATTTTGGTCCGAGCTTGCCTGTGTCTTCTGCGTGGCTCGCGTCATTGGCGCGGTAAACAAAGTCTCGTGGTCTGAATGAATTGTGTTTGACCTTCGCATCATAATACTTCTTCATTTTTGCCTTAGCCTTTGCTTCGCATATAGCTGCGCGTTCGCGCCTTTCTTCCAATAAGTCCAAGTCTATGCGCCGTTCCTCGTTATTTGTTGTGACGTTGACCTCTGCTGTTCGTATAGTTGGCATTCCTATCTCAGCTGGTATGACGGCTTCTGTTCCATAGACTAGGGAAAATGGCGTGTCGCCCGTACTGGTTTTTATTGTTGTGCAATGCGCCCATAAGACATGCGAGAGCTCATCCACCCACCTTCCTTTGTGCCTGTCAAGGCGCGCTTTTATTCCTTCCACTAGGCTGCGGTTTGCGCGCTCAACTAGGCCATTGGTTTGTGGGTGTTTTACTGAAGCAAAGTGTTGTGTGATGTTCAATTGTGCGCACCAATCTTTGAATGGGTTATCATAGAATTGTTTTCCGTTGTCTGATATGATCGCACCCGGTAGTCCGAAGCGACAGACAATGTTGTCCCATACAAAGCGTTTGACTTGGTTTCCTGTGATGTTCACTACCGCCTTTGCTTCGATCCACTTCGTAAAGTATTCTATGGCTACGATGAGGAACTTTACTCCTCCCGCTGCTACAGGGAAGGGTCCTGCGATGTCAATACCCCATTTTTAAAATGGCCATGGTGAGGTAATTGGTGTTAGCTCTTGTTGTGGTCGGCGTGGGATTGGCCTATGTACTTGGCAATTGCTGCATTTTATTATCAGATCGCGTGCGTCGCGATGCATTGTTGGCCAATAGTACCCTGACCTTAGAGCGCTTGCCACCACGGATCGCGGCCCTGAGTGCATACTACATGATCCAGCGTGAATTTCTCGGAGTACGTAGTTTGCTTGAAGAGGTCCAACACATCTGAGCCATGGCTGTAAGAAAGAGCGTCGATAGAGTACGTTGTCTCGTAGTTCAAATCGTTGTGCTGTGCACCGTATTCTTCGAGCGTCCTTATGATCTTGGGGTAGGATTCCCTTGCTAATGAATTCAATGATAGGTGTCATCCATGTAGGATCTTGTTCTTCTATCACTGTGGATATCTCCATTTCCAAGATTGACTTGTTTTTTAGGGTTTCTACCAATACCTGTTTTGAGAGGTGTGCGAAGCTTGTGGATGCGATCTTACTGAGTGCGTCCGCCTTCCTGTTATCTCCTCTAGGCACCTGCTTTATTGTGAACCTATCAAAGTTTTTGATCAAGGATTTTGTCTTTTCCAGGTATTGGATCATGTGTTCATCCTTGGCTTCATATTCACCTAGCACGTGGTTAGCGACTAGTCGCGAATCTACGTTTGCTTCTAGGTTGCGTACACCCATTTGGATTGCGATGCGTAGTCCGGCTAGTAGGGCTTTGTATTCTGCCTCATTGTTTGTGGCTGTGAATTCAAAGCGTAGCGCATAGGTGAATTCCATACCTTCTGGATTTGTAAGAATAAGGCCTGCGCCTGATCCATCTACACATGAGGACCCATCTGTGAACAGAATCCAGGGTTCCTGTAGATCTGTTTTAGTTGCAGATGTCGGGCTGTCGCTGTCTGGCTTCTCCACGATAAAATCAGCTAAGACTTGTCCTTTGATTGCAGTGCGCGGTCTGTATGAGATGTTATACTCACTTAGCAGTACACTCCACTTTTGTAAGCGTCCTGATGCGTCAGGCTTAGAGATAACTTGTTTGATTGGCTGATCAGTGATTACAGCTATTGGATGCGCTTGAAAGTATCTGCACAGCCTTTTGGCTGCGAATAGTAGAGCTAAGACTAGCTTTTTCATAGCGCTGTAGTTAGTCTCTGTTTTCTTTAGGGCTTTGCTTACAAAGTATATGGGTGTCTGGACGGAGTTCCTATCTGTCAATAGTACTGCGCTGACTGCTCCATGGGTTGCCGATAAGTACATGATTAGTTCTTCCCCTGGTCGCGGTGCGACAAGTTTGGGAAGATATGCCAGATGGCTTTTAAGTTGTTGGAAAGCTTCCTCCGCTTCTTTAGTCCAGCGAAAGTCTCCCTTTTTAGTACACTTCGTGAGTGTTTTAAAGAGAGGAAGAGATTTGTCTGCTGACTTAGATAAGAAACGGTTTAGCCCTGCTAGCTTTCCATTCAATGACTGGACTTCTTTGAGTGTGCGCGGTGAGGGGAGATCAATAACAGCCTTTGTCTTTTCTGGGCAAGGCTTGATTCCATCGGGTTCTATCAAGTATCCAAGGAACATGCCCTCGGTTGCGCCAAAGGTGCACTTCTTGGGATTTAACTTCATGTTTATTCGCCCCAGTGTTCTGAATATCTCCTCGATGTCGCGCACCAACTCGTCCTCTGTGTGCCTTTTGATGACAAGGTCGTCAACGTAGACTTCCAAGTTGCGGCCTACTTGTTTTTCGAAAGCTGTGTCCACCAGTCGTTGGTATGTCGCGCCTGCGTTCTTCAGGCCAAAAGGCATTTTTGTGTAGCAGTACACTCCTTGACTGGTGTGGAAAGCTGTTTTTTCTTCATCTTCAACTGCCATCTGGATTTGATGATACCCTTTATATGCATCTAGGAAGCATTTGAAAGGGTATCCGCACAAGGATTTGACCTTCCAGTCTATCTCTGGTAGTGGATAGCAGTCCTGTGGACATGCTTTGTTGAGGTCCGTGAAGTCCACGCACATCCTCCAACTGCCATCGCTCTTCTTTACCATAACTGGGTTAGAAAGCCAGTCGTGGTAGTATACTTCGCGTATGATGCCTGCGTCTACGAGCTTATGTACTTCTTCCAGAATAGCCTTTGCACGATCTGGGGCCTGGCCGCGCTTCTTTTGTCGTATTGGAGGATATCCTTGTCGGATTTGTAGCTTATGCTCTGTGATAGAGCGCGGTACTCCCGTCATATGTTTTGGTTCCCATGCAAAGATGTCTAGGTTCTTTTGCAAGAGTCCGCATACGGCTGCTTTACCTTTGTCAGATAAAGATCCCCCAATCGAAACTTGTTGGTCCGGGTAATTTGGATGAATAGCGACTTTTATATTTGGCGTTTTTTCCGTGCGCTGTTCTGGAATAGTCTCTGCTTCAGTTGTTACCGCATTGCATTCTCTTGGTGGTATTGTTGTGTTATAGAGAGTGACAACTCCTCCTTCCACTGGAAACTTAAGCATTCCGTGAGCTGTGGATGGTACTGCGCGCATGGATGATATTCCCGGTCTCCTAATGATACCATTGTATGGTGAAGGGGATTTTATTACAATAAAGTTTATCTATGTTGCGGTTGAGTGTTGTTCATCTCCTACGACCACCAACAAGCGTAACTGCCCCATGGGCCAGATCTTTTCTCCTGTGAATCCTGTTAATGACGTTGTTGCTGGTATCAATTGACTTTTGATTTCAGGTCGCAGCCTTTTGAAACAGTGATCGTACAGGATATCTGCGGATGCTCCTCCGTCAATGTACATGCGGTGGATATCATGTCCTCCTGTATGTATTTCAATAGTTAGAGGCTCCACGACTGCGTTGTCAGCAGCTAGAGTAGGGAAAGATATTTCTTTTTCTGGAGAGAATTTTTGGCTAAATTTTTGCTTTATCTTGCGTTGCCATGACTGTATGATGTATATAGTATCAACTTTTTCCTTGGGGGGTTCTTTCTTACCCCCGTTTCTCTGTTTATCTTTTCCCTCTTTGATGTTTTTTACGAGGTGGTCCATCCTGCCTTCTCTTACTAGCTTTTCAATTAGTTGTTTTAGTTGGATGCACTCGTTAGTTGTATGACCTTTTTGGCCATGGTACTCGCAGTATCCGCTCCCTATGCGCTTTTCCTCTGCAGTGCGCATTGGTGGTGGTTTTGGAAAGTTTGCGCCTTCTGTTACAAATATTTCCCTCGGAGTTTTTGTAAGAGGGGTGTATTTGTCATTGTCTCTTCCACTGCGATAATTCCTGCTGCGGTTGTTATTATGATCATTGGATTGTCTCCGCGGCTGCTCTTGCTGCCTATAGTTTGAATAACCCTTTTTGCTATCCGCAGCAGCGGCTTCTCCTTGTATAAAGGATCTGGTGCGCTTTGTTAGCTCATCGAAAGTCTGTGGAACTTTGTCGTTTAGTTTTCGGATGAGTTCTGGGTTATTAATCCCATTCATGAACCCTGAAATTTTTAGGATCTCAGGACATGCTTTGACTTGTATGCACTCATCCTTGAAGCGTTCCATAAAAGCGCTGGTTGATTCCCCTTGACGATGTTTCACTCTTGCTAGCTCGACAGGGTTTTTAGCGCACTTCTTTCGCTGGGTGAAGTTGAGACGGAATGCTTTCCGTAATTCCTCAAACCCAGCGATGCTCCTACGTGGGAGTTTGCTAAACCATGTGCCCGCGTTTCCTACTAACGTAGAATTAAACATGTGGCACCACACAGGCTGTGGCCAGTTTTTGATAGTGGCGGCTGATTCGAAAACTTTTAGGTGATCATCGGGATCACCTGTTCCATCATATGTTTTCACATTAGTGGGCATGCGCCTGCGTTTGCGGTCTGAATAATCGCTGATGCGCCGTGTAAACGCATCAACTTTCTGGCGACGCCATGGGAGAGACATATCTTCATTCTTTTCCTCGCGACGTCTTCCTCTTGACTTCCAGTGTCCTGTTTCTTTATCCTCGTTGTCCGAGGAGTCACTGGAAGAAGGGTACTCTCTTTTTCGCCGCTTGCGCCGGCTTCTCTCAGAAGAAGAGCTTGAGGGATCTCTGCTTGGGGATCTTCTTCTTCCCAATCTATCTTGAATCCTCCTACTCCTAGGTTTGGAGGATCCTTGGCTTGGCGAATATTGAGGCCCTAATCGGTCTTGTATTCCCCGGCTGCCAAGTCTGGAGTGAACATTAGTGCGCCTCTCGCTGTCTTCTGAGTATTGTGAATCAGATGTCGTACCCAACCTATCATGGATAGTGGTACGTTCTGCGCGTCTTCCTCGTGGGTGGCGCAGTGGTGATGGTTCGCGTTCAGGACCAAAATTGAGTCGAGCTTGTAGGCTCGTACTTGCCCTTCTCCTTGCTTCTTCCTGCATGAGGGCGGTTAGGGTTTCATAATTTTGGGATACAAAGTTTCCCAAAGTTAGATCAGGTGCGTCCTCAGTTGTTGCAAGAACTTCTGCCTCAGTATTAGGCACCCTATCTCGGTTAGGCGCGCCTGGCGGCACAGTGTTGTTCACTGCGGGTACAGTTTGATGAGGAGTGGTGAAGAGGGTGCGCTGGAGTTCCTCAACGCTTGGGACCACTGGGGTGACTTGGGTAGTCCTTATAGGTAGTTCTACCGCTGGAAGAGGTTGGGTTGTCCCTGCCTCTTGGTGACCAGGTGCGCTGGTTGTCCCAGCAACTTGTCTGGAGGTCGGATCTTGTTGATTCTTCCTCTGATGGTCACGTTTTTCTGACTGCGGAGTCCGCTGGCTTGAATTCTTATGCTTTGTCATTCTAGTTCTTGGTTCCTAGTAGGATCCCACGGATGGCGCCACTTGTTGATACAAAAGTTGGACGTTCCTGGTTATTGGCTCTTGCTCTCGTACCAATTCGCTTCTTAGTACTTGTTGCCTGCGCACTAAGAAAATAAACAACACCGTTAGGCTTATCGAGGGATTGTCTCCCCCGATTAGACTCCGGCGTGAGAGTAAGTAATCGATTTAAGGTTCTCATAGAGAGTTAGGGTTTGTATATCGTACCTTTGAATGAGAATATATCATTCCTTATATAGGGGCTGAAACCGCGTGGGTTTCTTGCTCCTTACTCTTCGCACTCGTGGTGCTTATCGGGGTAAGGATATCTATTCCATGAATAGATGATCCTTATCGTATGCCCGGTTAATATGGTTGGGCTTTGGGCTCCGTGAGCCCAAGCCGTTATTACTATGGCCCAAGTCATTTGTAATGATGGCCCACTCGTGGTGGATTTAGGCCGAGTAATGTTTATCATTTGGGCTCGTGGCCTATATATAGACTATACGTCATCAAGGTGAAAATGATAATTACCCTAACACCAAAGCTGAACAGAAAATGATCACAACCTATCTTTGAATAAGCTGATTCAACACCAGAGAAATTGGATCCAATACTTCAATCATCAGAATCATCACTATGAACATACCTTGACTTTCGTTGGCCAATGACTTGAACTGATTTTTAAGCAGAAAGTAAACCATTCAACTTTCTTCAAGTTATTTGAATGATTTCAATTAACAGTAACTAAAAATTTTAAACAATAAACAGAAACAGGTTTGCTGAAAATAAATTTGCAAGGAAATTAAATGCTAGAAAATCAAACTTTTATTAAAAACTTAATATTCAATTACAACTTAAAAACTGAGAAACACTAAATTCAAATTACTTCTACTCCTACTCCTAATTTAACCTAAAATCTAACTGAGAGCATATGAGTGAGGAGGGGGGTATTTATAAGCTGATGATGAGGAGCGTGGGATCCTTCTAGTAGTCCACGTTGGCAATCCACGCCTTCTTGTGTTTCTTTGAGTGCATTTCAATCCGTTGATCATCCCTTGCTTACCACTCTAATAATCACAGTCGTAGGATTAATTTTCGTGACATGATATGATCCTGCGTGTGCTATACGATTGGTCCACGTGTTTGACATACTCTATGACACATCCTGACAGCTTCTAGACACACCCAATCATTGGGTAATTATACTTAATTGGGGTAATTTTAGGGAGGGTAAAACTAGGGTTCATGAAACAATACTTTTATCTGGGTAATTTGTGGATTTGGGGGGCGGGGTTTATTTTGGGGGTATTTATTAATTTAGGTTTGACCGGGTTTAGATTGTGGGTTTGACCGGGTGGATTTGGCAGGCCGGGTTTTAGAGTGGTGGGCTTTTCATTCTTTTGGGCTTTTGAATGGGATTGGGTTAGGTTATTTAGTATAAGGATTGGATCCGGTTGTATTGTTTTAGGAGTAGTATTTTTATCAAGGACCATCTTAGTAATTCTGAAAACCTTAGGGACTAATTCTGTAATTCTTTGAAACTTTCTCCCAAGGGTATTTCTTGTCATACTCTGAATAATGGAGGACCATTTTTGATTTTTCTTCTAAAATTCATTAAAGGACCATATTTGCCAAATTCTGAAACTGCAGGGACTGATGTTGCCAATTTTTCAAAACTTTGTCCAGGGATTTTTCTTGTAACTTTAAGAATCTCTGAGGACTTAAATTGATAATTTGAGCTTTCCTTGATCATTTTGCTTCCCCGGCTTCGGCTTTTGACCTTTTTCCAATCTCGTGCTCATTTTTGTCGGTTTTGTCTTGTTTTTGTTCATTTTTCTCATATTCGAACCTGCACATACACAAATACAAAAACAAACATTCTCTTGTCATTTTTGGTTAGTATTTGGTATATTTGGTCTGAAATAAGGCCTAAAAAGAATGTGTGATTAATCACTCATCAGATATACAACCTATACATGTTTCATAAACCATTTATATTCAAAAATTACACTATATACTAAGTACTACATCATAAAATATATGCAAGACATATATAGGCAATTCTTCGTATTCTTAGACATTACTCCAAACCTAAGACATATCATCATATTCTAGGTTACGCGTAGAGATTTTCTGGCTTATCCATCGATTCCGTTATACGTTTTGATATCATTAGTTCAAGGTGAGTCATAGCCCCTACTCTTTTCATACTTGTTTTTAAACTCTTTTGAGGAGATACATGCTTAAACTACTTGCTTTCTCTTTTACTAAAGACAATTTTACTCATATGCTATGCTATACTTTTATACTCTTAAACATGATGTGTAGTTTTATTACGATATGTGCCTTAATGTGTGAAAACTATTCTATACGCTATATTCTTTAACCACTGTTTAACTCCTGGATGGAGCCGATGGAGAGGTATTGATTGTACTATCGGGCTGACGCCCCCACCATTGCCATATATCCCTGGCCTTGGATGAATATAAGCTTTGAAGCATTTGTGCTTATTGTTGTCATGAGGTTCAGTAGGCAGTGATACTTTACATTAAGCGTGCATATATCGTATACACATATATCGAAATCATACTATATGTTAGCTGTGGGTTGTGAACACACAGGTTGCAAGTGTTGTTATGGGCGAGACTTGCAACTGAGTGGATTCACGATGCCTTTGATGTGTGAATATTCTTTAAAGACTTTTCAACTGTTTTAAGACAAACTCTATGAACTCACCAACCATTGTGTTGACACTTTATCATGTTTATCTCAGGTTAGTAAGGCGATAGCTAGTGCGTGGAACATAGAGTCAAGCTGCATATTCTGAAGACTTACGCTTTTATCATTTACCATTCAAAACATTTTGTATACATTTATGTATCATACTTTGGAATCTCATGTTTGTAACTTTGAATTCATTAATCGAATGGTAACTTTTCAAAACGTCTCATTTAGAGGTCGTTTTCTATAACTTGTACTTTTTATTATGAAGTAGCACCCCAGTGACACAGTCTTCCGCTGCGATATTTTAGGGGTGTTACAGATTAGTATCAGAGCCTTGGTTATAGAGAACTAGGTTGCATTTAGTGCCTAGACTATAACTGCTATATACGTTAAGACTCTCCTCTTTATTTTCCTTACACACACTACATTCGCATATGCTTTTTGTTAGTTGTTGGTTTAGTTCCACGTTGTTAGATGATGTGACTTTAGTATTATAAGGAAACCCAGAGATTAGTCGAGTCATTAAAAATATGGAGCTCAGTAATAACTAATTATTTAACTTGATCTTATGACAGTTCTTGTTTGATGAGGCATAAGGTTTGAGTTAAATAATATTATTGCTTAGCTTTAGGGATTTGATGACTTGATTATCTTACTATCTGTCTCAGAAAGCGAGTTTTTGTGTTGGAAATTCTTAAGTAGGATGATTTAGAATCTCCTTATTTAAATGGATTGGGACGCCTCTTTATTTAAATAAAGAAATCGTAAATCACCGAACCATAAGTTTACGATCCCTTACTTACATAAATTTGGACGCTTCTTTATGTAAGTAATGAGTTATAAATAAGTGGGCTTATTTGCATCCGATACGACTCCTTAACCACAACCTTAGACGAATTAGAGTGAACACCACTATTTTAGAGATCCTGAAACCCCAAATTCTCTTAGACACACCGTAAGTAGTTAACATCAACAGAACTTCTGGACGAAGTTCCCTTAAGGGGTAGAGACTGTAACAATTCACATTTTTGGAAATTCAGGTTCCGGGGGACCATCACACTCGAACTCCTGGACGGAAGATTTTTTTACTATTCATGATTACTATTCACTTTTTACTATTCACTTTCACTATTCACTCCAGAAATTTTTATTTCATATTCTCGTAAGTTAAACTATTTTAATGATAATCCGAGAGTTTGACACTCGTCGGATCATTTCTGCAAAAATCACGAAACCGTGTCCGAGATTTACTTTTAGGTTTAAACGTCATTCCAGCATCCCGATATGTCCATAAAACACTATAAACAATAGAAATATGATTTTCTCTCATTTTAGGACAATTCCGAAAGTTTTGGAATTTTACGTTTTCCAATTCAGCGTTTTACGCGAATTACGCGTTTTAGACCCGCATTTCCAGTTTTAGCAGCGTTTAAGCAACCTGATAGAACTTATCACTCATTAAATATGCTAAGATAGGTTATATTAATAAGTTCTAGCATATTTATAAGTTTCATATTTTTAGGATACCCGATTTTAAGTTTCATGACTTAACGACTTACCGTTAGCAATTACCGGGACCAAAACTGACTCCGTAAAAGCAAGATATTATCAAAACTCATATCTAGTCATCCAAGATAGACCTTGGATGAAATTTTATGATAAGTCACAAGCCTTGTTGGATTGAGATAGGCATTGATCACTTAAGATAAGTCCATGTGTTGAAAAGTCTTGAAACTTACTTACCAAGCCTTAGAAATATCCTAAACTTGCACCTCCTTATGGCACCTTCCTAACACCTTCCTAACCTCCTCATTTACACTATAAAAGCTAGCTCATCCCTTCCTTTCATCTCCATAAAAACGCCACACACATAATCCATAAACCTTGATCCTTTGATTTCCAAGTTATAAGTTACATACCAAAGTTGAAGGCCTAGCTATTCTCTACATGAATCAAGAGTTTGTTTGGTGATTCCATGGTTGAATTAGGAGCTACACAAGATGTTAGAGGCTGAGGTTAAATGCTTTTCACATGGGTTATGTAAAGGCTAGCAAGGGTTTCAAGAGTTGTGGTGAAGGGTTTGCAAGCATAGGTTTAGTGTCCTAATTTCATACTTGACTTCCTTTCTTTAGAAAGCCAAAAGTTGTAAGAAACCCTATTACACTTTCTTGCTCAATATCATTTTCATGCTTATTATGTTTCATTCATTCTATATATGGTATTTGTGTTATGTTCAAGATGTATAAAAATTGGTAAAACAAGTTATGGAAACTATATATTAACTTATGTTAAGTAAACAAGGAAACTAGTGACTTATATTGAGAACCACGACCAGAATAGAGTAACCATGATATGAAACACTTACCTACTGTTATATAGGGTTTTAAAAGGAAAACATAGCAATTTGAATCACCTAAAACGAGTACCCGAGTCAAAAGTTATGGCCAAAAGAAGTTAGCGAACCTAAAAACCCGAAACTGCCTAATAACATTCTGATCAAAATTTGGATTTTTTCCGAGGCCTTCTGGTCCGATTCATCAAAAAGTTAAAACACGAAAGTTGTCCGGAACGACGTTTTCGTTCAGGAACAATGAAGCTCGAACCCTGAAAATGCATAACGAGTGATATTTTTCTTCAAATTCTTAACAACCCATTTTAATACCCAATTGACCATTTATTGGTTATGGCTAAGTAAAACCAAGGGGTCTAATGACCTTAAAGCCGAGACCAAAACCATGGCTAAGGCCAAGGATGAGTCTCAAGACCATGGTAGCCATGACCAAAACCACGGCAAAGCCACGGCTAAAGACCTTATGGCTTTCTAAATCAAAAACTTATATATATTTTTATCAAATACTACAATAGTAGGGAGCTTCATGTGAGGGGTTCATTAAAGTAAACCGTCGAGATGAGTTGTGGATTTACGAATAAAAGTGTCCTGGCTCCTCGAACGTTTACTACATGACCTCTGAATTATGTCGGCCCGAACGGTAGTAAAAAGATATACAACCAATACATGTTTCATAAACCATTTATATTCAAAGACTTACACTATATACTAAGTACTACATCATGAACTATATGCAAGACATATATAAGCAATTCTTCGTATTCTTAGACATTACTCCAAACCTAAGACATATCATCATATTCTAGGTTGCGCATAGAGATTTCCTGGCTTATCCATCGATTCCGTTATACGTTTTGATATCATTAGTTCAAGGTGAGTCATAGCCCCTACTCTTTTCATACTTGTTTTTAAACACTTTTGAGGAGATACATGCTTAAACTACTTGCTTTCTCTTTTACTAAAGACAATTTTACTCATATGCTATGCTATACTTTTATACTCTTAAACATGATGTGTAGTTTTATTACGATATGTGCCTTAATGTGTGAAAACTATTCTATACGCTATATTCTTTAACCACTGTTTAACACCTGGATGGAGAGGTATTGATAGTACTATCGGGCTGACGCCCCCACCAATGCCATATATTCCTGGCCTTGGGTGAATATAATCCAGCTTTGAAGCATTTGTGCTTATTCTTGTCATGAGGTTCAGTAGGCAGTGATACTTTACATTAAGCGTGCATATATCGTATACACGTATATCGAAATCATGCTATATGTTAGCAGTGGGTTGTGAACACACAGGTTGCAAGTGTTGTTATGGGCGGGACTTGCAACTGAGTGGATTCACGATGCCTTTGCTGTGCGAATATTCTTTAAAAACTTTTCAACTGTTTTAAGACAAACTCTATGAACTCACCAACCATTGTGTTGACACTTTAGCATGTTTATCTCAGGTTAGTAAGGCGATAGCTAGAGCGTGGAACATAGAGTCAAGCTACATATTCTGAATACTTACGCTTTTATCATTTACCATTCAAAACATTTTGTATACATTTGTGTATCATACTTTGGAATCTCATGTTTGTAACTTTGAATTCATTAATCGAATGGTAACTTTTCAAAACGTCTCATTTAGAGGTCGTTTTTTATAACTTGTACTTTGTATTATGAAGTAGCACCCCAATGACACAGTCTTCCGCTGCGATATTTTGGGGGTGTTACATAACTCACCTCATGGAATAATATCTTATTGAGAGCTTTCAGTATAATCTTGATGAGGACAAGATTTGGGGGTTTCCTAGTTTTTATTCATTTATTATTATTATTATTATTATTATTATTATTATTATTATTATTATTATTATTATTATTATTATTATCATTATTATTATTATTATTCCTTTAGCATTATGTTTAATTAGAAAAGTTTATTTATTTTTACTTTTGTCCTTTTTACTTTAGTTAGTGATTTTTTTCCTCAAAATATTTTTCCCAAAAATATAAGGTTTAGCGTTATGTAATCTTTTATCTTTTGATCTTGATTATTAATAGTGTTACTAGGGTATGGTTTGGAGAGTACATGGATTATGGTTTTACCAAATTCATGAAAGAACTTGACAAGAGTTACATTATGCTAGAAAAACTACGTTATGTGATAGAAGGTGGGGCAACGATCAACAAGAATAGTGAGGGTAGCAATTATTTAGGTTCAAGAATTTGTCCAATCATAGGTGGATATATTAACAACCATAGGAATAACCAATCCCCCTTCAAAAATAGGAGGGTTGATAAATGGGTGGAAAGAATGAAGATGGAGATTCGACTATCAATAATCAAATTGTTTCATTCAAAAGTTTTGATCGATAACAAGATATTTTCTTTAATTATTTGTTGACATAAATTAATGCCTAAAAACATTATTAACATGTTATCAATATCTCTATGTTTTGATTATCACAAAATATAAACTCATAGAACTAAAACTTGTGACATAAACAAGTATTTAGTGATTAATATTTCTCTTTACATCCAAATCACTTAAGGTATGAATAAACAAAGTGTTTAGTGCAATTTATGATCAAAGGGGTATTTAATTAACTAATGCAAAGTTTATTTAATTATATAAACATATTATATATTTTTGAATAACACTTTTGGTAATAAAGAAAAATGTTTTATTCATACTAAATATATGAATTCAAATTTTTAACCAAAAACAGTTAGTTTTTCACCAAATAAACTTTCCCCACTAAAAGACAAAGAATCTGGCCGTTTCAGCTGGGCGGCCCCCTTAATTATAAAGGGCGGTCCCCTTAATTTTAAGGGGGCCGGCCATGAATT
This sequence comes from Artemisia argyi, assembly GCA_030686995.1. Lineage (NCBI taxonomy): Eukaryota > Viridiplantae > Streptophyta > Magnoliopsida > Asterales > Asteraceae > Artemisia > Artemisia argyi. Next base: position 105,180,836 of record CM060679.1, read on the forward strand.
AAGGGGACCGGCCACGCTCCTCTGTCAGATTCTTTTGCCTATAAATACCACCTTAAACCTGGATTTTTTTCTCACCTTTTGCACCCCAAAACTTTCTGTTCTAGATCTCATTTCTATTCTCCAAATCCTTTGATCATAAATACATAATCCTTTGTTTCAAAGTGATTCTTACATCATCCTCTCAAGTGCAAGAGAAGAATACTTCTATCCTCCAAGACAAGAAGTATTACAACTTGTTGTGACCTCCACATCCAAGTTGTTGGTGCATCATCAAGAATATCTACATATATCTTTGTGTAGTGTGTTGTGAATATTTGATTGTAGATAGTTGTGATTAGGAATATAGATAGTGTGATTGGCTAGTAGATTGTAGTGAAGATTATTGGTGTGTAGAAGATAGGCGTGAACTAGATTGTAGTGAAGACTACTGGTGTGTTGAAGATAGGTGTGTATTTAGTTGGTGTGAAGTAGTTGTGAAGAAGGTGTGATTTCGTTGTGACGAAGCTTTGGTGTGTAAGTGGTGTGTATATTGGTGTGTAAGGTTTCTCCGCCATAAGGAGCTTGTTGACATAGTGAAGAAAACTCTCGAGTAGGTGACTCGAGGAGTGGAGTAGGGCAAGGAAGGTGTCCTTGTAGCCGAACCACTATAAATCCTTTGTCTCGCGGTTAGATCTTTCCATATCTTACTTATTATCTTGCTTATATCGTTATTACATTTGTAGACGTAGACGTATATATATAGTTGCTCATATAGTACTAGTATTGATTTTACTTAAAGATCAAACGAAAGTTTCATTCACAAAACAAAGTTTTTAAAATCAAACTAAAAAGGTTACATACATATAATTGATCATTTCGATCAAGTATAGTTTTCATACAAAATATAACTAAGGATTATAAGATAAACGATTACGTACTTATCTCTTGTATATAGCTAGAATTGTTTATATTATGCATGTGTTGATTTCACATACTTAGCTTACATTATTATTATTATTGTTCATACTTAGATATACTTGTTCATATTGTTCAAGATTTGAGTTCACATAAGATTGAATCAAAGTTTTAAAAGCAAACAAGGTTTTAAAACTAAACCAAGTTTTCATAATAAAATTAAAAAGACGTAAAACTATTCAACCCCCCCTTCTAGTTTTCCACAATTGGTACCAGAGCCACGTCTAGCAAGATTTTTAAAATATATTGTATTTTAAAACTTGTAACGATCTACGGAATCTGAAAAATATTTAGAAGGGCAATCTATGCAAAGACCACCACTATTTGAAAGTGATGGATTTTTATATTGGAAAAATAGATTCGAAACTTATGTGAAATCAAAAGATCTTGATCTTTGGCATGTCATTACCTTTGGTGATTTTCCCCCTATTCAATATAATTTTGAAACTAAAATGGACGAAATTGTATCTTTTGAAAAACAAAATGATGATTTGAAAAAGAAACTAGCAAAAAATAATGAGGCTAAAATGGTTATTTATAATGCCTTACCACGCAAAGAATATGAAAGAATTTTTATGTGTAAAACCGCAAAAGAAATTTGGGATTCTTTACTAATCACTCACCAAGGTAATAGTCAAGTTAAAGAGAACAAAATAGATCTTCTTGTTCAACAATATGAACAATTTACAATTCCGGAGGAGGAATCAATAGATAATGCTTTTGCTAGGTTTAACACCATCATCACAAGTTTAAAAGCACTTGATGAGAATCTTTCTAGTAAGAATTTTGTTAGGAAATTTCTTAGGGCTCTTCATCCAAAATGGCGAGCTAAAGTTACGGCGATTGAAGAATCGAAAAACTTGTCAACTCTTCAACTTGATGAGTTGATCGGCAACCTGAAAGTCTACGAAGCAATAATAAAGAAAGACTTCGAGATGGTCAATGGAAAAAGAGAGCAAAGCAAGTCAATTGCGTTGAAAGCTAGGAAGGAATCTAGTAACGAGGATAGCTCAACCTCCGAAAGTGATGACGAAGAATATGCGATGGCCGTAAGAGACTTCAAGAAATTCTTCAAAAGGCGAGGAAGATTCGTTAGACAACCGCATGATGAAAGGAAAGCAAACCAAAGAAATAAAGATGACAAAAATGGCAAAAGTGATAGGAAGTGCTTCAAATGTGGTGATCCAAATCATCTCATCGGAAAATGTCCAATGATGTCAAGAAATCAAAAGGCGTTTGTTGGAGGAGCTTGGAGTGATAGCGATGACGATGAGAAAGAAATCACAAATGAGGAGAAATGTCTTATGGCTAAGACATCAAGCGAGGTACGTTCCGAAACCAAATACTTTAGTGACGAAAATTTATCATTAGACAAAAAAGACCTAGATAGTGAATATAATAGGTTATGCAAATTAGGTCAAAAGGTTATAGCTAAAAATAAGTCACTAAAACATATTAATAATCTATTAGAAAATGAAGTACTCGAATTAAAAATTAGACTACAACATATGGAAAAAGGAAAAGAAGTTTTTATAGAATGTAAAACATGCATAGAGGTTAATAATGAAAATGAAAAACTTAAAGATGAAATTTTCAAACTTGACAAGTTTAAAAATAGTAGTAACCCACTTAAGAAAATAATAAGTGCTCAAGAAACATCGGGAGATAAAACCGGTCTAGGATTAACTTCAACTAATGTTTCAACTAGTGAAAATAAAAGTATAAAGTTTGAATGTGAATCTAGTAAACAAAAATCATTAGAATCAAATCCTAAGTATATACTTACAAAAGATAGAAAAATACCCATTGCGAATGATGAAAAAGTAAAAACTTTTTATAAACCATCCTTAAAGACCGAAGTAGGATCCTCTAAACCTAAATTAAGATCTAAAACTCCACCACCAAGAAAACCTAACAATCATCATCCAAGATCTAAAAAATCTCAACCTAGAAGAAATCAAAATAGACAATATTACAATAACACTAGAAATCAAATGTGGAATTATCAACCAAGTTACAATCCTTGGGAAATATTACTACAATACATGCATCCTTGCCAAATGTTAAATATGTTTGGACCAAACAACTTTGGACCAATGAGACAACGGGGACCAAGTGGCTAAATTGTCAATCTTGGAAGAAGTTGGAATATCATCTACAAATGTCTTCTATAAGTCAACATAGTCACTTGAAGTGCTTGAAGATATTCCATTGAAGACTAAAAGGTACGCGTTTCTTTTAAGTTCATCACTATAATTTGCATGCTTAGATAAATGATTAGTTAGATTAATGCTTAGTACATAATTGCTTATATTCTTATAACCTAGAAACATCATTGGTTGACTTTCCTAGGAATAAGATAAAATTGTTCATTGCCGAACAAAATAGAAAATGGAAATCTTCTATATCCACTATTAGGAAACTCATGGTGATGAAGTGAAACGAGTTAAGTGGATCAATCGTTAATATAGAAGTAGGATTAGATCCCTCGCGTAAGAAAACTTTGGATGAAACAAGCTCTCGTAGAATATGGCATTAAGATAGATAAGCGTGCAAAAACAAAGGAACTATAGATGTTAGGTTATACCCCGTTCAACCCTCTCGCATCTAACATATATATTTTAGTCATCACTTCCTTTAGGATCATAGGATTTGTAGAAACGATAGCATGAGATAATAGTAGGCTTGACCAATCCTCTTGAGCATGAGATCTTTAATAAACATCTTTTAAAATATATGATTAATGATATTTGTTGTCAAAATCTAATATCGTTAAAAATATGCAAAAACCTCATATTTTAGAAAATAGTTTTTCAAATAACTATCCCACTTTTAAATAAGATGTTTTCACTATATATATCCACAATTTTGTTTTGATCAAAACCAAAGATTGAGAAAATTTTCTTTATCCTTCATTAACACTTTTTGAAGTAAAACCGAATCTATTTTATTCAATTAACTCTCATATCTACATGAAAACCTACTTTCAAACATTGTTGAATAATGCTAAAAACGTCTCTTTAAATCATGCATGGTGATCTCATATTTGTCATATATATTTATATAAATGACACTTATAAGTGAACTAAATCAAATCAAGAGGACCATGGTTTGTCTATTAAGACTTTGTTTGTAACAAGTCTAGAAACCCATGTTATCATAATACACATTAGGATTAATCCTCCTAGTTATGTAGTTATGAAATACTTGATGTTGCTTATTGTTTCCTAGCTCTTATATTTTGCTTGCTAGATGAGTATGTTTGCATGATAGATGAAATTGCTTGATTACTTAATCTCCTTGGTTAACATGCTTTAGCTACATAATTGCCTACATAATTTGTCTATGTTTAATTGCCTCAAAGAGTTGGACTTGTTTGAAACCAAAAACACAACCTTTCTGCAATTCACTACCAAAAACCCTTTTCTGGCAATCTGGGAATCACCAGATGGGCGGCCCCCTTAAATCATAAGGCGTCCCCCTTAATTATTAAGGGGACCGGCCTCCAATTAAGGGGACCGGCCATCTGATGATCAAAGGTGCTGTTTCCCTTTTCTACTTTTTAGCCCACTTCATCCTACACTTCCCAAAATTCACAAACTTATTCTATCCTCAACCTTCCATAAAAGTTTATCCATCCTTGATCCCACCAATCCTACATTATAAAACACTCTCATTCCTCTCAATCTCCACTCATCTCATCATTTCCTCTCCCATTAAACCAAAACCACCAAGAAACTTGTTTGGAGAAGAAAGCCTAACTTCCTTTAAAATTCCGTCAAACCAAATGAGGTTGTCAAACATCCAACACCAAATTCCTCCTATGTTTCCAAACATTACTTACCTAACACCTCACTCTCCTTCTCACCAACATTACATATCAAAAACCTTTACTGCCCATATCCTTCTACATTACACTCAAACCTCATAATCTTTTCACAACTCAAGCGATGTTGTTCATATTTAACCAACACCTAAACCTCACTCTCACACAAATGATCCATTTAACAACAAATCATCCATTCATGCTTCGACTAATGATCCTTCTTATGATGAGCATGCACAATCCCAAAACCATAATCCCAACCTCATTACCAACACTTTACATGTTGCTCATTCAACAAAAACACCATCCACTCATGAAGCATCTTTTCTACCCATATCATGTTTTCATGATTACCCAAGCTCAAACATGTCTCCACCACCAAGAGTATCACCACCACATCCTACAACTTCACATGCCATTCCTATGTTGCATGTTCAAACCCTCACCCAAGACAACTATCATGCTCCACCACCATCACCTTCCTCCGAACACTTGAAGTTCGTTGAGGCGCTAAAAGAAGCCCATGAGCTTAGTGCTCTTTTAGCCTTACATCTTGCTCAACGCAATTTGGATCCACCTTCATCTAGATCACCCTCATCACCACACAACATAAATCAACTTGAGAAGCATGTCAACAATTAACCTTGTTGCATCTTTCTCCTAAAAATGATTGCATTCAATGAACACTTCACTTGGATTGAATATCTTCTCACTAGATCACATCCAATACCCTCACTTGAACAACATCCAAAATCTCAATCAACCTCTTCCGCTACAAACTCTCCACCACCAAATTATCCAACATTCATGACCCGAACATATACCTCCATTAATCCAACAACCTCCATTAATCCAACAACCTTACCCTAACTCAACCATCCTCATTCCAAACATTCCATCATCAACCATCTAAGCATACCATATGCTTATGATTTTCACTTTCAAATACGAATCAACCAACCTTTGGTTGCAAGCAAGTCCAAGTGCTCTCTTAGGCAATATATGACTATGTCTTTTCTTTTGTGTTATTTTTTCAAGCATATTGAATGTTGTAATGCTTTTCATTTCTATAATGCTTGAATGAATCTTTGTTTAGTTGCTTTTTTGTTGCCTTGCATATATGTGTATCTTGCTCTCTTAAAATATTTTTGTAGCAAAGATCTCCATAGCTCGTTCCCTTGGTGCTCTCAAATGAGGGGGAACATACATCAAGGGGGAGCATTCTACCCGTTTAAACTTCCCTCGCGAAGCTTACTCGGCTTAACCTTTTTGATTTAACAAAAAGGGGGAGAAGAGAAATGTAAACTCTATAATACTTGTCTAAAAACAAGTTTTAGATATATTGAGTTTAAGGTTTTGTAATAATCAAAAAGGGGGAGATTGTTGACATAAATTAATGCCTAAAAACATTATTAACATGTTATCAATATCTCTATGTTTTGATTATCACAAAATATAAACTCATAGAACTAAAACTTGTGACATAAACAAGTATTTAGTGATTAATATTTCTCTTTACATCCAAATCACTTAAGGTATGAATAAACAAAGTGTTTAGTGCAATTTATGATCAAAGGGGTATTTAATTAACTAATGCAAAGTTTATTTAATTATATAAACATATTATATATTTTTGAAAAACACTTTTGGTAATAAAGAAAAATGTTTTATTCATACTAAATATATGAATTCAAATTTTTAACCAAAAACAGTTAGTTTTTCACCAAATAAACTTTCCCCACTAAAAGACAAAGAATCTGGCCGTTTCAGCTGGGCGGCCCCCTTAATTATAAAGGGCGGTCCCCTTAATTTTAAGGGGGCCGGCCATGAATTAAGGGGACCGGCCACGCTCCTCTGTCAGATTCTTTTGCCTATAAATACCACCTTAAACCTGGATTTTTTTCTCACCTTTTGCACCCCAAAACTTTCTGTTCTAGATCTCATTTCTATTCTCCAAATCCTTTGATCATAAATACATAATCCTTTGTTTCAAAGTGATTCTTACATCATCCTCTCAAGTGCAAGAGAAGAATACTTCTATCCTCCAAGACAAGAAGTATTACAACTTGTTGTGACCTCCACATCCAAGTTGTTGGTGCATCATCAAGAATATCTACATATATCTTTGTGTAGTGTGTTGTGAATATTTGATTGTAGATAGTTGTGATTAGGAATATAGATAGTGTGATTGGCTAGTAGATTGTAGTGAAGATTATTGGTGTGTAGAAGATAGGCGTGAACTAGATTGTAGTGAAGACTATTGGTGTGTTGAAGATAGGTGTGTAGTTAGTTGGTGTGAAGTAGTTGTGAAGAAGGTGTGATTTCGTTGTGACGAAGCTTTGGTGTGTAAGTGGTGTGTATATTGGTGTGTAAAGTTTCTCCGCCATAAGGAGCTTGTTGACATAGTGAAGAAAACTCTCGAGTAGGTGACTCGAGGAGTGGAGTAGGGCAAGGAAGGTGTCCTTGTAGCCGAACCACTATAAATCCTTTGTCTCGCGGTTAGATCTTTCCATATCTTACTTATTATCTTGCTTATATCGTTATTACATTTGTAGACGTAGACGTATATATATAGTTGCTCATATAGTACTAGTATTGATTTTACTTAAAGATCAAACGAAAGTTTCTTTCACAAAACAAAGTTTTTAAAATCAAACTAAAAAGGTTACATACATATAATTGATCATTTCGATCAAGTATAGTTTTCATACAAAATATAACTAAGGATTATAAGATAAACGATTACGTACTTATCTCTTGTATATAGCTAGAATTGTTTATATTATGCATGTGTTGATTTCACATACTTAGCTTACATTATTATTATTATTGTTCATACTTAGATATACTTGTTCATATTGTTCAAGATTTGAGTTCACATAAGATTGAATCAAAGTTTTAAAAGCAAACAAGGTTTTAAAACTAAACCAAGTTTTCATAATAAAATTAAAAAGACGTAAAACTATTCAACCCCCCTTCTAGTTTTCCACATTATTGACAATTATGTTGCTAAGAATTTGGTGTCTAGAAAATTGGTTAGTAATTTTAATTAACAGTTAGAGATTTGTCAATTAGAGAAATGCAAGTTTGTTGGATTCTAATAACTATTGGTAGGTCTTAACGTGAAGTGTTTTGTGATTTGGATTACATGGAAGATTGTCATATTCGGTTGGGAAAATCATGGCGATGTGAAGTTTAAGGTTTTCACGATTAAAAGGTTTAATTTCTACCTTTTCTTATGGGAATGAAAGAGAATTCCGATGAGCAAGTACATGTACCAAAGACCGAGGTTAAGATTGAAGAAAAAAAGACTAAAGACCAATGTTGTTGAAGAACATGTTGAGAAATTACATGACGTTGGGTCAAAATTTGATCCAATTGTCTCTGACAAATATTTGAACATAAAATAGCCTTACTTACTGATGAGAATTAGTAAGCATGTTACTCACTTTTAAAATAGTGAGTATGTTACTCACTAACAATTAGTGAGTGTGTTACACACTGAAGAATCAGTAAGTAGATCACTCATTGATGAAGAAATTAATGAGTGGTGTATAAAGCTCAATAAACAATAAGTTTCAGAGACGTTGAAGATCAACTGAAGAAACACTTTACCTCACTGATGCAATGTCAGTGAGTAAATTGCCTGAGTTACAAACAGTATCAGCATCAGGGTCACTGAGATCTAATAAAGTATCCCTAACCCTGAAGACTCTAACTCTGAAACAAACATGAAATATGAGCGGGTATTGAGAAGATAAGCTAAAGTAAACTACAAAAAAGTAAAAACAGTACGAGGAGTTAGTATAAAGGTGGACAATTGTTAACATTGTTCCTAAAGTACAGTTGTTGCCTTTCCAAGAATGGAACCACAATTGGATGCATGACATGTCTCAACAACCATCACATGTTATCTTTGTATAACCACCTATATATGAGAATATTTTGTAATAGAGATATATAGTGATTCTAAACAAACACAAGCTGATACAAATGTATTATAGTTGTAGGATCATCCTCTCCTAAAAACACACAAAGCTAAGCTAGCATTTTTTGTATTTCATATTAGGAGAGTTTCATTTGTCATTTATTAAGAATTTTAATCACTGAAAAGTACAAGTGGAGTCATTAGCTGTCAAATGGGTATTCGGTAAAACTTGTTCTTGTTTTCTAGAAATATTCATGTTTTACCCAATTCTTTGGACCAAAAAGTGGTATCAGAGCGGGTGGATTAATTTCAGTAATCCAGTTCCATTTTAAATGACTACTAACATAAAAAAAGAAATAAAACAGAAACCAAAAAAATGATTTAAAAAAAAGCTCAAAAGAAAGTGGTATCATTGTACAGACTCAAGTTGAAAAACTTAAGTAAAATGGTTCCAATAAATGTGCGTGTGCCAAATTCACACATACATGAAGTGGTCATAATTCTATCAAATTGGATTTACTTCAAAATTTGCTACTAACATTGCAATTTTTTAGGGAGGAAACACTTTGATAAACACTTTTAACTTGACCAGTTCATATAGGCAAAACCTCAGACCAAAAACCTACACAAATACCTCAAACAGAAAACCTACACAAACCTTACACCGAAAACCTTACACCCAAACCTATAAAAAAAACCTCACACCCAAAACCATCCCTAAAAAACCCACACAAAAATCTTCACCAGACCCTCTATTAAAAAAAAAAATGAGGAATGAGTCTTAGTGACACAAAAAGTGGCACTAAAAGTAGTCACCAAAATGGGAGGAAAGGGGAAGGAGACTTAGTGACAAAAAAAAAAACTAGTCACCAAAATGAGAGGAAGGAAGGAGACTTAGTGACAAAAAAAAGTAGTCACAAATATAGTCACCAAAATGAGAAGATGAAGGAATGAGGAATATGCATGAGGGAGTACATGTGATGTGTCGTTGTATATGTGATTATTTGTTTATCAAGTTTTACTATTTATTTTATGCCGACTTAACCTATAACAACACTAACAGGCAGTGTACCCGATCAATATGGCCTAGTTGTTAAGTAGGGTGTTGATCACTAAGAGTGGATTTATAATATACTAATTTTAAAGGTATTCTACTCTACTAAATTAACCTAAACTAATGCAAAAGGGGGGTTGAGCCTAAGAGACTGGCAGGGGTTTGGTTTTATATTAAATTAACTAAACTAAACAAACAATAAAAGTATGAAGACACCAAAGATAAGAAGAACATGTTAACCAAGTTTAGTCATATATGATTAAGTTTTGATAAGATCCTAAGACCAGCAGCGATGGTGCTCATGACTAGGCGCGGTCAATCCTACCTCTCATTCCCCTAGAGTCTATATTCCATTCTAATTAATCCTGTCACAATTAATCGGAATCCACATAAAGCTGCTTAATAATTACTAAGTTTATGATTAAGTAGCTTGTCACTTGTTTTATTGCTAGTTTTATATGATGAGTGTCGTGATCTATTCTCTCCCGTTGGATCTTAAGTATAGGCGAGTAAATTCATGATTACTTATGCTTAAAAGTTATATTACTAACTTATTAGGTTAGTGATGTAATCATGGGAGGAGGTATGGCAGCCCCGAACAAGCAACTGATAGGCACAGAGGTTATAAATGCACATATAAAAAGAACCAAAAAAAATATCATATAAACTTTAATCGATGGGAAAACAATTTTAAGGGGAGAAGTATGGCGGTCACAAGCCCATCAATCCTAATGGATTAAAGTTTACTATTACAATAAAACGAAACTACTTAATATAAGTAATCAAAATGAAGACTGAGCAACCAATCGAATTAGTAACAAATCAAACCATCAAATAATCATAAACTTGGCTAACACATAAGGGTATTAGCCCATAATCTCTATAACAAAGTACATAAACATAATCATAATGAATAGAGTATGAAACATAGTGAATACGATACGCTAACCGAATGATTAATTAATATAACAAATGATTAGAGATGCTCTTCAAGGATAATTGGGTCTTCAATGTTGATCTTCTGCTGTTTGGAGAGGTCTTGATCATCTGGGAATGACCCTAATGGTCCCTAATGATACCCTTATTTGTTCATGCGTTTTCTATTTATAGTTTCTGAAATCGGGGTCAATGCGGCACATCTAGAGAGTTAGATGCGCTGTATCTATAAGTAGACGTAGCCTCCAGGTCTGAAACTGACAAGATATGGCGCATCTAGAATTCTTATATGGAGCATCATCCAATACGGCGCATCTAATTACCTATTGCGCTGTATCTCCTTCAGAATCAGATAGATCTCTTTTTTCTCTTTTCGTGGCCGCTTAAATGGGGTAAAACGGAGTCCGGATGAAGATTTTACGGCCAAAATATGAAAGCATCTTTAAGTATCGACTTATAATCTTTGACTTCTTCTTTAACCTTCTAATATTCACTTGATTTCATGGTAAGGATTGTATATGGCCGATACGGCGCTACGGATTGGTCCGATGCGGTGTATCAGGGTAACTTCGCGTGGAGTCCAAGATTATAAGATTCACGAATATTCTTACACCGCCTTTAGATGTGGCGTATCTTCGAACTCTTATGCGGCACATGTTCTTCTGTGTCTTGGATCATCTTTGGTGAAGTCTTGAGATTGATACGCTGTATATCTAGAATGTAATATGGCGTATCTTGAGTTAAACAAGTTGGGTTTTGCTCGTTGATCAAATTTTCATATACGGCGCATGGTATAAATCCATACGGCGCATGCTTCAAAGTTAGGCAATGATCTTCATATTCGTCTAAGTCTTGTTATACAGCGCATCTATCAAGAATGATGTGGCGTATTCTTCGTTAGTTTTGTAGACTTTCCCAACTGATCTATTTTGCTCTATTTTACGTCCATAATAGCTAACTTTCACCAAATGCTTGTTTATAACTGAGAATTACAAAAGTAAGCGATTAAGTATCGATCCTCATATAAATAAATATAAAAAAAGCGAATAACATAGAATAAATGATGCTAATAAAATGTAATTATTTGATGTCATCAACATGTATAATGGACGAAGGAGAAATATTAATCAAGGAGTACATGCATAATGGGAGGAAGGAGGAATATGCATCAGCGAGTGGAGTACTCGCATTAGGGAGTTCTAATGGAAGGAAGGAGGAATATGCACAAGGGATGCGTCCTTGAACATACCATCAAGGACCGATCGAAACATACCATCAGGGACTGAAAGGGACTCCGTGAACATAAAGATGGAACGTGTCATAACGCGTAATTTTCATCAATGCTATTTCCACTACGATATTTGCACCAGGTATCTTCACTACAAAATTTTTGCTTTTATAAACTAACTAGACGTAGTCGCGCAACCACCAATACCAAAAGTATGTCAAGTATAAAAACCTTACGTTAATACGTTAAAATACGACTATTAAACCCTCTAATACTTACTATCAAATAGGGTATTCACGAAACCCTTATCTATTATAACTATAATATTACACAACCAAAATCCTAAACCCTAAATTACAATTCTATGATAAAATCACAAACCTTAACTAATATATATGTATAATTATTACCACCTATTAAAATACAAGCTTGTCATGCACATGTACAAGCCCCTAATACATAAAAACTTAATATTAATATAAAACATATTAATAAACCTTAGTGTACCTATTATAAAGCACATCTTACAATACTATAATACATTAATATTTAAAACTAGATTTACTTATAAGATACAACTCTCTAAAGCTTATAGTACAAATACTCAATACATTAACTTAAAAATATATTTTCTTTTAAATCTTAATTAATAACTAATAACTAATAAACACAACCCAAGTACCCCCTTTCTACCTTAAATTTAAAGCTATGAACTTAAGTTAACAAGCTACGATTTATGACCCCCTTAATAAGCTCGTATGAAAGTACCATAAGCCCCGAAAATAAGCCCCCGTACACATTTAATAAACTACGTAAACAAGCTATAAAACCAATAATATTTTTGGTTCATTTCTTTCTTTCTGTGTTCCTGTAACATGCTTAGCAACCCAAAACATGAAAAATACATTTCCTATCTAGCTTTCTTTCTTTGCTTTGCTTGCCCTACGTGAACTTACAAACCAAAACGTGACTCATTAGGCAAACACCAAAAACCATTTTCTGTTTCTTTTCTCCTTTTGCTCGAACAGTTAACAAACCAAACCATGACCCTTTTTATTTCTCATATAAACTAACTTAGTAGTCAAAGGTCTCAAGCTAGTAACATGCAAAATTATTTGAACAAAGCAAAACCATTTTGTTTTTCTCTTTTTCTCGTTACTGTATGTCGACCATAACCACAAAACACCAAGTTACCACCCACACACCTCCATGACATCACCACCTTATCACCCATAAGCTGCCACCCTCACACCACCATCACCCCCTCGTTATTATATTTTTTATCTTCTCCCTACCGTGTGTCGACCAAAACCATAAACCCTAAGCTACCACCCACACACCACCTTGTCACCTTCTTCATCACCACCTTATAACTCCATGGTTATAAAATAGCCACCAACACCCCTGGTCACTCCATTAACCACCAAGAAACACCACCCCTCGCTACCACATATCAGGGACGGAGCCAGGAATTTATATTAAGTGGGGCTCAAAATTTTTTTTTCCCGGTAATAACATACAATTACTTGGTTTAGAACCTAGATTGAAGCTTGAATCGTTTGACGACGAATTCATAATATTTGATCAAGGGTAGCACAGAATAATGTGTGCTTTCTTTTTTACATAAGGAACACTCTAATTTGTCTAAAAAAATGTAAAATTTTAAATGTTAAAAATAATAGATTAAAGGAAGTTTTTAATAGAATGCAAAAGACAAGTTATTTAGTGAGTCTTTATAAAAATAAATGAACTAACATTACACACGGTACAAATTTTTTGTGTTTTAAACATAAAATAAGTCAAATAAACTACAACTGAGATGAGAAGAAGATATGCCACTCCCCATACTTCCCCAACCCACGTGACTAAAGCTAATTTACCCTTTTTATATTAATATAAAAAAATGTATACTTCATCATCTTCCACAAGTCAGTATTCTTCCTCAATTTCTACATTTAACAACCTGCTATGCTTTCAAAACCTTCTTAGCATCCGATCTAAATGTTTTCTAAAACTTATTCTAAATTTGAGACCATCAAAAGTTCATGAGGCCAGATGTAGAAAAAACCTCAAAAACCCTAGGTAGCTCCGCCACTGTCCATGCTATAAATTGGACTAGTTGGGCCAGTTGGGGGTGGCCGAGCACCCTCCAGCCCCCCTACTGGCTCCGTCCCAGCCACATATTATCGAACACACCACCACCTTGTCACCCTTAAACCACCAAACGGCCAAAAGCCCTCCACACCACCCTAGCTAGTTACCTTAGCTTAACTTACTCACCCACAGTAGCCCTTAGTCACCCCCTCCTCCTCTTGCCAGCACACCACTCCTTTCTTGCCCAACACTCCTAAATCACCCTATAAATACCCTCAACAATCCCCTCATTCCCAACCACACCATTTCACTTCTTCACCCTTTATATTCTTGACCTAAGCAATAGTATAGAGTCCCTAGGAAACCTAGAAGTCGAAACAACCTAGCCTTGTAGTCTTGTCGAGTTCCTTTCTTACCGCGAAAACCCTAATCCCTCGCTAGCTAAATTTTCGATCTTGTAAGCTTCTAATCTAGTACTATAAACTTAAAAATTGCCCTAGGATAGTCATTGTATGCCTTAGGTCCCATAGGAACCCTTGCATAAGACTTGATAACTAGCAATGGCGAAGCTAGAAAATTTTCAGTGGGGGGTCGGGATCTATTTTTTTTTCCTAACGCTATTTTTCGGGTAATACCGAAATTTGGGGGGTCGTAACCGAATATACCAAAATTTTTCTACACGAAAACTATACACCCCTACATTGCAAAAAAATTTCGAGGGGTCGCCCCCCCCCCCCCCCCCCCCCCCCCCCCCCCATGTAGCTGCGCCCCTGATAACTAGAACATGCTCGTTTTCTTTTTAAAACCCTAAAATAAGTCGAACACATGTTTATATGTTATAAACCCTTACCATAAGCTATAAGCTAGTTTAGGATACTTGAATAAGCTTATATTAGTTAGTCATAAACTAGGAAAACTTCTTGTTTCATAAAAATATAATTTGCATGGAAAAATGACTAGTTTTGCAAATGTTTTCATGCATAGGGGTATATATCGTAACTTTCTAAAAATAATCACCAAAGGGGCTGAAAATGTCATTCTTTTAAAGTTATAACTATAAGGGTCTATTTTGTAAAGTATTAAAACCTAAGGCTTAATATATATATAATATATATATATATATATATATATATATATATATATATATATATATATATATATATATATATATAAAATTAATAAATACAAGGGTAAATGATATCAATTTATTTAGGGTAAACACCATAAAATAACAACTTACTTTCTCTAATTTACTAAGATGAAACACTTACTTTTTTATTAACATTTAAGCCAATGAAACTATCAAGTATTGTTCCGATATCAACAAAAAGTTGTATTATATTATTAATAATAATTGAATTGACTATATTACCCTTGTCTTCTTAAACATAAATCCTTGTAAAAAAACAAAACAAAAGAAATTATCACGACCATAAAATTCAAACGCAACCATAACTTTTCAAAACCAACAATAAATTATCATGACTTAAAAAAGAAATTATACATGTGCGTGATTGAGTTTTTGGAGATCTGTAACTTAAAAAAATCGACAAGATACATTAAAGAGAGGAAATACACTTGGGGGGGTGTTTGTGTAGGCTTATTTTTAGGCTTATGAGTTCATTTGACTCCCAATATGTCATAAGCCAGTTTTCTCTGGATTATTTTCCAGATTATGGGCTTATTTTCCATATTTAAGTCATAATAAGCTCATAAGTCAAAATATAAGCTGGAAAAATGAGCTTATGAATAATAATCCAAATCAAATAAGCTCATATGCCCAATAATTAAGCTTAAACAAACACCCCCTTAGTCTCACCTCACGCTGGTAATTCTAGCACTATGATCATTAAGGGAGACAATAGTTTCTAAATAACCATCAATACTCAAAATTCTGATAAGTGGGCCCTGCAAATATGAGGGTGTACACACGGTGGTCTTACCTTATCTTACTTGGATCCAGCCGGATCTACTCGATTTGGTGGTGGTGGTGGTGGCGCATACGTGGTGATGGAAGGGTGTTTCGGGTGCGTGTGGTGGTTAAACAAACAAAGGGAGTCACAAGGTGAGTGAATCTCTGGCACGATCTTTAAATCTCTGCATCATCCCGCCTGCTTCCGCTCTCAATACATCTTAGTACAACCAAGATGAATAGGGAAGCAAAACTGTATGTCTTCTTCAGGCCTTCTAGTTCAGCTCCAGGTTTCTCATCTTGACTAGATTTTTGTCTCTCTGCTCGCCAACACTTCCGCCTTGTAAGGAATATCTTCTGCTCTTCAGGGTAGCCACCGCTTTTGTCAACTCAAGGTCATGCAATGAAGTAATTCTTCTCATACGTTTCTAGTTGTCTTGATGCATAAACAATCATCTTCCCGTGATGTATACGTTCATAACCGAGTGTCTTCTTGAAGCGTCCCAAAATTGGTACCACCTGAAAGTATGGAAGCAAATTTCTATTTCAGCTTTTCCAAAACTCCGTTCTCAATCAAATTAAACTATTTCCCTCTGCTCACAAAATTCATCAACGGTAACGCAAGTTGTAAACATCTTCCAAAATTCTTCTGCAAAGTTCAAGAGATTCCACCTCTCCAATCTGTTGTTGGTTTTTATCACTTGGTGATAGTTTCAAATCTTGCAGAATTTAAAGAGATATCCTCAATTAAGAACACCATTGTCTCAACGAATATCAAACTTCCAGAATGCACAAATGATCGTAAAATTTCTAACAAAGTGCGAAAATGATTCTCATGTTCTTCCTCGCTTCCGAATTACTAATAAGTCATACGGTGACCTTTTTGTCTAAGTACTCACGAGAGACGCAATTTATCAGGTTCACAAAATAGTCAGAGCATTAGTTAATACTATTAGCATCACTAACTGTCATAGTATTCATTATGAATACGAAAGGCAATTCTAAGAATAACTTCAAATCATAACCCCATCTGATGGAAAACTTCGCGTCTCCAAATAATGGTTCCTAACAGCAATACGGTCCAGCTTACAACAATCCATACAAATCTCCTGTCATCATCCTTCTTTATCGCGAATGAAACTGAAACACATCTGGAAGATACACTTAAGCAAACTCACTTCCTAGTCTTTGGTTGCTGCTCTTCCCAGTTGCTGAAATCAACTGGTATGATCTCGGACACATCTGAAAGAGATCTTTGCGTGGTGACTAGACAATCTCCCAGTATCATGTCAAATCCAACTTCACACTCCAGTGGAAAAAAACTTGGTGGTTCAACCAGGAATCATATTCGGAAAACTCAGGGTACCAAATAACTCTCAAGGTAAGGTTCATTCATTGGTGTACAAAATAGTTTCTAGGAAAACTTCATAACCGCGAAAGTAACGCACGAGTCTCTAGAGTAATAGTGATAGCCAAAAGTTTAACAATCGGAAATCATGGCAGGGAGTTCAAAATTGTTCAAATGCCAAAGGTGAGACACAGTAGGACAGTCATCAACGTCTTGAATGCTCAATCAACCAATTCCTTATCAGAATAAAATCGAAGTTAACTATCCAAAGAAAGACAGATCAAAATATCAAACCTTATCCTTTAAAAGTGAGGGGAAACATTCTTATACTCGTGGTTAAACACCACCAGAGTTCTCATAGGGATAGAGATGGGTAAGACGAAATCAAATAGCGTCGGAAGATTTACAGATTCTTATCAAAAGCAAGAGACAAATCACAGAATGTATCAAATACGTCATTATCATGGAGATTCTTAGAATGCCCGAAGAGGCCTCAAAATGATTTACAAAAGGATCAAAGGTGAGAGTCGGAATCTGATGCGCTCCATCGAAGCTTTAAATTTATAAACAAGAATTATCGGTTAACTAGGAACACATTCGGGCAAGTATACCCTAGTCATTTGTAGTATAGGGGTGGTAAGTCAAGATCGTTCCAAGAGACTTGGTTGCACTCAAGTGTCGTTTTTTTGTTTAAGCAAGTAACAAGTTGGTGGTTATGATTGTCACAGATCAAACCACAAGAAAAGCAATATTAGAACAAGAACACAAAGAACACACATGTTTGGACAAATGATTACATGGATATTAGGATGCTTAGTTTGGAAAACATATTATCAACGGTAATCCTTACGACCTCTAGAACCAATAATAATTTAGTGTTTTATAAATCAAATATGCATAAGCCTCAATCAAATGGTTATATCATGAACCTTATATCTAAACAACAACAAAGAATCCTTTGGTCCAAGACTTTGATGCCATTAATTTGTTAAGTACCATTTACTTGGAAAATGATTAGAGCACATATTCAAAAGATGTCTTTCGACCTTTAATCCAAATTAAACCTTTATTTGTTATGTTTATTAAGTTCCTTATACAATCGTCACAAAGTACAAGACCAAACCCATTCGTTGACTAATGAATTGAAATCAACCACTTTTGAGAATCCTTTCGACTATAGACTCAACAATGATTAATCAAGATAATAAACAAGACAAGATCCAATTTAACCAAATATGATGTCTTTCATCATAAACCAAACAAACACTAATTGTATCCAAATATCCTTTTATCACAAGTTTTCATAATATCCAAACAAGCATTAAGAGATTATCATTATCAAAACACATCACATGTAACAAAAAGAACCAAACATGAGATATAAAATTCAACATCTTAAAAGTAACAAGAGTTTACCCAAGGTATCAATTACAATAGGTAAAGGTAAAGGATTATAGCAACCTTCAAGCCTCCAATCAACTACAACTTCTAACCAAGCTGGAAAATAATACCCGAACACTTTCTTGAGCACTTGAGCACCACTTCTGGAAATGGCAGAGGGTTGTGGCCTTTTGGGTGAGATAATAGTGGTGACAATTCGTCCTTAAGGGTGGAGGAAAGAATTGCACAACAAAAACCAAGGCTAGGCACTCCTATATGTAGTAGAAATCAACCTTAGCCTCCAAGCATGAAACTTGGGCACTAAGTGCAATAAAATGGCAGTAAATGGAGTTATTATGGAGACATGATCGGACTTGGGGCTTAATGGCACCTTAATTGAGAATTAAAAATAACTTGGGGAGGTCAGATTCATCCAACCGTTCGGTCATCAATCCAACCGATCGGTTAGATCTTCAGGTCCAATCCAATCGTTCTGGTTAGATTGACGTCCAATCGGTTGGATGAGACATGTAGCTCCAACTGATCGGTAATCCATCCAACCATTCGGTTGGATGCATTTTGGCAGAAAATGATAAACACCAAAGTTGTAGATCTTTCTCTTAGCTTTCCGTTTCCGCAAACGGGAGGTCAAACGGAGTCCGTATGCTCAAGATATGGCCAAAATGGTGAAGGTGTGTTAGGAACAACGAGTCTTCCATTAATTCTTCATTTGAGCTTCATTTCTTCATTTCACTTCTCATTTTCCTTCTTGTCCTTTATTCTTAAGTCTTTGGAGTGACAACTTCATCACTTTCATTTGTCGGGAATTCTTCGTATATGCATAAATCTTCGTTTAATGATCATTTCTTCGTCTTTTTCATCATTTTCCTTCCATAAACCTAAAATACGAATTATACTCAATTAAGTACCATAAGTTCATAAAAATGACCATAAAATCCAAAATAACGCTCCTAAAAACATGTACAATTTGTGCGTTATCAAATCCCCCACACTTGAACTTTGCTTGCCCTCAAGAAAATCTAGAAGTGCATGAAAATGATTAACAAAAATGTTATTCAAATCTACCAAGTACAAGTACAAGTACAAGTACAAGTACAAGTACAAGATAAGATTCATCATTTTTAAGCTTAATGGTAAAAATTCGAGATTTTTGACAATACCCATAGATTTTCTTGCATGATTAACATTTCTAAACACCTCACGAAAAGAAACGAAGTATAATTTACTCAATCACTCATTTATTTAGGTAGTGGAGTATATATAAGATAAATCACACTCATTGCTCAGTCATGATCCGCTTATTACCATAGGCTTGTACAAGAAACAAAACTCCACCGACGTGGGGTAGGTAACAAGTGTAAACATCTAAAGAGGTCTTTTATTCGGGTTGTAATGTTATGCTAAAGGCTTTATACCAGGCTTATGTTCAACCATCTTATACAAAAACATAATAGTTCGCTGGCGCGAATTCTTGATTTACTCGAACAACGGATGGTCACTAGATTGTATTTTGGCTCGCTGGCGCGTTATTTTCATAATGGATGGTCACCAAAATACGCACTAGATCGCTGGCGTGCTATTCGATCACTCAGAAACTCGGATGGCCACTAAAATATTAATGCACTTGATATTCTCACAAAGCCATTACTAAATCCGGATAGATAAAGTAATTTGGTAAGGGTAAGGATAAGGCATGGGAATATTTATGAAATTGGTTTTAAAAGAAAAATAAAGTCAAGTCTAAGTCCCATTGTTGCTAGTCACCGAACAATCCGCAAACCCGAAAAATGATTATAGTTAACTTCCTCCTCTTCAGACTTTCACATATCGACACATCGATTCGCAATAACAATATGCTTCATACATAGCACATTGGCTAACAACATATCACAAAACTTTTATTTCTTCATCTTCATAATAATATAGCACATTTGCTATAATTGTCACCTTATAGTTGCGATGACTTATTCTTTTTCTCTTTTTCTTTTCTTCTTTTTTTTCATTTTTTTTCACATACATCACATCTCCCCCATACTTCACATAAGCATCACCACAAAAAAATACAAAACATGAAGTTGCGCACCTTCATCTTTGTTGTAATGGCACACACGAATGACAAAGTGTAGCTAACTAATAATCATAAAAAACAATCCAACATACCAAGCAACTAGCAACCCACAGTTTAGACTTTGACAAAGGGTTAGGCTAAGGTTTAAAGTATAAAATATTTTTGTATTTTTATGGATTTAACAAAATGAAAATGAATGGCTCGGAGGGTGTAACTAGGGGTGTCTACCCGCTGAAGATGAACGCTAACAATTAGGTTCCAAATACGAGGATAACTAACCGATGTGGTTAGCAAAAATTGTTTTGTAAATGTATGGCTATTTGGTTTTATTCTTAAGGTTGCCTCTTTATCACACAAATACACTTATATCACAAGAATGCGATCTTACAGCGGTCTGGTAATGATTTACAAGTACAAGTTCTAGAATAAATAAAATCACCGGCACACTCATAGCAAAAGATCCAACCATAAAAGATGTATGTTATATAAGAAATAGGCTCAAATCCTCACAATTTAGTGGAAAGGGCTATAATATGTGCTAGCAAATGTTATCGATCCCATAATGGATTGCAATATTAATCGGGACACATCTCAAATTTTTCAAAATTACAGATTTTACCAGTGGAATTGATCTAGCAATTCTAATATATTATCCTAAAAGCGTGAAAACAACTAGATCACAAAGGGCAAACAAGTATACAAAATTTAAAATTGTTATTTTCACAGTGGCCCAAAAATTATAAATTTAAAAATTGGTTTCATTTTCCACTATTTCACTTTCCCCCGACACTTAAGTTAGACATTGTCTTTAATGTGAAAAATAAACTTCAAAGCATGTAAAATGGGAAAAATAAATAAGTAAATAAATACTCCAAGAGAAACGAAACTTCCCGGGCCGTAGAAATCACGATCGAACTCCATATGATAAGTTGCTAAGCAAATGCTAGCATAAGCTTGTGAGATCAATCAATTTTTTCATTCAACAAAACATCTCCACAGCAAGTATAATGTCACCAATAATCCAATCTCCAAAAGCTTATTGAATCTGCAAAAATAAACTAAACTACAAAAAACGTGTAAAATCCTAAAACTCACTTTCGTAGGCATCACGGTTACATTTAGCGTATGCAACAAGCCTTTTAAACCACTCGGTGGCCCGAATGGATGAGTGAAGTTTCGTGACGGTCTCCAGTGAACATACCCACAAAGTTCAAAATATTTTATTTTATAAAACATGTACTTATTTATTTACAACGTACTAAAAGTTAAAAATGCAAAACACAAGTTAAGGTAGAATAAATTAAATGATACTCTTGCAAAAACAAAAAAGACATTTAAACTAATACGATATAAACTCAAACACACAAAAACTACAAAATACGAAAAATGTTATTTTATTTTATTTTATTTTTTTTACCGATTAATCCAACCGATCGGTCAGACATCCAACCGATTCAGTTGGAATGAAAAATATTTACCGAGAGATCTAACCGATCGGTTGAGAGTCTAACCGATCCGGTTGGACAAAAATTTCAATTTTTTTTTAAACAAATTTTACTTAAAACTTTTATTGATAAAATAAAACAAGAACACATAACGTAACAAACACAAAAATAAACACAAGTAAATAAAACACATAAACACATATGTACTAAACGAACATCAAGAACATAATACGATACTAAACAAAAACAAACATAAACATATAAGAGCACGATCACATAAAATGACAAGCACATAGACATAAAAAAATATAATTAGTCACGTAACACAAATCAAAACAAAACAATCTAAAACAAGATAGTCTTATTCAAAATTAATACGAAACTAATCAACACAAAATATCACAAACAAATAGAAACACAAAAACATGCAAGAGATCTCATAACTTATAAAACGCAAAACAAGAAAAACAAGAAAAACCACTAAAAAGAAAATGGCAAAGAAGCCTCCAACCGAATCGGTTACGAGTAGTGACCAATCGGTTAAAATGATTTGGGTGGTTGTGGGTTTTTTTATTTTTTATTTATTTATTTTTTTATTTTTTTTTATGTTTTTTTCGCAAACAATTTTCGAGCACATTTAGGTAGCAAACATTGAAATGAGCATTTTTTAGAATAATGGAACCAAAACCTCGGCAACGGCGCCAATAATTTGTTGCGGCGGTGCCGGAATTATGATCAAGCAAGCAAATAATATATAAATCAAGAAGACAATCAAACAAACACAAAAAATACAAATGCAAGTCTCCGGCAACGGCGCCAAAAACTTGATGCGCTCCATCAAAGCTTTAAATTTATAAACAAGAATTACCGGTTAACTAGGAACACATTCGGGCAAGTATACCCAAGTCATTTGTAGTATAGGGGTGGTAAGTCAAGATCGTCCCAAGAGACTTGGTTGCACTCAAGTGTCGTTTGTTTGTTTAAGCAAGTAACAAGTTGGTGGTTATGATTTTCACGTATCAAACCACAAGAAAAGCAATATTAGAACAAGAACACACATATTTGGACAAATGATTACATGGATATTAGGATGCTTAGTTTGGAAAACATATTATCAACGGTAATCCTTACGACCTCTAGAACCAATAATAATTTAGTGTTTTATAAATCAAATATGCATAAGCCTCAATCAAATGGTTATATCATGAACCTTATATCTAAACAACAACAAAGAATCCTTTCGTCCAAGACTTTGATGCCATTAATTTGTTAAGTACCATTTACTTGGAAAATGATTAGAACACATATTCAAAAGATGTCTTTCGACCATTAATCCAAATTAAACCTTTATTTGTTATGTTTATTAAGTTCCTTATACAATCATCACAAAGTACAAGACCAAACCCATTCGTCGACTAATGATTTGAAATCATCTACTTTTGAGAATCCTTTCGACTATAGACTCAACAATGATTAATCAAAACAATAAACAAGACAAGTTCTAATTTAACCAAATATGATTTCTTTCATCATAAACCAAACAAACACTAATTGTATCCAAACATTCCTTTATCACAAGTTTTCATAATATCCAAACAAGCATTAAGAGATTATCATTATCAAAACACATCACATGTAACAAAAAGAACCAAACATGAGATATAAAATTCAACATCTTGAAAGTAACAAGAGTTTACCCAAGGTATCAATTACAATAGGTAAAGGTAAAGGATTATAGCAACCTTCAAGCCGCCAATCAACTACAACTTCTATCCAAGCCGGAAAATAATGCCGCAAAATAATACCCGAACACTTTTTTGAGCACTTGAGCACCACTTCTGGAAATGGAAGAGGGTTGTGGCCTTTTGGGTGAGATAATAGTGGTGACAATTCGTCCTTAAGGGTGGAGGAAAGAATTACACAACGAAAACCAAGGCTAGGCACTCCTATATGTAGTAGAAATCAACCTTAGCCTCCAAGAATGAAACTTGGGCACTAAGTGTCATAAAATGGCAGTAAATGGAGTTATTATGGAGACATGATCGGACTTGGGGCTTAATGGCACCTTAATTGAGCATTAAAAATAACTTGGGGAGGTCATATTCATCCAACCGTTCGATCATCAATCCAACCGATCGGTTAGATCTTCAGGTCCAATCCAACCATTCCGGTTAGATTGACGTCCGATCGGTTGGATGAGACATGTAGCTCCAACTGATCGGTAGTCCATCAAACCGTTCGGTTGGATGCATTTTGGCAGAAAATGATAAACACTAAAGTTGTAGATCTTTCTCTTAGCCAAAATGATAAAAACATGTACAATTTGA
The DNA here is from genome assembly GCA_030686995.1 of Artemisia argyi. Taxonomy (NCBI): domain Eukaryota; kingdom Viridiplantae; phylum Streptophyta; class Magnoliopsida; order Asterales; family Asteraceae; genus Artemisia; species Artemisia argyi. The sequence continues at coordinate 105,205,357 of CM060679.1, forward strand.
GCGTTATCAGAATCTGAAGAGAAGGATCAAATAATGTCAGGCATTACTATGCAATTTTCAATGCCTTCAAAATTCACTAGGTTATAAATCTTAGGTGGTGTAATTCATCAGTTTTCAAATCTCCAAAATTGACCTTAATAGGCTTAACTAAAAGTAAGGCACGAATCAGAGTGATGCGGAAGCAATGATACTTAAACAAATGCCTTATACTCTACCCATTCCTCACCAGTCAAAACTTAAGTTCATACTGGGAAATCCTAAAGTAAGTTCTCAAAGTGTTCTCCTATGTTCCTATAGTGGAAGCCTAATGGTCCAAAACTCACAGGTCCAGGTTTATATATTACAAGTCGTCAGCCTGATCTCTAATACCATAAATTGTAACACCCCAACCAAACAAGGGCTAAGATATCACATTCATGGTGTGAAACAGAGCAAAAGACAAGCTTAATACCGTAATAATACAACGAATACAAAGGTTACAAATGAATTCTAAGTCAAAGAAAATACAATATCAAAACTGAAGTACAAAATAACTAAAATAAAGTATCTTCAAATTAACTCTAGTCCATGGCGACTATTAAAGTATAATCCTCTCTAAGAGCTTCTACTTGCACTCTTCACCCATAACCCAGCTTCCTTCTAAAACCTGCCGCGGTAAAAGAAATGCGGCTGAGCTTAAAAAGCTCAGTGAACAGATATAACAACAAAGTAATATGAAATAGAAATGAGAAAATAGAATATGTTGCATTGGGTAAGTATCAGAAAGTATAATATGAATGTAGTGTAAAGGTAAAGATTAAGTTTAGGTTAAGGTTATTCAGTATTTCCACCACGTGCTCAGATCAGATCAAATCATACCATAACAATGCTACCAAATATCTTCATAATCATACAGAGGGGAGACCTCTCAAATAATCAGACAAATATGAGGGGTGTCCTCAGTAACCAATGGGGTGTGAAGGACGTGCATGCACACAAGCATCAATCACCAGATAACAGATAACAGATAACAAATCTAGGATGCATCCATATACCCCTACCCAATCACATGCAAACCAATCAAAGGGACGGTTTGTCAAATCACTCGGCCACACAGGAGTCATAACATTGGTGCATCAATGCTACGGACATGGAACCCCCATATCTAGTAATAGCCCGGGTATCATACTCAATGGGTCAAAGGTAAGTCAAACGTTTCAGATCAAATATCATAATCAAAGGTCCAAATATCAAAGGTTCAGATCATAATGTTCATATCAGATGGTTCATATATCAGATTTCCAAATCAAAAGGTTTAAATATCATAGGTTCAGATGTCAAAGGTTCAAATAGTAAATGGTTCAGATATCAAAGGTTCAAATAGCAAAGGTTCAAATCAATGGTTCAAAGTTTACAAGTGTGAAAGAGTTATAAGAAAACTGATTTCGAAACTTTGCAATTCATTTAAAACATGGTTATCATAAAGGTATTTCCGTAAAAACATTTTGGCAAAAGCTATTTAAATCTCCATCTAAAAGCTGGTCTGGTTTCATATTTACATAAATCATTTCAAAATAGCTTTGTCCCATATTATCAAGATATATTTTAAAAAGGTTTTTATGCAAAATCATAATATTAGTTGAACCAAAGATGTCAGACGTACAAAGGTCAGAAGTCATAATAGTGGTAGGGAAATGGATCATGAGTCATGAGAAACCTTACTGAAAGATCAGGATATCTGTACCTCAACTAGATGACAAAGCAGATAAGAGAAAGGATCAAAAAGAGATAGGAATCACTCCTTCTTCACCGAACCTAGAAGAATTAGAAGCCGAGAATTATTTAATAGTCTATTTCAAATTAAATTACTCTCTTTTAGGTTATCTTTCCACAATTAGTAAGAGTCCATATTTAATAAGTTTCCATATTTAGCAGATTTCCATAATTAGAAGGATTTATCATGTAAATATACCAAAGTTAAAGGTTTAAAGTGTAAATATTGCAACTTCCATATTTTATCCAAATAATCCATAAGTTAACAATATTTACCAATCAATCCATTAAGTTTACAATTATTACAAGTTTAACCCTCTATTTTAATCAAAATACAAATCGGATTAATTAAATATATATAATTACAATTTAACCCTCTTAGTTACAAAATCTACACATTTAACCCTCATACTATATCTTATATGATCAGACCACCTGGTCTTATTATGATTTCCAAAACAACCCGTTTACAAGATTACAAAATGCACCCTTATAGTTTTAATATTTCCATTCGATCCAAAAACAATTTCCAAAACACAAAACCTAATTTTTCCCCATCATCATACCATTACTACGTCATCATTTATAGCATTAATTACCACAATCCAAACCCTTAAGCCCTAACCCTAATCCATACGCACCCTTTTATTATTTTTATTTTCTTTTTAATTTCGTACGCCACAAATAAAATCCAAAAACAATGTTCTACGCTTTGATAATCATGAAACCAATTTGTTTTGAGTTTTATAACATGTTTATATGTTGTATAAAATAATTCGAAGCACGGGAAAAATTGTTCCAGGTCGTTAGGGTTTTTCTTTGTCGATTTAGGGTTCTTGGTTTTATTTAAATTCGTATGATCAATAGAAATGCATGGATCAATTATAACATTATATACAGATCATATGTGATATATTGGATGATAAAAAAAATACCAGAAAGATATTCGGATGTGTTGATTGAGCAGATTGATTTTTCACCTCTCGGCTACAAAATAACGACACAAACAAAATTTCCATCCTTCAATCGATCACCCACAACCTTAACCAATATTTTTCCCACCTCCTATGAATTAGTACACGTCCAGGAAAAATGGCCAAGAGCCTCTAAAAAATTTGGAGCCGCTGCTTTTTTTTTTGTTGGTGTTTTAAGGGTTTTGAAAATGTATAAAAGGTAAAAATAATGAGAACCGTGTATATAGATAGGAGGGGGGATTGATTTTCTGCCAAATTGGTTGTATATTGACCAATCTCTGATTTTTTAACTCTTTCCCAAAATATGTAGTATTTATCCTTATTTATATGATTTAAATAATTAAAAGTATACAAAATAAATTAATTTTCGGCCATGTACATTTTCAATAATGTGAAAAACATTTTTAAGAGATTTAGAATACTATAATGTTCATATAAAAATTATCATATATCATATGTTGATAATTACCGAGTGTTTAGGATTTATTTGATGTTTATATAAGTGATCTAATGAAATTTTTAAGCATTAGGGGCATTTTGGTCATTTTGAATATTTTGATATTTTAGGTGCTACAAATTATTCCCCTATAAAAGAAAATTTTCGTCCTCGAAATTTGAAGTCACAAGGTTAGACGGAGTCGTAGCAAATCGCAAAAGATCGTCACAATTATCCTCATGCTCGAGGAGGTTCTTCCAAAAGGATCTTCTAACAACAAAAATAGTTTCTCATGACTCGATCCAGACAAAGTCAAAATGAGACAAATCAGGTTGAATCTGGTCACAAAAGCCAATGCAACATATGACGGATGGTAGGTGAATCTTTTCCATAACAACACATGGAGTACAGACAGAAATCAGATTGAGTAACGACATCAAACAGTAGAGAGCTCTACACAGAGCATAGGATTTGTAACAGATATACAGAGGTCATCAGAATGCAAATCGAGAGTCCAAACTTATCCAAAAATCTAACGAATAAAGGCAGAGCATACGCATAGGTAGAATGAACCTAAAGTCTCACTAATCGCGGATAATCTTCATCGGAGATCAGATTCTAAGTTTCTCAGGCACTCCTTAAGATATCCTATGCCCACAATAAGTGCACGTTATATGGTGTAAGTATTATCACGTTGATCAGGCGTCATAATACCAGCATCATATAAATATGCCCTCATGATGGTCATATTTATCTCAAGTCGTGAGCAAAACAACCTATCTTAATCCACCTAGTACTTCTATAGTCTTGGAGGTCAACAAAATCAAATTTCAAAATCAAGAGGGAAAACAAAACTACTCGTAAGAGTATCGGAATCCCAAATTTTCTAGCAGAAGTAAGGTACATCTTCCAAAAGCATCAGATCTTCCACAACTCGTCAAAACTCCCAAAACAAAACCATCATCAAACATACGCAGAATGAACACGAAACTGAGATGCTACTAGAGAACTTACATCATTCAAAGGATCTTATTACCAGATAACGAAACTTAAGTGAGTCAACGGGAGTGAAAACTCATCGTCAATAACTTCATCCTTCACGGAATCAACTCATCCAAACATAAAGGTCTCCAATCTCCTCCAAATCTGAGTAGTCTGTCTTTGCTCGCCCATCAGTCTGAGAGTGAAACAAAATCATGAACTTAAGTCTGGTTCTTCAGACCTTCTTCAGCTCTTCTTGGAATTGTGATGGAGTAATGTGAATCTCTGGCACGATATTTATATCTCTGCATCATCCCGTCTGCTTCCGCTCTCAATACATCTTAGTACAACCAAGATGAATAGGGAAGCAAAACTGTATGTCTTCTTCAGGCCTTCTAGTTCAGCTCCAGGTTTCTCATCTTGACTAGATTTTTGTCCTCTGCTCGCCAACACTTCCGCCTTGTAAGGAATATCTTCTGCTCTTCAGGGTAGCCACCGTTTTTGTCAACTCCAGGTCATGCAGTGAAGTAATTCTTCTCATATGTTTCTAGTTGTCTTGTTGCATAAACAATCATCTTCCCGTGATGTATACGTTCATAACCGAGTCTCTTCTTGAAGCGTCCCAAAATTGGTACCACCTGAAAGTATGGAAGTAAATTTCTATTTCAGCTTTTCCAAAACTCCGTTCTCAATCAAATTAAACTATTTCCCTCTGCACACAAAATTCATCAATGGTAACGCAAGTTGTAAACATCTTCCAAAATTCTTCTGCAAAGTTCAAGAGATTCCAGCTCTCCAATCTGTTGTTGGTCTTGATCACTTGGTGATAGTTTCAATTCTTGTGGAATTTAAAGAGATATCCTCAATTAAGAACACCGTTGTCTCAACGAATATCAAACTTCCAGAATGCACAAATGATCGTCAAACTTCTAACAAAGTGCGAAAATGATTCTCATGTTCTTCCTCGCCTCCGAATGTACTAATAAGTCATACGGTGACCTTTTTGTCTAAGTACTCATGAGAGACACAATTTATCAGGTTCACAAAACAGTCAGAGCATTAGCTAATACTATTAGCATCACTAACCGTCATAGTAGTCGTTATGAATACGAAAGGCAATTATAAGAATAACTTCAAATCATAACCCCATCTGAAGGAAAACTTCGCGTCTCCAAGTTGAACAGATGCATAGTCATTTCAAGGTAGAGAAATAATGGTTCCTAACAGCAATACGGTTCAGCTTCCAGCAATCCATACAAATCTCCTGTCACCATCCTTCTTTATTGCCAATGAAACTGAAACACGCCTAGAAGATACACTTAAGCAAACTCACTTCCTAGTCTTTGGTTGCTGCTCTTCCCAGTTGCTCAAATCAACTGGTATGATCCCGGACACATCTGAAAGACATCTTCGCGTGGTGACTAGACAATCTCCTGGTATCATGTCAAATCTAACTTCACACTCCAGTGGAAAAAAACTTGGTGGTTCAACCAGGAATCATATTCGGAAAACTCAGGGTGCCAAATAACTCTCATGATAAGGTTCATTCATTGGTGTACAAAAAATTTCTAGGAAAGCTTCATAACCGCGAAAGTAACGCACGAGTCTCCAGAGTAATAATGATAGCCAAAAGTTTAACAATCGGAAATCATGGTAGGGATTTCAAAATTGTTCAAATGCCAAAGGTGAGACATAGTAGGACAGTCATCAGCATCTTGAATGCTCAATCAACCAATTCCTTATCAGAATAAAATCAAAGTTAACTATCCAAAGAAAGACAGATCAAAATATCAAATCTTATCGTTCAAAAGTGAGGGGAAACATTCTTATACTCGTGGTTAAACACCACAAGAGTTCTCATAGGGATAGAGATGGGTAAGACGAAATCAAATAGCGTCGGAAGATTTACAGATTCTTATCAAAAGCAAGAGACAAATCACAGAATGTATCAAATACGTCATTTTCATGGAGATTCTTAGAATGCCCGAAGAGGCCTCAAAATGATTTACAAAAGGATCAGAGGTGAGAGTCGGAATCTGAAGAGAAGATCAAATAGTGTTAGGCATTACTATGCAATTTTCAATGCCTTCAAAATTGACTAGGTTATAAATCTTAGGTGGTGCAATTCAACAGTTTTCAAATCTCCAAAATTGACCTTAATAGGGTTAACTAAAAGTAAGGCACGAATCAGAGTGATGCGGAAGCAATGATACTTAAACAAATGCCTTATAGTCTACGCATTCCTCACCAGTCAAAACTTAAGTTCATAATGGGAAATCCTAAAGTAAGTTCTCAAAGTGTTCTCCTATGTTCCTACAGTGGAAGCCTAATGGTCCAAAACTCACAGGTCCAGGTTTATTTATTAAAAGTCGTCAGCCTGATCTCTTATACCATAAATTGTAACACCCCAACCCGACAAGGGCTTAGATATCACATTCATGGTGTCAAACAGAGCAAAACACAAGCTTAATACTTTAATAATACAACGAATACAAAGGTTACAAATGAATTCTAAGTCAAAGAAAATACAATATCAAAACTGAAGTACAAAATGACTAAAATAAAGTATCTTCAAATCAACTCTAGTCCATGGTGACTATTAAAGTATAATCCTATCTAAGAGCTTCTACTTGCACTCTTCACCCATAACCCAGCTTCCTTCTAAAACCTGCCGCGGTAAAAGAAATGCGGCTGAGCTTAAAAAGCTCAGTGAACAGATATAACAACAAAGTAATATGAAACAGAAATGAGAAAACAGAATATGTTGTATTGGGTAAGTATCAGAAAGTATAATATGAATGTAGTGTAAAGGTAAAGATTAAGTTTAGGTTTAGGTTTAGGTTATTCAGTATTTCAACCACGTGCCTAGATCAGATCAAATCATACCATAACAATGCCACCAAATATCTTCATAATCATACATAGGGGAGACCTCTCAGATAATCAGACAAATATGAGGGGTGTCCTTAGTAACCAATGGGGTGTGAAGGACGTGCATGCACTCAAGCATCCATCACCAGATAACAGATCTAGGATGCATCCATATGCCCCTACCCAATCACATGCAAACCAATCAAAGGGACGGTGTGACAAATCACTTGGCCACACTGGATTCATAACATTGGTGCATCAATGCTACGGACATGGAACCCTCATGTCTAGTAATAGCCCGGGTATCATACTCAATGGGTCAAAGGTAAGTCAAACGTTTCAGATCAAATATCATAATCAAAGGTCCAAATATTAAAGGTTCAGATCATAATGTTCATATCAGATGGTTCATATATCAGATGTCCAAATCAAAAGGTTCAAATATCAAAGGTTCAGATGTCAAAGGTTCAAATAGTAAATGATTCAGATATCAAAGGTTCAAATAGAAAAGGTTCATATCAATGGTTCAAAGTTTACAAGTGTGTAAGAGTTATAAGAAAACTGATTTGGAAACTTTGCAATTCATTTAAAACATGGTTACCATAAAGGTATTTCCGTAAAAACATTTTTGGCAAAAGTTATTTAAGTCTCCATCTAAAAGCTGGTATGGTTTCATATTCACAGAAATCATTTCAAAATAGCTTTGTCCCATATTATCAAGTTATATTTTAAAAAGGTTTTTATGCAAAATCCTAATATCAGTTGAACCAAAGATTTCAGATGTACAAATGTCAGAAGTCATAACAGTGGTAGGGAAACGGATCATGAGTGATGAGAAACCTTACTGAAAGGTCAGAATATCTGTACCTCAACTAGATGACAAAGCATATAAGAGAAAGGATCAAATAGAGATAGGAATCACTCCTTCTTCACCGAACCTAGAAGAATTAGAAGCCGAGAATTATTTACTAGTTTATTTAAAATCAAATTACTCCCTTTTAGGTTATCTTTCCACAATTAGTAAGATTCCACATTTAGTAAGTTTCCATACTTAGCAAATTTCCATAATTAGAAGGATTTATCATGTAAATATACCAAAGTTAAAGGTTTAAAGTGTAAATATTGCAACTTCCATATTTTATCTAAATAATCCATAAGTTAACAATATTTACCAATCAATCCATTAAATTTACAATTATTACAAGTTTAACCCTCTATTTTAATCAAAATACAAATCACATTAATTAAATATATATAATTACAATTTAACCCTCTTAGTTACAAAATCTACACATTTAACCCTCATACTATATCTTATACAATTAGGCCTGGTCTTATTATGATTTCCAAAACAACCCTTAAGTTTACAAGATTACAAAATGCACCCTCATAGTTTTAATATTTTAATTCGATCCAAAAACAATTTCCAAAACACAAAACCTAACTTTTCCCCATCATCATACCATTATTACTTCATCATTAACAGCATTAATTACCACAATCCAAACCCATAAGCCCTAACCCTAATCGATACTCTCCCTTTTATTATTTTTCTTTTCTTTTTAATTTCGTACGCCACAAATAAAATCCAAAACGATGTTCTACGCTTTGATAATCTTGAAACCAATTTTATTTGAGTTTTATAACATGTTTAGATGCTGTATAAAATAATTCGAAGCATAGGAAAAATTGTTCCAGGTCGTTAGGGTTTTTTTTGTTGATTTAGGGTTCTTGGTTTTATTTAAATTCGTATGATCAATAGAAATGCACGGATCAATTATAACATTATATACAGATCATATGTGATATATAGGATGATAAAAAAAATTACCAGAAAGATATTCGGATGTGTTGATTGAGCAGATTGATTTTTCACCTCTCGGCTACAAAATAACGACACAAACAAAATTTCCATCCTTCAATCGATCACCCACAGCCTTAACCAATATTTTTCCACCTCCTATGAATCTGTACACGTCCAGGAAAAATAGCCAAGAGCCTCTAAAAAATTTCGAGCCGCCGCTTTTGTTTTTTTGGTATTTTAAGGGTTTTGAAAATGTATAAAAGGTAAAAATAATGAGAACCGTGTATATAGATGGGAGGGGGGAGTGATTTTTGGCCAAATTGGTTGTATATTGACCAATCTCTGATTTTGTAACTCTTTACCAAAATATGTAGTATTTATCCTTATTTATATGATTTAAGTAATTAAAAGTATACAAAATAAATCAATTTTCGGCTATGTACATTTTCAATAATGTGAAATTTTTTTTAAGACATTTATAATATTATAATGTTCATATAAAAATTATCATATATCATATGTTGCTAATTACCAAATGTTTAGGATTTATTTGATGTTTATACAAGTGATCTAATGAAATTTTTAAGCATTAGAGGCATTTTGGTCATTTTGAATATTTTGTTATTTTAGGTGTTACAATTACCATCACTAATGATAAGGGAAGGTTGTCTAAGGACGAGATTGAGAGGAAGATAAGCAACATAAGAAGAAAGTGGTTGCAAAGAAAGCGCTTGAAAACTATGCTTACAAAATGAGGAACACCATTAATGATGACAAAGTGGCATCTCAACTACCTACTGCTGATAAGAAGAAGCTGGAGGATGAGGTTGATGAGACTGTGAAGTGGATGTGAGTCAGCTTGCAGAGGCTGAGTAATTTGAAGATTTGCAAAAAGAATTAGAGGGTGTTTGTCACCCAATAATCGCTACAATGTACCAAGTTTCTATGGATGCTGATGGTCCAGTCGTCCAGCTGCTGGTGGTAGTGGTGCAGGTCCAAAGATTGAAGAAGTAGATTAACTCATCTGGTTTGTGTAGGTCTTTGGATGGTTCTTACTAGAGGATGATTAATTATGATAGTTCTTATAATCTAGCAATTTAAATTATGTTTTAGTTAAGTTTCATTTCAGGGAGTGTATTGTAAAGTTGACTAACCCACCAAGTAGGTCACATGCCAACTTGAGTCTCTTAAATCCTAATATGTTACTCTACAGCGTATCCTTTTGCTTATCAAAAGAGTATATCACCATTTTGTCTTTTCAAGCTTACATATAATTGAGAAATTTGAAACTTGTTGCGAGCATTTTTGCTTTATACAATCTTTCTTATGCCTTATTATGACATAATCTTGTAAGGGATAATGACAAAACTTCAAATGTTACACTTACAAGTTCGACCAATCATTGAATTGGAACTCAAAAAGCTCCATGGGTAAACACAAAGAAACCTAACACGCTCCTCAAATACATACCAAGAGAACTACAAAAACCAGGCACTGAAATTATATCGATTAAAAGATCTTTAAAAATCACAATTACAAATGATTATACTGCTTTCTGAAAGAGCTCATTAACGCAGCCAAGAATATTTGAGCACTAAGATTGTACCAAGAAACAACCATTGATTTCCGCCATTGTTGGAATATTTGAGCAGCTAAGAATATTTGAGCACTTTTCAATGAATCACGTATAGCAACTGCAGATAATCATCTTCAACAAGACACAATGCAAGATAGAGGGGGTGTTTGCGTTAGATTTAACTAACATATAGTGGAAAATGTGATTGGTCTATTATACCCTTGATGATATAACTAAAAACAGACGTTGACCTTAGAATTACAGGTCAAAGGACGCAATCGGCTTAAAATAACTTGAGGAGGGACACACGGAGACGTTTTTCAAAAATTAGGGTGCCTGGCGATGTTTCGTGGAAAGTTTAGGGACCAACGGTGTATTTTTGTCTTTTTTATATAATGTATTACAATAGTAAGGAGCTTCATGTGAGGGGCTTCATTTGTGAATTCGTTTTGACGAGTTTGCTGGGTTTACGATTTAAAGTACCCTGGCTCCTCAAACGTTTACTATGATATGACCTCTGAATTATGATGGCCCGAATGATGATACGGTAAATTTAAATCTAGTACTTAATAACATAACACAATAGTAGGGAGCTTCATGTGAGGGGTATGTACTTCTGAATTATGATGGCCCGAATGGTATTATGTTAAACAACATAATACAATACTAGGGAGCTTCATGTGAGGGGTATGTACTTCTGAATTATGATGGCCCGAACGGTGTTATGTAATATCTAAATCTAGTAAACCCTAAGAATACTTACATAGGAAACAAAGTACTAAAACTCAAAAAAACACAATCAGACTTGACATACACACTACACCTGGTTTAGTGAGTAGGTCGTCTAGTATCTCAATCACCTTTCCTTAATTAAGCCCAGGTGAGTTCATAACCTCACTCTTTCTAAGTGCTTTATAAACCCTATGAGGGGGTTACATGCTTACTTATTCTTTAAACCGAATAGAAGTCTTTTTCTTTGGTTATTGCACGAGTGTTACTTTATGCAACCATTACATAACTAAAATTCATGAACCGTAATCACTTGTGGGGTACCCAAGTGACCGTGGGTATAGTTGATAGATCTATTGGAGCTTGACAACTGCCGTTGGTTTGCCCCAGCCGAGTACCAATAAGTACTATACTTGAAACCTCTAAGTATTAACTTTGGCAAGTTATCCTTCTCGTGCCCTCATGGTTTGGTCTGCAGACCCCGTGACCCGGACTGTTAACGTGCGGTTTCATGAGCTTAGTGCAATAACACTTCTTCCTCGGTATTGTACTGATCATACTATACTGAAACAAACTGTTTAAATACGGTTTCTATCTACTTTAAATGGGTATATAACAACGTAGCCCATGCTATACTAAACTCGTATTCAACTATTTTTAACTAAAACCTATGAATATCACTCAACCTTTGGGTTGACTCTTTAAGCATGTATCTTACGTAACTGAACAACTTATGGCACGGAGTGGCACTGGACTTGGAGGACTTTCAAACCGGTCATCATTCAAACACAACATTTCACATATACTTTGGGACCTCTTTTTAATAAAAACTCTGATATTCTAATGAATGATAACTCATTTAAAAAAAACGTCTCTTTTCGAGTCATTTTCTATTATTGTGACTATGATTCCATGAGGTAATACCCCAGACCTAACATCCGCTGCGGTCTGTGAAAATGGGGGTGTTACAGAATGTCATAACTCACTATTTCAGGTCATTTCAGGTCATTTCCCGAACTTTGGAAAAACACTATTCATTAAACACTATTCATCAAAACACTATTCATCATTTTACTATTCATCGTTTTCGAGGTCAGTTTGATATTCTGAGAAACTTTTGGGAAATTTACTATTCACCGAACACTATTCATTTCCGGAAAAGTTTTCACCATTCACTTGCATTACTCATTTCATCGTAAATTTAGTTTACGGGTATTCAAATTCGCGTAACCGGATTGGTTTAGGTGCGAATTCATTTCATTAGTGTTAAGAACACTGCATACGGACTGGAGATAGTCTGCATATCATCATAACAGCATTTTCATGTTATACCACTCTCAGGATTTACAAATTTATATATTTGATACATTTAACGTTTTTACATATAAGTATTTATAGTAAACGTTAACACCCGGTTTATACACGACGAATATATCTAAATATTCCCACAATGGTCCCGACATATTTTTATATCCATTTTAACATCATAAAAGTTATAACATTCAGTTACCCAGTATTTTGGAAATTTATTTTATTTATAACGTACGCTTATGAATATAACGACGGTTTTCGTGAAAACTAAACAATAATCACTCGATCACTCAGTAAATGTACCCAACATATTTTAATATGTTTTTATCATTATTATAACTTTATTTCATCCCGGTTAACTTCGTGAACGTTTATTGCTATTAAACCCGGTACCCGATTATGACTAATACTTACACTAAACCACAACTAATAATACACTACATTTCCCAAGTGATCAAAACCGTTTTGGCTACTCCTTTTCACACCAAAACCGGCCACATGAACACCCTTAACCTCATGCATTGATTTTCTATTATAAAACTAATAAACCTCTAAAAACATTACTTAACCAAAAATCATGAATCATTTCCTACACTTTTTAGAAAGATCAAATTTCATCTCATCTCTTCTTCCTCTCTTTCAAACCCACGACCCAAACCATAATCATAGATCAAGTGAAGGTTTTTCAAAAGTTAAAACATCAAACTTGTTCATTATACTTGCCTAATCAAGAATCAAACAAGAAAAACACAAGTAATCCAAGCATACTCATCATCTAATCATCTCATTTTATCAAGTAAGTTATCAACTTTATTTTTACATGAATCATCTTATATTTACTTGTATTTCATGAGTTCCATGCTAAAAACCATGTACAACTAGCTATACCACCATTTATTTTGTCAAAAATGGAACATACAAACCCTAACTTTTTATTTATGAATCCCCTTGCTATAATAACTTGGTTAGGAGTCCATGGCACCCTAAGAAGGTGTATGGTAGGATTAGATTAGCTATGTGGTGATTACAAGAGGTTTGGTGATGTTAGAAATTAGTTATAAACCTTGAAAACTTGATTTGGAGCATGTTTTAGACATGCTGTCCCATTTTGTGAAAACCTGGAAAATCAGTAAACACCAAGGGAACTTTGGCAAAATTTTTAGAAAATACTTTCAAAAACGAATCCGTAGGCGAAAGAACGGATTAAAAAGAGTTTATAACGAAGAAGTTATGATTTTTGCAAGATTGTAGACGAAAAGTATTTTTTCTGAAAATGTTTGCTGTTGGACGTTTTTCATTGGACAAAAAGAGACTTTAGACGTAACCCGGAGGAGCCGAGCTTTCCAAAATATATTACTACATACTAAGACGTAACCGTGGACATAAAGAACAAGTAAAACGGACAAGTAACGACAAAGATATACACGTTTCAAAATCGGCGCAACTCTATTTATTTCCATCAGCTTTTTAGCAAAATATTACTAAGTATAGAAAAACAGTTTTTGTAAGACATCATGTTGAGAGCCAAGTTACTAATTGATAAACTCATTTCTGAAAAATTTACATCATTGACAAAAAGTTAGTTCACCCAGCCTAGTTTTCAAAACATCCAGCCGTTTGTTAAAAGGATTTATAACGAACAACTTATGGACTTCCAAACTTTCCCGAAAACTGCCCAGAATCTGCCAAAACAGCCCAAACACCTCACTTGACAGCTAATTATCTTAATGATCGAGACCTGTATGGACAAACTTCACTTCTGTGACTTTTTAGATATGGTGAAAATCTTCTCAAAACTACTGAGCTTCTTTCCTAACTCTTAATATTCACTATTTCACGACTGGTTTTATGAGACCTTTTTGTCACTAATAGAAGTAATAATACTTCTACGTACTAAATTCTAGATTTTCTAGAAATATTAACCAAGTACCCAATTTCATAACTAATGATGTATTAGTGATTACAAGTATATTTTCATTAGTACAAGGCGTTATTTCAAGGATTTCAAACTGAGGATTTCAACACAAACATTGGTACATACGATATATATATAAGTATATATATTACAACTAGTTTATTTTTTTAATAGCCATATTTTCCTAAGTCTTGGAATATATACTTTTGATAACAACAAGTGTTTTTCAAAGAGTAGAGTGGTATAGGAAACATGTGCATGGACATTCATAACATCATTTGGTGATCTAAATGAGATCATTCATCATTCATATTAGGTTGCGGCTAGTGTGCGCGCCTTGTTTTTCAGCTCATTACATGTTCATGGTACCATCATATTGGGTTGCGGCAGCTAATTGTTCATTGGTGTTCATTTCATTTCATCACAGTTTCATCAGTTAAGGTGAGTTTTCATAGCCCCGTTTTCAATTCAACATTTTTTATTGTTTTCAAATCCCACGGGGGGAATACATTGCATCAATCATTTTAGTACGAGCCCAAGTATTCAAACATGTACATAGCTTAAGTTACCTTGCCATGTGATAAGTCCCCTGTAACATCATGAACCGTTAATTTACCGTTAAGCGAGAGTGAGTGGATAGATCTATCGAGGGTGACGCCTCCATCCGTGGTAGTGATTACCAACAGTAAGCGGATGCATGTCATGTCTTTTACATTTGAATGTTTCGGCAGAACATTCGGGAGGGGCATAGAATTTCATCAGTCATAGCTTCGGTGTCATGAGCTTAAGGCTATTGTACAATTTTCATGAGATTTTTATCTTGCACTTTTACTTGTGGTGGCCGTACATCATTACATTTTACAAACCTATGGAATTCACCAACATTCGTGTTGACGTTTTAGCAATGTATTTCAGGTTATTAAGGTAGCTCATGTGACATGCATTTGGACCTTCATGGAGTCGCGGAGTCGACGCGTCTCATTATTATTTCATGCACTTATGTAAACGTTTGATCTAGTATGACTTGTTTTCATAAACTTGCAACACATTTTGGGGACCTCATTTTGTAAACTCTGAATTATTTCAATGATCAAATGCAGTATTTTCCAAACGACACTTTAGGTCGTTCAATGTAACTGTAACTGTGGTGCTATGACAGACACCCCCAGGTATTCCATTCCGTTGCAAGTCAGGTAAATTGGGGGTGTGACAGATTGGCATCAGAGCTAAGGTTATAACGAACTAGGATGTATCTTGGACCCTAGACTATAACCACATCAGCATAGCATCTCATCATTTCATCATAAGTGCATAATCATGATACATGTTGTTTCATACATACCCTGTGCGAGTTATTTATACTCATATCCGTATATGTATATCATTTTATTGACCTGGTTCACTAGTGACATGTCTTCAGATATTCACCCTGACATCCTTTTATCGGATTCCGACATTGAAGATGCCTTGTCATCTTCCACTACCATTATACCATCAGTTGCACTTACACCACCATTAGTACTATTGATTTGCCATAGGAACTGAGTTTTCCTATCATTCAGCCCGTACATAGAATGCCTTTTGGTAGTGTATTCAGAATTAATCTTAATGGACTTATTAGGATGCTTATTGCAAGGAAGATAGTGTGTCTTCTTTCCATCACTAGTAGGGCACTTACTACTCAAGTACTATCACCACCATCAGTTACTTATTACACTATTGGCCTTCCCACAGTGTGTACTTTAGTTTTACCTTTTGGATGTCGCGAGGTAGCGCGAAAGAGGGTAGTATTCCATTCACTAGTACCATCATTGTCATTTCCTTTTTCATTCCCATTTGCTCAGACTTCAATCGTTTCGCAACATTTTAGCATTGTCTCATCAGGAATTAGGTTGATTTCGTTTTTGACGAATTAGTAGACTATTACCATTCGACAAGATTCACCCACGTATCCAATACACCATTCAAACTATTTTACTATCATATGGGGAAACTGTTTTACAGAAAAATTTCTGAAGTAAGCTATTTTATTACCATCCTATACATTGATTTTTCTGTCGTTACACCAAGTATTTACTATTATTACGCGAAGCAATTTTCATGTTACTTGAAAGGAAACATCAGGATACCATTTTAATAACAATGCGTTGAACACCATCTAAAACTTTTGAGAAAAGTTATGATATTTTGACAAAATCCAACATCGCATCATTAGTCCTCAATTATACATAGCCTGATCACCTATGTAAAATTCAGGAAGGATTATGCCATGAAGGAAATAATTACCTTTTCAAAGGATTGATAATGACAATCTTCATCCAAAAGTTTTGTAAACAAAGGAACTCTTTCATAAACATCCCTTTTGCTGAACTATCCCTGGATACTTACCCCACCTGTCACTCACTTAGCCATTAAGTTGGATTTTCCCATTGACTTCTCTAGGAGAGACTTTCCATATCAAATACATGCAGGATTCCTATATACAATAAAAGCAACGAAGGGATTACAGAACTACTAACTAGGACTAGAAGTATATAGTGAGAGAATCCATAACTCAACAACAATCCTAAGATACTGCGAGACCATCCGAATCACCATCTCTGACTTAGTTGTCAAATTCTATCGTTTAAGGGTACTAGCTAGACTGAGCTACAGGATGGAACTCAATATAAATGTCCGCAGGACAACACAATAGAAATAAACCAAGCTTCTAATTGAGACTGTAGAGCATTTCATTTAAACATGGCCTCATCCATACATAAACTTTCCTGCAGTAAGTTTTCACAAAGGACAATTGTTTGAAACAAGAATATCGATGTAGATTCCTCTAAGGCATTATGTCTAGAAATTTCAGATAACCTCACCTTCATACCAAGCAAGGGATCAAACCATAACATATCTCTTCATCTACATGGGAAAACATAATAGACATTCATCGACACAACATCAAGTGATACCTTCGTCTTGCCAATTACAACGATAAACTATTTCAGGACTTAAGTTAGTCTAAATACCTATGCTTGTAGTTATGCCAGATAACCACCAATAAGCACTATCCAACTTCAGGAACTAAATGTTAGACATCTATGCATTTAAGCGAACATTTCCTATTCTACCATTTTATCCTTGTTAGTGTTTTCACTTTTAAATAAAGTTGATGCGTTTACATAAATCACATACTTTGTGGAAAAATGATTTCTGAAATTCCTATTTTTAACAAGTGCGATCCTTTTTGGTCAAACTTTAGCAACACTATTGTACAATGAGAAATATACATAGACATCAAACTTTGGTAAGCAGTCTTAATCACAACATGTTTGAAAACAGTTCCTATTTCATAACTACTGGATTTTGAATCATCAGGAAAAATATTACTTAGTAAATCATCTGCTCCATTTTCTAAATTCGTTTATTCAGAAAAGGATTTCAACTAAAACTCACAATCGCAAGACAAATTTCCAGAACCACTTTCCCTACAACATCGTTTATGCATTTAGGATTTGTGACTTGACAATAAAGAATATTTGGAATATGTGATGAAGGAATTAGGAAGGACACCACAAATTAATCACGAACTTCAGTAGTGGAAACCAAACCCACTAGGCAAAGAAAAACATATGTCTTATCATCCGTTGGAACAAAACACAAGGAATCAAATTGTTACCTATATTCTATCCCTTTCAGATAACGCCAAGTTCGAAGGACCGAACGTTGTGGAATTAGTCACAAAGGTTTATTGTACCCATTTCAGTTATTCCTGTTAAGGAAACCGATTCACCTTGGACTTCAAGTAATCAATTCAGGATTTCCTTCAGAAACCCCTTTAGATGGAAACATCACTTATCGTCCTCTGACCGATGGTCAAAGTGAGAGAACAATTCAAACATAGCAAGGTATGCTCAGAGCATGAGTGATTGACTCTAGAAATGGTTGGAACAATCATTTAACATAAATCAAATTCACCTACAACAATGATTATCACACCAACAGCGAGAAACTGGCAGAAGTTAGATTGGTACATAACACATATCATTTGGATTGGGTATCCTGAATAACAAACCATCCAGATTCAAGTGGGAGAACAAACTAAGTTAAAAGCATTGCCTTGTATTGGCATGATACAAATTGGATAACAAGAGAGGTTGAACCTTTAGCATATTGGGCTATTTAAGATTCATTTTAGAATCAACCAACTAGCATACAAACTTGAGTTCTGGCAGAATTCAGCAGTATATATTACCAGTACCACATTTAAAACATTAAGAAGCGCAGACCATCGATTGATGGGCCAAACTCAGAAAAAGCTCAACTCACTAGTTCAGTAGGCATTCACGAAATAACCAAAAATTTTCTACAAGTCAAGAATCAGTTACAAGTTCAGTAAGTCGTAAACCATTAAAACTTGGAAAGTTCTGCAGAGTTATGCTGAAAGTTCTGCCTAGGAAAGGCATGTTATCATTCAGAAAACTTGGAAAGTTACACCAATATACACTGGACCAATTAATATTCTGACAGAGAAGGCATAGTGGCCGTCAGATTTGAACATTGCCAGAGAACAACAGGATTACACAAACATATTTCACATTTTCAGATCCCCAGAAATGATTTCAGATGAGTCACTCATGATTCCATTGGAAGGGATCCAACCCAAATGACAATCTCAGACCTTGTAAGAGAACCAACAGAAATCATGGACCGGGTGGTCAAACAGTTGAATCAGAGTTGAATTCCTATCGTTAGAGTTCGCTGGAATTCTCGAATATCATCACCTTTTCACCAATATGTTTTCAGAAACCTACATAAACTGAACTTCGGGACGAAGTTCCTTTTAGAGGGGAAGAATGTCACAACTCACCATTTCAGGTCATTTCAGGTCATTTCCCGAACTTTGGAAAAACACTATTCATCAAACACTATTCATCGTTTTACAATTCATCGTTTTCGAGGTCAGTTTGATATTCTGAGAAACTTTTGGGAAATTTACTATTCACCGAACACTATTCATTTCCGGAAAAGTTTTCACCATTCACTTGCATTACTCATTTCATCGTAAATTTAGTTTACGGGTATTCAAATTCGCGTAACCGGATTGGTTTAGGTGCGAATTCATTTCATTAGTGTTAAGAACACTGCATACGGACTGGAGATAGTCTGCATATCATCATAACAGCATTTTCATGTTATACCACTCTCAGGATTTACAAATTTATATATTTGATACATTTAACGTTTTTACGTATAAGTATTTATAGTAAACGTTAACACCCGGTTTATACACGACGAATATATCTAAATATTCCCACAATGGTCCCGACATATTTTTATATCCATTTTAACATCATAAAAGTTATAACATTCAGTTACCCAGTATTTTGGAAATTTATTTTATTTATAACGTACGCTTATGAATATAACGACGGTTTTCGTGAAAACTAAACAATAATCACTCGATCACTCAGTAAATGTACCCAACATATTTTAATATGTTTTTATCATTATTATAACTTTATTTCATCCCGGTTAACTTCGTGAACGTTTATTGCTATTAAACCTGGTACCCGATTATGACTAATACTTACACTAAACCACAACTAATAATACACTACATTTCCCAAGTGATCAAAACCGTTTTGGCTACTCCTTTTCACACCAAAACCGGCCACATGAACACCCTTAACCTCATGCATTGATTTTCTATTATAAAACTAATAAACCTCTAAAGACATTACTTAACCAAAAATCATGAATCATTTCCTACACTTTTTAGAAAGATCAAATTTCATCTCATCTCTTCTTCCTCTCTTTCAAACCCACGACCCAAACCATAATCATAGATCAAGTGAAGGTTTTTCAAAAGTTAAAACATCAAACTTGTTCATTATACTTGCCTAATCAAGAATCAAACAAGAAAAACACAAGTAATCCAAGCATACTCATCATCTAATCATCTCATTTTATCAAGTAAGTTATCAACTTTATTTTTACATGAATCATCTTATATTTACTTGTATTTCATGAGTTCCATGCTAAAAACCATGTACAACTAGCTATACCACCATTTATTTTGTCAAAAATGGAACATACAAACCCTAACTTTTTATTTATGAATCCCCTTGCTATAATAACTTGGTTAGGAGTCCATGGCACCCTAAGAAGGTGTATGGTAGGATTAGATTAGCTATGTGGTGATTACAAGAGGTTTGGTGATGTTAGAAATTAGTTATAAACCTTGAAAACTTGATTTGGAGCATGTTTTAGACATGCTGTCCCATTTTGTGAAAACCTGGAAAATCAGTAAACACCAAGGGAACTTTGGCAAAATTTTTAGAAAATACTTTCTAAAACGAATCCGTAGGCGAAAGAACGGATTAAAAAGAGTTTATAACGAAGAAGTTATGATTTTTGCAAGATTGTAGACGAAAAGTATTTTTTCTGAAAATGTTTGCTGTTGGACGTTTTTCATTGGACAAAAAGAGACTTTAGACGTAACCCGGAGGAGCCGAGCTTTCCAAAATATATTACTACATACTAAGACGTAACCGTGGACATAAAGAACAAGTAAAACGGACAAGTAACGACAAAGATATACACGTTTCAAAATCGGCGCAACTCTATTTATTTCCATCAGCTTTTTAGCAAAATATTACCAAGTATAGAAAAACAGTTTTTGTAAGACATCATGTTGAGAGCCAATTTACTCATTGATAAACTCATTTCTGGAAAATTTACATCATTGACAAAAAGTTAGTTCACCCAGCCTAGTTTTCAAAACATCCAGCCGTTTGTCAAAAGGATTTATAACGAACAACTTATGGACTTCCAAACTTTCCCGAAAACTGCCCAGAATCTGCCAAAACAGCCCAAACACCTCACTTGACGGCTAATTATCTTAATGATCGAGACCTGTATGGACAAACTTCACTTCTGTGACTTTTTAGATATGGTGAAAATCTTCTCAAAACTACTGAGCTTCTTTCCTAACTCTTAATATTCACTATTTCACGACTGGTTTTATGAGACCGTTTTGTCACTAATAGAAGTAATAATACTTCTACGTACTAAATTCTAGATTTTCTAGAAATATTAACCAAGTACCCAATTTCATAACTAATGATGTATTAGTGATTACAAGTATATTTTCATTAGTACAAGGCGTTATTTCAAGGATTTCAAACCGAGGATTTCAACACAAACATTGGTACATACGATATATATATAAGTATATATATTACAACTAGTTTATTTTTCTAATAGCCATATTCTCCTAAGTCTTGGAATATATACTTTTGATAACAACAAGTGTTTTTCAAAGAGTAGAGTGGTATAGGAAACATGTGCATGGACATTCATAACATCATTTGGTGATCTAAATGAGATCATTCATCATTCATATTAGGTTGCGGCTAGTGTGCGCGCCTTGTTTTTCAGCTCATTACATGTTCATGGTACCATCATATTGGGTTGCGGCAGCTAATTGTTCATTGGTGTTCATTTAATTTCATCACAGTTTCATCAGTTAAGGTGAGTTTTCATAGCCCCGTTTTCAATTCAACATTTTTTATTGTTTTCAAATCCCACGGGGGGAATACATTGCATCAATCATTTTAGTACGAGCCCAAGTATTCAAACATGTACATAGCTTAAGTTACCTTGCCATGTGATAAGTCCCCTGTAACATCATGAACCGTTAATTTACCGTTAAGCGAGAGTGAGTGGATAGATCTATCGAGGGTGACGCCTCCATCCGTGGTAGTGATTACCAACAGTAAGCGGATGCATGTCATATCTTTTACATTTGAATGTTTCGGCAGAACATTCGGGAGGGGCATAGAATTTCATCAGTCATAGCTTCGGTGTCATGAGCTTAAGGCTATTGTACAATTTTCATGAGATTTTTATCTTGCACTTTTACTTGTGGTGGCCGTACATCATTACATTTTACAAACCTATGGAATTCACCAACATTCGTGTTGACGTTTTAGCAATGTATTTCAGGTTATTAAGGTAGCTCATGTGACATGCATTTGGACCTTCATGGAGTCGCGGATTCGACGCGTCTCATTATTATTTCATGCACTTATGTAAACGTTTGATCTAGTATGACTTGTTTTCATAAACTTGCAACACATTTTGGGGACCTCATTTTGTAAACTCTGAATTATTTCAATGATCAAATGCAGTATTTTCCAAACGACACTTTAGGTCGTTCAATGTAACTGTAACTGTGGTGCTATGACAGACACCCCCAGGTATTCCATTCCGCTGCAAGTCAGGTAAATTGGGGGTGTGACACAGAACGACCCCTGAACCATTCAACAACCTCAACAACAAAGGATCAAACTCTACTATTTTTTATTTATTCTTTGCTATAATGTATAATGTAGGAAGAAATTGTATTTTCTCATTTACATATGAAAGTTACTCAAACTATTTTTATACTCAAATAGGGGAGATTGTTGGGTCAAAATTTGACTCATTGTTTCTGGAAAGTATTTAACATAAAATTTCCTGAGTTACTGAATCAGTGAGCATGTTGCTCACTATTGAAATAGTTAGCATGTTACTCACTAAACAATTTTAGTGAGTGTGTTACTCACTAAAACATCTGTGAGTAGATTACTCATTGATGAAGAAATCAGTGAGTATTGTATAAAACTCAATAAACAACAACCTTTAGAGACGCCATAGACCAACTAAAGAAACACCTTTACCTCAATGAGTAAAGTGCCTGGGCTATAAACAACATCAGGGTCACTGAGATATAAGAAAATCTCCCTGGCTCTGAAGACTCTATGTTTGAAACAAACATGAAATATGAGCGGGAACTTTCTTAGGAAGATAAGCTAAAAGCAGTTACAAGAAAGTCAGACAAGTATGGGAGTTAGTACAAAGGTAGAGAGTTGTCAACACTGTTTTTAAAGTATGATTGTTGCCTTTCCAAGAATGGGAACACTACTGGATGCATGACGTGTCTCAACAACCATTACATGTTACCTTTGTATCACCACCAATACAAGAGAATGTTTTGTAACAGAGTTAAATAGTGATTCTAAACAAACACAAAATGATGCATTTATATCATAGTTGATAGGATCCTCCTCTCCTAAGAGCACGCAAAGCTAAACTAGCATGCTTACGCTATTCATATTAGGATAGTTTTGTTTGTTATTCAATCGGGATAGTGTTCCGCAATTATCCATTATAATTCTTTGATTACTTTTTTAATAAGAATTATAAGCATTGAAAAGTACAAATAGAGTTATTAGTTGTCAAATGTGTACCAGGTAAAGCTTGTTCTTATTTTCTTAAACTATTTTTGTTTTACCCAATTCTTTGGACCAATACAAGAACTTCATGTTAGTGCGCAACATGAAGACAAAATTTCAAAACGTTGGTGGAATCAACTATAAATGTTGTAGGTTTGAAGAATTATGAAGACAAAATTTTGGGTTTATAAGATGAAGAATGTGTTGAGGGTATGAATATTGGTGAATTCAACCAAGAGTTATGTATGATTCTTGATGGGAAGATGTATATGGTTGGAGATTTGAAAGAAAATTATTTTTTTAAATTAATAATAAAACAAGAGTATCTACCCTAAGATATCGAAGACGAAATTCGTTTTGAAGGAGGAAGATGATTTGGGGTTAAAAACTCAAAGGTTTGGTTCAAGTGTAGACTTGTGAGAGTGTGATAAAGGAGTCAAGATATGCGTCAAATCTTGAGTCTGACATACATATTGAAATAAAAGTTCATTAAATCTAAATATGTCATCACTTCACCACAATACCTAAATGTGAACCATAAAAAAAATATTTCTGTTTATGTCACAATAGCTTATACATATATCTAGATTTCTGCCTAGATAAGCATTGTCCACATAATTAGCACACACAAATTAAAAAAGGTAAGTACACACATATGTGATTATACATCTGCATGCATACCACAGTTTTTTCCGACCAAAATTGTAAATAGCATTACTGTCTTAATCGCATCTTACAACAAGAACACACATAATATTATTAGTAAGGGCAAATGATTAAAAAATGTGTCATACTTGTTACCCTTTCTTTTTGTTAGTAGCGAACAATTTTTTTTACTTTTGCGGATACTTTTCTTTAAAGTATGACATACGTCATTACAAACCTTGATTGAATTAGCCTTCAAAAGAATAATCCAAAGTCCAAATGCAAACTTTATGCTTACTGCTATTGCTAAGTATGTTAACCAATAGCAAAAGATATATCATATCGGAAATACTTGTGATGAAAATGTTTTACATTTCAACTCCCTTCAAATCAACCATCAAACAATATCTCGACTAACAATAACCTATTTCAGTTCATTTGATTAAGCCTCGAAAAATTGGGGTTTCAGCTAGTGCTTAATTTCTGATTGCTCTTCTAATTCTTCACAGTACGGTATCCACTATTTGTCTTTATTAGTGTTATTGTGTTGTAAACCAAAGAACCATTTATTTTAACCTTAAATAAAAACGTATATTGATGATTTCGACCAAAATTTTATATATTTTTATATTGTTAATTCGAGAAGTTTCACGGTCCCAACTTTCAGGTATTTTTATATACATGTGTAACACCCCCAATTCATGATGCAGCGGAATTCAAACTGGGTGTTACTCGACGGCACAACAGTCATAATAATAGAAAACGATCTCTAATTGAGTCGTTTTAAAAGATTTATCATTCAACTTATATAAGTATCAGAGATTACAAAATGAGGTCCCAGATGGTTCCATGTTTACAATTTACATTAAATGAGTTTTTGAATGATAATAAAATTTATAGCCCTCTTGAATATTTGTGCTCCTCCGTGCCATCCTCGTTCATTATGGACCTGAAATACATGCTTAAAAGGTCAACACAAAGGTTGAGTGATATTCATAGAGTTTGTTTAATGGTTGAACACAATATGTTGGTAGTATAAGTTAATTAGACTCATACTCATGGTTGGAAAACAAAACAGTTATTATTAACCCTGAACGAAAACCTCGTTCTGGACAACTTTTGTGTTTTAACTTTTTGATGAATCGGTCCAGAAGGGCCACTTTCAAAATGCTCAGAATGTTGACAGGTTGTTTAGGCAGTTTCGGCGTTTTGGTTTCGCTAACTTCTTTTGGCCATAACTTTTGACTCGTATACTCGTTTTAGGTGGTTCAAATTGATATATTTTCCTTTTTAAGTCCTCTATAACAGTAGGTAAGTGTTTCATATCATGGTTACTCTATTTTGGTCGTGGTTCTCAATATAAGTCACTAGTTTTCTTGTTTACTTAACATAAGTTAATATATAGTTTCCAAAACTCGTTTTAATAGTTTTTATACATCATGAACATAACACAAAGACCATATATAGAATGAATGAAACATAATAAGCATGAAAATGATATTGAGTAAGAAAGTGTATTAGGGTTTCTTACAACTTTTGGCCTTAATGAAAAGGGAACTCATGAACTAGGACAAGAACTATATCCTTCAATCGAAAACTCTAGCTTCTAATCCTCAACCACAACTCTTGTAAACATTGCTAGCCTTGATATAGACCTTGTGAAAACCTTATTAACTCAGCCCTAGTACCCTTGTGTAGCTCCAAATTCATCCATGGAATCACCAAATAAACACTAGTTTCATGTAGAGAATAACTAAGCCTTGAACTTTGATATGTAGCTTCAATATTGAAATCAAAAGATGGATAATTTAGGATGATGATGATGGATCAGTGATGAAGAGAGAAAAAGGAAGAGTTTCTTGGTGAATAAATGAGGAGGTGAATGTGTTTGAGAGAGTTGTGATCAAATTGGCTAGTTATACTATAGAAAACTTAAGGATTAAGTTACTTAGCTAGTGTATCTAACACATGTGAGCTTCCTAATGTTTCAAGACTTATCACCAAGACAAATGGCATGGTGAATAACCCCTATACACGTTCATACGATGGTATGGTGTGACTATATGATTAACTTGGTATTATCTAGCTTACGGAGTGAGTTTTGGTTCCGTTAATTGCTAACTGTAAGTGGTTAAGTCATGAAACTTAACATCGGGTATCCTAAAAATATGAAACTTATAAATATGTTAGAACTTATTAATATAACCTACCTTAGCATATTTAATAAGTGATAAGTTCTATCGGGTTGCTTAAATGCTGTTAAAACTGGAAACGCGGGTCTAAAACGCGTAATTCGCGTAAAACGCTGAACTGGAAAACATAAAATTCCAAAACTTTTGGAATTGTCGTAAAATGAGAGAAATTCATATTTCTATAGTTTAATAGTTTTTATACATCATGAACATAACACAAAGACCATATATAGAATGAATGAAACATAATAAGCATGAAAATAATATTGAGTAAGAAAGTGTATTAGGGTTTCTTACAACTTTTGGCCTTAATGAAAAGGGAACTCATGAACTAGGACAAGAACTATATCCTTCAATCGAAAACCCTAGCTTCTAATCCTTCACCACAACTCTTGTAAACATTGCTAGCCTTGATATAGACCTTGTGAAAACCTTATTAACTCAGCCCTAGTACCCTTGTGTAGCTCCTAATTCATCCATGGAATCACCAAATAAACACTAGTTTCATGTAGAGAATAACTAAGCCTTCAACTTTGATATGTAGCTTCAATATTGAAATCAAAAGATGGATAATTTAGTATGATGATGATGGATCAGTGATGAAGAGAGAAAAAGGAAGAGTTTCTTGGTGAATAAATGAGGAGGTTTATGATGGAATGGTATCCTTAGGACCTAAATAGGATAGTACTTCTACGGGATGAAAAGAAGAATTGATAACTATCCCAAGATAGTAGTTCGGATTATCTCATAAATGAAAACTTTCAAGAATGAAATTAGGTAGTACAAATAAGGTGTTAAGATTTCGCTGAGTGGTAAGACACTATCGCGTCTCTAGATTGTTTTAATGAATTCTGGTGGTTTATCGAGTTTATGTAGGAAATTAATCTGAACATAACCCTAGTGCAACTATTCCCAGTATTTGAAAATTTTAAGTCAAACATAGTTAGTCAGACTATGTTTAGCTGTCCCTATGTTAAATATAGCTGACTAGTCTACATTTAGCCGAGGTTTGATAAAATTTTCAAATACCTAAATTAGGTATACTTGTGATATGTCCGTTGCTTTTGAGAAACTGTCCACTAAAGAAAGGCGATGTCAAACCATTCAGTTGCAAGTCCATAGTTGGCCAGGATCACAAACTTTTAACAATGAAGGTTTCAGAAGAAAACTTTGATGAATGTAGAGAAAGTTGCTGAACTTTGATGAACGTAGAGAAACTTCAGCTTTTGTAGATGATGGATTAGTTTATCCTTTAGAAATCTCATATTTCTATTTGGAAATCGATAAATTATGATGGGTTTTTGATATCATATGAATTAATATTGATGAGGTGGTGGAATAATTCAGAGACCATTGCACAAATCACAATGTCTCGAAAGTAGATTAGACCGTTGTGCAATTCACAATGTCTGGGAAGTAGGTTAGACCATTGTGTGACTCAAAACATTTGAGAAATGATTAAGACCATTGTATCATACAATGTCCAGGAAATAGGAAAGACCATTGTAATTAGTTACAATATCTTGGACATAAAATGTTGGAGTAGGAACATGATTGGGAGGATGTGGTTGTGTCGAAATGCCCTAGAATAGGCATACGCAAATATGTTTAGTCCAATGTTTAGAAAAAATGATTGAAAATAAATCGAGTGTATATATCAATATACTAATATGTTCATGTAGTATAAAATGCTTACGGGGAAATACTCAATTATGCTAAGGGTACATATATCCATATGCTAACATGTTTGTGTAGTATAAAATGCTTAATAAGTCCATAATCGTCTGGAGGATGGAAGGCACGAAGAGCAGAAGGCTATAAAAATGTTTTTGCTTGTAAGTATGGTTATAGTTTAGGTCTCAATTAGACCCGTTTCTCTATAACCATGGCTCTGGTACCTATCTGTAACACCCCCAATTCATGATGCAGCGGAATTCAAACTGGGTGTTACTCGACGGCACAACAGTCATAATAATAGAAAACGATCTCTAATTGAGTCGTTTTAAAAGATTTATCATTCAAATTATATAAATATCAGAGATTACAAAATGAGGTCCCAGATGGTTCCATGTTTACAATTTACATTAAATGAGTTTTTGAATGATAATAAAATTTATAGCCCTCTTGAATATCCGTGCTCCTCCGTGCCATCCTCGTTCATTATGGACCTGAAATACATGCTTAAAAGGTCAACACAAAGGTTGAGTGATATTCATAGAGTTTGTTTAATGGTTGAACACAATATGTTGGTAGTATGAGTTAATTAGACTCATACTCATGGTTGGAAAACAAAACAGTTATTATTATCACACTAAGCTTATGACACCAAAACGTTAACGGGTACCAATATCAATCGGCGGAGTTATCCCGGTAGGTACTTTGCCGTCATACCTATGTTTCAAATATTAATGCATTTGTTTGAACTTAGTCAATACAAATGGGATTCGTCAATCCCAATAGGCCTATTCACAATATTCGCGCTCACTCGCAAGTAACCCTCGCTGGTGATTAAATGGTTCATAATAAGGGATCTATGATTGGCAAGGATGGTACTTAGTGATAATAAAACAATCAGGCAAGCATACAATTGAAAAGCATTGTGTTCGGTTGAAAAATAACAGCATGTATTCCCCCCAAGGGTTTGTAAAACAATTAAGTAATGGAAAGTGGGGCTATGAACTCACCTTAAGTTATATAGCAAGTAGTGAATGTGATGGTCGAATCGCGAAGGTTTCTACAAGCAACCTATAATAGAATGTT
This sequence comes from Artemisia argyi, assembly GCA_030686995.1. Taxonomy (NCBI): domain Eukaryota; kingdom Viridiplantae; phylum Streptophyta; class Magnoliopsida; order Asterales; family Asteraceae; genus Artemisia; species Artemisia argyi. Next base: position 105,234,569 of record CM060679.1, read on the forward strand.
GCGACTTAGGATTGGAGTAAGGAATATGAAGAATTGCCTATATATGTCTTGCATTTAGTCCATGATGTAGTACTTAGTATAGTGTAAGTCTTTGAATAAAAATGGTTTATGAAACATGTATAGTTTGTATATCGCTTACTACCGTTCGGGCCGACATAATTCAGAGGTCATGTAGTAAACGTTCGAGGAGCCAGGACACTTTAATTCGTAAATCCACAACTTATCTAGACGGTTTACTTTAATGAACCCCTCACATGAGGCTCCCTACTATTGTAGTATTTGATAAAATATATATAAGTTTTTGATCCGAAAAGTTACATGTCCCAATATTTGAATAAACTTAGGAAAGTTTACTTTTGGATGAAGATTTTTATTACAATGAGTCTCATGGTTATTTTGATGAAGTAGATCCAAATTGGATGCTTATGTTGCCATTAACTCTATAGTTCATGTTTTCGTCTTGGTAAGTTTATATGGTCTTTAGCTGTGGCTTTGCCGTGACTTTGGTCATTGTTACCATTGTCTTGAGACTCATCCTTGGCCTTAGCCATGGTTGTGGTCTTGGCTTTAGGTTATTAGACCTCTTGGTTTCATTTAACCATAACTATTACATGGTCATTTGGTCTTAAAATGGGCTATTAAGAATTTGAAGAAAAATATCACTCGTAAAGCGTTTTCAGGGCTGAAGCTTCCCTATTCCTGAACGAAAACGTCGTTCCGGACAACTTTCATGTTTTAACTTTTTGATGAATCGGAGCAGAAGGGCCACTTTCAAAATAGTCAGAATGTTAACAGGTTGTTTTAGGCAGTTTCAGCGTTTTGGTTTCGCTAACTTCTTTTGGTCATAACTTTTGACTCGTGTACTTGTTTAAGGTGGTTCAAATTGCTATGTTTTCCTTTTTAAGTCCTCTATAATAGTAGATAAGTGTTTCATAACATGGTTATTCTATTTTGGTCGTGGTGCTCAATATAAGTCACTAGTTTTCTTGTTTACTTAACCTAAGTTAATATATAGTTTCCAAAACTCGTTTTAATAGTTTCTATACATCATAAACATAACACAAAGACCATATATAGAATGAATGAAACATAATAAGCATGAAAATAATATTGAGTAAGAAAGTGTATTAGGGTTTCTTACAACTTTTGGCCTTAATGAAAAGGGAACTCATGAACTAGGACAAGAACTATATCCTTCAATCGAAAACCCTAGCTTCTAATCCTTCACCACAACTCTTGTAAACATTGCTAGCCTTGATATAGACCTTGTGAAAACCTTATTAACTCAGCCCTAGTACCCTTGTGTAGCTCCTAATTCATCCATGGAATCATCAAATAAACACTAGTTTCATGTAGAGAATAACTAAGCCTTTAACTTTGATATGTAGCTTCAATATTGAAATCAAAAGATGGATAATTTAGGATGATGATGATGGATCAGTGATGAAGAGAGAAAAAGGAAGAGTTTCTCGGTGAATAAATGAGGAGGTGAATGTGTTTGAGAGAGTTGTGATCAAATTGGCTAGTTATGCTATAGAAAACTTAAGGATTAAGTTACTTAGCTAGTGTATCTAACACATGTGAGCTTCCTAATGTTTCAAGACTTATCACCAAGACAAATGGCATGGTGAATAACCCCTATACACGTTCATATGATGGTATGGTGTGACTATATGATTAACTTGGTATTATCTAGCTTACGGAGTGAGTTTTGGTTCCGTTAATTGCTAACTGTAAGTGGTTAAGTCATTAAACTTAAAATCGGGTATCCTAAAAATATGAAACTTATAAATATGTTAGAACTTATTAATATAACCTATCTTAGCATATTTAATAAGTGATAAGTTCTATCGGGTTGCTTAAATGCTGTTAAAACTGGAAACGTGGGTCTAAAACGCGTAATTCGCGTAAAACGCTGAACTGGAAAACGTAAAATTCCGAAACTTTTGGAATTGTCGTAAAATGAGAGAAATTCATATTTCCATAGTTTATAGTATTTTATGGACATATCGGGATGCTGGAATGACGTTTAAACCTAAAAGTTAATCTCGGACACGGTTTTGTGATTTTTGCAGAAATGATCCGATGAGTGTTAAACTCTCGGATTATCATTAAAATAATTTAACTTACGAGAATATGAAATAAAAATTTCGGAGTAAATAGTGAAAGTGAATAGTAAAAATAAATAGTAATCCAAAAATGTGAATTGTTACAACATTTCTTTTTTTTTTTGGTAAACGGGATCTTCCACCCTGGTAAAAAATATTAACCAAAAAGTCGATTAAAAAACACTGGAATATAGTTAAAATACCATATTAACCTCAATCAACCACTTGAACAACCACTAAATTATTTACAATATGCCATAAATGAACAACCAGCTATCACCAACTAGAACAACCAACTAAACAACATAAAAAGACATGCCAGCCAACCAAACTAATCAAAATAAAAGATTACTTCTTCGAACAGCCTTGAAGATTGAAATTAGACTGATTGCTAAATTCATCAAATTGCTTAGGTAATTCGTAGACATGGGCCGCATAATTATCCGAAAGATAGCCTTCAAGATCGTTATGTCTTTCTCCTGATGAAAAGTAACTGTCCATAGGATTATTTGGCTCAAATACCTCATCATCACTAACTGAACCAATCACTTCCCCTACCTTAGAGAATGGGTTGCCCTTCCTTTTACCATCAGCCACCAGAATAGGAGTGCTCTTCATAGTCGATGGAGCCGAAGTAGTGGAAGAACTAGGAATATCAGTAGGCTTACATGTAGTGAGTTTAGTTCACACGTTTCGTATACACAAATTTTAATTTTCAAAAACACGATATTTCTTATTCGGAGTATCGTTATAGTTTCAATCACCAAAACAATTGGAGAAACTATGTTGGTCATTTTAATGTCATCATGTAATTTTATGTAATTTTGTGATTTACCTGAGATAAAAGTGATATCAAAGGCTTACTCGAACAACATGATATATATGTTCATACAATTCAGAATTTTTATGCAATTGAATTTCCAGTATTTATGTCCTATATATCTACATATCGTGTACCAATTCTACTGTTAATTGTTGTAGCAATTCAATCCATGATATATTCAGTACATAATGCATAAAAGTTGGAAGAAATATAAAGAAACTTGTAACACATATTTGTATATGTGTACCTTACATTCAAGCATAATTTGTAAAAGCTTAAGCAATGATCCTTATGTTACTTGATGATCATAAATCCCGTATCGTAGGTATAACTTTACTACTAGTAATTACCATTATCTACTAGTAATAACCATTATTTTTAATAGTGAAACCCTAGATATGCTAAACCCACAAAGAGGGCTTGTGGCTGTTTATCCACTAATACCTTCTAACATGTTACTATATGTAAGTAGCTAACTGTTTTGGCCGTGTGCACGAAAAATTAAACTTGAGTATTTTCGTTAGTGAGGGGAAGAGTCAAGTTCGAGTTTGTAATCTCCTTGGACTTTCTTTCTGTCAAATATACAAAAGAGCTCGATGGTCCACTTTGGGTCCGGCTGCACCTATCGTAAGGTTATCCCTATCAGCCATGTTACTTTTCATAAGGAAACGTTATGGTACGCTTCGTATATCTGGAAATTAACTCCAATCATATAGCTTAAGTTGACTAGATAAAAACATGATTAGGAGAAAGAAACAAAACCAAAATTTGCCTGTCTTTGGGGCCCTAACTTGCAAAAAGAGATGGGTATTGATGGTGTATTTTTTCCGTAGATAATAATGGGTCGGCTTCTAAAAAGTGAAAAGGCTCCCCCTGTGGTCGTGGGTAGTTAATGTTTTATAGCCAGTTATATAAAGAATACTTTATCGGTTTTATTGTTTGTATGTCCACTTATTTGAGTTGTTGAAATGAGTTTCATCACCACTTTATTGGATTTTAATGGCTTATAGCAACTACTCAAAAGATAATAACTTTAATAATACATTTTTCTCAACTTAAGTGCCGTTTGTTTTTTCAGATCTTTTACCTCTTCATCTGCAAACCATGTTTGCATGAAGATGAGGTACATCTAAGCACTTCATTTGCAAGAAAAAGATCGTTTGTTTTTTTGTACTATTGAAGTACTTTTTCCATTTCTTTTGCCATTAGTATCTTTTGTGCTATTTAAGTATTTTTTTTTCTTTTCCTTTTTCTTTTTCGAAAGTTTTTTTTTACGTTTTCGTCTGTTTTGATACGTTTTTTTTACATTTTCGACCGTTTTTCTACGTTTCGTTTGTTTTTTACATTTTTTTTTTATTTTTTTACGTTTTCATCCGTTATTTTACGTTTTCTTCGTCAATTTTTTTACGTTTTCGTCATTTTTTTACGTATTCGTCGTTTTTTACGTATTCGTTGTTTTTTACGTTTTCGTCCGTTTTTTTACATTTTTGCCTGTTTTTTTACGTTTTCGTCTTTTTTTTACGTTTTCATCCGTTTTTTTACGTTTTCGTCTGTTTTTTACGATTTCGCCCGTTTTTTTTACGTTTTTGCCTGTTTTTTACGTTTTCGTCCATTGTTTTACGTTTTCGCCTATTTTTTACTTTTTCGTCCAATTTTTTTATGTATTCGTCCGTTTTTTTACGTTTTCGTCTGTTGTTTTACGTTTTCGTCCATTTTTTAAGTTTTGATACGTATTTTTACGTTTTCGACCTCTTTTTTATTTCCATTTTTTTTGTTTTTGTCTTTTTTATATATTGTAAGAAAACGGATAAAATGTAAGAAAAAAACGAAAACGTAAAAAAACAGACGAAAACGTAAAAATAAAGACGAAAACATAAAAAACAAACGAAACGTAAAAATACAGAAGAAAACGTAAAAACCGAGCGAAAACGTAAAAAAAACGGATGAAAACGTAAAAAACGGACGAAAACGTAAAAAGGGGCAAAACCGTAAAAAGGAGGAAAACGTAAAAAAGAAAGTTAGAAAACGTAAAAAAACGGGCGAAAACGTTAAAAAACAAACGAAAGCGTAAAAAACGGACGAAAACATAAAAAGCGGGCAAGAATGTAAAGAAACGGGCGAAAACGTTTAAATTTGGACGAAAACATAAAAAAAGGGCGAAAACATAAAAAACTGGACGAAAACGTAAAAAACGAACGAAAACGTAAAAAAACGTCCGTAAACGTAAAAAAACAAACAAAAATGTAAAAAAGGGGAAAAAACGTAATAAGAAGGGCGAAAGCGTAAAAAACAGATGTAAACGTAAAACAAAGGCGAAAAAGTAAAAAAAATAGACGAAAACGTAAAAAAACGGGCGAAAACGTAATAAAACAAACGAAAACGTAAAAAAACGGCGAAAACGTAAAAAACTGACAAAAACGTAATAAAACGGGAAAAACGTAAAAAATTCTGACGAAAACGGGCGAAAACGTAATAAAACGGACGAAAACGTAAAAAATGGTCGAAAACGTAAAAAAACAAAAACGCAAAAAAAACTACGAAAACGTATAAAAACGGTATTGAGAAAGAGATGTAAGGTTTGCGAAAGAAGATGTAAGAAGTGAAAGAAGAGGTAAGAAGTGAAAGATAATGTCTGAAATTTAGAAGAGGAAAGAAGTGAAAAGAAGCTCTTATGTCTTCAAAAAACAAACAGAAACCTCTGCACTCCTGCAAACAAAAGAATTGAAAAAAGGGAAAAAGTGCTTATTGTGAAAAAACAAACGACACCTTAATGTGCATAATTGATTAATTTCACAATTTCATAGTATAGTTTTATCTTGATGAATAATCCACAACGCACGTTATATACCAGCAGACTCATTTAATCATTCTTCTTGTAGCGTCGAATACAAGCTTGATAAAGTCTTTTGAAATATATTCTCTAGGTTACATGTGGCATATATATGGAAACTATCATATCGACAAAAACTTCTTAAAACATTGTTAAGAACCTTATTTGCAATGTACTCAACTATGGTCTTTTAGTTGTTGTATCAACAACTAAAAGACCATAGTTGAGTACATTGCAAATAAGGTTAGCATACACAAATTTTATTTTTTCTAACATTATCCCACCACTGAGAGGAGTTGTGTCTAGTGTATAGTTTAGCTTGCTATGAATTCCCGGGTCCGTCGCTGACGAGGACAAATACCATGCTCAATGTTCGTTACTAACGCATGTGAACATTGGTCAACTCTCCCCCTCCTCATATTAGTTACTCCTTCCGTCCTATATTAAATTTCCGCAATGGAATATTCGGATGTATCAAATTAAGTGTTTATATTTTATTTTAACCAATAAGATGAGACTTTAGTGGGTAAAAATAATATTTGATTGGTAGAGAGTGTAGTTAGTGAAATTTTATAAAACTTTGTGCATCATACAAGCGGACACTTAATATGACACTGAGGGAGTATTTTCTATAACCGAATCCATACGTTTAGATCCATTTTGTTCATTAAAAAAAAAAAAAAAAAAAAAAAAAAAAAAAAAAAAAAAAAAACTAATAATAATAATAATAATAATAATAATAATAATTTACATAAAGTTGGATGAGAGTCTAGACACAAGTTGTACTCTCACTCCTTTCTAAATACAAAAGCTTACTCGATGAAAACTAAAACATCACTCTTAGCATTATTTGAGTGACTAATGACAATAGATTTAATGCGTGAAAGTGTGTCCAAAGCTTCCGTATCGAATTTCCCAAATATAAAAAAAGGAAAAGGTATGAACATGTATCCGTTGTCCTCACATTTGAGCGCATGCTTCCTCTTTTTCTTCTCCACAGCATTATGCAAGGCTACTCCAGGGGCCTATGAAGTCGCCACAGTACCAGCAAATGGAGTCGCCACAGTACCAGCAATTGTTTATCATATCATTGAAAAATGTCATTTTTTATAAGAGAATTTGTAAAGTTAAAAAAATAATAAAAAATGTCATTTTTGTAGTTGTAATATTTAGCATTGATTATAAATATTTAAGTACTTCGTAGACAACGTGAAATACATTTCGAGATATTACTATATGTATTAGTGATTTACCACTCCTATTGTTTTAGGTCATTTGAGAGACTTTTATTTCTTATATTACAAACCAAGATACTATTTTGTCATTATTTATTTATTTCTTATCACAAGATTTCATATCACAAGATTTACATCATAGTATATTATTTTACTACCATTTAATTGCAGTTCAGCAATTTGATGTTCATCTTAATAAAAAAGGACTTGATTGGCACACTCAAAAAAATGATTAGGACACTAAATGTACAAACAGTTAAAGCAATTTATATATACAATACAACTGTTTAATGCACTGTTTGGAGTGTCCCAATCAAATATGAGAGCGTGTAAATCATCTCCCTAATAAAAAATCTCCAGATTTAATGAATAAGAAACGGTTGCAAAGTATATAACAACTGTTGGTTACAAAACCACTAATAGCATAACATATAACCTTAATGAAAGTTCATCATACTCGTAAACGGGAATTTGAAAAACCTAAACTACGCCAAGAGGACACAAAGTGTTGGCCAATTTCACCAAAACATTTAAGTTACTTCCTACAGATATTAAAATTATCAACCATTGTTAGCTCATTTAGAATGAACATTTAAAGCATTTTATATTAAAAATCAATATATAATATTGATAGCTCATTTAGAATTATCATTAGTTACCAATATTAGGAACAACTAAACTCAATCCGTCATCTAAGTCGCTTCCTACATCAAGATTGATATTAAAATTATCAACCATTGGCTAAATGTTAATGCCTTACCATCTAAATAAAACCAGTTAGTTGCATGACCACATGCACTTAAATTGCAACGTAAATAACCCGTTACTGTTCTCATAGCATGCTCAAGTCGAGATTCATGAACATAAGGCTGTAAAATAACAAAATAAAATAAATACAAACATGTAAGCTTATTCACACATAAGCTATTAATATAATCAGCCATACCAAGCAGCCAATATAATTACGCTTTCAATAAGCAATCTAAAACAATCCCTATAATCAGTTCCGACAAGTAGTCCCAAACATCCCTTAAAAATTAATTTATGTAGTAAGCAATCACAAACAGTCCATAAATAGTTTGGGCGTACATAAACTATTTACAATTTAGAATGGGATAAACTATAAGTCATATATAAGTTGTTAGCAACATAAAAGATCTTAAATGCATGTGTACTACTTGTGATTATGAACTTTAGAATGCAAAGATGCTTTTATAAATATTTACAATGTAGTCATCAAGGCTCCAACTAATAATATCACACTGAATGTGATGTTCCCATTCGTGTCAAGTGCATATGCTTTTGTAGATTATCAAACAAAAAGAGATGCTATAAATATCTATTTGAAGGACATGATACTACTTTTTTGACCTCAATCTACTTGGGGTTGATTGCCCTTTTTGGGGTGTTGGCTTTGGAAATATCAAAAAACCTCTAAGTTATCTCAAAAAATATCTATTGCCAGAATTTGGAAACTTTGTCATCCATTGTATTTTTTGAAAAATATTCTACATATCTAACTTACCCAAGATAAAACATAAGTAACCCAAGAAGAGTGGATCTAAATGTCAAAGATGTACTTTATCATATAATAGTTAAAATATAAAAAAGTTGTAACAAAGCATGCTACATAATCATTTGAACTTATGTTTTATTATATGTGCAGAGTCATACAACTATCTAAATAGACCTATATAGATATATTCATAAGAAACACATTCAAAGTAGTCAAAGTATCAGTGACTTCTATGTGTTTTTCACAATGTGGGTATCTGCAGTCTTGCAAGAACGATTACATTAACTTAAAGTGTAGTTTATAATCTTGGACCAATGAAAACCCAAACACACAATTGCTACATGTCTGAAGATAAATACTTTGAAAACACAAATCACAATTAAAACCTGGCAATACCCTTCTGCGAAACCATGAAATATCATTTTCTTTCTTTTTTTTGGTAACTGAGACTATCAACCCTAACAGAATGTTCAAATACATTAACTAAGAGTACCAATGTTAATAATTTCATCTAATTCCAGATAATGTAAAGGGGTCTGACCCTCTCAATCTGCAATTTTAGTAATAACAGTAAATATATAGTTGAAAGCATCCCCAACCCTAATGAAGACTAACTAATAAATAAACGTGATAGCTCAAAAAGGAACGATTAGATGGGATCAGTTTGTTGATTGACATACAGATAGTAGTATAATATTTATGATTTAGATATTTAACGTGATAGCTATTACTACAATAGAAATGGTTACCGGTGCTTTGGGATATCAGGTCATAACAACTGGACGGTATTTGGTTTTAGTACATCACCTGCAACATGTAAAGCAAATACAGTCCTTTGCCTACCTAACCTACCAGAAATAGGTTGATAAGTGAATTTCAAAGTTGAATGATGTGCGGCACGCAATAATTACTTTAAACCTTATAAGTTTAATCCTAAGCAAGGATAAGTCATCATCAATCCTAACCTATCTTCTTTTAGTGCACCCCGGGTCTTTTTATTTTCTTTGGAAAGAATTATATCATATTTGAATACAAACTAAAAAGCTAAAAAAATCAGTAATAAAAAATTGCATTACTGAAATATGATCTGCAAACACTAAACAAAGAAGATGTACAGGCAACCAATTAGAATTAAGATAAAGGCTTACTGTTAGATGTCCTTTTAAATAAACACCGCAAAGAAATCTTATGGTTTGTGTGGAAAACTAGAAGGGGGGTTGAATAGTTTCCCGCTTTTTAATTCCTTTTTAACTTGAATATCTTTAAACACTTTTACGTTTGCTTAAAGATATAAACACAACGTTATATGTTTGATTCTTAGAAAAGCTTTTTATGTAAATAACAATTCTAACTTTACTAGTTTTATACATTGAAAAGCTTTGCTTGTGATGATCCTAACTTTGCTTGTTTAGTTATTTGAAAAGCTTTACCTTTGTTTGAAGATACAAACACATTTTTACTTGTTTAGTTCTTTAAAAAACTTTATATGTAACTACCAATTCTAACTAAAGATTAACATGTAATAAGCAAAGATAAAGAAAGAAACGATCAAACCACAACACGATTGTTTATCGTGGTTCGGCTACAAGGACTCTTTTTCCTTGCCCTACATCCACGCCCCGAGTTTCCAACTCGAGAGTTATAAGCACTAATCAACAAGCTCCTTTCACCGGCGGAGAAAACCTTTACAACGTCGCTTACACTTTTACCGACACTAAGCTAGATGTCGAGTTCTTTTACACGGGTACAACCACTCCCATCGTCGCTTACACTTTTACCGACACTAAGCTAGATGTCGAGTTCTTTACCAAGAGTACAACCACTCCCGTTAGTTCTTTTACAAGGGTAAAACAACTCCCGACACACTACATATTTTGAGGCCTAAAATACTATCCACTTACTTCTATATACATGACACACATGAAGTATAAACTACCAAAGCTTATACATGACCAAGCTACCAAGACTTGCAACTTTAGAGCTGAAGCTTGTAGCTTCTTGAATGATCTTGTGAAGTCCCTTGCTACATAAGAGAATCACACAAATCAAAAGGTTACTGAGTTAGTTGAGAGAGTATGTGAAAAATATGTCCTAAAAGGGTTACCCAAAACTAACAAATGGTTTGGTATTTATAGCAAACCATTCTGCAGGTCTGGCGGATCAGGCGGAACCCTCAGATGGGTTCCGCCTGTGTACCCCCAGGGTACCGCCAGGGCTGCAGTTGGTTTTTGCAATAAATCTTCCAAACCAAACACGGTCACATCTCATTACTCCTTGCAAACCAAACAATGTCACATCTCATAATATCAAGTCAAACACTAAACTTGCAAGCAACCACTTAGTAAGTGAAACACACTTCTTACCATAAATGTATATTGACAAAGCTTGCCCTAAATGTGATGTGACCTTACTATATTAAGAAATAAATGTGATGTGACAAGACTCTTCCTAGTTAAAGAAATAAAAACAATGTTTTGTTTAAAAGGAAATGTAAACCTTAGTTAAACAAGACTTAAACACTTAAAGTGATGATTTGCTTATAGCTAAACTTCATAATTTGTCATTAACAAAACTTAGCAAAGATCATAAAATATAAATAACGTTTTTAGGCGATATTTATATTAACAATCTCCCCCTTTTTGTTGATGACAAAACATAAACTTTATTTATAAGTAAGTCATTAGTTTTAGTGTTAAGTCTTATAAAGTTAGTATAAAAACTTGTTTTTGCAAAGATGAGGTGATAAGCACTAAAAACTTGTTTTTGCAAAGATGAGGTGATAAGCACAAGTTTATATAAATTCTCCCCCTTTTTGTCGAAAGAAAAAAAGAAGAGTAGCGAAGCGGAAGTATGCACTTGCTCCCCCTTGGACGATACTCCCCCTAAATGGAGTGCCAAGAGAGGAGACATGGATTTTGAACCTACAAGAACAAGGTTAGTTGCCGCACAAGACAAGTCATGAAAGCATTTCATGTCTAAAACACAACTAAGAGTTGTGAAGCGGAATAATGCAATACTCATGCCCCCCCTTGAATATTACTCCCCTAAATGGAGTATCAAGGAAAGAAAACATGGAAAATGATCCTACAAAAAGAAAGTTAGTTTCTAAAACACAAGATATACAAGTTACCATAACAAGGTATAGTGCAATCACAATACTTTAAATGGTCAACAAACAAAGCATATCTCATAGTAGTATAAAATTAATTTCATGTAAAATTTGACTTTTAGGAAGTCGAAGACGAGAAATGATGTGAATAACATCCTACTTCTAAAAATAAAAGACCAAATAAAAAGAAACTAAGAATATAAAAATCCTACATCTATAAAAAGGAAACCATAACTTTCCTTAATGAGAAACATTCTTCCAAAACAAGGGTAAGGTTGTTTGAGAATAAAAGTAGGTGGTGGAGGATGTAGCGGGTTTCATTTTGAATGTTGTGGGGGTGACACGGTTTTGGTTTGTTTGTTTAAATGGTGAAACATTTTCCAAAAGAAACGGTTTTGTTTTATTTTGGAGACTCTAAACTTGAGGTGGTGTTGGTGTTCTAAACTTGGTTTGTTGGTTTTAATGAGCAACATTTTCCAAAAGAAACGGTTTTGTTTCATTTTAGAGACTCTAAACTTGAGATGTTCCACAATGTAGTTTAGGATAAACCTCATTTCATTGTTTAGAGTATCATGGATGTCATTATAGATAAGGTGAGAAAACAATGGTTTTGGGTGGTGATATTCTTGTTGAGGTGTTTGGTTGTCGTCAAAAGACTCATTTTGGTCAAGCAATGACCGTGGTTTTTCATTTGTGAAAGGTGGTGGTTTTGTTGGTCTTGATGGAAGATCATTGAGATGCTTCTATTTTCTTATACGAAGAAAATAGAGATTCAAAGTGTTAGGAAGGTTCATGTGGTGGTGGTAGTTGAACAAAGTGACAAAGGCTTGGTTTTCCGGATGGATTACCATGAAGGTTTTTGTAAATGGGGTGAAACACAAATGATTGTAGGTGTGTATGACCTTGATCATTTGGAAAAATTTAGGGTCTAGCATAACGGTAAGCTAAACTCTCAAACAATGACGGTGGATGAGGTGCATCATCCAATGACTTATTTGGTTGAAATATTGGTTGTTATTGGGTTTCCATTTCGGCAATGGTGTCAAAGAGTGACAATGATGGAGGGCTTGATGGTTTAGGTGATAGGTTTTCAAAAGTTTCCAATAGTAGATGTGGTGATGTATGAAAAAAGTTCCATTGGTGTAAATGTTGGTGATCGATGGTTGAAAAAGTTTTTGATGGTTAAAAAGTGTATATGTTTGTATTGCCATGTTTGGGAGAGGATGTTGAAGTAGCAAGATTGAGGAAATCTTGAATAGTGGTCATGTTGATGTTGCAAGGTATTGAATATGGTGTTGAGGTAGTAGGGTTAAGGAAGTTTTGGATAGGTGAAGAAATGTCAAGTGATGAGCTTGATTTGATGGTTTTGTTGAAGCAACAAGGTTTAACACTAATCCTAGTGGCTATTGCTTGATGATTTGGATGAGGTGTTTGATTAAGTCATCTCAAATCTTTGGTTTGCAAGAGTTTTGAGATTGAGAGAAGTAATGGTGTTGGTGTAAGTTTTGGGGTATTCTAAAGTGATTAAACTTAAAAAGAATTGTGGGAAGGGGTGTTTGGATTTGATGTTCTACCATTCAAAGATTGAGGTATCAAATGATTTTCATGAACTTGTCACATCATTTGATGTCAATCCAATGGAATAGGGTGGAGTGAAAGACCAACATATGCACTCAATGCTTTGTGATCATGGGATGTGATTTGGTTGAAAATGTTCCAATGGTTTGAAGGATCCTTTAAAAGGGTTCCTTGGGTTGGTTATGTTTGAATTTGAATTTTTGGAGGGAAGTGGCTTCCTAATTGTTTTAGTGAGTGAAAGTTGTTCTAATATGGTTATTGGAGTTAATGGAAGATGTTTCTCACTTAGGATAATAGTTTGACACTTTACAAGTATTGGACTTTAAGAAAAATGGAAAAATTTTCTGCAGGTGTCTGGCGGAACCCTCAGAATACACTGGCGGAACCCATTTGAGGGTACCGCCTGGTCCGTTGGGCCATTTCTGGAATTCCCATATAATACACTGGCGGAACCGAATTTTGGGTACCCTCAGATCCGCCAGGGCTGAAAAATTAGGCAGTCCGCGATTTTGACCCGCGAGACGATTTTCAAAATTTTCGAAAACTCCTAAAATCAAAAAGATAATGCATTTCTGGTTTGGCAATGCAAAAATTAGACACATAAACTCACATATCATAGGACTTTGACCTTGAGGTCGAGGATTTCACTATACTTAGTAAGAATTGCCATAAGCATAAAAAATTGACAAACACCTCAAACATTGTCATTATGCATAAAAGCTCATACAAACATAATCCGACAAATGTAATAAAACATGTAAGTGAAAAACAATACAAATCACGTAGTTTAACACATAAAAGGTTCTAAAACATTCATAAGCCAAACACTCCTTAATTGTCTCATAACCGGTCTATCTTCTTATTGAGCTTGCTTAGGTACCTTCCAAAGCACTTGAAAATTCCTTTGGTTTGCTTGAACTCTTCGGATGCATTTTCAATGACGGGGAGTTCTAGAAAGTAGTCTAAAGGAGGTAACTTAGAGTTAGGAAGTTTATCATCCTTGCTCATGTCAGATGATGATGATGATGGTGTAGGTGAGCGAGTACGTTTGCCCTTACCTTTGAAAACTCGTTTATCACTTAGAGGAACGAAGATGTGAGGAATGAGAGAATAGTCAAGGCACATTCCATTATTGTTAGGAGGAATGGGTGAGATTTTTCTAAAGAGGTGGGTGAGAAGCATTCCATAAGGAAGAGCGGTTGTTCCTACCAAAGGTATGTCGGCCATTCTTTTGGCGAGGTAATAGGCTAAGTTAAAAGGTTGACCGGTGGAAATGCTATAGAGCAAGTAGCTAAGACATGTGTAGACATGATCTCTATTTCCTATGGAACTTATAACGTTGGCTCTAGGAATCTCTTCCCATTTCTTAAATTATGGTTTGAGTTCATTGAATTCCATTCCATATGGGTCCTTGATGACCTCATTTCCGGTTCTAGTTCTCCTAGTTTTGGTGGTTCTAATGAAGAGGTGGTAACGAAGTTCATCTTTGGATACAGGAGGGGTATCATAGGGATAGATGCGGTCAAAGAGTGTGTCAAGAGTTGAGAGGGAGTGCAAGTTGGAGTAGATGCAAGTACCGTGGTTTGGGACACCTAGGATTTGAGCAAACTCCTCGAGAGTGAAGGAGTATTGATGACTACTAGCCCTAAAGTTAATAGACATGCGACCATACTCATCCTTAGAGAGGGTGACGGATGCATAGAATTCTAAAATGAACCTAGAACAAATAGGCTCGTCGATTTCTAAGAGACACTCAAAGTTGATTGTGGCAAATTCCGTGTAGTGGTTTGTACCTTCTAAGAAGGATGGATCAATGGTTCTACCCTTATGGACATATCGTTTTTCTAAGGCTTTGTAGACAACGATTAGAGTTTGAGTAAGACCTTTGGTTTTGTGGTGTTTGGGTAGGTACTTGATGGTGTCCTTGTAGTCGTAGTGAGTTAGAGGAGGCATGATGATTCCTAGAACATCAAAATTTCACATTTTAGTCTAGGTAAACGACTATTGTAATGTGTATGTTCTAGTGTGTGCCTATATGAAAATAATGTGGAGGTGCGGTTAACTTGACTCATTTTGATGCTTAAAAATGTTTTATAATGCAAGTGATGTTTCAATGACGTTTTTCATTTGTTTTAACAATGTGGTGAACGGTGGTAAAGTATGGTTGACGACCGAGAGTGGATATGTGAAATGAGGTGATGATTGCTTGACAACACTTAAAGCTTGAATATCTTCTTTGTGTTCTTCACTTGCTAGAAAGTGGAAGAGACGCATTTCATAATGAAATTCACTTGACTTTTGACGACATAGACAAATATGTTAATGAGAGTATGGATATGACAATTGCCTTTTGTTTCAAAGAGCGACACAAAGGTGAACATAGGTTTATGTATCATGAAATGTGGTTTAATCTTAATAGGTTAGGTTATAGTGGGGATGACACACTTGTTTGGTTACATTGTGGAATCTTCTTGCGAAGATGACTAGGTGGAGTTATTGGTGAAGATGATATTGACTCTTGGTTTCTTTGAGGGCATGGAATTGGTGGATGAATCGATATTGATAGGACAAAGGATAACTCGGTTTCTCATTTCACATTGGTTGTTTGAGGTTTGAGTGATGAACGGTTATGAGGAAGATGCTTGAAGTTTTGCTCATTTAGTGAATCTCATGGGCTGAGATATATCACAAGGTGAATGTGATGAGATGATGGTGAAAGAACAAGTGAATGATTAAGTTAAGAGGGTGTTTGGTTTAGAAATTAAAAATAAAACATTCTGTGGCTTTGGCGGTCCAGGCGGAACCAAAAAGTGGGTTCCGCCCGTATGGTCTGAGGGTACCGTGGGAGCTGCAGGGAAAAATTCAAAAGGGATTGTCTTGATTTTTGTGGTTTTATCCTAACGTTCAAAACTAAAGTTTTAGGTCTTATGAGTCCTTGACTAAGCCTAAGGATAATGAATGCTTCTCATTCAAGATGTTTTGTGAAAACGTTGATAGAATGGTTAACGTATACGACTTTCTTAGTTAAGATGTTCCTCAATGAACATTTTTACCAATACGATGATGACGGATCATAATATGTCAATTAATAACATAATGGATTGGGTTGTTGCTGAAGTCGATGCTTCCTTTGTTGAAGGGATAACAATGTTGATGAGATGAATTCTGTTGTTGATGTGAGTTAGCTTACTCAAGTGGAGCTTGTTGATGTGCTTCTTCAGCCGAAACTAATTTGAGACCCTTACGTGTTTTTGGATAATCATTGGGTAAGTAAGTATAAAAGTGCAAGTACCACTTGTGCTTTTCTTATCAACTTATTACCGACATAATTCCATTTTGCATATACTATGGTTTCTATTCCCGTTCTTTTGGGATACCATAATCCTAGTTGTGTAGTACCTTATGATGTATCCAAACAAGCTCAACTAAAGAGTTTTTCAAGGATCTTCTTTAACACGAGCACATAGACAAATGCTAAACATAACGTTGGATCTAATTGTTATGATAACAAGTAGTCTTCCAAACATTTGTCTATGTTTAGTTTTACCTACGGATTTACTAATCTCATTCTTGACAAGTCATCAATAACTTAACCATTGAAAACAAGAGAGTAACTAAGAATGTCTTTAAGTTAAAATCTCTTGCTTTTGGAGTTTGCTTTTATTATCAAAAAGGCTTTCAAATATTGACACATATAATCACATGATTATTTCGAAACGTATATTTTGTTTCACTAGTTGTTTTACTCTAAATTCCAAAAATTGTTTTTGTTGAATTTGTTTAGACACAACTATGATCTATAAATCAAGTTTTATAACTATTGTCAATTTTGCTTGATTCAATGTTTGACTCAAGGTGAGAAGATGTTATTTTGTACTTTTACTCCATGCTTGTCTTGTCATCATTGGACTTTCGACTAAGTCATCATCTACCAAAGATGATATCTTAGAAGGAGGAGATCACTAGTTAAATTTTATATTCAACGACTCCTCGACTCTTTGGGTTTTCTTACTTAAGAAACTATGAACTCTATTTGTTTTGAAAAAGTCCAAGAGGTACAACATCATGAGACTATGTGTCACATTTGATGTGTAAATCCTAGATGTTGAAAACTCATTTTATTTCACACATCCAAATGTATGCTTGTGTGATTAATTTCACCTTGTGTGTTTAATGTGAGATTATCATAAAAGAGTGATTGAAGAGAAACACAATTTAAGACTCAAAGTATAGTATTAGAGAATGTTGTTTAACAAAAGTTTGTTTTGCAAGCATCACAAAAGTGTTAGATATTTTAACACTTAGGAAATTCTTAGTTAGCTTCCTTGTAAGCAAGAGTTGTGTGAGACTCACTCAAGAGTTTCTCGTGTTTATCTCTTGATGGTTAAAGAACCAAAACACCTTGTATCTCCTACTAATACTAATGACGAAATTCCTTGTTACATAGAATCAAATCTTAGTTATTACTAATAGCAAGTAAACACTTTAGAGTATTACAAATAACACATATTCGAACACATAATGCTAGAAACAAGAGACAATCAAAGTCAAGTTGAAGTAATGCGTACCTATTAAATTGCATAGAGATGCTATCAAGCGGATAAGCATTACGCGTAAAATCTTGGTTTGACGACACGCTTTGAAACTCAATAACTCATGTATCCAAGAAGGTTAGATAATCATATAAAAGCATAGAGATTAATAATCCTAATCCTTTTATCATGAGTTTCTATTAGAGATTGAATTATCTCTAAATCTCTCTTCTAGGTTTGACAAATTTTACTTGCTTTGTTTTATTAGTTGATGGTGCTTTTGAGTTAAGTCCTAATCCGGTTTTATCTTAAAACAACCTTTGACTCCTCAACAATCTTTCAAGAGATTTTGAGCTTTCATCAAATTTAACTAATAATTTTTCCTTTCTCATTTTGCATTTTAATCTCATGTTTGTAATCTAGACATAATTTACATTCTAGATCAATTTCAACATTACTCTCAATTCTAGACATTTTATCTTCTAATAAGATTTCCTTTTCAAAGATATTCTTAAAAGATTTTGAAGACTCATTCTTGAAGATAGTTTTTAGGTCCATGTTGCATAAACGTTTAGACTCATTTTATAGTTTAGAAAACTCTAGGATAAATTAATCAAAGCAAAAGTGTTTGGTTTCAAAGTGTACCTTGCTTGATGTTTTATCTAGTTTTAGAATCACAAACCGGATGATTGACTTCATCTTCATCCTTGTTATTCCATGAATCGCAAGCAAGTATACTACGAGCTTGACACGAGTAATCACCTTTACTTACACCTTGCTTGTTGTTTCAATAAATTCACAATTAACTACCGGAGCATTGTCTTCGTCAACATCCATTTCATTCCAAGATACGAAAGCAGGTTCATCAAAACACACGTACTCATCTTCACTTGTACCTTCATTTAAAACATTTAAACTAGTAGCACATGTATTAACTTCTACTAAGTGTCTATCAATTAGTGTTTCTAAAACTTCTAGTTCATATGTAAGATCAAATTGATCATCTTTGACTTGACATATTCCGTGATGAAAGTTTAACATATTTTTCCAAATATCATTTGCCGTTTGACAAAAATACATTCTTTCATATTTGGTACTAAAGCATTGTAAAACATTGTTTTAGCTTTAGTATTTTTATCAAGTTTAAGATAGTTATATTGGTTTTCAAAAACTTGTTTTCTTTGGTTTGAAATTACTAAAAGAAATAATATGCCAAAGATCTTGATCAATTGATTTCACATAGTTTTCAAAGTTACTTTTCCATTCAAGTAAGTTTTCTTTTTCAAAATGCAGTTGGTTTTGAATAGGTTGCCCTTCTTTGAGATTTTCAAAATCCATGGATCGATCCAAGTTTTAAAATACATTCTATTTTAAAGATCTTGAGTAACGTAGCTCCTGATGCCAATTGTGGAAAACTAGAAGGGGGGTTGAATAGTTTACCGCTTTTTAATTCCTTTTTAACTTGAATATCTTTAAATACTTTTACGTTTGCTTAAAGATATAAACACAACGTTATATGTTTGATTCTTAGAAAACCTTTTTATGCAAATAACAATTCTAACTTTACTAGTTTTATACATTGAAAAGCTTTGCTTGTGATGATCCTAACTTTGCTTGTTTAGTTATTTGAAAAGCTTTACTTTTGTTTGAAGATACAAACACATTTTTACTTGTTTAGTTCTTTGAAAAGCTTTATATGTAACTACCAATTCTAACTAAAGATTAACATGTAATAAGCAAAGATAAAGAAAGGAACGATCAAACCACAACACGATTGTTTATCGTGGTTCGGCTACAAGGACTCTTTTTCCTTGCCCTACATCCACGCCCCGAGTTTCCAACTCGAGAGTTATAAGCACTAATCAACAAGCTCCTTTCACCGGCGGAGAAAATCTTTTCAACGTCACTTACACTTTTACCGACACTAAGCTAGATGTCGAGTTCTTTTACATGGGTACAACCACTCCCATCGTCGCTTACACTTTTACCGACACTAAGCTAGATGTCGAGTTCTTTACCAAGGGTACAACCACTCCCGTTAGTTCTTTTACAAGGGTACAACAACTCCCGACACACTACGTATTTTGAGGCCTAAAATACTAACGACTTACTTCTATATACATGACACACATGAAGTATAAACTACCAAAGCTTATACATGACCAAGCTACCAAGACTTGCAACTTTAGAGTTGAAGCTTGTAGCTTCTTGAATGATCTTGTGAAGTCCCTTGCTACATAAGAGAATCACACAAATCAAAAGGTTACTGAGTTAGTTGAGAGAGTATGTGAAAAATATGTCCTAAAAGGGTTACCCAAAACTAACAAATGGTTTGGTATTTATAGCAAACCAATCTGCAGGTCTGGCGGATCAGGCGGAACCCTCAGATGGGTTCCGCCCGTGTACCCCCAGGGTACCGCCAGGGCTGCAGTTGGTTTTTGCAATAAATCTTCCAAACCAAACAAGGTCACATCTCATTACTCCTTGCAAACCAAACAATGTTACATCTCATAATATCAAGTCAAACACTAAACTTGCAAGCAACCACTTAGTAAGTCAAACACACTTCTTACCATAAATGTATATTGACAAAGCTTGCCCTAAATGTGATGTGACCTTACTATATTAAGAAATAAATGTGATGTGACAAGACTCTTTCCAGTTAAAGAAATAAAAACAATGTTTTGTTTAAAAGGAAATGTAAACTTTAGTTAAACAAGACTTAAACACTTAAAGTGATGATTTACTTATAGCTAAACTTCATAATTTGTCATTAACAAAACTTAGCAAAGATCGTAAAATATAAATAACGTTTTTAGGCGATATTTGTATTAACAATTTGATAGTTATATCAGTCTCTCATCAACCAGACTGAAACCCTTTTGGCTTGCTGAAGGAGATAGTTTTGCACCGTATATGAGTCTTGCATCATCGAATTTCCTGTTAGGGTTTAAAAAAATAAATAAAATAAAATAACAATTAACCGACATGTCAAATAATGAAATCATATGATTCAAAGGTTCAGAGAGAAACTGTTATATGTCATTCTTGGCACATTTCATCTAAAGGGAAAGTAGTAAAAATAAACAATATGCTAAAGGGAGCAAATATAAGATCCAATCTAATCAAACATGCTAAAGGGATCAGGTTCATACTCATTTTCAAGAGATCTCTGATTTTCCATCTCTTATCACTCACTTTAGATACAATGACCATTAGCCTAAAAGGACAAAGAAGCACTGGTACAAGTAGGATTTGTTCCACAGTCAGCCAACAGAAGCTCACATTCCACAATAAAAGAGTAAACATATAGTGCCATAGAACAACCTATCATGAAACGTGATACAAACTCGGTCTCGTGTATCATCAAAACTATAAACATGCAAACGAAAAAGTATATCTCATCATTAGATAACTAATAATATGCCAAAAGAGAAACTTATACCCATAATATTTAGTCGTCCTCTTTCCTTGATAGGCTGGACCTTTTGTATTCAGTCGACCTCGAGTAAGGAACCTGTGAATAATACGACAAAAGATACCTAAGGTAAATAGTGATAATCTCAAAGCACCCATTTTAAATAACAAATTCATGAAGCGTAAGCGAAATAACCCATTTGATGGTCGAACCTCACACAGAAGATGGCCATCAGATTCCAGATAATTGCTACAACATAGGCATACCTTTTTCTCTAAACAACATAAGAAAAAAGATTATCACATATGTTATTGCTAAAGAAGATGATTACGTTACTTGTTTATCTAAAGAAACAATTATATACATGCATAATTGTCTAAAATGAGAAATTGAGAGCATAGAAACAATCTCAAAATCTTACATATAACATCAAAAAAATAGAAAAGTTTTTCATTTACAAGCTTCTACAACCACCACCACAGTCGCCATTGTGTTCAGCCCTCACCTGTATTTAAATCCCAAACATAATCAGTGTTAACAAAACATAAGATAAACTCACAATCATTCTAAATAAGAATCAAAAGTATATATAAAAATCAAAGTATTGATAAAATAAAAGGAAAGCAAAATAATAATAATAATAATAACACAATACTTAACAATTAGTAGAATCCCCAATTCTCTTTTAGGGTTCTTATAAATCACAAACGTATTATAAGTGAATCGAAACATAATAAAAGAAAAGCATAGTATAATTGAATCGTAACAAAATAATTGTAATATGAAACTATTAACGCAAAACACAAAATGTATTCTAAATGATTCTTTATCTTACCAGAACACATAGGATTAACATGATTACTGATTTAGTGGTGAAGGCAACATCACTGTTATGAATTAGAAAAAAAAGAAAAAAAATAAAGTAAAACCAATGATTTAGTATTAAATTTAATTGTTGAATTGAAACTGAAAAGTGAATACCGAAAATTGAATACCGATTTTCAATGGGAGGAGCGTAGAAGATTTTGGATTGGTGGGATTTTGATCTGCTATTATGGTTTGATATACAAATGGTTTGAATTAAGTGTATTGAAGAAGTTTTAGTCTTTTATTGCATTTAAATGTGGATCCGAATTTGGAGAATGAAGTGAAACCGAAAGTTTGACTTAGTATTTGAGTTAATGCTCTTTTTAAAAAAAATGTGCTTAGTTATGTTGTACAATTTACCTTAAATATGAAAGTCCACATCACAACATTAAACCAATTTTTAATGAACCGTGCTTAGAAGGGCTTGTACAAAAGCTTATTTTATTAGATAAAATAGATAGATTGAGAATTACAGGGGACTTAGTGTATGTGACATGCTTCTTCTGTGTCAAAGTATTTTCTCATCACCAAGTCTTAAAAGTCGCGGGCCTTCGTTTTGAAGGTTAGGATTATTTTTATCCTCTCATTTAGACCACTTCAAAGCCTGAGTCCACCCATGCATTCGGGTTAAGCCTCAAGAACCCGAGAGTGCCGGACAATAGCCAGTTCTCACAAATCACATCTAATATGATTTGTGGCTATAAAATAGATAGTCCCTCTGTTCATAATAATTGTTCATTTTAACTTTTTTGAGCATTTCTTGTTCAACTTTGAATATATATATATATATATATATATATATATATATATATATATATATATAGTGTATTTTTATTTTCAGAACCCTGTTAAGTGCGGGAACTGCGAGAACTCCAATTTTGCATTAGAAAACATGCATGTTCAAATAAAACATGTATGTTTTCTTATATATATATGTGTATATATACATATATATATATATACATATATATATATATATACATATATATATATACATATATATACATATATATATATATACATATATATATATATATACATATATATATATATATATATATATATATATATATATATATATATATACATATATATACATATATACATATATATACCTATATATATATATATATATATATATATATATATATATATATATATATATATATATATATATATATAGACATACATATACATATATATATCTATACTACTATATAATGTATTTGGGACTATTCTATAATTAGAAAGGCTTAAAAATTCAGACTTTTACTTACTAATTATGGAAACAAAAACCCCTAACAATCACCCCAACAATTTATAACTACTTCAACAACCACTCCCAACAATTTATAACCACCCCAAGAACCACCCCAACAATTTATAATCACCTCAACAACCATTTTCTACCACCCCACTTCCCTCCTCTTCACCCTAACAATCCGCCCCGCATCGTGCGGGCACCTTTCTAGCATATATATATATATATATATATATATATATATATATATATATATATACACACACACACATATATATATATATATGTATATATATACGTATATGTATATATATACGTATATATGTACATATATATATGTGTGTGTATATATATATATATATATATATATATATATATATATATATATATATATATATATATATATATATATATATATATATATATATTGTGTTATATGATGCTTGATGAAAATTATATCAATGCAAATACATTTAAAAGCCAATCTGTTAGTATATTGATCATAAAGTATTATATTACACAAATAAAAATATTTATTGTCAAAGTTGAATAAAGACGACTAAAAAAACGTCAAAGTGGACCAATTATTATGAGACAGATGTAGTATAACTCTATTTCTTATTTTCTTTTGGTGTTTGAAGCTCATAGAGTGTATTAGTGTTTGCTATCCTTTTCAGTTCATAATGGATTGTTCATAATTTTATTTTATTTTGTTTATTTATTTTTTATTGCAATATGATGTATATTAGAAGTCCCTAGCAAGGAGATACAGAAATGAAATATTGCATGGCATAAGGAATTTACGGAGGTTAAGAAGTCCCTAGCAAGGAGATACAGAAATGAAACATTGCATGGCATAAGGAATATATGGAGGTTGGTTAACAGATAACAACTCTTACAAACTAAAAGAGGCTTTTCCACGTCTAATAGAGATCCAAGTAAATTTAATAAGCTTGATGTTGTTGAGGATAAGGTCTTTCTTGAATCTTTTCGACTTTAAGGCTAACCGGAGTGGGCGTGACTTCCACCCGCAATGGCCCTTGGTCAAGCACGTGCCCCGAAATGACAAACACAAGTTACGCACGAGGAGTGGTCCAAATACAAATTAAAGGTGAACCGGTCACCAGAGTGACGTGTTAAAAAAATGTAGGCCACATTTCTAAAATTAACTGCTAGGTTTTATTAAAAAAAATAAAGACAAAAATACACCGTTGGTCCCTAAACTTTCCCAAAACTGTCGCAGGGGCACCAAACTCGGGAAAATCGTCGCCATGCGGCCAAAACAAGGTTTTTTGAGGCCGTTTGCATCCCTTGACCAGTTTAGTCTCGATCAACGTAAAGTTTTAGTTAGATAGGCAAGGGTATAATAGGCAAGTCACTTTTATGACTACAATTTACTTAATAAACCAAGAGTGATAGTTTAGGGATCAACTTGAAACTTTACTTCGCAAATTGAGCCTATCTTCTCTGATACGCTAGTTATTATTTGCGCGAAAACCAATTAACCCACTAACCAAACCCGTTTACACACCATAATTACACAAACCGTTATCCAGACCATCTCTAGGAAATCAAAAACCAAAACCAAACGCTCATTTCCAGTACTCGAGACCCAACTCAAATTCCATCAATACAATGTCTTTTAGAGAATGGGATCACTGATATGGCAGATTATATCAGCAACATGCCATATAACGCGACCACTAATATTATCAATCGCTTGCCACTAAAAGATGCGTTGAGGACCTGTACTTTACTGACAAGCTGGAGGTTTAAGTGGACTTTGCTCACCAATGTTATAGTTGATGAGGATTTGTTTTACAGTTTAACAAGTAAGTTTGATGGGAAGTATATTACTAGGCTTTTACTTAAGCTTAATGGTCCTGTAAGAAGGTTTGTGTTTTCAATAGAGCCCAAAACGCTTTCTAGATAAGACAGCTTGAGTTATGAAGAGATTTATGATTGGGTTTTGATTTTGGCTTGGGTAGGGGTTGAGGAGGTCACAATTCGAAACTGGTATGGTGAACCAGTAATGTTGCCAACCTAACTTTACTATCATATGGAGTTGAAACATCTGGAACTTCATTGTTGCACTTTTCCTACTTTGACAAGTTTTAGGGGTTTTCCAAATCTACTCAGCTTAGAATTGATTTCTGTTAGGAATTAAACTAACAGTACAAAGTAATTGTTGAAACTGATGAAGACAACACTAGCAGTACTAACTCACTTAATACTGCTAGTACAAAATGTTTGTACTGCTTATGAGCTAATGACATATTCTGGAGATATGCTTGGAGATATTTATAGAATAGATATTGTGTATATCTTATACATTTAGATTGATATGTATAATGTATCAAAGTAGTTTTCATGTAAATAACTCCTTGTTCTATAAAAGGAGATCCTAGGTTATAGTTTATGTACGTATCATTTAGAAAAGCTTCAAGGTTGTAAACCCTAGTGATATTCTAGATCACTCGTGTTATCAATAATATTGAAGCTATTTGTTTGGTTAATTCATTGTTATTACTTTACTGTTCCATCAATACAATACAAATGTTTCACATTCTCATACACAACAATCTTCTAAGTATTAACTAGTAAATTCCGCGTGCTAGTTAGTATATACTCAAAGTATCACCAACACAATCCTTATGTTCAGATCCTCTTAAGTGGTATCACAGACAATTCTGATACTTTGACTTAGAAGATCTAGAAGAAACACCTTTTGCTCTCACTCAGTAGATGGACATGGAAACTACATAGTCATCGTCACTAACAGCCAAGCTTCCTATACTCAAGACAAATGAGTATGATCTTTGAAGGCTCAGAATTAAGCAGTACTTCATGGTGCAAAATTATGACTATGGGATATCATCCTACATGGTGATTCATTCAAACCATCCACATCGGAAGTTACTAATGCTGATGGTTCCAAGTCAACCAAGCTCAATACTGAACCAATAACCAATGATGAAAGAGCTCGCAGAAGGAATGATCTCAAGGCTAAGCATCTTTTACTCATGGCTATGCCTAATGATTAGGTTTTGAACTTCAGTCATTATGAAACTTCAAAGACTCTCTTTGCAGCTATAGTGGAAAGGTTTGGTGGTAATGAAGCCACTAAAGAGACTCAAAACTCTCTGCTGAAGCAAAACTATGAGAATTTCACTGCCACAAGCTATGAATCTCTTGATCATGTGTTTAACAGGTTACAAAAGATAGTCAGCCAACTTGTTGTGTTGAAGGTTGATATTCCACAATAAGAACTCAACATAAAATTTCTCAATAGTTTACCTGCTGAATGGCATACTTATGTTGTTGTTTGGCTAAAAAAGCCAGAATTGGAGAAGTTGACTCACAATGATATTTACAACAACCTCAAGATTGCTGAACCAAAGGGGAAGAAGTTAGGAAGTACAAGCACAGGGTCTGGAAACATGACATTCTTGTCATCAACCAAGGATTGTAGCTCAGATGATGAGGATGAATCCACTTATCTTTGTACTGCTAACCCTAGAATTAGTACTGCTAGCCCTAGAGTTAGTACTGCTAGTTCACAAACTAGTAGTGCTGGTTTAAGTGATGACACTATTTATGCTTTCTTTGCTACCAAAGCTGAAGATGCCCATATTTATAATGAAATCTCTAAAATGAAGACTTGCTTCAAATACATGATGATGATTTAGAAGCAATGGATTTGAAGTGGCAGCTGACTTTGATGAGCATAAGGGCCAAGAGGTACTTTCAGAGGACAGGAAAGAAGACTACTCTTAACTTAGATAATGTTGCTGGCTATGACAAGTCCAAGGTGGATTGTTACAACTGTAGGAAGAAAGGACACTTTTCCAGGGAATGCAGAAGCCCCAAACAACAAAACAGACACAATAATTACAAGAAGGGTAATTGGAATGATGTATCTGTCAAGGAGTCTTCTTCTAAAGCTATGTTATCTATTGATGGAGCTTCTTTTGATTGGAGATTTATGGAGGAAGAAGAAGCACCTACTGAGTGTGCACTGATGGCTTTCTCAGATTCTGAGGTATACAATATAAATAGTTGTTCTAACTCTTGTCCTGCTTTAAAAGAATATTAGGCACTTAAGGTTAAATATAATAGTCAAAGAATTGAACTTAATGAAGTAACTTTAGTTTGGAAAATCATAAAAGAGGAGTAGGTGTGTTAGAAGAACAACTTGCTTTTTATAGGCAGAAAGAATCAAACTTTAATGAGGATATAGCTATCTTAAAAAGGGACTTAGAACAAAGAGATGCCAAAATCAGGATGCTAAAATATGATTTAGACAAGATCAGGGAACAAAAGGAAAACATACAGTTAAGTGTTGACACTCTTGAGTATACTTCCAAAGGTGTACAAAAGATAATAGAAGCTCTACTTGTCAACAAAGCTAAAGCAGGGCCAGGATACAAATCAGTTGCACCTCCTAACAGAGGAATGTTTGTGCCCTAGGTATAGATTTAGCACACACTGGTCTAGATGAGTTTAAAGAAAAGGAGTTTCCTCCTTATGGTCCTAAGACCAATGAGCGTCCTACTGTTAAACAGTCTGAGGATTCCTTTGAGAGTGCATGTGACACTTCTCTAGTTAATGAGTGTGTCTCTAAGGTTAAGTCAGAGGTCAAAGTAGAAGTCTTTAATGTTCCTAAGGTGGTAAAACAAGAAAATGTAAAACCATTTAGGAATACTGTTAAATATACAGAGATGTACAGGTCTGCACCTAGAGGTAATCAAAGGAATTGCAATAATTTGAAATCTCAACAACTAGGTAGTGATTTTGTCATACAGAGATACTAGGGATTATAGAGATACTAGGGTGTCTTGGAATAAACAGGATAAAGTGAACAACAACTTTGCAAAGCAAACTCACTCTAATGCTAAAATGATACCCAGTGCAGTCTTGCTAAAATCTGGCACCAAATCACTTATGATAATGCTAAAATGATACCCAGAGCAGTCTGCAAGACCAAACAAGATTGTTTCTCCCAAGAAAAATTTTTCAAGTGCAAAACCAAAATTTTCTTATGATAATGAAGCACAAACATTTAACAAGTCCTTGTCATGAAAACAGCTGGACCTAATAAAAAATGGGCTCTTAAATTTACAACTGCTAAGCCAACAGTTTCTACTGCTAGGCAATAAGTTAGTACTGCTAGGCAAATGCAAGCTATTAAGCGTAATTTGGGAGATACTATGATTAGTTCAACACGTTGGATTTGGAGGCCAATCACATGTGACAAAGCATCCATTGTTTTGAAGAAATATACTTATATTGATGAAAGAGGTAGATTCAAGTCTGTAATGGCTTAGGTTCCTAAACAATAGTTGCTATTGTCAGTCTGCATTGTTAGTCTTATTCATATATTTCATATAGAAAATACTCTGCTTTGTATTTTTATTGGTTTTGGACTAACACTTGCAGGCTAGTAAAGAAGTATGACTAACATTGAGTATGGTGTGCTTTGGAATGGAAAAGTGTGTTGCTTATCACATAGCAAATGGTTATTGGTTCACCATGTCTAATCCACATCAAGACCCGGCTAGTCCAGAGCAAGTGGTATCTAGTAAAGACACATCAAATCTGTTTATCGTTGATAGTTTACCAAAAACAATATGGTTATCAACTCACCCATACTTAACAATGTTGAGTTGGCTAGTCCAAAGCAAATGGCTATTGGTAAAGACAAATCAATTCCATTGATATCTGGTAGTTTGCTCAAAACTATGCATCGTGTTGGGATCACTCCTAACAGTTAAATGTGACAACATTAACGGGATTACATTAGTTATCATGTAAGCATAATACACAAGTACTAGAAACCTTATTATTGTAAAGTGATGTGTATGTATGGCTATATATACCCCTCCATACTTCCATGGAGGGGTGAGACTTTGTTTGGTTTTTCACTTTCATTATTATCAATAAAACATATTTTCTTCTATGTCTACTCTCTCTTACTAACCATGGAAGCCTTATGCTTTAATCTTGTACGATCGTGTAATTGATTGATTATTGTGATTCGGGAGGTCGGGTACAATGAAAGAATATGATATCCATGGTTAGAGAGAGAAAGTAGAGAGAGAAGGGAAAACTAAGTTTTATTAATGATAATTAAGGTGAAAGATACAAAACAAAGTCTCACCCTCCTACTGAAGTCTAGGAGGGCATATATAGCCTAACACAAACATACTATTGCAATATTACATAACAAGTCCTTATGTTTTGGCTAAATGGGATAGCTAATGTAATCCCGATAATGTTGTCACATTTAACTGTTAGGAGTGATCCCAAAAATCTTCCCCCAATGTGGCAACATGAGGGATTACTTACAACATTCCTACAAGTACAAATAAAAAATAAAAAAAGGTCTTCATAAGCTCTTCAAATGCTGAGGATGACTACAATTGACGCTCTTTGTCTTCATCTTGTACTCGACTTGAGAACTTTATCTTCACTTGTAGGCAAATGATGTAATATGCATGAAATGGATTAACTTCCCCCCAATTCATGATGCATGTCTTTAGCAGCTTCTCTGTACACTTCTTTTTAGCGAAGTTTCTGAATTAGCTTCCACCCAAATTGACAACTTCAACAGATTCAAAGCTTTGATGCAGTTAACATGTCTTCTAACTCTTGAAGTTTTAAGTACGTAACGGAATTTGTAGATAACATCGTAGACCACACCAAGCAAATCTGAGTAGTTTCTTCATCACAGTTATACTCTATGCAGAAGCTCTTTTTAGGGTAACATGCAAGAAATCAACAAGATCTTCTCACATATGCAGGCTACTTCACACTTCATAACCCGCGAGAGTTGAAACGATTACACCAAAATCACAAAACCAAACCACTGATCATCTCTGCTGACGTCTCCCCGGTAGTAATAAAATTGTAAGCTCGATCACGTAAGTCTATTATGCGTCCATGATGTGCACATTTCTTCCCCCTAATTGCAGATCCTTGTGGAAAATGAGTGTTTTCGCAATGAAATCAAGAAATGTCAAAGAAGCACAAAGAGCACCCACTCTCTCTTCCCCCACGATGTCTTCACGAAATCAGAAGCATACACACTATGTTTACAATGGAAAACGGAGGCAGTGTAACCCCATATGTCCAATTAACCGAATACGTGTGAAGTATCATATATAGCCCGTAAGAATCAACTACTGATAAACATCTCTACTCTTTTATAATTCTCTCAACCAACTCTTTACCGATCCTATTATCATTCTGACGGCTTTTTGTAGTGACTACTGATGGAGAAAACTCAGTATGACGAACTTGAGACTGAAGTAAAATGACTCGAACTTGTGACTTAAACTTGCACTAATGTCTGACTAAGAACCAATACTGAGAATTTCAATAATGGTAGGAAAACGTATACCCATCCAACCATCCTTTATTGTATATGAACGTCTCTTGAATTATCCACATCTTTTGGTGACACTTGAGCACTACATCGTAACTCCTTTAAAGTGATAGCTATACTCTGTGAGCACAACAACACAACTCCTTACATCAGGTATAACTAGAAAACTCAAGTCTTGGTCATTTGAACGGATAAAAGATCGAACAAGGATCTCGAAGAATCATGCATCCAACTAACCTCGATATCTTCAGATACTAAGTACACGCACACGTGAAATTCCACTTCAACCTCAAATAAATAATAAAGAATTATTGCCGTAGTCACATCTTGCGGTTATATGCCCAAAAAACTAGCCTTTTGACAGTTTTAAGTGAATTTGATATTGTGATTCGGGAGGTCGGGTAGAATATGATATCCATGGTTAGAGAGAAAAAGTAGAGAGAGAAGGGAAAACAAAGTTTTATTAATGATAATGAAGGTAAAAGATACAAAACAAAGTCTCACCTTCCTAGTGAAGTCTAGGAGGGCTTATATAGCCTAACACAAACATACTATTGCAATATAATATAATAAGTCCTTGTGTTTTGGCTAAATGGATAACTAATGTAATCCCGATAATGTCGTCACATTTAACTGTTAGGAGTGATCCCAACACATTAGAAATATTGTTTTAACGTCATATTTTGTTTATACTGCTCTTTGAAACTTTTGTGAAAAAGTTTGTACTGCTAGTTCAAAGTTAGTACTGCTAGTGCAAACTTTGTAATGCTGAACTAGCCGTTGTAACTGTTGTGTCAGTAACATAATTTTGATTATAGCAGTTGGGTAAATTTATTGTTACCATACTTATAAGGTTTATATCAAGGATAATTATCTTCTTACTTATTTAACTCTTAATCTAATTTTAAGATAATACTAATCCTCGCGCAAAATTCTTAAACCATAACTACTTCATTATAAAAACTGAATTGGCTATTCACAACTTTTATTCACTCATAAACGATCATTATTCTGTTATCAAAAGATTACTAAATGGCTAACTTGAAGTTTTCAAAGACTCACAACCAGGTTGCATATCTGACAAATCAGAGCATGGAGATGGACCAACATTCTATGAGATTGTGGATTTTCTGAATTACTCCTACATAAGGCTTGCACTCACAGTAAATCTCGCTCTCTGGTCCTTACAAATCAAATAGTTTTGACAGACTTCATCTATCATAACACTTGATGTGGAAGATGATGATACACTTATTCCTACACTAAGTGAAACTGTGGAAGGGCAAGCCATCTATGTTACTAAAAAATCTTTAAGGAGACATCTTTGTTTAGATGATTCAGATAATATCATAGATTTGCCAAACACAGAAATTTTAAGTGTAATTTCGAAAATGGGGTATGACACATCCAACAATCTTCTAACTTTTCAAAAGGGATGGTCCTCACCATGGAGATTCTTTATACATACACTTCTTGATTGTTTAAGTCTAAAAAGAACCTCATGGGAGAAATTAAAGAGAAATATTGCTATTGCTCTTGTGTGTTTATCAACTAACAGAGTTTTTAATTTATCATAAATGATTTTTATACAACAGGTGCAGGGTGAAGGGTCAGTAAACCTAACACACACCCATTGTGATTCCATCAACCTCCCATACCCCAGCTATTACATACACCTATAGGAGGAGAACCAGAAAAGAGACTGTGGTACCTCAGCCCAGTCATCTTACTCAGCCACATGTAGTAGATGAGGCTATCATTCTTGGTACTATGGAAGGGGCTGACACCAGCTTCTGGCTTAGTAGCTGGGCTGGACAGTGTCAACATCTCTAAGACCCCAACCATGGCAACATCACATGTGCCAAGTCCTCCTAGACTTGCCACAATTGATGAAATCCCATGTAAAATAAAAATTTTTTGGAGGTTCTGGTGCTATACCTAGTCGCACTTGGTCTGCATATGAACCTATGCCCCATGATGCATCTCACCAAGAAGGTAACACATCTAGTGATGCTGAGGGTAGCTCTCAACTCACTGAATTGATGGATTTGTGTGTTAACTTGGCCATAAAAGTTTCAGCCTTAGAAGAAGATCTCATGTCAACAAAGATAAAGTATGTTGATCTCTACATCAAAATAGTTCTCAGAATGAAGAAGCTTCAAGAGAAAATCAAGAGGATGAAGGCTAAACGGAGAACTACCATCATTCAATCCACCAGTTCAAGTTCTGATGACTCTGATGAAAATCAAGATAGTGGGAATTCATCCAAACAGGGAAGGAAATCTGCTAAAATTCAGGGGAGGCAACTGGACTTTGAAGAAAAGGGTGCTGGAAATGACGATGTTAAAGAAGGAGATGATCAAGGTACCGGGTGTATGGATTTTGAAGAAGGTACTGCTACAAGTGAAAGAAGGCACTGCTCAAGAAGGTACTACTAGGTTGATAGAAATAGCAGTACAAAATCAAGAAGGTACTGCTGAGGAATCTGAGTATGAAAGAAGAATAGCAGAAAAAGGAAAGGCTCTCATGACTAAAGAAGAAGCTAAGCCACCAAAGAAGGTGAAACCAAGAACTCAAGCTCAAATTGATTTTGAGGCAGAGGTTTCCAGAAAGGTTCATGAAGAAGAAGTTGCTAGTTTTATGGAAGCTCAAAGACTACAGAATGAAAGGCTTGCATCTGATTCACAAATAGCTTAGAAATCACATGAAGAACAAATTCACCAGCCGATTGACTCAGATCCTATAGTAAAGTCAAAAGCTCAAGAACTGATTACAGATGAAAATTTAACAATTGAAGAAAAGTCTGCACAACTAGCTGATTTCATTAGTTCCAGAAGTAATGAAGAAGCATTGCATGCTTTGATGGAGACAATCAAACAGAGACAAGGTCAGAAAAGAAAAAGGAAACCTACAAAGGCTCAAATAATTGATGGTATGAAGAAGTATTTAATCCATCAAGATAATTGGAACGCTAATCAGCTAAAAAGGAAACACATGATGAGATAGAAAGATTGTATTACATTGCATATAGGAAGGTTCAACTGTTTGTGCCAATAGAAGAAAAGGATACAAAAAAAAATCACCTAAGAGGCTCAAGACAGTTGAAGAAGAACCTGCTAAAGAAGAATATGACAAAGAAGAAGAAGATAAAGGAGAAGATAAAGAACAAGAAGATTTAACAGAAAAACAGCTTGATAAGATGATCAACATAGTTCCTGAAGTTCTTTATATGGATCCCATACAAGCAAAACACCCTATAATAGATTGGGATATCTATACAAATGAATTTAGATCAGCTTAGAAGATAATCAGAGTTGAAGGTATGACAACTTCTTATCACTGATGTTAAAGCAAAGGAGTTATGGGTTCATTTTCAGAGACTATATGAACCTGATCCAAGTGACAGACACTGGAGGTTTGAAGCTCATAACTTAAACACCTTATGGAAACTATATGACTCTTGCAGTTTTCATCATGTTTCTACACAAACTGGAGTGGATGTCTTTATGTTAGTAGAGAAGGAATATCCTTTAAGATCAGGAGTTCCCACTGTTATGCTTTCTTCAAGGCTCATATGTGAAGAAAGAACATAGTTTCTTAAAGATTTGCTACAAAGAATTCATGATCAAAGTGAGAGAGAGACAGAAGCTCAGAAGAAGTAGGTGTTTGTAAGAATTCCCCCTACATCAAAAGAATTCAGTTTAATTGAAGAAACTTAATGATTTGCAGAGAAATCATAAGTTTAGAGGATTGTTAGGAATTAAACTAAGAGTACAAAGTAATTGTTGAAACTGCTGAAGATAACACTAGCAGTACTAACTGACTTAGTACTGCTAGTACAAAATGTTTGTACTGCTTATGAGCTAAAGACAGATTCTGAAGATATGCTTGGAAATATTTATAGAATTGATATTATGTATATCTTATACATTTAGATTGATACGTATCTGTATCAAAGTAGTTTTCTTGTAAAGGACTTGTTGTTCTATAAAAGGAGATCCTAGGTTATAGTTTATGTACGTATCTTTTAGAAAAGCTTCAAGGTTGTAAACCCTAGTAATATTCTAGATCACTCGTATTATCAATAATATTCAAGCAGTTTGTTTGGTTAATTCATTGTTATGACTTTACTGTTCCATCAATACAATACAACTGTTTCTCACTCTCAAACACAACAATCTTCTAGGTATTAACTAGTAAATTCCGCGTGCTAGTTAATATATACTCAAAGTATCACCAACACAATCCTTGTGTTCAGATCCTCTCCATTTCTGTCAATTTTCATAGCAGTACAGTGTGGGAGTTAGTTGCTGGTTGTCCCTTACTTGAGTCTCTTAAAATGGATCGTTTTACTACAAACGATATGAGACTATGAGATATTGCAATTAGCAGTTTGAAGAAGTTAAATTTGTCATTCGGTGTTTGGAACTATCTTGTGACAATAACAACTTCCAATATCTTTCACTTGGCAACTCTTCCTAAACTTGAGACCCTTACCTTGGATTTTCAAGACTGCAATATAAAAAATTGTGAACTAAATGTAAAAAATTGTAAACGTCACTTAATAGTGGGCGGGAATTTTGAGTATGTCAATGAAAATGTAGAAAACCTTAGGGACCAAATCTGAAATAAAAAACGTTATTAAACCCCTTGACCGTCTCTTCCCTAAGACGGTATTTAATTTTGCGCGTAAACCAATAAACCCAACCACAACGTTTTCCTCACACATTTCCCCATGGAAGATTTCAGAATGTTGAATGAACTTATGAAAGTCACTGATTCATCAAATTTAAATGATCGTATGTGACTGTGGTTTAGTCAAGAAGCTGTATAAGAAGGGTTTTTTAAGAACCTTATTCGTGCCGCTATTGATTATCTCAAGAGGCTGATACCAAAGCGTAGGGAGCTGATTGTTGAAAATGAAGCTTTGGGAGAGCATGGCGTGGGGCTTGACAGTTTGGATACGTTACGAAAAACCGAGGCCAGGCACATCGACCTACTTGCTCGTTTGATCAAGATTTACCATGAAGCTGATGATGGTATTCGCATGCAGGAAGGTTATGTTCAGAAAATGACTAAAAATAATTTAATGAAATAGGGTCTTTTGGGTATTTCTTGGGGTAGGTAAATGGGGTCTCTTGGGTTCTTATTTTAGGATTTTAATGTTCTTTTTGTAGTCTAGTTGCCACTATGATGAATATATAAACCTAAG
The DNA here is from genome assembly GCA_030686995.1 of Artemisia argyi. Classification (NCBI taxonomy): domain Eukaryota; kingdom Viridiplantae; phylum Streptophyta; class Magnoliopsida; order Asterales; family Asteraceae; genus Artemisia; species Artemisia argyi. Next base: position 105,270,445 of record CM060679.1, read on the forward strand.
TTTTAGCATTTAATCTTCTTGTATTGTCCTATTTTGTGTACTGTTTGTATCACAAAAAAAAACACCCCCTTATATCAGGAAACCTAAAGACATTGGTTACAATATCTTTGGGGGCAAAATGAAGAGGCTTTTGAACATTAAATATTATTGTATTGACAATGGTGTATTTATTATCAAAAAAATTGTATGGTGTTAGTGTTGACAATAGGATGGAACAAGCGACTAGCACAAACCAAACACCCCTTTTATGTATTGTTTCTATCAGCTAAAACCAAACACCCCATCATATTAGGAAAACAAAACACAGTGGCTATAATTTTGTATCAGCAAATTCAAACACCCCTTTATTGACAATCTTCTATTGTTTATGTCCCGTAATGACTTCCCTGAGTCAAACCTATTTAGAAAATGGCACAAATTGTAACCTCTATAGGTTTGACTTAGATAAGTCAAACCTATTTAGCAATGCACAACCAAAGCAAATACCAAAAAATTCAAGTCTTGATCTCTAACATAATTAGTCAAAACTCAGGACTCCCATTTAGCAATTACATTTTGACTTTATTTAGTCACATACCGCAAATGTAAAATGGGAGTTATGTATACACTCATGCCAAACACCCTCATCATCAGACCAGATGTACAATGCCTTCCCCTAAACGTTTTGTGCCATTGTTAGTGATTACAGTTGTTGATATGTGGGAACCGCACCAGGCTTTACCTCTCAAGGGATCTTGAGAAGCTTACAACCCCCACCAGGCAGTGTACCTGATCGTTGTAGTATAGTATAGTGACGGGTACCGGGGGATTGATCGTTCAGCTAGGAATAGTGTCGCTAGGATTAGAAAACCTAAATACTATTTCTAAAGGTGAGGGATGATTATTTTTGTATTTTTATATTTTTTAGAAAGCAAGTAAAAATCTCGGGTTTGAAGGATTTGGGCGGAATTAGTTGCTAGTCAACTAACCCAATACTAAAGATGCAATCAAAATAAAATACTAAAATGAAAATAAACTAAATTATACTAAGGTTGTGAGCAATAAGTGGAGAAAATGTGTTTACTTAGATTTCACTACTCCCTAGATATCTTTTACACGTTAATTACTTGTTATAGTTGCGTGGATGACGGATTGTATTCCTTAATATCATTCATGGGGTGGCGCACTTAATTCCCCAATCCTATGAGCTCTTATCTCCTCCTATGCCATGCCCAGCACAACCATAGGGATTGTAAACAGTGGCTCATGCGTTAAATACAACCAATAAAACCTAGTGCACATCAGTTCATGTTTCCTAAGACGTTCAAGCATGTTACCATTTGGAGATCTGCCAGTTTTCTTAAGCCTAACATCGAATTCATTCATCCAATACAACCATAAACAAGTAATCAATACATAATTAACATCTAGGTTTTATTAGATCCAAGCAAACGCAAGATAGATCTAGCCTATCATGATGGAATTAAGACAAGAACAAGATATAGACAACCAACACATAGACATATTGATTGAATTAAAAGAATACTTATCTCAATTACACATGAAAGGTATCAAGGGCTAAGAACCCTTGAAAAACCTGTAAAATTCGCACCAAGTTCGTACTTAGGGTTTCTCCCAAAATTTCTCTCTTTTAATGTGAAAATTAGAAAACTATATATAGGAAATAGGGTCTGACGGCGTCAAGACAAATTTTGTGACGCCGTCATCTCGCCGCCAAAATAAATCTCGGACTGCCTTGATCCAGATCTGACGCCGTCAAGTGTTATGTGTTTCCAGGCCGTCATGCATTTTCCTCTTGACGCCCTACTTCGTGATTCCTTCAAATCTGTACTGGATCGTCATGGAAATTACTCTTGACGCCGTCAAGATTTTCTTCTTGACGCCGTCACCTACTGTTCCCAGCAAGGAAATTTAAGACTTTGGCGTTTTCTTCACTTTTATGCTCCAAAAACGTCCGAATTGCTTCCTTTTCCAGATTTCTCTCCCAAAGTACCTAAAATCACAAAAGGAACGATTTAGGGCAATATTTGATCAAATAAATTCAATTTCGGGCTTAAATGACCCCCTAAAAGTGGTTCGTTTTTCGCCTCATCATATACCCTTACACTTGAGATTTGCTTGTCCTCAAGCAAATACGCTTTTATTCTAATCAAAATACAAGTTAGGGATCATTTAACACTAATATAAAAGTAATTACAACAAATAATCATTCCACTAAAGACCAATAGACAAGCACGGAGGTCATACACTAGCACCTCACAAATAGTGTTTAGATACTCACATCTCTCGGGTGTAATAAAATATAAATTACAATATGGAAACGGAAGATATCTCTCACTACCTGTCATAGCAAAATAGATTACCATAGGCTTGGGAAAGGATCAAACCTCCACCACATGGCATAAGCATCTAGGATAAACTATCAAAGAGGTCTTTTAAAGGATTGTAACGTTAGGTGTAGGGATATGAAATACACGGTTTTGTTGGATAAAGGAAGTTTTACTGGTGGCGAGTTAACAATAATTACATGTACAATGTGGCGTTGCTAAGCCAAGACTAGACTCGACTTAAGCTAATAAATGAAAAATAACAAAAACATAAAATGAACATAGAATAAAAAGGGATGGTAGTCCGTATGGTTTTTATCTTTTTTTTTCTTGATTTTTTCGATTTTTTTTTTTTTTTTTTTTTTTTTTTTTTTTTTTTTTTTTGCATGCACTCTTACCCTACCATCCAAAATAATAAATCATAGGGAATGAACATTTCCCTTACACTTGAATCTTTACGTACTTTACAATAAACTAATCTAGTGACTCGAATTAAGAAAATCAAAACACTTGGAGCACTTTTAAGATTAACGTACATATGGGGGTAATAAATGATGTTCTTCCCCATTACTCCTTAAAATAAGTACTTTACCCATGAGTCCCAATCGTCCCAAAACAATATGTACAAGGATATGACTCGACTTAGCAACCATGTAATCAATTAGATAGTTAACTTAGGGTTTAACAAATAACAATAATGCACTAAAGATGAGCGCATACACGGAAGGCTAAGGCGATTTGGTTGTACATTTAAGTGGGGTGTAACAAATTCTTCCTTGAAGTAAAATGCTTAAAGTTAGAAACGAAAAGATAGGCTCGGAGGGGTGTACTAGGGGTTTCGTGTACTAAAAATGAGTACAACACTAAGGGTGTGGGAAAAATTAGTTGACTTAACTAGCCAAGTAATATGACATAAATGGTCAAGTAATTATAATACAGGTTTAACACAAGGGTTATCCTAATGCCTCTTCTCATGTAGTAAATCCTACTACACGAATGTAGTCTCACTAGCGGTCTCGGGATGCATCACTAATGCAAGTTCTAGAATCTAAATGCTACCGGTACACTCATAAGCACTAATAGTAAATGCTTTTCTTATCAAATCTAAAGGCGAACCTCACATATTTGGGTGGAAAATTTTTCTGAATATACGGTTATGTGCTAGTCATACAATCTCCTATCTATGAGACGCTTGCTATGGCTAAAGTTTCACTCCTAAATGTTGTAAAAAATTTTAAATTTGGCGCTAAAATTGCACTAACAAGTATTTCTCATAGTTTTATTACACATCTACCATTAAACAAAACAAACTCAAGCGAAAGTGTACATGTAAGGTATCATCATTTTACCCTACCCTTACACTTAAGATGAACATTGTCCCCAATGTTTAAGTAAAGAATGTAAAAGTTAAAAAGTAAAGAGAATGAAATCAAATACTCCCCTGATTCACTCGGTATGGATAATAAGGTGGCCAGGTTAAATCTTCCTCCAAGAAAATGAACAATCAAAGCTTCCCTTCCAGAATATAAATCATCTTCTTGTCACACATAACCTGTAAATCCTGAGAAAATAGACAGGACAACCTCGCGTAAAATCGGCGGCATCCTATATAAGTTACTAAATCCTAGAAAACAAGATAAGATATAATGCTTGTGGAATGAAGTTTGCAGATTTCCTGGAGATTATAAAACTTAATAATTCACAAAAACCATAAGACTCCGTTAGAAAAACAAAACCGGTAAAATTTCCAGATTTTTACACGTGACGCCGTCAAGAATTAATTCTTGACGCCGTCAGAAGTGACCTGCAGAAATTCTTATTTTAAGTTTCCAGAAAAACTTGGTCCTACTTCCTGGAAAATCCTGCAAAACTTCATTATGACTCAATACAAGCATTTGACTCTAACAAATACAAATATACATGTTCATTTAATATTGTGGAGAATCATGATTGATTTGTTTCTTAAAAACACATTCGGGGTTTCCCCTTACACTTATCTTTTGCAAAAATACTTTTAGGTGGAGTTAAGACTAGGCCAAAACAACAAAGTAAAGTATTTCCACTATTTAATAAGAAACATGATCTACCAACAATAAAAATAAAGCATGCATATGGAAGCAAATAACAAACAAACAAAATAAAATCACACAAAAGCATGGGTTGCCTCCCAAGAAGCGCTTTTCTTTATTTACGAGTCTTGTAGCTAGACTCAAGGTCATGTGTTACTACGTGACCTCATCGTTGTTTCCACTCTCTAGGTCGTCTTCTAAACCAGTTTTGTATTCGGGACCTAGTTGCAAGCATTCTTTGTAGAAACCAAGCATCCTATTCTTTACATACTCTACTCTTCTACATATATTCTCCTCATTCCTATAATAAGCCACTTGCTTGTGTTCCTTTTCGAAATTAGAGAGAAGGCGGTATTGCTCAATTTTGTAAGGCATTTGGTAGGCAACCTCATCATTCTCTTCCTTGAATCTAACTATCCCTAAAGTCGGATCATAACTCATCCTAGTGGCCTCAACAAATGGTTTTCCAAATATTATTTGGCTTAGGCAAGCATCTATCACCTACGAGTGTCTTCTACTATCATAAAATCGATCTCATAAGTGAGATTCCCTATAATCACATGTAATCCCTTTACTCTTCCTGCAAAATTACTTATCAGATTCGTATTGGGCATCATCCTAAAATCAAGTTGTTTCTTCATCACCCAATTGTAATAAGTCCTAGTCATGATGTTTACGGGAGATCTAGGATCAATGTAAGCTTTACATATGTGCATATGCCCGATATTGCATGGTATGTTAATGTTAGAGGGGTCTCCCATTTTGATAAGGGGTGTGCCAAGGATATATGGTCACTCGGGACTATCGAATAAATCCTTATGGTATTCCCGTTCTTCCTTGGTGGGCATCTTATCAAAGTATTCCTCCTTAGGCTCTACTTCCTCTAACTCTTCTCCCTTATTAACCTCAACCTCCCTACTTTCATCCCTAGTCTTGGTTTCTACTCCAACTTCATCCTTGTCACTTTCTTCTATCTCCTTATCTATTGGCTTAATGGTGACAACATTGACAAAGTGGACATGTTTGGATGATGAGGGGTCCTTAATTTGGATTCCGTTATTGGTGTCCCTAGTGTCCTTCCTAGGTGTGGCTAACGCTTGGTTGTTGAGGGCCTTCAACAAGTTGTCAATCTTGTTGGTCGTCTCCGTTTGTTGTTGGTTGAATTCGGTTTCGAACCTAGCTATGCGAGCTTCTTGAGATGCCATGAACATAGACATCAATCCTTCAAGATTGTTGGTACTACCATAGTTGTTAGAAGGACTGTTGTTGAAAGTACGGTTGGAGGGTGGACCGTTTGGTTGGTAACGATTAGGCGGATTGGAAGAATTGGGTTGATTTTGTTTCCACCTAAGGTTTGGGTGATTTTTCCAAGAGGGGTTGTATGAATCACCATAAGGATTTGGCTCGGGCTTGAAAGTGTATCACTTATCTCCCGCTTCGTCGATACGCGTGGATGCGTAGTCCGCAAAAGCTGTTCCGGGGAGTTCCACACAATCACGAGTGTCGTGGGGACAACTACATAATTCGCATGAAGAAGTGATTTTGTTCACTTGGCTTGAAGGTTTAGGAGCTTTGTAAGATTTCATGAGAAACTTGACTTGGTCCTCAAGTTCCATGATCCTACGGTCGGGAGTGCTCGAATTGTTCAAAGGCAAAGATATTGCCTTGACCATTTTGTTCAAATCACGGGGATCATTCCAACTTTCATTGTCATAGAGAGCAAGATCTTCTATGAGTTCCCATGATTGTTCCGCACTTAAATCACGTAGCTTACCACCGGCCGATTGGTCAATGGCTCGCCTCGTGGGGAGATCGATATGGTCATAAAAGATTTGGACTTGGAGCCAAAGATCTATGCCATGATGAGGGACTTTTTGGAGTAAGTCCTTGAAACGAGTCCATGCTTCATAAAGAGATTCATTTTGACGTTGTTGGAACATCAAGATGTCATTTCTAAGCTTAGTAGTTCTCCCCGGTGGGAAAAATTGAGCAAGGAAACGAGTGGTGAGATCATCCCATGTGGTGATGGATCCCGCGGGTAAACGCTCAAGCCATTGACTAGCTTGATCCCGTAGAGAGAATTGGAATAGGTGTAATCGGGTAGTCTCTCTAGTTACAACATCTAGGTCTATGGAATCTACGATTTTTAGGAAGTCCTTAAGATGTTGGTTTGGATCTTCGGAACGAAGTCCATGGAATGCACATCCGCTTTGCACCAACCGGATGGTGTCGGATCGCAAGGGAGTCACATTGGCTCCGGTGAGCTCAATGGTGTTTCGGTAGCCTTGGTGGCTAGGTCGGGAATACTCTCCTAAGGTTCGGGGCCTAAGGGGTTCTAGTGGTGGGTTTTGTTGTGGTGGGATGACGGGTTCAAGAATGTCCCCATCGTCCATGATGTTGGGTGGTGAAGAGTTACGAACAAAAACACAAAGAAATAAGATACACTAAAAAAAACCTAAAAAATAAAAATAAAATCTTACTAGAAAGGAATCTAGCAAGTAGACCTAAAAAAAAGAGATTCTAACCTAGACAATAACTATTCCCCGGCAACGGCGCCAAAAACTTGATACATGGGAATCGTACTAGGCTTTACCTCTCAAGGGATCTTGAGAAGCTTACAACCCCCACCAGGCAGTGTACCTGATCGTTGTAGTATAGTATAGTGACAAGTACCGGGGGATTGATCGTTCAGCTAGGAATAGTGTCGCTAGGATTAGGAAACCTAAATACTAGTTCTAAAGGTGAGGGATGATTATTTTTGTATTTTTATATTTTATAGAAAGCAAGTAAAAATCTCGGGTTTGAAGGATTTGGGCGGAATTAGTTGCTAGTCAACTAACCCAATACTAAAGATGCAATCAAAATAAAATACTAAAAATGAAAATAAACTAAATTATACTAAGGTTGTGAGCAAAAAGTGGAGAAAATGTGTTTACTTAGATTTCACTACTCCCTAGATATCTTTTACACGTTAATTACTTGTTATATTTGCGTGGATGACGGATTGTGTTCCTTAATATCGTTCATGGGGTGGCGCACTTAATTCCCCAATCCTATGAGCTCTTATCTCCTCCTATGCCATGCCCAGCACAACCATAGGGATTGTAAACAGTGGCTCATGCGTTAAATATAACCAATAAAACCTAGTGCACATCAGTTCATGTTTCCTAAGACGTTCAAGCATGTTACCATTTGGAGATCTGCCAGTTTTCTTAAGCCTAACATCGAATTCATTCATCCAATACAACCATAAACAAGTAATCAATACATAATTAACATCTAGGTTTTATTAGATCCAAGCAAACACAAGATAGATCTAGCCTAGCATGATGGAATTAAGACAAGAACAAGATATAGACAACCAACACATAGACATATTGATTGAATTAAAAGAATACTTATCTCAATTACACATGAAAGGTATCAAGGGCTAAGAACCCTTGAAAAACCTGTAAAATTCGCACCAAGTTCGTACTTAGGGTTTCTCCCAAAATTTCTCTCTTTTAATGTGAAAATTAGAAAACTATATATAGGAAATAGGGTCTGACGGCGTCAAGACAAATTTTGTGACGCCGTCATCTCGCCGCCAAAATAAATCTCGGACTGCCTTGATCCAGATCTGACGCCGTCAAGTGTTATGTGTTTCCAGGCCGTCATGCATTTTCCTCTTGACGCCCTACTTCGTGACGCCTTCAAATCTGTACTGGATCGTCATGAAAATTACTCTTGACGCCGTCAAGATTTTCTTCTTGACGCCGTTACCTACTGTTCCCAGCAAGGAAAATTAAGACTTTGGCGTTTTCTTCGCTTTTATGCTCCAAAAACGTCCGAATTGCTTCCTTTTCCAGATTTCTCTCCCAAAGTACCTAAAATCACAAAGGGAACGATTTAGGGCAATATTTGATCAAATAAATTCAATTCCGGGCTTAAATGACCCCCTAAAAGTGGTTCATTTTTCGCCTCATCAGTTGTCTTACTGTTGACTGTACTTTTATCACAGCGGGAAACAATAAAAGGGAAACGGGTTGCGAAGTAAGGTTTCTAGTTGGTCTCTAAACTATCACTCTTGGTTGATTAACTAAACTGTAGTCATAAAAGTGAGTTACATATTATACCCTTGCATATCTTGTTAAAAGTTTGCATTGACCGAGACCAAACTGGTCAAGGGACGAAATCGGCCTCAAAAAACCTTGTTTTGGACGCATGGCTATGATTTTCCCAATTTTGGGGCCCTTGCGACACTTTTGGGAAAGTTTAGGGACCAACGTTGTATTTTTGTCAAAAATAAATAAATAAATAGATAAGATAAATTTATACTACCTCATTTTTCAAATATAAATAGCGGTGTCGTTTATAAGAACGAGCAAATCAACCGACAAGAAATCCTATATTTCAAGATTGCTATGGTGCTTATTACCGTTTAATCGTCGCATATTTTAGTGAGAAGACGTACGATGCACGCGCATTCTGGAAAAGGTTTCGAATGAGTCGACTCCTTTTCGACTGGATAGTTCGGGAGGTAACTATTCATTGTTCATTCTTTAGTAACAATATTGATTGTATCAGAAGAGAAGGCATTTCCTCATTGATGAAATGCGCCGTTGCAATTCGTCAATTGGCATACGACACGATTCTTGATGCTTTAGACGAATATCTTCCAATGAGTGATAAAACTTCTTGTTTATCACTTGATTATGTAATTCTTTTATGGAAAATTTTGGACTAGATTATTTGAGAAAATCCACTATGACCTATGTTGTTAAGCTTTATCGGCATCACGAAGAAACGCACGGGTTCCGAGGATGTTAGGAAGCCTTTATTGTACATATTAGGAGTGGTTTCGTTCTCTGAACGCATATAAAGCGTCATATGTTAGACATAATCTTGGTCCAAATCCATTCAGTCTATTGGAAGCTGTTGTGTCACAAGACTTATGGATACGACATGATTTCTTTCGTGTTTCTGGATAGAACAATGACATTAATGTTCTACAGAAATCCTCTTTATTTAACGATCTAAATGAAGGAAAAGCACCAGATATTTCATTTGTGCCTAAAGGCATAACATATCCATGGGGATACTACCTTGTTTACAGAATATATCCAAAATTGGCGACACTTGTTTAGACAATTTCAGAGCCATCTGATGGTGACCCTAAGCGAATAATGTATAAGAAAATGTAGGTATCGGAAAGGAAAGATGTGGAATGAGCGTTTGGTGTTCTGAAGAAGAAATTGGCTATGTTAGCCTATCACGAATGACCGGTGATAATAGAAAGAATAATAAATATGATGTATAAATGTATCATATTAAATAACATGGTTCGAAAAGACAAAAAAATGGGCGATATCTCCGAATTGGTACCCCGAGGAAGCACATCAACCGGACGACCTCATACAATCCAATGAACAAATGTGACGAGTTATGAGGCAAATCAAATTGGCACAAGCACATCAAAACATCGTGACAACTTGGTCGAACACTTGCCTCGTAATGTTTAATTTTAGTTTATGTTTTCTATTTATCTATGTATTGTTTTTAACTTCGTACATTTATGTTTTTAATTTATTTAATGTTTTTAATTTTTGAATAAAATTTTTTAAGACATAAATACACCGTTGGTCCCTGAACTTTCCACAAAACATTGCAATGCACCCTAAGTTTTAAAAAATGTCGCCATGCGTCTAAACCTTGTGTTTTTTAGGCTGATTGCGTCCCTTGACCAATTTGGGCTCGGTCAATGCACGTTTTTTGTTATAATATGAGGGGCATAATAGTCCAATCACGTTATAACCATTAGTTAACCTAAGCTAAACCAGACATAAAACTTGAGGGACCATCAGTGTACTCACACATTGTTACCTTCTCTGATACGCTAACTCATTTTGCGCGCGACTCAATAAACTCACCCACCAAAACCCCTATGGCCACCATAATTACATAGACATATTGAAAACCAGATCCAAACTTAAAAAACCTCATTTACTGAAAATCCAAGACTTCATTTTGCGTAACTCAATAAATCAAAACTAATTCCAACAATACCATGTCTTTTGGAGGGAATGTTATCGATTACATGCCGGACTATATTAGAAACATGCCGGATAACTTAATCACTGACATTTTGAACCGTTTGCCACTAAAAGAGGTGGTGATGACAACCAGTTTAGCGAAAAACTAGAGGCTTAAGTGGACATTGCTCACTAATGTCGTAGTTCATGAGGATTTCTTTTATTTTTGCTTCAGCTCAAAGGTCCCATAAGAAGGTTTGTCTTATCTGTAAACCCTAACACTCTGTTTGGACAAGATGACTTCAATTATGAAGAAATTCATGATTGGCTGTTGTTGTTGGGTCGGCAAGTAATTGAGGAGCTCATTATACATAACTGGTATAGTGAACCAATTATCTTGCCAACCCATATGTACACTCATTTGGAGTTGAAACATCTTGAACTTCATTTGTGTACATTGCTGATGAGATCAAATAAGTACATTTTATTAGCATCATTTATCCTATTTAATTGACTTGTTTTATATTGTTTTGTATGAGAATTGGTGCTTTAATGTTTACTTTAGTGATTCTCAGGTAAAAACAAGCAATTGGTGAATATTAATGATATTGGACGAATTATGGAGATAAATGATCAAGATTTGAAAAGTCTACAAAAATTCAAGAGATGCGCCATATCACTCTCAACAGATACGCCGCAACATCATACTTAGTTGAATTCGAAGACGATTGCGTGACTTTAAAGAATGCGATGCATCTAATTACAACATGCGCCGCATATGAAACTTTGGTCAACGAAGGATAATCAACTTGTTCTACTCCAAATACGCTGCATCACATTTACAACATGCGGCGTATCAGCTAAAGACTTCACCAGATACTATCCAAGACATTAAAGAACATGCGCCGCATAGATAAACAAGTTACGCCGCATCTAAACGTGGTTGATTGGTTCAAATTAGTATATAGTATAGTATTTATATTTCTCCAAAGGATTTGAAGGAAATATAAATCCCGAGATCGTAGTCCGTGTGAAGGTATGAATGGAATTCGAAATTCCCGGTTCGTGAAAAGTGCCGTGAAAGTGGGAAAAAGTGATTTCAATGAGATTTATAATAATGAATATGAAAATGAAGCACAATTAACCAATTAAGCAAGTAAATCAACTTACCAAACCTAAAACGTAACGTAGAATAAAAAACATAAGGTAAAACGTAAAATTAACGTAAACGTGCGAATTAAAATGTGAATTTAAAGCTAGACTAATCTTACGGGTTCGAAAATAATTTTCCTAAGCTAAAAATGATAAAATAAAATTTTGGGAAAAAGAAAAAAATATATTCTTTTACTTTTTATGAATTAAAAACTATTTTAACTAATTAAAAAGTAATTAAAATTCAATTAAAAGTGAAATTAAATGAGAAAAAGACAAATTTAATTTTGAAAAATCTAAAATAACTAAAAATTTATTTTCTAAAATATTTTTGGGATTTTTTATGCTTTTTTGATTTTTTTTTAATTTTTCTTTAATAAAAAGTAATTAAAAATTGATTAAAAACTAAAATAAAATAAGAAAAATAGCAAAACAACTTAGAAAAATCTGAAAATTTTATGGAAATTCTAAAATATTATCTAAGACCTAGGAAAAATTTAAAACTTGAAAAATTAGCTGAAGATGTGCTTAATTGCTTATAATCAGCTTAATGAAAGTGCTTATTAATAAGCACTAATGACCAATGTCTACCAAACTTAAACCAAAGGTGTTTTTGACTCAAATAAGTTGAAATGAACTTAGATCAGACCAATAAGCACCACATAAACACACTTTAAGAGCAATAAGCAGTACAATAAGCTCAAATGGAAAAGCAGATATTAAGCAGAATAAGCCAGAAGTATAGGAGCAATGAATTAAGCTAAAACAAGATCTAAACAACTTATCTGATCCATAAATACCAAGTTACAAGCAACCAATCACACTTGCAGGCCTACTTTATGAAATCAGACACTTAGTAAATAGCTCCTACTTCTTAGTTCCCATAAGCAGTCCTAATAAGCTTGTAAGTGTGAGAGTTTGGGGGCTAAAGCTTCACTAACTTACTAAGAATCAAAAAGAACCAAAAGCCTTATCTCTAATGCTTGATTACTCACCTGAATGTTACTTAGAAAAGTAGACCAAAGCTGATGTGCAGGGGAGAACCTTGTTCATACAGGCAACTTAGATACAAAATCGTAATAAGCAAATGAGATTCAAAACAAGATTTTCTTTTTAATTATGATTCCCAAGCTGCTATACTTCTAAAATCAGCAAATCAAACTTATTTTCAACCAATATCAAATCCTACAAATGCTCACAAAGTTATGACCAAAAACTCAGTACACACTGGTTTGACTTTTTGATTCTATATAAAACTTTGACTAAACTGAAACTTAAGCTGTTCTAAATGATTAGATAAGTTGTATTAAGCTAATTTGAACCTAATTTAAGCTTCCTAAATTACTTATGCAACTATTATAAAAATTAAACAACCTAATGCTACTCTACACTATCTGATATGAATGATTTTGACTTTTAAGTATTAAGACTACCTAAATGATGCACTACCTATTCTGTATCTGACTTTTATGAACTACTTATGCACTAGTTACCACAATTGAACCTCAACACTGCCTAGTGCAGCTTATACCAAACACCCTTTAATGTGATAGTAATGAAACAATTCTATGTATAAGCAATCCAAGCCACCAAATTTGATCTAATAATGATTTACTTAGCCTAAATGAACTTAGAAACTCAGCAAACAAGCCTAAGCAATGATTCAAATTTCAAATGTAAATAGGGGCAGAATAGAGTCAATAAACTACTAAGCCAATGCAAACTAGTATCAATTCAAGTAACAAGCAATTACTAGACTATAATATGATAAAACTAATATGCTGAAACAGAAATAAGCAATAGAGATCTGATCTATACTACTACAACTTATTATGCAATTTATAAAGAAATTTAAATGAGTAACTCACAAGGTTATTCCCCCCTCAGCTCAAAAAGAGGGGGTTCACTATGCTTGCCTGTCTTTAGACATGCCAATGGCTTCCCAAACTCCAATTGGACTATCAGAATACCCCATGGATCATCATCTTCATGTTTGGTTTCACTTTTGTTGACTGTGCAAGTTTTTGAGAGTATTAATCTGAATGAGCTACTAAAGTAAACTCAAAAAAGCTAGTAAGCTAGAATGAGCCTATAGAAGAGAGAAAACAAAGCTTATTGAAGCTTATAAGTGAAATGAAAATTTATTTTTTGTTTTTTATAATTTTTCATTTTTTTTTTTGGTTTTTTTTAATATACCATAAACGGTAATGAAAGGTAGATTTTCAACAAACTAACTATGATTAATAAAAGCTGATTAAACAGTAAATAATTTGAAACAAAACTAAATAGTAACTTAAGACAATAAGCTACAAAATTTGCAATAAAACTAAAAATTTCATTAAATTGAAAACTGAGTTACAAAACGATTACAAGGAATTAAAAAGCAGAATAATAAGCTAACTATAACATAAACCTACACACGAATACATGAGAAATGAGAGGGGTACTTATAGACTAGAGCTGAGGTGCGTTAGGGTTTGTAGGAAGGTCCTGGAAGCTCTCAGGTGTGCTTTCTCTCTTTCAATCTCATTCCTTGGATTTGGCTTCAATCATACGCGTGAATTTGGACCCTTGGATTTAGTGCACAAGCCTCATGAATCCTACGTGTCCTCTATGATTGGTCCACGTGTAATTCCATGCGTCAGGTGTCAGCTGTCAGCTTCTAGAACCCCATATGATTGGGTAATTTTTACGCGGTTGGGTAATTAGAGCGTGCGGTGAATTTAGGGTTTATGTGAATAGTAATATTTTTGGGTAAAAAATGATTTGGGGGGCGGGAAATGGAATTGGGTATTTTTATTGTTAATGTTGACTGGGTAAAGGGTTGGGTCGACCTGGGGATACTGATGGGTGGATCGGGGTAAAATGGGAGGGGATTGAGCTGGATGTTTGGATTGGGCTTAAGTAATGTTGCAAAAATCGTGAATCGGTAGTCGGGCGGTCGACCACCCTGCAGCCTGTAATCGGTCAAGGCGGTGATTAATCGGAGATTAATCAGTTTGGCATTTCCTGCATGTTTTTGGAATTTCTAGAGAGCAAACTAAAGATCTTAACTGATTCCAAGCCTTCTATGTTTACAAAGCTCAATAAAAGGCTTCAATTATGATTATGAGGCCCATTGTACGTTATAAGTGAAATAAACGATCCCCAAATTAAGTAAAATGCCTAAATTTCTATTTTTTTTAAATTGACCGATTCGGCCGATTTTTGACCGATTTTTTTCTGATTTTTTTGCCTAGGCCGATTTTTTCACCGATTTTCGAAAATCGACAAGGTGCATCACCGATTAGCGATTAATCGGCCGATTCGGCCAATTTTTGCAACATTGGGCTTAAGTATTTTGAGGTTTATTTATTAGGTCCATTTGGTATTAACTTTTAGGTTTAGATTTTCATTAGGACTAATTGTGTAATTCTGAAAATTACAAGGACTAAATCTGTATATCTTCCAAGATACAATCCAAGGTCCTTAATTGACATTCTTTGATTCATGAAGGACCAAGTTTGACTTTTTCTTCAAATATTTCTTCAAGGGACCAAACTTGTCAATATCTGAAAGTACAAGGACTGAAGCTGTAATTTCTTCAAACTTTGACCAGGGACTATTCTTGAAACTTTATGAATCTCTGAGGACTTCTTTTGACTTTTTGAACTTTCTTTGATCATTATGCTTCCCCGGCTTCGGCTTTTGACCTTTTTCCATTCTTGTGCTCGTTTTTGTCAGTTTTAGCTTTGTTTTTGTCCATTTTTCACATATCAGTACCTGCACATACACAAGTACAAAAATACACATTTTCTTGGCATATTTGGTTTGTATTTGGTATATTTGGTCTAATTTTGGGTCTAAAAAGGATGTGTGAATAAGCACACATCAGCGGTGTACAAATATTCAAGAATATAATAATCTTGTATCCCATGCGAAGTTAAGTAGATGCGCCGCATCTATCATCAACATGCGCCGCATCGATCCCTCAGACAGAAAATATAAATACCCCAAGACAGATATGAGTTTTGTGTGAAGAAAAACCCTAAGGAGACGAATTTAGTCGAAGAAGCATCACAAGACACGCCCCAAACGAAGATCTTAGAACCGTAAGAAGGTCCTGCATGTGTATAATTCATTAAGTAGTTTTGTTTATTGTATTAGTAAGCTTTATTCGATCAGGATTGATGGGCTTGTGGCCACCATACTGCTCCCCTTAAAATTGCTTTCCCATCGGTTAAAGTGTATATGATGATGTTTTTGGTGACTTTTATTTTTACATTGATAACCTCTGTGTTTAGTTGAGTCTTCTGGGTTACCATACCTGTTCCTTGCCTGCTTATCTAGTGTCTAGAAGGTAGGATAAACATAAGTAGTCATTAAGAGTTTACTAGCCGATAATTAGGATCCAAAGAGACAGATTAGATTACGATACTCAACATATAAAACTAGCAATAAAACAAGTGACAAGTTACTTAATTATAAGGACAGGTCATCTTACGTGTTTCTATTATCTATCTGTGTACATAATTGCTATTCACTGATTTGTTCTCATTAGTTCTACTTTTATTGTTTAATTTAATCTGTGTTAGTCTCTCAGGCTAAACCCCCGTTTATTAGATTAGGATTGTAAAACTAACTTAGATATTAAAATACTGATTAAATCAACTAGATATTACGTTCCATTCTTAGCGTTCGACACTCTACTCACCACTATATACATACTGATCGGGTACACTACTCATTAAGTGTGTGTGTTAGTAATAAGTCGGCTATATATAAATGTAAAACTTTAAAAGGCTTAAACACCCTATGCTACACTGAAATATCGCACGCATCAAGTTTTTGGCGCCGTTACCGGGGAATGAATTGTTAATATCTATTTATTTGATTAGTATTTTAATTAGATTCTAACCACTAACTTTGTTGTATATTAGTATAGATTGCATTCGTTGTATACTTTGTATATTTGTCTTCTTTCTTGTTTGTTTGTTTGTTTGTTTGTTTTGTTTATTTTATTTTCTGCAATTTTTTTTTATTTATTTTTTTTCTGTATTACTGCTCTCTGCTGTATTTTACTGACCTAAACGATGCGGCGCATCTGATGTATCAGATACGGCGCGTTGCATTTTTTATTTTTATATACAGCGTAAACTTTATAATTCGAAGTACGGCGCATTTAACCCCTAGATACGACGTATTCTGTTTTTAATCAAGAAAATTTTCAAAACCCTAATGAGATACGACACATCTGTTTCAACTGTTGATGCACATCTATTTATTTATTAAAAAAAATTCGAATTTATTAAAATGAGATACGACACATCTGTTTTCACAGATACGAAGTATCGTTTTTCTGAATATAAGACTGATTTAATCTTCAATGTAATAAGATACGACGCATCCTACTTTTGGGATACGGTGCATCGATAGCAGATATAAGCTTCTTTTATCTTTCGTACTCCAATTTCGTTACTTGTTTTCTGATATTATACTTCATAAAGCCTATCCTACTGATGCTTTTGTGCCTGACCCGGAGCTCTATTAAAGAACTCACCAAACCTTTCGACGATCCTGATATAAAGGAGGCTAGTGAAGAAGAAGTAACTGAAACAATGACGGAAAACACTACAATGGAGGAATACATAAACGAGACCCGAGCGAAATACAGTCCGGAAATTGCAAGACCAATACCGAAGGGGAACAAAGGGTTTGTTGTAAGAGGACAATTACTCAAATTACTACATGATAACGCCTTTTGTGGATTAGAGAAGGAAGACGCTAATGAGCACATGAAAAGAACCCTTGAAATTGCTAACCTCTACAGGACAAAGAATATGACCTACAACCAATTTATGCTTTGAATCTTTCCATCTACACTAGCAGGGGAGGCAAAGTGTTGGCTGAACAAAGAGCCCACAAAATCTATTACCAGTTGGGTTGAGCTTAAAATTAAGTTTTTGGAAGAATTTAGCCCTGAGTTCACCTGTTGGTTAAGATCTAAGTTTCGCTACCCCGAAAAAATGGGTTCACTTTTAAAGATGGAACTCTCGACTTACTGGAGAGCGGAGAACGACGAAGAAGAGATGGAAGTTGAGGAGGGTAAGTTGTTTAGAATTGAGACGAATTTTTTTGATTATGAAACCCCTCTGTGCAAGTAATTTAACGAGTTTAACTACTTGTTGAAAATTGATGCTGATGTGTTTACCGAAGACTTGCCGGGGTTCAAAACTTATGAAACATTCAGGAACACTTGGTTGTATGAATGAAACGATCAAGTTCCATGGGTCTATAATTAACTGGTATTTTATGATGAATTGGTACATCGCTGTGATCCTATTCGTTTCAAGGATGAAACTTGTGAATCGCCAAGTTGTGACTGGAAGAACGAAGGAATCTGTAATAGGAGAGCATAATTAAGATGAGACGAGTTGGCAACGATGTTTACTTCGAATACTACGATTGGTACGATCAAATTAAAGACTACCCACGCAAGGCAGAATCTTTACAAGAGAAAGGTAGAATCGAGTACTTAAAAAAAGTAAAGGGGGCGTCGAATACTACTTTCTGGGAATGGGTACATAGAGAATATGATGATTATACAAGGTTGGATCGATGATCACAATGGGGGTTGAAAAGAAAATGGGATGAGATCCAAGATTATCATCAATCTATCAAACATTATCCCAATGAGAAAGTTTATGAAAATTATGATGATTCACAAAGAGAATTTATGGAAGAACTTGATGACTATTTGATTAAGGATGATTACTCTAATTTCATCAACGAAGGCAAGGAAGAATTCAATTAAAGAAACTGCAAACTTCTTGGAATTAAATATCATAACCCGCCAATGATTATCTCTGAAAAT
The DNA here is from genome assembly GCA_030686995.1 of Artemisia argyi. Taxonomy (NCBI): domain Eukaryota; kingdom Viridiplantae; phylum Streptophyta; class Magnoliopsida; order Asterales; family Asteraceae; genus Artemisia; species Artemisia argyi. The sequence continues at coordinate 105,288,857 of CM060679.1, forward strand.
TTTGAAGTCATCAAATACTATTTGGGGCCATGTGAAGAGTATGCTGCGATAAAGACCAAAGAATTCATTAGATTAACTCGATACGAAGAAAATGTGTCGCAATTGTGTGGGAACATCTTTCACATGAAATACGAAGGATGGGATGTGATGATAACAAAATAGAAGCTGAATGCGAGTCTAATTTGAAGACTCTGAAATAAAGAGAAGTGCTTACCGGGAGATAACCCGGATTTATCTTTACTGTTTTTTTGCTGTCGAGTCTGTCAGACCTGTAGCAGATGCGGCGCATCTCCATCAATATATGCGGCATATCTACTACACAGGTCATATCTGTTTTTATTTTTCTGCATTTTATTTTCTGAACTATGAACTTTCTGTCAGTTTATTTAATACGGCGCATCCCCGGTTAAGGATGCGACGCATCTAATCTTTCTGACCCATACCAATTCTAGGCTCGATACGTCACATCTTCTTCAATAAGATGTGGCACATCGACTGACCTGATGATTTATAGTTTTATTTTTATTTCTATTTTCTAACCATTAATTAACTTTGTACAAGTATCGATCTTCTTACACTCAGGTGTATCACTGGTGGTATTTATATTTATTGCTCGCAAATGCATAATGGAGGATTAAACCGTGCAAATGTCAGGTGAGTTTTTTGTTCTAATTCTTTTTAATTTCCTGATTTTAATTTTAATAAACAACGGGGACGTTGTTTAACTTAATTGGACGTTGTTTAACGTAAATTCATTATATTTGGTTAGGTCGGGAAATTACACAATGCAATTGGAGTGAAAGTACATATTGTATATTCTTAGTCAGTTTTTCGTGTGTTCACTAGTTTCACTATTACATTATGTCTGAAAGTCTGAAAAGTAAAAAAAAAAAAAATTATCCAGAATTATTATGATGGTATTGTTGTGAAATTTTACACTATTAATTATGATAAAAAAATCGAAAAAATGAGAAAAGAAAAAGAAAGAAGAAGTAGGTAATTTGTTTAAACCAACGACCTTTTGTATTAAAGTAGTTGATATCTCCACTATTGTTGTATTATATTTTTGGATTGAAAGGGAGTTGGACGTTATGGGAACGCCAACTAAGGATTGTTTATTCTTTGTCTATGATCTTATTGAGTATAATTTGTGTCTACTCAAAGCGTGAGTTACAAAAGAGTCAAAGCGTGAGTTATTCAATGATATGAGTCTTATTCATGGGATGGCAGGGAAGTATTCTAACCACACTTAGGACTTTAATCTATTTATTTCTTGTTATGTATTTTTATTTTACACCAATTTATATCCTAAATGTTATCCATACCCAACCGTATTATTATATTCGTTGTTAGCTTTCGAGCATCCGAATATGATGATGGCCAAGTAAGAATATTAAATGTATGAATAAGGTAGTGACCATAAGAGTATTAGATTAATTAGCTAACGCACCAGCGATATGGTGTGTGAATTGGTGACCATCCGAGTGTAAGATTAATTATATGATGCGCCAGCGATCTGCTGTGCAACTTGGTGACCATCCGTTATGAAAATAACGCGCCAGCGATCCAAGGAACACATTAGTGACCATCCATCATTTGAAAGATCAAGGACTCGCGCCAGCGATCCATGAAGTATACTAGTGACCATCCGTTAGTTAATGCGTTGAGGACTCTCGCCAGCGATCTACTAAGTTTATGCAGGAAATGTTCAAGCAAAGCAAGGTTTAACCCTTTTTACCGCTTTAGACTTATTACTCCTTAGCTCTAGTGGGGGAGATGTGTATCCTTGTCAAGCATATGATAGAATATTCGTCACATCCGGACAGTTAAATGATTAGGTTTGCTTGTATTAAAAATATATTTTGATTCTAATTGGTTAAGTGTTTGACCGTGCAATTATGATAAAACGAATAAGTGCTTAAATGTAAAAATATCCTATTAAGGATACATTTTCATTATGTTTATTCTAAAGGTTTACTTGAGGACAAGTAAAGTTCAAGTGGGGGAATATTTGATGAGATAAAATAAGTACATTTTATTAGCATCATTTATACTATTTAATTGACTTGTTTTATATTCTTTTGTATGAGAATTGGTGCTTTAATGTTTACTTTAGTGATTCTCAGGTAAAAACAAGCACTTGTTGAAAGTGTTGGGATATGAAGATGAAAGTACTTCTGAAAGTTCAAAGTACTGCTGTGTCAAAGTACTGCTCAAAGATCAAAGTGATGTTCAAAGTCAAAGTATTGTTCATGCATGAAGAATATTCAAAGTAATTCTAAAGAATAAGGACAGATATGCAATCTTGTTTAAAGATTGTTCTGTAATATTATAAGAATAGTCTAGAATTAGTTAGGGATAATTTACTTGCCGTTCAAGTATTGTAAACCGACTTAAGGTTTTTCTTATGCCTATAAAGCAGCCTTAGGATGGTATTAGACGTATGCATTCATAAAACGATTACTAGATTACGATATTAGATAAGTTAGGGAATGTTAGTGAATCTGTGTTTAGAGAAGTAGGTTCAAAGTTGGTTTTAATATAATTCAAAGTTCTTCTCAGCTTTATGTTAGTAGATTCCGCATACTTTACAAATTAATGATGAGTGTGTAAATACTCATCATTTTTATCATATTTTAACTGCCAAAACACGAGAAAATACTCTGAAATGCATCAAAACTATGAAAATATCCCAAAGATCGTGTTTTATATGTTTCAAATGCAAAATGATTGAAAACAAACGAAAAATGAACAAAGTTTGGATAATTCGCAGTTTCAGTCCCCCGACTTAAAAAGTTGTCAAAACTAGCCCCTAAGCGTTTATTTTGAAAGAAAAATCAACAAGTGTCTTTTGGAAATCATAAGTTGTCAAAAACGATCCTTGGGTGAAAAGTTTTCAAAAGTTTACAGTTGTAGTCCCTGGAGTTTGGAATTTGGCGATTTTGGTCCTCGGGTACTTAAATGGAAATTCACATCAAAGGTCCTTGTGGAAATTATAATATGACAAAAATTGGTCCTTGTAATACTTTGGCAGGTTGGCGGTTTGAATCCCTCAAATTTTCAGATATTACATGATTGGTCCTTGGGCTTGTGTTATTAATAAACAAAATGGACCCTTTGTTATTATAATAACCCAACAAACCAACCCAAGTCTTAAACCCCTAAGCCCATTTCTCCCAGCCCAACACCTAATTCCCCCTTTTTAATAAAACGTATTCCACCAGGTCAACAGAGTCAAACCAAATCCCCCTTCTTCCCCACCCTGCTTCTCCATTACACGCCAAACAAATCACCATCTCCCCCCTCCTCAAAAGCATATCCCACTATCTCCCTAACCTTCACATGATACCACCCCCTTCACGGGATACCACTGCCACGATGGCAATCCACCTCCTTTTAGGCGCCAAAGTTAAAGTGAAGGGTTGTGATGATTAAAGACCAATCCCACGGCTGCAATTCCTTGCAAAGAAGCACAAGCCATCCAGCTCAGACTTTATCTCACACAAGAAACACAGGAGAAAAGGATGAGGAGCACAAGACCAAAACCCTAATTTCTTCTAATATAAATAGTCTTCTTTGTAAGCCTTGAAAGGCATTAGGTTTTTAATGGCAGTCATTAGTTAGTAGATTTTAGTAGTACCAAGTAGTTTTTTTTAGTCTAAAAATGTTTGTTTAATTTTAAGTTTGTCTTTAAAATTGTGTATCGATTATTTTGAATCAATGCAAGTCTTCACTTAAACTTTTTAATTCTCTTATCGTTTCAAACTGCTTCTTTATTTTGGCATATTACTACTGCTTATTCATAAGTTTACCACTGCTCATCTAGTTTCCATATTGATTAATGCACCTTTCTCTTGCAGAGACTTAGCTTAAAAATACTTGTTCATTCAATTGTTTTCAAAAACAGCCATATAGGGGTGTTTGGCATTAGCTTGATATGACTATTGTAGACTTTAAGGTTCAATAAGTTTAGGTGTTTCAACTTTAGTTAGTCAATATCAGTAGTATAGAGGTTATTTCTTGCATATTTATTGAGGTTTCATAGATTCTTCAAAAATTTTCATAACTTCATTAGTGAAACTGTTTTGTTGAGAAGCCTAGGTAGAAATTAGATTAGGCCGTTGTTCGTTAGTTAATTTTGCTTCTATCTAGTTCAGTTTAGTACATTGCATCTAGGCATCTTGCGTTGACCTTTCTGGGTCAATTCCAATGTTTTTTGACCCATTTGGACCACCTGCTCTTGCATCCCTATGTCCCCAACAGCCGTTAGGTTGGTATTTTTAATTTCCTTACTAGTAGCTCTTAAGCCTTAGAATTCGGCACATAGCTTTTCTGCCAGCTTGTGTTCATTACCATATTTTTCTTTTATTTTTATGATATTTTTTTACTGGTTTTTCCGACCTCAAACATGCCCCATCAGCCACTGTTTACCTTTTGCAGTCCCTTAAGTTAGTTTCTGCTTATTAGTGCTTTTAGGTGTTCTAAAATTATTCAAGCTGCTTATCTATCTCCTTAGTATTTATTTGCTTCTAATATCATCTTTTGTATGCTTAATTTGGCCTTGTAAGCTTATTAGCTTAGCTTATTTGCCTGCCCAAATAGCCCTTTTAGGCCTGCTCCCCATCAGGACATGTTGCATAGCTGTCCAAAACCCCCTCGCTTTTAAAGCTTCAAATAAGTTCAAATATGGCTCCAACTTGTTCAGCATGTTCTGTGGTAGCTTATCTTTAAGTGATTTAGCTTTTTGGTTAATTAGCTTAATTGTTCATAGCTTATGTTTAAGCCAAAAGTTGCCTAAGTGGGCTGTTTGCCCTACCAGTTTACCTTATGATCATCCTTTGTGCTTATTGGCTTATTTTCTTTAGTTGCATCTGCTTGTTTACGTTCCCTTGGGTTGCTTGTAGCTTAATTTAGCTTTAAACAACCTTTCATTTTTTCAAAATTTCTTTTTAATTTGAACTACTTTTTCTGAGCTTATTAGTGGTTTTCAAACTTACTTGTAGTTGTACAAAATGCTTATTCATATTAGCTTTTAGAATAAGAATTGAAGAAAAAAAAAACGACAAAAAAATGTTGAGAGGAGGGTTTGAACCCCTGACCTCAGGAAACCAAATAGACACAACACACAACCACCCACCATCTGTGCTATCCATCCTTTTAGTTTATTTCTTTTTTTGTTTAATATTTAAATTATTTTGGTATTATGCTTATTATTGAGCCAGCTTGTAATCTACTTATTTCAGCTTATTCAAAATAGTTTTTCCAAAGTTTTTGTTTTTCTTAAATTTGTTTTAAGTTAATTGATTTTCTAAAAAAGTTTCAGAATTATTTCATTAGGTTTAGTATTTATTTTAATTTAATTTAGTTAAATTAGTAAGTAATTCATAATAAATAGAATTTTAATTGAAAAATAGATTTTCTTTTTTCTAAAATTTTCTTTTGTCTTTTAGTATGTTAGAAAATTATTTTTAAACCCGTAGGACTTGCGTAGCTAGAATTTCACGTTTTTATTTGCACATTGACGTTTATCTTAAATAAACGTCACCTTTATTTATCAATTTGTGTTTTAGGATCCCCGATACCTAACTTTGCTTCCCGTAGTGTTTTAGGACCTCCCTAGTTTACCCATTAACTTTTATTTCCTCTTAGGTTGTTTATAATCCATTTACGTTTGTTAATTTTCAAATTTCGTTAATTTAACATATCGTAAAACCAAATAATCCTTCCAATCATACAAGATTTTAATCCCAATCTCATTCGAAGCTTTCCATTCACATCTCGTTGGGGTACGACCCAGGAAATCACTTCCCGGTCTCATAATTTAAATATCACTTTCACAAGTTTTGCGAGATAACCTTTTTCCTAAAAGGTTTACTCGTATTACTTCACGTCTATTTGTCTCACGATAAATTAGAACTCACGTTTGTTGATATTTTGATAAATTGGTTTTGCACACACCAAAACACAACGAATCAAGTAACATCAGTGTTTCATTATTAATTGTTTTGAGTTATTCAAGATTGTTAAAACCTTACAAGTTACAAAGTAGTTTGATTAGAGTACATCGATCCAACAAGTGGTATCAGAGCTTGTGTGGAAACTCTGATTAAGAAGAAACCCTTAAAACCGATTTTACAACAAACCCTCTAGGATGTCGAAAGATGTTGTACCAGTTCCTTCCATCACCTCAGTCAGAATTCCTATTGTCAAGAAGGGTGAGTATGATCTATGGAGCATGAAGATGAGGCAGTACATTGCTATCACTAACCATGCACTATGGGATGTGATTATCAATGGTAATGTTGTCATTGATGAACCTGTATCCATTGAAGGACAACCTACACCACCTAAGCCAACCTTGCCAGCTGTCACCAAAAGAAATCAAGATAAGGCTCTTAACATACTGCTTTCTGCCATTCCTGATGGTCACCTATTGAAGTTTCATGATGCTAAGGATGCAAAACAACTATGGGATGCTATTAAGAGAAGATTTGGAGGTAATGATGCTTCCAAGAAGATGCATAGAAACCTATTGAAGCAACAGTTTAAAACATTCACTGTTGGTGAAAGAGAAAGCCTTGAGTCTACCTATGACAGATATCAAAATATACTCTGTATGCTAGAGTTATATGGAGCAGAGGCATCTGTTGAAGATGCAAATTTGAAGTTCTTGAGGAGTTTGCCATCTGCATGGCATGTGGTTGCTATTATGATAAGATGACAACCTGGTTTAGACACTATGGACTTTGATGATCTTTACAACAATCTAAAGGTGTATGAGCATGAGATGAAGGATAACAAAGGCTCAAGTTCTCATAGTATTGCTTTTGTGTCATTAGAAAACATAGGCATTATTTCCACTAAAAGTACTGCTTACCCTGTCCAAAGTACTGTTGAAGAGAAACAACATCCATGTACAACCATGATCACTACCACTACATCACCATCAAACAACACCAACTCAGATGATGTTATATGTTCATTCTTTGCTCAACAAGCCACTCTACATGTTACTTATCAAGAAGATGTCTTATAAATTGATGATGATGCTCTAGAAGAAATTGACATAAGATGGCAGGTTGCCATGATCACTGCAAGGATCAAGAAGTTTATGAACAAGTCAGGGAGAGGTATTGATTTCAAAGCTAAGCAGGGTATAGCATTTGATAAGTATAAGATTGAATGCTTCAATTGTCAAAAGACTGGCCACTTTTCAAGGGAATGCAATAGGGTATCTGCATGGCATGTGGTTGCTACTATGATAAGAGGACAGATGTTTCTTGTTTTGGAGTAGACAATTTAGAATTTAGGAAAAAGCTTAAAGGTCAATCTAATTCAAGTCAATCTAGTCTTGAGTCCTTATGAGAAACTGTTGAGAAACCTAGGGATGATGACAAGGGATCTGGCGGTGAAAAAGTTTTTTCAAAACAAGCAGTACTTCTAAAAACTTCTCAAAGTACTGCTGATCATTCAGCAGTACCTACAAGGAAATCTTTTCAAAATACTGCTTATTATAGAAAACCTTTTGGGAGTAGATTTGGGAATATGGGACCAAAGTTATGTTATGTATGTTATAGTCCTCATCATTTGATTAAGGAATGTGATTACCATTCAGAATACTTAATCAAATACCCAAAGACCACATCTGCAAACCATAAGCACAAGGAGAATAAACCAAGGGAGAATAAACCAGCTTGGAATTACTCAAATAGGGTTAACCATAGTTATTTCTCAAAAGACTATAGGTGCCCTTACCAGAAAAGACCATTCTCCAAACCCCCAGTACCTTCAAGAAATACTTTTCAAAGTACTGGTAAAGCAGTACCTTCTCAAAATACTGTTTGGAATTCCCCAAACCAAGGTACTGCTAGAAATAACTCTAATGTAAGACCTAGGAGATTCAATTCTTACAAACCTAGAAGGCCTTACAACTCAAGAAAGTACCTAGATCAAAGAACCCAACACCAGATTTTACAACTAAATGGGTTAAGAAAGAAAGTACTGCTGAGGGTGAAAAAGTACTTTTAGAAAATAAGGGTGAAAAAGGGAATGTTGATAATAATCCAACACAGGTTTTGGGATCAAAAACATTAATTCTTGATAATGTTTTCAAAAATAGTGGTGATTACATACTCAAAGAATTTGAGTATGTCACTCCACAAGGGGAACACAAGTCAGTAATGGCTTGGGTTCCTAATAAAAACTAACCCTTTTCATTTTTATGCAGGGCAACCCAGAAATGGAGCTTAAAGATCATCTTATTGTTGATAGTGGTTGCTCTGGAAGCATGACAGGAGAAAAGGAGCTCTTGTCAGATTTTAAGGCTTATTTTGGAGGAAGAGTTGCATTTGGGAATGATCCTGATGGAGGGAGAATCACTGGCAAAGGTACCATCAAGGCTGGATCCATTGATTTTGAGAATATTAGATATGTAAAGGAGCTTAAATTCAATCTTTTGTCAGTCTCTCAGATCTGTGACAAGAAATATCCTGTGTTATTCCTTGACACAGAATGTATTATACTCTCCCCTGAGTTTAAGTTAGAAGATGAAAACTTGGTGATGCTGAGAGCACCAAGAACAAATGATGTGTACAACATAGATTTGAAGAATATCTATTCTACTGAAAGGGCAACATTTTTAGTAGCAAGGGCAACAATGGAAGAAGCACATCATTGGCACAGAAGATTAGGGCATGTAAATTTCAAGAACATCAACAAATTGGTCAAAGGAAATTTAGTTAGAGGTTTGCCTTCTAAAACATTCAAGAATGATCACTCATGTCTGGCTTGCAAGAAGGGTAAACAACACAAGGCTTCATGATCCCTTACTTACATAAATTTGGACGCTTCTTTATGTAAGTAATGAGTTATAAATAAGTGGGCTTAATTGTATCCGATACGACTTCTTAAGCACAATCTTAGATGAATCAGAGTGAACACCACTATTTTAGAGATCCTGAAACCCCAAATTATCTTAGACACACCGTAAGTAATTACCATCAACAAAATTTCGGGACGAAGTTCCCTTAAGGGGTAGAGGCTGTAACAACTCGTATTTTCGGATTATTATTCATTTCTACTACTCACTATTACTATTCACTTTCACTATTCACTCCCGAAATTTTTATTTCATATTCTCGTAAGTTAAACTATTTTAATGATAATCCGAGAGTTTGACACTGGTCAGATCATTTCTTCAAAAACCACGAAACCGTGTCCGAGATTTACTTTTAGGTTTAAACGTCATTCCAGCATCCCGATATGTCCATAAAACACAATAAACAACAGAAATATGATTTTCTCTCATTTTACGACAATTCCAAAAGTTTTAGAATTTTACGTTTCCAGTTCAGCGTTTTACGCGAATTACGCGTTTTAGACCCGTGTTTCCAGTTTTAGCAGCGTTTAAGCAACCCGATAGAACTTGCCACTCATTAAATATGCTAAGATAGGTTATATTAATAAGTTTTAACATATTTATAAGTTTTATATTTTTAGGATACCCGATTTTAAGTGTCATGACTTAACGACTTACCGTTAGCGATTACCAGGACAAAACTCACTCCATAAAAGCAAGATATTATCAAAACACGTATCTAGTCATCCAAGATAGGTATTGAAAGAAATTTTAATCCACATGGGGCATTTTATTGGTCACTAAGTTAAGGATAGGGAGCTAAACATTTTGCAAGTAAACTTAGCCACTAAGTCTTGGAAAATATCCTAAGTCTCTAACCTCCTCAAGGAAACTTCCTAGGTACCTTCGTAACCTCCTCTTCATGCTATAAATACAAGCCTAATCCTTTCCTTTCTCTTCATTCCAAATGCCCAATAACAAATCCATAAACCATGATCCTTTGATTTCTAAGTTATAAGTTACATACCAAAGTTGAAGGCATAGTTAGTCTCTACATGAATCAAGAGTTTGTTTGGTGATTCCATGGTTGAATTAGGATCTACACAAGATGTTAGGGGCTGAGGTTAAATGCTCTTCACAAGGGTTATGTAAAGGTTAACAAGGGTTTGCAAGAGTTGTGGTGAAGGGTTTGCAAGCATAGGTTTAGTGTCCTAGTTCATACTTGACTTCCTTTCTTTTGAAATCTAAAAGTTGTAAGAAAACCTAATACACTTTCTTGCTCAATATCATTTTCATGCTTATTATATTTCATTTATGCTATATATGGTCTTTGTATTGTGTTCATGATGTACGAAAATCTTTAAAACAAGTTAAGAACACTATATGTTAACTTATGTTAAGTAATCAAGGAAACTAGTGACTTATATAGATAACCACGACCAAAAAGAGTAACTATGATATGAGACACTTACCTACTGTTAAAGAGGGTTTTAAAAGGAAAACATAGCAATTTGAATCACCTAAAACGAGTACATGAGTCAAAAGTTATGGCCAAAAGAAATTAGCTAAAACCCGAATCTGCCAATTTTCATTCTGATCAAAATTTGGATTTTTTTCAAGGCCTTCTGGTCCGTTTCATAAAAAAGTTAAAACACGAAAGTTGTCCGAAACGAGGTTTTCGTTCAGGAGTATAGAAGCTCGAATCCTGAAAACGCATAACAAGTGATATTTTTCTTCAAATTCTTAACAGCCCATTTTAATACCCAATTGACCATTTATTGGTTATGGCTAAGTAAAACCAAGGGGTCTAATGACCTTAAAGCCGAGACCAAAACCATGGCTAAGGCCAAGGATGAGTCTCAAGACCATGGTAGCCATGACAAAAGCCACGGCAAGGCCACGGCTAAGACCTCAAGGCTTTCTAAACCGAAATCATTATAACTATTATACATGTTTTACAAATTGAATACTACAACACTAGGGAGCTTCATGTGAGGGGTTCCATTTGGGTAAATGGATCGATGAGTTGCTGGATTTACGAATTAAAGTGTCCTAGCTCCTCGAACGTTTACTACATGGCCTCTGAATTATGACGGCCCGAACAGTAGTAAGAGATATACAAACTATACATGTTTCATAAACCACTTTTATTCAACGACATACGCGATATACTAAGTACTACATCATGAACGATATGCAATACATATATAGGTAATTCTTCGTATTCTTAGACATTACTCCAAACCTAAGTCGCAACGTTCTATTATAGGCTACTCTTAGAGACTTTCGCGATTCGACTACCATTTTCATTACTCACTACATAACTTAAGGTGAGTTCATAGCCCCACTTTCCATTAATTAATTGTTTTACAAACCCTTGGGGGGAATACATGCTATTATTTTTCAACCGAACACAATGCTTTCAATTGTATGCTTGCTTGATTGTTTTATTGACACTAAGTACCATCCTTGCCAATCCAAGATCCCTTATTATGAACCATTTAATCACTTGCGAGGGTTACTTGCAAGTGAGCGCGAATATTGTGAATAGGCCTATTGGGATTGACAAATCCCATTTGTGTTGACTAAGTTCAAACAAATGCATTAATATTTGATACATATGTATGACGGCAAAGTACCTACCGGGATAACTCCGCCGATTGATATTGGTACACGTTAACGTTTTGGTGTCATATGCTTAGTGTGATAATAATAACTGTTTTGTTTTCCAACCATGAGCATGAGTCTAATTAACTCATACTACCAACATATTGTGTTCAACCATTAAACAAACTCTATGAACTCACCAACCATTATGTTGACACTTTAGCATGTTTATCTCAGGTTAGTAAGCCGATAGCTAGTGCATGGAACATAAAGTCAAGCTGCATATTTTGAAGACTTACGCTTTTATCATTTATCATTCGAAACATTTTGTATACATTTATGTATCATACTTTGGAATATCATGTTTGTAACTTTGAATTCTTTAATCGAATGGTAACTTTTCAAAACGTCTCATTTAGAGGTCATTTTCTATAACTTGTACTTTGTATTATGAAGTAGCACCCCAGTGACACAGTCTTCCGCTGTGGTATTTTGGGGGTGTTACAAGATTTGTTTGGCCACTTGTTCAAAATCACAGATTAGGGGTCAAGCAAAAGATGAGAAGTGCTAAGAAAACAAAGAAGGCTTCTAAATGTAAGAAGTGTAGGAAGAGGTCATCATCATTCATATTGAGGAGGAATCAGAATGATAATCTTAATGAAGATGATGCTGTACCTCAAGATCAATATGAAGAGGCTCAAGCTATGGATTTTGAAGATATTGCTCAAGGTACTGCCGACAGAAAACTTGATGAAGTTGAGCAACTTGTCGCAGAAGAGAATAAAACACAAAGTACTGATGTTGAAGGTGCTGATATTCAAAGTACTGCAGATCAACATATAGATACTCAAGGTACTGATCCTCAAAGTACTGGTGTGCAAAGTACTTTTGATCAAGGTGATCAAGGTACTGCTGCTTTAAATGTTGATATAGCTGGACCTTCTACAAGGATTTTTGATGATGAAGCTTGTCCTTCCATTCAGCAAGATGAGATAAAAGAGCACACAGCTAGTGATGATGAGACTATTGCTGAAATTATGATTAATATGTCAAGACCAAGAGGGATAAGTATTACTGGTGTTGAACAAGCTCAAGTCTCACAAGCTTCTTCTGAATCTGAAAAGTTAGATCCTAAGGATAAAGGAAAAGGGATTATGCAAGAATCAAAGAAGAAGAAGAAAAAGTTCACTCTGGCACAGCTAAGAGCTTTTGAGGTAGCTAGGAATGAAGAAGCTGCAAGAAAGCATCAAGCTGATTTAGATGCTGATTACTTAAGGGAATCAAGAATGCTAGTTGTTGAAACAAGAAGGCCACTATCTAAAGCTCAAGAGAGAAACTCTATGATAAGTTTTCTGAGAGGCCGAGGATATAAGAATTTACAAAGATTGAGATATCCAGAGGTAAAAGAACTATATAACAGTGTTCTAGAGTCAATCAAAAGAGAGTTGGATAGTTTTGTGCCTATGGATTCTGAGAAAGAAAAGAAGTTAGATGATATTATGAAAGAACAAGCTAAGAAAAGAAAGTTAAAGAGGAAGAGAGCAACTCTAGATAATCAGTTATCAAAGAGGCTCAAGATGCTAAAAGCAGATACTGTTGATGAGCTGAGGAATTATCTTAGAGTTGTGGATTTTGAGAATCCAAAGAAGATTGAGAATAATTTAAAGAAGTCCAAGATTTCTACATTTTCTGTGGTAGAAGCATTTGATGGAGATTATCTCATTTTTCATAGAGAAGATGGAAGCTTTACAGTATTCAACATGCTATGGGATATACTACACAAGATAGACATAGAAGATTTATACTATTTGTATCTACAAGTGCAGGATTACTTTGAGAATACTGAGCCAAAAGGAGTGGGATTAATCTTATTGGGTGATTTATTAACCATCTGGGAGACAAATGAAACAAGTAGTGATGCTCTGTGGACTGATCAACAGAATTGAGAAATAACAAGATGGAGATTTTTTGAGTCATCAGTGGTACACTCACTTGAAATGGAACATGGAGCCATGATTCATATGTTTGCAGAGAGAAGATATCCTCTGATAAGGGAGATTATGGTCAGAATGTTGGATAATGGTATGGAAGTTGAGAATGAGAGTGAAGTAGCATTAATGGTGATTGAGTTGTTCATACAGTGGACTACTTTAGATGATGATATTGCATAAATACTGGTATGATTTGTATTGTATACATAATTTTATGAATAATAAAGTACTTTATTCAAAGTACTGCTTGACAAACAGTACTTTCTCAAAGTACTGCTTCCTGCATAAAACTAGTAAAGTCTTTTGATATTGATTAAGTTTTTAAAAGAAAAAATTTTTAAAGCATAAGATGATATCAATAAAGGTTTTGAAAAGTCACACATGGTGTTAGTACTTGTACTACACAGCAAATGGTAATCAACTCACCATGTTTAACAGACAAGAAAGAGTTTGACTCTTCATGAGGGTACGGCTCTGATGTGATAATCAAATCCATTTTTAGTTGAAAATTTACTAAAAATTGTATGGTTTTCAACTCACCATATCTGTAAAAGTGAAGAGTTGACTAGCCTACAAGAAAATGGCTTGTGGTAAAGGCTGTGGAAAATCCATTTTATGGTAATTAGTTCACCATGGCTGTGATAAAAGAACTAACTAGTCCAAAAGAAAACAGTTGTTGGTAAAGACTAAACAAATCCGTTGATAGCTGATGATTTGCTAAAATCATATGGTTATCAATGTACCATGGTTGTTCTAACCTAAACATTGGCTACTCCAGAGTTAATGGCTTTGGTAAAGAGACATCAAAATCCATTAAATTTCAATGATTCACCTCTCACAGAAGTTTACACATCTGGAAGTGATGAAAATAGTATGAAACTTTAAAGATTTGATGTACACTTTGTCAAATTATTGCTGAGTTGCTGAAAAGATTGGTTGTTGTGAAGATATCATCTGAAGCTGATAAAAGGTACTTTGACACACAAGTCAGATAAGTGTTAAAGAAAACAATTTTCCTTAAAGATAAAGATGTTGAAGATCAAAAGGATAGCAAAGAAACTTGAAATCAAGCAAGTAGAATTCAAGTTAGGGGAGAATTGTTGGGATATGAAGATGAAAGTACTTCTGGAAGTTCAAAGTACTGTTGTGTCAAAGTACTGCTCAAAGATCAAAGTGCTGTTCAAGGTCAAAGTACTGCTCGTGCAAGAAGAATATTCAAAGTAATTCTAAAGAATAAGGAATGATATGCAATATTGTTTAAGGATTGTTATGTAATATTATAAGAATATTCTTGAATTAGTTAGGGATAGTCTACTTGTCGTTCAAGTATTGTAAACCGACTTAAGGTTTTCCTTATGCCTAGGATGGTATTAGACTTATGCATTCATAAAACGATTACTAGATTACGATATTAGATAAGTTAGGGATTGTTAGTGAATCTGTGTTTAGAGAAGCAGGTTCAAAGTTGGTTTTAATATAATTCAAAGTTCTGCTTAGCTTTGTGTTAGTAGATTCCGCATACTTTGCAAAGTAACATCAGTGTTTCATTATAAATTGTTTGATCAGAGTACATCGATCCAACCTAAAGTTAATGATATTGGACGAATTATGGAGATAAATGATGAAGATTTGAAAAGTCTACTAAAATTCAAGAGTTGCGCCGTATCACTCTCAACAGATATGCCGTAACATCATACTTAGATGAATTCGAAGACCATTGCCTGACTTTGAAGAATGCGCCGCATCTAATTACAATTTGCGCCGCATATGAAACTTTGGTCAATGAAGGACAATCAACTTGTTCTACTCCAAATACGCCGCATCTCATATACAACATGTGGTGTATCAGCTAAAGACTTCACCAGATACTATCCAAGACGTTAAAGAACATGCGCTGCATAGATAAACAAGTTACACCACATCTAAAGGCGGTGTACGAATATTCCAGAATATAATAATCTTTGACCCCACACGAAGTTAAGTAGATGCGCCTCATCTATTATCAACATGCGCCGCATCGATCCCTCAGACAGAAACTGTAAATACCCCAAGATAGATACGAGTTTTGTGTGAAGAAGAACCCTAAGGAGACGAATTCAGTTAAAGAAGCATCACAAGACACGCCCCAAACGAAGATCTTAGAGCCGTAAGAAGGTCCTGCATGTGTATAATTCATTTAGTAGTTTTGTTTATTGTATTAGTAAGCTTTAATCCATCAGGATTGATAGGCTTGTGGCCACCATACTTGTAACACCCCCAAAATACCGCAGCGGAAGACTGTGTCATAGGGATGCTACTTCATAATACAAAGTACAAGTTATAGAAAACGAACTCTAAATGAGACGTTTTGAAAAGTTACCATTCGATTAATGAATTCAAAGTTACAAACATGAGATTCCAAAGTATGATACATAAATGTATACAAAATGTTGAATGGTAAATGATAAAAGCGTAAGTCTTCTGAATATGCAGCTTGACTCTAAGTTCCACTCACTAGCTATCGCCTTACTAACCTGAGATAAACATGCTAAAGTGTCAACACAAAGGTTGGTGAGTTCATAGAGTTTGTCTTAAAACAGTTGAAAAGCCTTAAAAGAATGTTCACACAGCAAAGGCATCGTGAATCCACTCAGTTACAAGTCCCGCCATAAGAGACTTGTAACCTGTGTGTTCACAACCCACTGCTACAATATAGTATGATAAAGATATGTATAAGTTCATCAAGACAATTAAGCAATTAATAGTGAGTCTCTACTTCATCTCCGAAGACCTCACTTGGGAGCCAATTCCCAAAGACAACTGGGAGCCACTTCCCAAAGACCTCACTTGGGAGCCAATTCCCAAAGAAAACTGGGAGCCACTTCCCAAAGATTAAAGTTTGCTGGGAGCCACTTCCCAAAGATAAAAGATTACTGGGAGCCACTTCCCTAAGATAAGACAGTCATGTATGTATGAAATCAAGTATAATGCAATCAAGTATAAGACAATCAAGTATGAAACAATCAAGTATAAATGTTTTGAGTATTTGTACAAGTAAGCAAGTAGTTGTGCATGTATCCCCCCCAAAGAGTTAAAACAAGTATGAAAAAGTAGGGGCTATGACTCACCTTAAGTTTATGTAATGAGAAATGAAAGTGGTAGTCGAATCGCGAAAGTCTCTAAGAGCAGCCTATAATAGAACGTTGCGACTTAGGTTTGGAGTAATGTCTAAGAATACGAAGAATTGCCAATATATGTCTTGCATAATGTTCATGATGTAGTACTTAGTATATAGTGTAAGTCGTTGACTATAAGTGGTCTATGAAACATGTATAGGTTGTATATCTCTTACTACCGTTCGGGCCGACATAATTCAGAAGTCATGGAGTAAACGTTCGAGGAGCCAGGACACTTTAATTCGTAAATCCACAACTCATCTCGACGGCTTACTTAATGAACTCCTCACATGAGGCTCCCTACTATTGTAGTATTTGATAACATATATATATATATATATATATATATATATATATATATATATATATATATATATATATATATATATATATATATATATATATATATATATATAAGCTCTTTGATCTTTAAAAGTTATATGGTCTTTAGCCGTGGCTTTGCCGTGACCTTGGTCATTGTTACCATGGTCTTGAGACTTAACCTTGGCTTTAGCCATGGTTGTGGTCTCGGCTTTAGGTCATTAGACCTCTTGGTCTTAGTAAAACATAACTATTATATAGTGACTTTGGTCTCAAAATGGGCTGTTAAGAATTTGAAGAAATTATCACTCGGAAAGCGTTTTCAGGGCTCGAGCTTCTTTGTTCCTGAACGAAAACGTCGTTCCGGACAACTTTCGTGTTTTAACTTTTTGATGAATCGGACCAGAAGGGTGACTTTCAAAATGGCAGAATGCAAACAGTAGGGTATTGGCAGTTTCGGCGTTTTGGTTTCGCTAACTTCTTATGGCCGTATCTTTTGACTCGTGTACTCGTTTTGGGTGATTCAAATTGCTATGTTTTCCTTTTGAAGTCCTTTATAACAGTAAGTAAGTGTCAAATATCATAGTTATACTATTTTGGTCGTGGTTCTCCATAAAAATCACTAGTTTGCTTGTTTACTTGTCATAAGTTAACATATGTATACCAATACTCGTTTTATCCATTTTTAAACATCATGAACACAATAACAAGAACATATATAGCATGAAAGAACCATAATAAGCATGAAAATGATATTGAGCAAGAAAGTGTATAAGGGTTTGCTTACAACTTTTGGCTTTCTAAAGAAAGGAAGTCAAGTATAGAACTAGGACACTAAACCTAAGCTTGTAAACCCTTCACCATAACTCTTGTAACCCTTGCTAGCCTTGATCTAACCCTTGTGAAAACCATTTAACTTCAGCCCTAGTAACCTTGTGTAGCTCCTAATTCAACCATGGAATCACCAAACAAACTTAAGAACTAGGTAGAGAATACTAAGACCTTGAACTTTGTAGTGTAACTTGTATATTGAAGATCAAAGGATCATGGTGCTAGGTATTTATGTTGTGGCGTTTTTGGTGATGAAGAATGGAAGGGATTAGCTGGCTATTTATACTATGAATGAGGAGGTTAGGAAGGTTACTAGGAAAGTGCTAAAACTTGGAGACAAAGTTGTAAATAAATATGATCTAATGGCTAAAGTCACGAGATGATGCCACAAGTGTGAATGCCCCCCCCTAGTGGCGGTTCATGAACTTGGAGAACAAGGTGTGGACTTTTGATGATATTATCCTAAGTATGTAGCTAGTTTTGGACCCGTAAATTGCTAACCGTAAGTTGTTAAGTCACGAAACGTAAAGTCGGGTATCCAAAAAATATGAAACTTATAAATATTCTAGAACTTATCAATATACTCCATAATAAAATATAAAATGAGTGGTAGGTTCTATTGGGTGCTAAAACCCTGCTAAAAACTGGAAACACGGGTCTAAAACGCGTAATTCGCGTAAAACGCTGAACTGGAAAACGTAAAATTCTGAAACTTTTGGAATTGTCCTAAAATGAGAGAAAATCATATTTCTATTGTTTATAATGTTTTATGGACATATCGGGATGCTGGAATGACGTTTAAACCTAAAAGTAAATCTCGGACACGGCTTTGTCATTTTTGCAGAAATGATCCGACGAGCGTCAAACTCTCGGATTATCGTTAAAATAGTTTAACTTACGAGAATATGAAATAAAAATTTCTGAGATGAATAGTAAAAGTGAATAGTAAAAATGAATAGTGAAATTTTTGGGAATAAAAGTTAACCTGAAATTGCGAATTGTTACAATACTTCTCCCCTTAAAATTGCTTTCCCATCGGATAAAGTTTATATGATGATGTTTTTGGTGAATTTTATTTGTGCATTGATAACCTATGTGTTTAGTTGAGTCATCTGGGCTACCATACCTGTTCCTCGCCTACTTAACTAGTGTCTAGAAGGTAGAATAAACATAAGTAATCAATAAGAGTTTACTCGCCGATAATTAGGATCCAACGAGACAGATTAGATTACGATACTCATCATATAAAACTAGCAATAAACAAGTGACAAGCTACTTAATTATAAGGACAGGTCTTCTTACGTGTTTCTATTATCTATATGTGTATGTGATTGCTATTCGCTGATTTGTTCTCATTAGTTTTACTTTTATTGTTTAATTAAATTTGTGTTAGTCTCTCAGGCTAAACCCCCGTTTATTAGATTAGGATTGTAAAACTAACTTAGATATTAAAACACTGATTTAATCAACTAGATATTACATTCCATACTTAGTGTTCGACAGTCTACTTTCCACTATATACATATTGATCGGGTACACTGCTCGTTAAGTGTGTGTATTAGTAATAAGTCGGCTAAATATAAATGTAAAACTTGAAAAGACTTAAACACCATATGCTACACTGACATATCGCACGCATCAATTGCCTAGTTGGGTATCTTTTGAAGGTTTCCCAAATCTCTTGAGCTTAGAATTGTTATTTGTCATTTTTTAGACCGGTACAATTTGGGACTTAATTACTGGTTGTCCCTTAGTTGAGTCTCTTAAAATCAATCATACTGATACAAAAGAGATGAGACTATTGGATATTGCACAACTTGGGAATCTAAAGAAGTTGTATTTGTCATTCGGTCTTTGAATCCAGGTCACCACAATAACAACTTACAATATATTTCAGCTGAGAAGTCTTCCCAAACTTGAGTCCCTCACATTGGATTTTCTGGAGTGCAAGGTAAGACCAATTTGAGTTTCACACTTCAAATTGCAGATTTTTAAAGTAATGGCTACCACTAATGAAATGTAATCTTTAAAAATTATAAAAATTCGACCTGTTGTAGTTATTGGCAGAAGGTAGCTCATGAATGAATGTCCCTGTGGCATTTTTATCCCTCAAGAATTTAAATCTATCCGGAGTCGATTTTGGGAACAATGCAATGGTAGCATTCATCATTCAAATGATTAGTGGAGCACCAAGATTACAAATACTAGAAACCAGAGTAAGTGGAACGCAATATGTATCAAATATCAAACCTAAATTGCCATGGTTGTGCGTCTCAATACTATCTCAATTTGCAGGCTTCATTAGAAAGTGATCTACCTTCGGAAATTTATTCATTACATTTAGGAAGCAACATAATGGGGTCCGGCCAGCTCGAGAGTGTAGTATTTCGATCTTCTCCTAGATTAGTTAATGAATTAACAATAATAAAGTTTGTACTTGCTTGTTCCCCCTTGATGAAGAAAATTTATATTAAGCTGAGCAATTTGAATGCTGATCACTCTGAAAATGTAGGGATGAGTTGGGAGTTGTTGAAACTCTACTGAGCTTCCCCCACAGCCGTAGTGGAATTCTTCTACTTTTTTATGTTTATGAATAGGTTGTGTACACTAAGACAATTAACCTCATATTTTGTTGTTCCTTTTTCATTCTATGGTTTCTTTAATGTTTAGATCGTAAATTACCCTGAATGGTGTTGTTGGAACTTTTTAAATATTATGGGTGTGTTATGTATATGGCAATTTGACTTTTGAAAGTCAAAGTTACATATAGCATTTCAACTTGCTGTTAGAAAGTGCAAGTTCAAACTACCATATACATATAACTTTAGAAAGCAAGATTTCAATTAATGAGTCAATTGGTAAACGCCATTTTCTTTTCGAAGTTTGACTATCTAAAGTCATAATTAAAATCAATGAGTCAAATAACCTCTTTTGACTAATAAACTCAACACATACAACACTAGTGTCACTAATTATCCGTTATAACAAAACATTTGTCTAAGTATTGTTCAAGTTGATTGGTGCCCACAAATCCACCATACATACGAACTACAAAATATGTTTATATAATATCATATGATGAGGCGAAAAATGATCCATTTTTAGGGGGTCATTTAAGCCCGGAATTCAATTTATTTGATCAAATATTGCCCTAAATTGTTCCTTTTGTGATTTTAGGTACTTTTGGAGTGAATTCTGGAAAATGAAGCATTTCGGACGTTTGTGGAGCATAAAAGTGAAGAAAACGGCAAAGTCTTAATTTTCCTTGCTGGGAACAGTACCTGACGGCGTCACGAGGTTCTACATGACGGCGTCAAGAGTAAAACAAGAAGTGAAGTGGATAGAGTTCATGACGATCCAGAGAGTTTTTACACTAGGGGCATGACGGCGTCACCATAGGCCATCATGGTCCCATTACATGTGACGGCCCATAGAAAATTTGCACTTGACGGCGTCAGATCTGGATCTAGGCAATCCGATATTACTATGGGCGGCGAGTTGACGGCGTCAGATATTTCTTCTTGATGCCGTCACGATGCAAAATTTTGTAATTTTCATTCATAAAGAGAGGACAATTAGAGGGATAACTTGGAGAAACCCTAGCACGATTTTTACTGTTCTTTCAAGGGATTTTTACCCTTTGAAACCTTTCATGTTCAATTAAGATAAGTATCCTTTCAATTCATTCAATATGTCTATGTGTTGTTTGAATATATCTTACGCTTGTCTTGATCTTAACATGCTAGGCTAGATCTCTTGTGTGTTTGCTTAGATGTAGTGAAACCTAGATGTTGATTATGGGTTGATTGCTTGTTTATAATTGTTACGGATGAATGATTTCGATGTTAGGCTTAAGAAAACTGGTAGACTTCCATAGGGTAACATGCTTGAACGTCTTAAGAAACATGAACCAATGCGTACTAGGTTTTTATGGTTGTATTTAATGCATGAGCGAATTCTATTGATCCCATGTTAGGAGCTTCTTGCAGGCTCGACATAGGAGTGAAGTAGGAGCTTATAGATCTGGAGAAGTACGTACGCCACCCCACAAATGGTATTAAGGAATACAACCTGTCATCCACGCAATTGTAACAAACTATCAACCTGTAAAAGATATCTAGGGAGTAATGAAATCTAAGTAAACACAATTTTCCCATTTATTATTCACACCACACTAGTTTAATTAGTTTTATTTACATTTTTGTTATTTTATTTTGATTGCATCTTAGTTATTGGGTTAGTTGACTAGCAACTAATTCCGCCCACTCTTCCAAAAACATGAGATTTTAATTTCTTTTATAAAAATATAAGAATACAAAAAGAATCACCCCTCACCTCTAGACCCAGTTTTTAGGCTTGCTAATCCTAGCGACACTATTCCCGGGTTGAACGATCAATCCCCCGGTACTTGTCAGTATACTATACTACAATGATATGGTATACT
The DNA here is from genome assembly GCA_030686995.1 of Artemisia argyi. Lineage (NCBI taxonomy): Eukaryota > Viridiplantae > Streptophyta > Magnoliopsida > Asterales > Asteraceae > Artemisia > Artemisia argyi. The sequence continues at coordinate 105,311,063 of CM060679.1, forward strand.
GCCTGGTGGGGGTTGTAAGCTTCTCGAGATCCCTCGAGAGGTAAAGCCTGGTGCAATTCCTACGCATCAAGTTTTTGGTGCTGCAGCCCGGGGAATAGTTATTATCTAGGTTAGGATTTCTTTTTTTAGGTCTACTTGCTAGATTCCTTTCTAGTAAGATTTTATTTTATTTTTAGGTTTTCTTTAGTCTATATTATTTCTTTGTTTCCTTTGTTCATAAACTATCTCGATGGATAACAATAGCATTGATCGTTTGATTCCTGTTATTCGTGTTTTTCGTCGTAGAATTTTCCAATTGCCCGCCCCATTCCCTTTAGTGGAAAATAAGAACCCACCTGACCTCTCGCCTAACCATCACTTTGACAATAATTTTGAAATGGAGGAGTCTGACCATTATGATGACCATAGGGCTATTCCTTTTTACTATTCAGACTCCAATGAGGATCTAGATGATGGTGATGAGATTAATGAGGATAGGATGGAAGATGAAGTGGACCCTCTTAGGTATGTCGACCCTAGGACAAGGATTGAGAGTGATAGCTTATTCAATATGCAATTTCCTTGTAAGATTGGATTTAGGAGCTTTGATGCCTACCTTAACTCATCTCTCCCAATGAACATAATCTCTCCCAATGAACACGAATAAAATCATGGTAGATGAGTTAGAATACAAAGGAAATAATATTATTGCTAGGGCAATGTCATTGCATGTGTTTGTAGGAAGCTTTGTTTATCTTGTTGAGTTCATGGTTATGGAGAATCTAGGAGAATTTATCGATAGTAAGTTAACCCAAGTTGTGTTTGGGAAAACCTTCAAAAAGTTGACCAACCTTGATGAAAAACTTATAGAAGGGTTAATTACATTCTCAGATGGGGATGAAGATTTTGTTTACCAAATGCCCCGTGCACACCCTAGGTTTAAGGATTTTTCCATGGAGAAGTGTAATAGGTATCCGCCCCTAGAAATGCTAAGTGAGAATGATAAAAGAAAAGGGATTAAATACCCTCATGAAAAAAATAAAAGGTATTATCATGGATGTTTAGAGTTAAGTGATGATTATAAGAAAGATGAGGCGACTATTAGATGGCTCACCCTTGGTTATGTGGGCATAAACGACACACGGTAGCCCATGACTTTGTATCTAGCTACAAGACTCGTAAATAAAGAAAAGTGCTTCTTGGGAGGCAACCATGCTTTGTGTGATTTTTATTTGTTTCCGTATGCATGCTTTATTTTTATTGTTGGTAGATCATGTTTCAACTAAAATGGTGAAAATAATTTATTTTGTTGTTTGACTTTGTCTTAACTTCATACAAAGGTATTTCGCAAAAGATAAGTGTAAGGGGAAACCCCAAATATGTTTTTAAGAAACAAAATTGATCATGATTCTCCAGAATGTTAAATGGACATGTATATTCGTATTTATTAGAGTTAAATGCTTGTATCGAGTCATAATGATGTTTTGCATGATTTTCCAGGAAGTAGGACATAAGTTTTTCCAGAAATTTTCCGGAAACTTAACGTAAAGATTTCTGCAGGTCACTTCTGACGGCGTCATGAGTTTACTCTTGACGACGTCATGTGTAAAATTCTGGACATTTTGCTAGTTTTGTTTTTCTAACGGAGTCTTAAAGTTTATGTTAGTTCTTTAGTTTTATAAACTCCAGGAAATCTGCAAACATTCATTCCACAAGCATTATATCTTACATTGTTTTCTAGGATTTATTAGTATGTATAGATTGCCGCCGATTTTACGCAAGGTTCCTTGTTTGTTTTCTCAGGTTTAACAGGTTATGTATGACAAGAAGATGATTTATATTTCTGGAAGGGAAGCTTTGATTGTTCATTTTCTTGGAGGAAGATCTAACCTTGTTACCACACTATCCACACCGAACGAATCAGGGGAGTATTTGATTTCATTCTTTTACCTATTTCACTTTTACATTCTTTAATTGAACATTGGGGACAATTTTCATCCTAAGTGTAAGGGGAGGGTAAATGATGATACCATATAGGATACACTTTCACTTGAGTTTGTTTGTTTGATGGTAGGTGTGTAATAAAACTATGAGAAATACTTGTTAGTGTAATTTTAGCGCCAAATTTAAATTTTTTTACAACATTTAGGAGTGAAACTTTAGCAAGCGTCTCATGGATAGGAGTCTTATGACTAGCACAAAACCGTACCAGTCAGAAAAATTTTCCACCCAAATATGTGAGGTTCGCCTTTAGATTTGATAGGAAAAGCATTTAGTATTAGTGCTTATGAGTGTACTGGTAGCATTTAGATTCTAGAACTTGCGTTAGTGATGCATCCCGAGACCGCTAGTGAGACTACATTCGTGTAGTAGGATTTACTACATGATAAGAGGCATTAGGATCACCCTTGTGTTAAACCCGTATCATAATTACTTGACCATTTAAGTCATATTACTTAGCTAGTAAAGTCAACTAATTTTTCCCACACCCTCAGCGTTGTACTCATTTTTAGAACACAAAACCCCTAGTAGACCCCTCCGAGCCTATCTTTTCATTTCTAACTTTAAGCATCTTACTTAAAGGAAGAATTTGTGACAACCCACTTAAATGTACACCCAAATCACCTTAGCCTTCCGTGTGTGCACTCATCTTTAGTGCATTATTGTTACATGTTTAAACCCTTAGTTAATTATCTAATTGATTACATGGTTGCTAAGTCGAGTCATATCCTTGTACATATTGTTTTGGGACGATTGGGACTCATGGGTAAAGTACTAATGTTATGGAGTAATGGGGAAGAACATCATTTATTACCCTCATAGGTACGTTAATCTTAAAAGTACTCCAAGTGTTTTAATTATCTTAATTCGAGTCATTAGATTAGTTTATTGTAAAGTATGTAAAAATTCAAGTGTAAGGGGAATGTTCATTCCCTATGATGTATTATTTTGGATGGTAGGGTAAAAGTTTATGCAAAAAAAAAAAAAATTTCGAAAAAAAAAATTAAAAAAAAATAGAAAAAGAGAAAAGAGAAAAAACATACGGACTATCATCCCGTTTCATTCTATGTTTATTTTATGTTTTTGTTATTTTTGATTTATTAGCTTAAGTCGAGTCTAGTCTTGGCTTAGCAATGCCATATTGTACATGTAATTAACCAATATTATTAACTCGCCACCTGTAAAGATTGCCTTTATCCAACAAAACCGTGTATTCCATATCCAGACACCTAACGTTATAACCCTTTAAAAGACCTCTTTGATAGTTTATCCTAGGTGCTTACGCCATGTGGTGGAGGTATGATCCTTTCCCAAGCCTATGGTAATCTATTTTGGTATGACAGGTAGTGAGAGATGTTTTCCATTTCCATATTGTGATATATACTTTATTACACCCGAGAGATGTGAGTATCTGAACACTATTTGTGAGGTGCTAGTGTTTGACCTTCGTGCTTGTCTTTGGTCTTTAGTGGAACGATTATTTGTTATAATTACTTTTATATTAGTGTTAAATGACCCCTAACTTGTATTTTGATTAGAATAAAAGCGCATTTGCTTGAGGACAAGCAAATCTCAAGTGTAAGGGTATATGATGAGGCGAAAAATGATCCGTATTTAAGGGGTCATTTAAGCCCGGAATTGAATTTATTTGATCAAATTTTGCCCTGAATCATTCCTTTTGTGATTTTAGGTACTTTTGGAGTGAATTATGGAAAAGGAAGCATTTTGGACGTTTTTAGAGCATAAAAGTGAAGAAAATGGAAAAGTCTTAATTTTCATTGCTGGGAACAGTACCTGACGGCGTCACGAGGTTCTACATGACGGCATCAAGAGTAAAACAAGAGGTGAAGTGGATAGAGTCCGTGACGATCCACAGAGTTTTTACACTAGGGGCATGCGGCGTCACCATAGGCCGTCATGGTCCCATTACTTGTGACGGCCCAGAGAAAATTTTCACTTGACGGCGTCAGATCTGGATCTAGGCAATCCGATATTACTATGGGCGGCGAGTTGACGGCGTCAGATATTTCTTCTTGACACCGTCACGATGGAAAATCTATATATAGTTTTGTAATTTTCATTCATAAAGAGAGGACAATTAGAGGGATAACTTGGAGAAACCCTAGCACGATTTTTACTGTTCTTTCAAGGGTTTTTTACCCTTTGAAACCTTTCATGTTCAATTAAGATAAGTATCCTTTTAATTCATTCAATATGTCTATGTGTTGTTCGAATATATCTTATGATTGTCTTGATCTTAACATGCTAGGCTAGATCTCTTGTGTGTTTGCTTAGATGTAGTGAAACCTAGATGTTGATTATGGGTTGATTGCTTATTTATAATTTTTACGGATGAATGATTTCGATGTTAGGCTTAAGAAAACTGGTAGACTTCCATAGGGTAACATGCTTGAACGTCTTAAGGAACATGAACCAATTCGTACTAGGTTTTTATGGTTGTATTTAATGCATGAGCGAATTCTATTGATCCCATGTTAGGAGCCTCTTGCAGGCTCGACATAGGAGTGCAGTAGGAGCTTATAGAGCTGGAGAAGTACGTACGCCACCCCACAAATGGTATTAAGGAATACAACCCGTCACCACGCAATTGTAACAAACTATCAACCTGTAAAAGATATCTAGGGAGTAATGAAATCCAAGTAAACACAATTTTCCCATTTATTGTTCACACCACACTAGTTTAATTAGTTTTATTTACATTTTTGTTATTTTATTTTGATTGCATCTTAGTTATTGGGTTAGTTGACTAGCAACTAATTCCGCCCACTCTTCCAAAAACCCGAGATTTTAATTGCTTTTATAAAAATATAAAAATAAAAAAAGAATCATCCCTCACCTCTAGACCTAGTTTTTAGGCTTTCTAATCCTAGCGACACTATTCCTGAGTTGAACGATCAATCCCCCAGTACTTGTCACTATACTATACTACAACGATCAGGTACACTGCCTGGTGGGGGTTGTAAGCTTCTCGAGATCCCTCGAGAGGTAAAGCCTGGTGCAATTCCCACGCATCATCATACATCCAACTTTAAAGCTCCATCAGTACATATCAAAATGTATAACTCTTTGTGAGCTGTTAGTTTCATCACTTAGAAAGAAGCGGACCATTAAACCTTGAACAAATTGTGCTTCCGCCCTCAATTGCCTGAAACTAGATGATGAAACAATTGCCACTTTCCTCCTCACCTTCCCTTGACCAACTTGAAATGTTCACTCACGCACTTCGAGCACTTTCACTATGCTTTTATCCTTCACAACAGCGCTAGAGAACCCATACAAGTTGTACTTGTTAACAAGTGTTGATGGTATAAACTATTACAGAATGTACAAAACTTACCATTAGTTTGTAATGGGATGCTTCTATCAGACATTATAGCAAAGTTTCAATAGACTTACAAGTCAGCCATCTCTCGAAAAGGCTACAGTCATCTTCCTGTAGAATGTCCTTTCTTCTTGGTCATGGAATGTGTGAAATGTCTAATCACACATCCAATTCATCCGACGGGCTTCAAAATTTAAATTTAATAATGCTTAATTATTTACAGATAATCCAATAAGTTACACTATTGTGATATACTTGATGTAGTTAAAGTTAATAAACAAAAACATACCATCGTCATGTGGTTGGTGACAGAGGGCATTCATGACTATGTTGGTGCTGTATGTCTCCACTGTTGTGATGGCCCCTCCGTCATGTTCAAACAACATGACATTGTACTCCTCCCCTGGTACAACATGAGTAAACACCATCCACTGACTAGGTTTCATTTTCAAGTCTTGGACAAGTCTCTTCCAACCACACCCAAACATGCAGTTGTGCACATATCGATCATGGCAATCTTTTGATCTTTCCACCCTAACTTCGTAATCAATGGTGTTACTAGTAACCATGACCGACTATGTAGTTGTTGGACCATGCAAATATCCTAGAAAATCTTCTGGCAATGACTGTTTAAACAGAGATGTGTGTCACAGGCACTAAACATCTCCAAAACTGCGCACTTTCCTGTTCATAATTATGAAACTCCTCCCAATTCTCATTATAGGTAGCTACATAAAACACATCCTCACCCTCTTCTATAAAATGTAGGTAAGCAACATCCAAACAGGTGTTGTTGTGCATCACAAAATCATTCCTCCTTGCTCCCTCAACAACACACACTAATGCTGATACTCTCCTTACACTAACTCTCCATCTAACCTCCGTACAGTTAACTAAGTAAATATACCGACTCCCATGATAGGATCCTCCTAACACGTAATCATGATGCAGTTCCTGTATATCAATATTAAGTTTTAAACATTGTCAATTTCTTACAACTACTATCTTAGAGAAATAACAGTTAATTCTTATATGGCTTTAACTTACAAACTCATCCAAAATATCTTTAGGATTGTCCAAAGCGCAAATAAATTGATTCTTATACATACCTATTGCATTAACAATTAAGATTATCACAAATAACGTTTAAATGAAACATAAATAACTGAATATTGTTACCTCGTATGTGTGTTGTTTGATTTTGCAAGGCTTGCAAGTTCCGATTATTTGTGGGTGTGTGATTAGATGGGATTCAATAAGATAGAATATGGGTAGCGAGTTAAGGGTTGTGTTGGGTAGAGGTTGTATGTGACAATGTGTCTGGTAGATGATCGGGTTTTACTCAATTGTCAATGGTTGGGTGTGGGTTTATTAATTCCCGCGAAAACATTAATATGCGTATCAAAGAAGATACGGTAAAGTTACATAGTTAACAATGTGTGAGTATACAGATGGTCCCTCAAGTTGTATGTGTAGTTTTGCTTGGGTTAGCTAATGGTTATAACGTGATTGGACTATTATGCCCCTCATATTATAACAAAAAACGTGCGTTGACCAAGCCCAAACTGGTCAAGGGACGCAATCGGCCTAAAAAACACAAGGTTTGGACACATGGTGATATTTTTTAAAACTTAGGGTGCATTGCCATGTTTTTGTGGAAAGTTCAGGGACCAACAGTGTATTTTTGTCATTTTTTAATTTCGAACGTTTACGTTTTTAATTGTGTATGTTTACGTTCACATTTATATTAAAAAGTGAGGGGAAAGCGACCAAAACATGTGAAAGATGAGAGGGTGTGAAGAGAAGTGGGAGGAAATATAAAGCTGATGTGGCGTTAATGTGGATGGTGAGGGGGTGGTGACCACTCCCTTTGGTGTAATGTAACCTTGTCTTGAATTGCGCCATATTATCCATAACGTAGATTGTCGGCTGCATGAAAAACCTTAGAAATATGCGTAGTTTAAGTGGTTGATAACATCCATGACGTTGTCGATGGGATGTTGTTTAGACTCCACCATTTTGAGAACCTTTAACCATGGCATTTTTTTCCGACAATGCACTTAACAATTAAATGCCCTTCGGTTTAAAGATCGACATTGGAACACATTAGACATTTAATCTAAGTGTAAATTAACCTTCTTGTGTCCATGTTTACTAGAGTTGGAATTCTCTAGTTTCTTATTCACCAGGAGATTATATTGGCCTTACTCGACACTAGGTTATTCCAACTTGTAAATGAGTTTTCCAACCAGATTTTGATAGCAATGATATTGTCAACATTATGTTCATCATCACTGACTCCTAAGGTTAGCACAGTGTTGGGTTCCATATGAACAAAGATGGGTTTGTAACCAAGCATACCAAACTCATGCATTATTTTCTTCAGATGAGACAAATATCATTACTAGATTCAAGAATTCCAATGCCTAGGTAGTATCTGAGTTTTCCTGGATCGTTGATTTGAAATTTAGAGCTCAGAAAACTTTTAAACATGTTAATTTCATTTGAGTCATTTCAAGAGATGATGATATCATCAACATAAACCAAGAGAGCAATGAACATATTTTTGGAAGACATAACAAATAATGAGTGACCATTTAAACTCCAAATGAATCCACACTTAAAAATCAAATCAACCAATTTTTCATTCCATTTTCTAGGAATAAGTCATATAGAGATTTTTTAAACTTGCATACTTTCTTTTCATTAGACTTAGAGGCATAGCCTTATGGAATTTTCATGTATACATATTCTTCCAACTCACCACACAAAAAAGCATTGTTAACATCTAATTGAAAGAGAGGCCACTTATTTTTCACAACAACAATTAGACATCTATAAATAGATATTTTAGCCACACGAGAGAATGTTTCTTCATGATTTATTCCTTCTTTTTGGAAAAAAAATCCTTAGCAACAAGTCTAGCTTTGTACCTTTTAATTTCCTCACTAGATTTTTATTTGATTTTGTAGATCCATTTACATTCGTCTTCTTCCTTTAGGAAGGTCAGTGATTCCCTAAGCTTGTTTCTATTAAGGGCCTCTATTTCATTGTTAATTTCTTCTGCCTAATTATTCGCATTACTAGCCTCTTTATAGTTATTAGGTTCAAAGCTTTTGTTGAGAGTGGTAGTGAAACTAAATTTTCACCACGTAGTTTGGAGTAATTAACAGCCCTGTTTAAACCAAATTTAACTTTACTATCAACAACATAGTCTTTAAGGTTTAGAGGGAGTTTGGTCTATGAATATGACCTTAGGCTTAGCTACATCATTGTAGTCATTGTGATAAGTAATGTCAACCCCTTCCTCATTTTCAAAGAAGTGACTAATTTCACCCTGAATTTCTTTAGACTGATTGATACTTTTAGTATTATCTTCATGGTGTGGATTATCATGTATGAATTTTGAAACAGAGTCATTAATACCCTCCTTTGTAGGATTAGACTGTGCCATCATTATTATAAGGCACTCTCCTTTCATTATTAGATCTTTTAGGGTTAGGTATCTCATCAGACAATTGACTAAAATTAAAGAAATTTATATGGTTTAAGTCTTCAGACACACTGATTTTAATGGATAGATTCCTTTTATTTTACTTTTAAGAGAAAAATAGCTTCATGAAATTTGACATCTCTTGAAAATAAGATAGATTTGGACTCAAGACTAAAAATTTGTACCTTTTTTGAAGTTTAAATAACCAATAGAGACACATTTTAAAGACCTACTTTAAATTTATTATGATTATTTAAAGTGGTAGCAAACGTAAGCCAACCATAAACCCTAAGGTGAGGGAGTGTGGGATTTTGATGTGTGGTTTTGCAACCTTGCTAAAGGTTTTACCTCTCAAGGGATCTTGAGAAGCTTGCAGTCCCCACCAGGCAGCGTACCTAACCGTTGTAGTATAGTATAATGGCAAGTACCGGGGGATTGATCGTTCAGCTCAAAGAATAGTGTTTGCTAGGGTTAAAACTTGATTAAACTAGGTCTAGAGGTGAGGGATGATTCTTTTTGTATTTTGTATTTTATGGAAAGCAAGTAAAAATCTCGGGTTTTGGAAGAGTGAGCGGAATTAGTTGCTAGTCAACAAACCCAAATTACTACAATTGCAAACAAAATAAAATAAAATGAAACTAAAGTAAATGTGGCGAAAACAATAATGAGATAAAATGTGTTTACTTAGATTTCACTACTCCCTAGCTATCTTTTACCGGTTGATTAGTTTGTTACAATTGCATGGATGACGGGTTATATTCCTTAATACCATTCGTAGGGCCATGTACAATCTTCCCTAACTTTATAAGCTTCTACCTCTTCCTATGTCGAGCCGACTACTAGATCCTAACATGGCCTCATTAGTAGTTACCTATGCATTAAATATAACCAATTTATCGTAGTACACCTTCGATCATGTTTCTTAAGACTTTCAAGCAAGTTACCAATTGGAAGTCTGCCAGTTTTCTTAAGCCTAACATCGAAATCATTCATCCACAACAATTATATACAAACAACCAACCAATAATCAATAACTAAGTTTCATTACATCTAAGCAAACACAAAGAAAACCTAGCCTAGCATGTTAAAGAGAAGACAAGCATAAGATAGAATCAAACAACACATAGACATATTGAATGATTATTGGAAAACTTATCTTCAATTAAGCATGGATGAAACAAGGGTTTGAAACTCTCAAAAATACAATAAAATTTGTCTAGGGTTTTCTCCTCTCAAAGTTGCACTCAATGAATGAAAAATCAAAAACTATATATAGATTATAAGGTCTGATAGCGTCAAGAGTAAGTTCTGACGCCGTCACCTCGCCACCATAATTATCATCGTATTTCCTAGATCCACTTCTGACATCGTCATGTGTAAACTCCATCTTGGCCGTCACATGTAATTTGCTCTTGACGGCCTTGGTGACGTCGTCATGTATAATTCCTCCAAAAAATCTTTGGCACGTCACGTGTAACTTGATTTATCCACCTCTTTGTCAAAGGGTGATGGCGTCACAAGCAATTCCTGACGCCGTCAGGTACAATTTCCAACATGAATTTGAGACTTTGTCATTTTCTTCACGTTTTCACTCCAAAAACGGCCAAAATGCTTCCTTTTCCAGATTTCCTCTCAAAAGCACTTAAAATGACAAAAAGAATGATTTAGGGCAATATTTAATCAAATAATCTCGACTTTGGGCTTAAATGACCCCCTAAAAGTGGTACACTTTTCATCTCATCAAATACCCTTACACTTGAGATTTGCTTGTCCTCAAGCAAATGCGCTTTTATTCTAATCAAAATACAAGCTAGGGGTCATTTAACACTAATATAAAAGTAATTGCAACAAATAATCATTCCACTTCAACCAAAACAAGTACGGAAATTATACACTAGCACCTTACAAATAGTGTTTAGATACTCACATCTCTCGGGTGTAATAAAGTATATATATCACAATATGGAAATGGAAAACATCTCTCACTACCTGTCATAGGAAATAGATTACCATAGGCTTGGGAAAGGATCTAACCTCCATCACTTGGCGCAAGCAACTAGGATAAACTATCAAAGAGGTCTTTTAAAAGGCTTATAACGCGAGGTGTAGGGATATGATAAACACGGTTTTGTTGGATAAGGGCAATATTTACTGGTGGCGAGTTAATCATCTTGGTCAATTACATGTACAATGTGGCGTTGCAAAGCCAAGACTCGACTCGACTTAAGATAATCATAAACTAACAAAAACATAAAATAAACTTAAAAGGAAACAGGATGGTAGTCCGTATGGTTTTTTTTTTTTTTTTTTTTTTTTTTTTTTTTTTTTTTTGCATACACTCTTGCCCTACAATTCAAAATAATACATCGTAGGGGATTTACATTCACCTTACACTTGAACATTTACATACTTTACAATCAACTATTCTAATGACCCGAATCAAGATAATCAAAACACTTGGAGTACTTTTTAAGATTAACGCACATATGGGGGTAATATTTGATGTTCTTCCCCATTACTCCATAACACTAGTACTTTACCTACGAGTCCCAATCGTCCCAAAACAATATGTACAAGATATTACTCGACTTAGCAACCATGTAATCAATTAGACAATTAACTAAGGGTTTAAACATGTAACAATAATGCATTAAAAATGAGTGCATACAAAGAAGGCTAAGGCGATTTGGTTGCACATTTGGGGTGGATTGTTAACAAATTTTTCCTTTAAGTAAAATGCTTAAAGTTAGAAACGAAAAGATAGGCTCGGAGGGGTGTACTAGGGGTATCGTGTACTAAAAATGAGTACATCGCAAAGGTGTGGGAAAAATTAATTGACACTAGGAAAAAGCTAAAGCAACTAGGAAAGACCACTGAATAAGCCACAAAGATGTAAAAAGCAATTCCAAATCCCACAGCTATACAACCAGGCCTGCAGGGCTTTTTGAAAGCAACTTCAGCCTATTAAATAAGCTAGGAAGCCAAAATAAGCATTTGAGGTAGCAAGCTAAGGTGATAGGGTTTCCAAAAATCCCAAGCTTTCACTGAGAGACTCACAAATGAGCTTATGACAAGCTTTTGAAAAAGCTTCAAATACACTGAATTAATCAGTGTACACAGGAAATGGACAAGTTGCAAAGCTCAAACTAGCTTATTTGGTGAGCTGAGAAGCTCACTATGAGCTTGAAATCTACAAGGAACCAATTTACAAGGGCTTAAGGTCACTTGAAAACTTTTTATGAGCTTATGAAAAAGACTCACTACAATGATGACTTAATGTAGTGAATAATTTTGAGTAAACTTTGAGATCATATTAAGCAATTGTAATAAGCAATAAATGGGACACAAGCACAAACAATAGCAATTAGCCAGAAGGGCTACTCAGATTAACAATTTTCACAAGCTAATATGCAGAATTGAACAAGTGGCAAGCTAATGAAAATAGGCTTTAGTACTTATTCCCTGGTGCAGGGTATGACTGTGCCCTGCAGGCTAAAACAAGCCATCTAAAAAGCTCTTAAGAAAAATCCTAAAATTAAGCTAATGGTAAAATTACAAAGTTAAGCTGAGACTCATTACTCTCCAGAAAGATCAATCCCAACTCTTAAACACAAAAAGCAATAAAATTCATGGAAGATTTGGATTTTCTACAAACTAGGCGAATTTTGACTTTTTTTTTGCTTTTTTGAACACTTTGACTAAATTGAGATTCTAACTAACCTAGATGATTAATTATGTTGTACTAGGCCTAAATGAAGTTAAATTGCACAAACTAAGCTAGCTATGAACTGAGTTTGAAGATTTGTTGTCCAAATTCACAACAGATAAGCAGTAGCAAGTATTAACCAAGATTTTTGACTTTTTAAACTGTTACCTACTGATTTTATGACTAATAAGCAACTAATGGACCTAATATGACATGTTTAAACCAAAAACAACTCTAAAACAACACTTGATCACAGGGAACTCTACTGTCCCAAACACCACTTATATAAGCTGATTTAAGTAATTTTCAAAGGGCAAAGATTGTTTAAACTTCAAAAGTGATATATGAGGACTCAATTAGCTATTTGATGACTGTTTTAGCAGGAAGCTTTCAATAATAAGCAGTTTCAAATAACTAAACTCAAATATGTAGAATAACTATATGAGATAATGAACATGGAAATCAATTTAAGATCTAACAAAACTGTAATAACTAAACTAGATTATGTCTAAATAGCTAGAATAAACTTGAATAAGCAATAAAAACCAGGGAATTAGCATTAAGCAAGCAATACGACAGTAAACTCAGAAACTTGGAAAATGGGACTCACAAATGCTCAAGCTCAAAACCAAGGTAACCAGGGACTCAAACCACCATCCTATGCTCCCAAGAGCTATAAACCACTTTTGTCCATGCTTCCCCTTTCTGTATCAGCAATCTGACATCTTCAACTTATTTTTGATCTTTTTCTTTTCTATACTTTTTTTTCTTTTTCTTATTTAATCTTCTGTTTTTGTTTTTGTTTACTCTTTTTTTTTTTTTTTTTTTTTTTTTTTTTTTGTTTACTGAGAGAAAATGTGAGTTTATAAAACCTTAAAACAACAATAACAACTTAAAGAAGTTATGAAACTGAAGGTAATGGACTTGGAATTTAAAGAAACTAAAAATACTTGAATTGATACTCAAAGCTTACAAATTACACTAAGTACTAAAATGGAAATCACATTAAGAACTACTTGCTGAATTAGAAAATTACATAAAAAAAACTACATGCCTTGAAGGCTTACATTGAGGTACTATATATACTAAAAAGTAGAAACTGGAACCAGGGGGTCTTTTTCTTCTTTTGTGCTCTCTGTCTTGTGTGAGACAGCTTTGGAAAGTCCTCTTTGTCACATTGGAGTCAAATCCCACCATAGGATTGGGATTGGCATCATCTCCATCCTTGATTAAATTTAGCAATATAGTGAGTTGCTGGATTGTCAACGTGGAGGAGGGGGAGGTAATGATGAGCGTTGGGTTGACTGGGATGGTAGTGGAGTAGGTTGGCTGGGTAGGAGAGGAGGGGGGAGACAAAAGTGTTGGAAGTTGCAGGTTGTGTTTGGTTTGGCAGCAAAAGGTGGGAGGAATGAGGCAGGGTTGACTTTGTGTTGACCCTGGTTAATATTAAACGTGAGATGGGATTTGGGCTTGGGTACATGGGCTGGGGGTGTTGGTGTTTGGACTAGATCATATTTACGCTTATGTTTGGATTGGGTATTTTGGTTTAGGTAAGAGTAATAATCACAAGGGTCCATTTGGTTTTAATAATTATCACAAGGACCACATTTGTAATTTCTGATTTTATGAGGACCTGAAATGTAATTTTCCAAAGTTGTTTAAAGGACCACAGTTGCCAAGCTCCAATAAAACAAGGACCCTTAATTATAATTTTCCAATTTAAAACACCCAGGGACAATTTCTGCCAAAATTCAAAGTTAAGGGGTTAAACTTGTCAAACCTTCAAACTTTTTACCCAAGGACTATATTTGATATTTTTTGACTTTTAAATGCCTTGGGTTGACTTTTCTTGCAAAACAATTGTTCAGGGACTAGTTTTGTCAATTTTTGAAAGTTGGGAGACTAAAACTGCCAATTGTGCAAACTTTGTTCATTTTTTCATTGTTTTCACTCATTTTGCATCAGAAACATATAAAACACAATCCCTGGGATATTTTCAGTATTTTGATGCATTTCTGAGTGTTTTTGGATGTTTTGGCAGTTCAAATACGACAAAAATGATGAGTATTTGAGCACTCATCTATCCCCCACACTAAACTATTGCTAGTCCCTTGCAATCTTTTGTGAAAATGTAATGGATTTGAAGTCTCTTTACCAAAAGCCATTACTTCTGGAGTAGCCAAATGTTTTAGTTCAAGTAAGAACCATGGTACACCGATAACCATATGATTTTGAGCAAACCACCAGCTTTCAACGGTTTTGATTTGTCTTTACTAGAAGCCGTTTGCTTCTGGACTAGCCAACTCTTGATGGACACAGTCAACATCTCGGTGAGTTGATTACCAATTATGGTTTTCCACTGCCTTTACCACAAGCCATAACCTTGCGGGCTAGCCAACTCTTTTACTTTTTAGGATATGGAGAGTTGAATACCATACAATTTTCGGTAAATTGTAAGCCATAAACGGATTTGAGATATCTTTACAAGAGCCGTTTGCTCCTGGATTAGCCAATCCCTTTGTCGGTTAGACATGGCGGACTGATAACCATAAAAATTTTTGAAATAAAGTAAATTTTTTTTTTTAAATTTTGGCCAAAAACGGGGGTACTAGACGGTATAATTTGATAAAATTCGCTAGAATTTTCCCCTCCCTTACACTTAGAATTGAATATTGTCCTCAATATTCAAAGTCCCGGCTATTATGCCGACTCTTTGAACGTAAAAAGATAATATTATAAGCTAACTGTGGGAACATCATTTTTCATTTTTCACTTTATTTATACATACAACACACATTTTTTTTGAATGAAGATATATACATTGCAAACAGCAGCAGGGGGTAGCCACTCCCCCACACTTGGGTGTTAGAAAGTAGAAAGAAGTCAGAGACATGGGTGAAAACCCATGTTGTTGCTACTATTTTTGTTTATCGAGTCGCTAGCTTTACTCGATCCCCGAATTCAATTGTCCTTGGGGAAAGTTTGGAGATCCGGGACAACCATGGATGGTATGTCCTCTCCAAAGTAATGCTTCAACCGATTCCCATTTACTTTGAAATTCGGACCGTCATTTTGAGATAATTCGACGGTGCCATAAGGATAAACTTTTGCGATAGTGAATGGACCAGTCCAACGGGTTTTGAGCTTTCCCGAGAAGATCTTGAGTCTAGAGTTGAAAAGAAGGACTCGATCACCAACGTTGAAAACGCGGTTCTTGATTTTTAAGTCATGAATCTTATTTGTCTTTTCTTTATAGATCAAAGAGTTCTCGTAAGCTTGATCACGAAGTTCATTTAATTCATTCAGTTGAACTTTCCGATGATCACCCGCAGTTTCGAGGTCAAAATTTGCATGCTTGAGGGCCCAATAGGCTTTCTGCTCAAGCTCGATCGGTAGATGTCATGCTTTCCCGTACAGAAGCTTGTAAGGCGTACACCCGATGGGTGTTTTATAAGCTATACGGAAAGCCCAAAGTGCATCATCTAATTTATCCGACCACAATGCACGATTTTAACCTACAGTTCTTTCCAATATTCTCTTAATGCCTCGATTGGAAACTTCTACTTGTCCACTTGTTTGAGGGTGGTACGCAGTCGAAAGACCGTGAGTTACTCCATACTTTTGCATGACTTTATCAAATTTGTCATTGCAGAAATGCGTACCACGATCACTAATTATAGCATGTGGAGTTCCAAATCGAGCAAAAAGAGCTTTCAAGAATTTTACAACAACTCGGGCATCATTAGTGGGTAAAGCTTTGGCTTCACCCCATTTTGACAAATAGTCAACAACCACGAGTATGTACTTATTTCCATGAGATGATGAAAATGGCCCCATAAAGTCGATGCCCCATACATCAAAGATTTCACACACTTCAATTGCATTTTGACGCATTTCATTCTTTTGTGAAATATTCCTGTGACGTTGACAAGCGTCACATGATTTGACTAATTCCTGGGCATCCTTATAGATTGTGGGCCAATAAAAGCCGGAATCAAACACCTTTTTGGCGGTGTAGTTTGGATTGTGGTGGCCCCCCGTGGGACCAGCATGGCAAGCCTTTAGAATTTCAGCGGCTTCCTGACCATAAACACACCGCTGGATGACTTGATCCGCGCAAATTTTGAAAAGATAGGGGTCGTCCCAGAAATAGTGTTTTACATTTGTGAAAACTTTATTTTTTTGTTGGGACGACATCCCTTTCACAACAAAGTTACCCGCATGGTAGTTTGCAAAATCGGCAAACCATGGGGTAATAGAATCTCCACGAAAGGTAACCGCATTGAGTGTCTCGAGAGGGAAGGTTTCATTAATTTCCTTCTTTTCCAAGACATCTTAATGGGGGTTTTCCAAACGGGAGAGATGATCAGCAGCTAGGTTCTCAGCTCCTTTTTTATCACGAATTATGATATCAAATTCTAGCAGGAGGAGAACCTAACGGAGTAGTCTCGGCTTTGCATCTTGTTTTGCAAAGAGATACTTCAAAGCCGAGTGATCCGTATAGACTATGCACTTGGTCAATATCAAGTATGGCCGAAATTTCTCAAAGGGATACACCACTGCTAATAATTCTTTTTCAGTGGTGGTGTAATGGCTTTGAGCCTCGGTCATAGCTTTGCTCGCATAGTGTATCGGCTGAAAATGTTTGGATCTACGTTGCCCCAAGACTGCCCCTATTTTAAAATCACTAGCATCACACATGAGTTCAAAGGGCAAGTCCCAATCGGGGACAACAAGAATCATTGCCTCAGTAAGCCTTTTCTTTAAAGTTTCAAAAGCTTCGATGCACTCAGGTGAGAAGATAAAAGGAGCCTCCTTCTCGAGGAGATGGGTCATAGGCCGGGCGATTTTGGAAAAATCTTGAATGAACCTACGGTAAAAACCGGCATGACCCAAAAAGCTCCTAATACCCTTAACGGTAGTGGGATGAGGTAATTTTGCGATGACATCAACTTTGGGTTTGTCAACCTCAATCCCGTTCTTTGAAATTTTATGGCCGAGGACAATGCCCTCTTTGACCATAAAGTGACTCTTCTCCCAATTTAGACATAACCTTGTGTCTTCACAACATTTGAGCATGTTGTCTAAATGAGATAGACATGATTGGAACGAATCCCCAATGACTGAAAAATCGTCTATAAAGACCTCCATGGTTTTCCCGATCATGTCGGAAAATATGGCCATCATACATCTTTGAAACGTGCCCGGAGCATTACATAAACCAAATGGCATACGTTTATAGGCAAAAGTTCCATAGGGCACGTGAAAGTTGTCTTTTCCTGATCCTGCGGATCAATGGGAATTTGAAAGTAACCCGAGAAACCATCGCGGAAGCAATAGTACTCATTCCCCGCTAATCTTTTGAGCATCTGATCCATAAAGGGCAGAGGAAAATGGTCATTGCGGGTGGCGTCATTTAACTTGCGATAGTCAATGCATACACGCCAACCCGTAACCAATCGAGTTGGAATCAACTCGTTTTCTTCGTTAGTGACAACACTAATGCCACCCTTTTTTGGAACGCAGTGTATTGGGCTAACCCAAGGACTGTCCGAGATAGGGTAAATCAATCCGGCATCAATAAGTTTTAAAACTTCTTGTTTGATGACCTTATGAATTTTTGGATTTACCCTTCTTTGTTGTTGGACTGCTGGTTTGAAGTCATCCTCCATTAAAATTTTGTGGGTACAAAATTCAGGGTAATGCCCTTGATGTTGGAGAGTCTCCAAGCAATTGCTTGTTTATGTGACTTCAAAACCTTTATTAGAGCAGCCTTTTCCTCAACACTTATATCTTTAGCAATTATGATGGGTAATTTATCATCACCCTCCAGAAATGCATATTCAAGATGAGGCGGCAAGTCCTTAAGTTCAACCTCAGGAAAGTCATCAGTTCTCTCAACATTTTTGACTTCCTCTTTATGAAGTTATTGTGGTAGAATGGGAAGAGGAGAGGGATCTTCGTTTAATAACTTCTCAAGTAAGAGAATATCCCTCTTGGGGTCAATCTCTTGGTTATCGATTCCATCGGGAATCGAATCACTTTTGAGAAAGGCCTCAATCTCTTCTAAGACGAAGTCACTTCCCTCAAATGGAGTGAGGGAAGGAGAAGATTTGGCAATGATGGGATAAGAAGATGGAGTGAAGTTCTCACTCGTAGAATCATCAATGAAACCTAAAACCTCTTGAGCGTACTCCTCAGCAGCTACATCAATGACATCTATTCGGTTTACCGATTCCGAGTCATAATTAGAGGAGTACCACGATGTTTGATCGAGGTTGAAGGTGATTGCTTCAGTTCCAACACGCAATGTGATCTCTTGCTCAAATACCTCGATGAGAGCACGCCCAGTTCTAAGGAATCCCCTTCCAAGAATTAGAGGGACCCTTGAATCGGCATCAAAGTCAACAATCACAAAGTCTGCCGGAAAATGGAACTTTCCCACTTTAACGAATACGTCCTCAGCTATGCAAAGTGGACGAGAAATCGATCGATCGGCAAGCTCAAGAGTCATGCACGTGGGAGTAAGTTCGGGAAGAGATAGTTTCTTCCACACAGAATATGGCATCAGGTTAATGCTAGCACCTAGATCGGCCAAGGCGAAGCATTCAACCATACCCGGAAAAACACAAGGAATGAGAAATTTTCCGGGGTCTCCAAGCTTCTCGCGAAGCTTTTTCAAAAACCTGCTGAGCAGTTCTCATTCAAAGCAGTTCTAGCCATCTCAAAGAGTTTTTCCTTATTACTTAACAGATTCTTGATTGTTGATGCAAACTTGGGCATCAAGAGAATAGCATCCGCGAAGCTTATGTCAAAATGCAAATCTTGAAAGACTTGAAAAAATTTATCCATTTGGTGACTAGCTTTTTCGCGGAGCTTTTGTTCATTGAGACGTGATGGGTAAGGAATGGAAGTTTTGGATTTAGGGTTGTCCACTGGAGTTTCAGGTGGTTCAAAGACAACTCCAGGTTTGCATCTGGTTTCTGGAATAACCTAAGGTTGGACATGTGCGGTACTTCGTGAGCTAGGAAATTGCACCTTGTCCGTTGTCACTTCAGGTTCACGTTCCACTACCTTTGGAGGAGGGGAAAAAGAGGTAGTAGGAATTGCGGGTTCATCATAAGAAGCACCACTTCTAGTTGTGATCGCCTTAGCATCGCCCCTCGGGTTAGCGATCGTGTTGCTCGGAAGTGTTCCTGAGCCCGAGGGTCGATCGTTTAAAGACTTCTTGATTTCAGAAATCTGGCTAACCAACAACTTGTTCATCTCTTCTTGGGATTTCATGAATTGTTTTAAAAACTCGTCAGATGAAGGCCCAGTTGGAACAATGGCTTGATTTTGGTTATTAAAATTTTGAGCACGATTGTTTTGGTTGGGACCTTGGTTGAAATTTCCTTGATTTTGATGTTGGAAATTTCCTTGATTTTGGTTGTTATTTCCATGGAAATACCCTTGATTGAAGTTACCCTGACCTTGGTTTCGATTAAAGTTTCCTTGATTTTGGAAACCTTGGTTTTGATTTTGAAAACCGTGACCTTGATTGAAGTTACCTTGGTTTTGAAAACCTTGGTTCACTCTATTTTGATTCTGGTTACGGTTTTGGACATTTTTGTTTTGATTAAAACTGGTAGGTCCAGGGTAATGATTAGGACGATAGTTTGGGTCCATAGGAGGGCGGTATTGATTGCCTCCTTGATTAGATGACCCGGCTACAGCATGAGCTTCAAACGGAGAACCATCAGTAGCTGTGCAATTGTACTAGGCATGCGGCCCACCACAAGTTACACAGACTTCCACTTTTTTAACCTCAGCAGGTGGAGGATGTTATGGAAAAGAGACTTTCTTTTGCTGGGCGAGAACCAAAGCTTGAATAGCCTCAGTAAGCTTGTCAATCTTAACATCGGTGCTAGACTGACTCATAGGAGATGAAGTGGAAGGACCCGCACTAATTTGGGAAACAACCGGCTTGCTTCGTGTAGAGCGGACCTTGGACTTGTTCTCGATGATTGCTAAGGCTTCGTTGGTGGTTCTACTCAAAAAGTTACCTCCCGCGGAGGCATTGAGAGAATCCTGATCAACTTGGCTCATGCCATTGTAGAAAGTATCGAGTTGCATCAACTCTGAGAAACCATGATGTGGACACTTGCGAAGTAATTCTTTGAAACGATCCCACGCTTCACCAAATGATTCATCATGTTACTGAGTGAACTTGGTGATTTCATTTTTTAGACTCGTGGTCTTGGAAGGTGGGAAGAATTCATTTACAAACTTTTTTACCAAGTCTTCCCATGTCTCAATTGAGCGAGGGGGTTGTTTCTCAAGCCAAATCCGGGCTTGACCCTCGAGGGAGAATGGGAAGAGAAGAAGCTTGATTGCTTCACACGGGACATTCTTGTACTTGACGGTTGATGTGATTTTATTGAACCATCGAATGTGAGCATGAGGATCGTCCCTCTCAAAACCATAGAATTGACTTAAGGTTACAAGATTGAGTAACCCGGTTTTGAGCTGAAAACTATCAGCCATGATGGCTGGAACAACAATGGCATCTCCGTAACCCTCGATGGGTGCTTGGAGAAGCTCAAACATGGGGCGGTCTTCTGCTATGGTGACAGCAGATGTGGAAACAGTACGAATCTCAGATCCAACTGTTGGTGCTGAACGTCTACGATGTCTTTTAGGAATTCTTACAAGCTCACGTAATGGGCTAGTAGACCTAGAAGAACGAGTGCGCATGCACTAGAAACAAAACCAATCAAAACAAAGTCGAGGCAAAACCACAGTGAACTTAAACCAATAATCACAAGTAAGTGGCATCTTTAAGAATGGTACACCACTTACAGGGATACAAAGGCAAGTTTTAATCTTTTGTTTGGGAACTTATTATGTTCACACCCCCAGTTGGTAAGTGTTTTGTCTTGGTTTGCGACGGTTTATTTTTATGTACTACTATTCACAAGAAGAAGACGAATGTTTTTGGGTTTTTGTGTATGGGTGAAAAACTTTTGGACAATATTTTTGGTATCGTTTCGTTAACTAAAATCGTATCTTTTTAAGAATCACCTTAAAAGAAATCCGATATAGAAAACGTAACGATTTGTTTTGTTTGTTTTTTGATTTTTTTAGCGTTTTAACAATTTAGGAAAAGTGTTAATGACTTTTTTATGTTTTGATTAAGATTTACAAAAGGTGGTAAAGTTTATACAATGATGAATGAAAAATCACAAATCTCTAAAAAACATGTTCAGATACGCAGCAGCCTCCCCGGCAGCGGCGCCAAATTTTGATTGGCCCTGAACGGTCAACTAAATTAACCAGGTGAATGGTCAACCAAGTCAAACATCTCAGGACAAATCTCCAAGGAGTATAGTGAATCCCCAGGTCGTTATGTCCCGACGAGGAGTGCAATAGTATTTGTGAACGTTTTAATTGATCGGGTGATTTAACAGAAGGGTTGGAAATTTGATTATTATGATTACACTACGAGATGAGAAATGAGATTAACTTAAAAACACTATAAGAATGATTACTGAAGATCAGATATACTAAAAACGTGAGTTAAACCTAAAACGCGCATCTGAATTTAAATTTAACGCACGCAAAATAAAATGTGAAACGGGAGCAAATAAAGTCCTACGAATATGAAAATTATATTTTCACAATCCTAATGTTATAAGAAAATTTTTGGAAAATTAAAATTATTTTTACCACTATTTAATTAATTACTATTAATTAATTACTAATTATTAATTACTTTTTGATTAACTAAATTATACTAAATTACAATTAATTATGAAAATTAACTAGAAAAATGAAAATTAAATTTAGAAAAATCTAAAATATTATAAAACTAATTTTAGAACAGAAAATCTATTTTTCCTACTTTTTAATTAATTATTACTAATTAGAACTAATTATTTAATTAATTTAAACTAAACTAAATCATAGAAAATACTAAATGAGAAAAGAAAAATCTGAAAAAATTCCTAAAATTACTACAGGTTATAAAAAGCCTAAGAAAAATTTAAAATCAGAGGTTGCTTATATATAAGCAGAAAATAAGCCAAAAGGGCTTAAATAGAAGCTATCACTTGCTATTTTTGTCTTTTCTTGATTTTTCTTTTACAAACCTATTTTACAACTGAAAATATGAACTTTTTATGAAGGCACTTTTACTGAAGCTTAATAATAAGCTCTGTGCTTATTAATAAGCTCAACAGTTGAGTATTAAGCTTGAATATGAGGTTTTAAGCTCACAACAAGCTTGAAATGAGCCACACAGTGAACACAAGGGGTAAAATAAGCTACAAACAAGTGATGTACACTAGGAAAAAGCGAAAGCAACTAGGAAAGACCACTGAATAAGCCACAAAGATGTAAAAAGCAATTCCAAATCCCACAGCTATACAACCAGGCCTGCAAGGCTTTTTGAAAGCAACTTCAGCCTATTAAATAAGCTAAGAAGCCAAAATAAGCACTTGAGGTAGCATGCTAAGGTGATGGGGTTTCCAGAAATCCCAAGCTTTCATTGAGAGACTCACAAATGAGCTTATGACAAGCTTTTGAAAAAGCTTCAAATACACTGAATTAATCAGTGTACACATGAAATGGACAAGTTGCAAAGCTCAAACTAGCTTATTTGGTGAGCTGAGAAGCTCAGTATGAGCTTGAATTCTATAGTACTGGCTACTGAGCTTCACAAGGAACCAATTTACAAGGGCTTAAGGTCACTTGAAAACTTTTTATGAGCTTATGAAAAAGACTCACTACAATGATGACTTAATGTAGTGAATAATTTTGAGTAAACTTTCAGATCATATTAAGCAATTGTAATAAGCAATAAATGGGACACAAGCACAAACAATAGCAATTAGCCAGAAGGGCTACTCAGATTAACAATTTTCACAAGCTAATATGCAGAATTGAACAAGTGGCAAGCTAATGAAAATAGGCTTTAGTACTTATCCCCTGGTGCACGGCATGACTGTGACCTGCAGGCTAAAACAAGCCATCTAAAAAGCTCTTAAGAAAAATCCTAAAATTAAGCTAATGGTAAAATTACAAATTTAATGTGGAAAACTAGAAGGGGGGGGGGGGTTGAATAGTTTTACATCCTTTTAAAATTTATAAAAACAAGTTTGTTTTAAAACTTTGATTCTAGTTTATGTGATCTCAATACTTGCACTTTATGAACAATTATATATTAACTAACTAACTAAGCTAATATAGTATAGGTAAATAAGTAAGTAATGAAAAGAGTCGGTGAGATCAAACCACAACACAAGGATTTATAGTGGTTCGGCTGCAAGGTCACCTTCCTTGTTCCTACTCCACTCCCCGAGTCACCTACTCGAGAGTTTTCTTCACTGTGTCAACAAACTCCCTTATGGCGGAGAAAACCTTACACACCAATTTACACACCACAACTATTTCACAACTTGATCACAACTTCTACACAACTTCTTCACACCTATTTACTTCACACCTATCTTCTTCACGACAATCTACTACACACATATCTTCTTCACAATTACAATACTTCACTACTAATCAACTTCTACTTCCTACACAACTTCTATTTCTTCTAAACTACTTATTACAAACACAACACAACTTCACAAATATATATATATATATATATATATATATATATATATATATATATATATATATATATATACACAATGCACAACTACTCTTCAATACTTCTTGAACTTAGTTGCAGAAGGAGTGTTCTTCTTTTGCACTTTGGATGAGGATGGATGAGAAGGGATTGAATCACTTGAAACAAGGATTAATATACAAATGATCAAAGGGTTTTGGAGGATGTTTAGAGGGTTTGAGATCTGAAAATTGCATGCAAAAGGTGAGGCAAAATTCCAGAATTATGATGGTATTTATAGGAGAAAAATTCTGACAATTTCTGACACAGGAGCCTGGCCGGTCACCTTAAATCATGGTCGGCCCCCTTAAAATTAAGGGGACCGCCCCTTATAATTAAGGGGGCCGCCCAGCTGTAACTGCCAGAAAAATTGTCTTTTAGTAAGGAAAGTTTATTTGGTGAAAAACTAACTGATTTTGGTTAAAAATTTGAAATCATATATTTTGTATGATTAAAACATTTTTTCTTTATTACCAAAAGTGTTTTTCAAAAATATATAATATGTTTATATAATTAAATAAACTTTGTATTTATTAATTAAATACCCCTTTGATCATTAGATATATTAAGCACTTGTTTATCCATACCTTAAGTGATTAAGTTGGATATAATGATATAAACTAGTTTAATACTTGTTTACGTAGTAATCTTTTGTTTGATGAGTTTATATTTTGTGATCGTCAAAATATAGAGACATCAAAAAATATAAATAAAGTTTTTATACATTATTTATGTAAACAATCTCCCCCTTTTTGATGATTACAAAATTTAAACTCATTAATCGAAAATTAGTGTATATACAAGTATTATTGTGAGTTTATATCAATTCTCCCCCTTTTTGTTAGCATCAAAAAGGTGATCCCGATTAGATAGAAGCTCCCCCTTGAAGTATACTCCCCTTCGTTTTGAGGTCAAAAAGAAATCGAGAAATGGAATTCTTGCAAAAATATTTAGTGAACAAGCAACATATATGTGTATATAGCATGCAAGAGTAGAGACTAAACATAACCATAACATTGATAAAGTTAAATAGATACAACAAGCGTTACAATAACAAACATAACAATTAATGCAGCTAACAAAAGCCTTAAAGGCTTACAATCATCACTTAAATAATAAACTAAAGCTCAAACATGAGAGTCCTCTCTAGAGCTTTCCATCCAAAATGGTTTTAAGACAATTTCATTTGTAAGACACCAAGCATGTTTAATTGGGAGGAATGGACGGTGAACATGGAGATGGTGATGGTGGAGGAGTGTTTGTTGATGGTGGTGGAGGAGTTGTGTTTGTTGTTGATGGTTGATGCAACAAGTTTTCAATCTGAGAAAACATGTATTGCATTTCATCTCTTAGTCCGAACACAATAGTTCGGTTGTGGATGCAACAAAGGCAAGTGTCTCCATGAGCTTCAAGTAAGCTTCATGGGACGGGGTTATAGGTTGGTGGATTGATTGGGGATGATGAGAAGTGTGCATCAAGAGGTGTTAATGGTGATAATGAGAGAGTGAGTGCAAGAGTTGTGTTTTCATTGGTAGGTTGTTTTGGTTGATCAATTGTTGGAGGAGATAAGTGGGTGTTTATGTAGTCATTTATAGATGAAGTGGATGGTATGGAGGAAGTAGAGTTTCCATTTATTGATGGTGTTTTGGAGGGTACATTTAGTGCACTAGGAGATGAGCATTGAGGTGGTGGTGATGGGGTGGTGTTGTCTTCACTTGTGAGATCAATGAATAGTTGTTTTGGTGGAATGATGACAAGTTTTTGTTTCTTGGCATTGTTTGAATAGGTGGTTCTTGGTGATGACATGATAAGAAGATGATGTTTAATGAAGGTTGAGGATGATGGAATGTGAATTAAACATGCATGGGGATTATATAGTATGAAAACATGTTTAGAAGTGGAATTAATTTGAAATTGTAATGTTAGATTCCAAAATCAGTTTAGTTTTAAAGGGAAAGGGTAGCTGAGACTAGCAAAAGAGATCACAAGGTGCAAAAGAAAATAGTGTAAAAACTGTTCCAGATGGCCGGTCCCCTTAAATGGAGGCCGGTCTCCTTAATTTTAAGGGGGCCGCCCTTATGAATTAAGGGGGCCGCCCATCTGATGACCCAGAAATCAGAAATTTTTAAAATTTTTCTGGAAAGATGTTATATTATGTTTTGTTTTTGCAGCAAGCTCTATTTGGACATTTCACATTTGTTTTGGTCTATTAGAAAGCGTACATGTTATATATAAACTAATCATGCAAGCATATAAATAGATTAAGTAATAAAGCATGCATTCATAAGCATATATTAAATATAAATAAGCAAGTTAACAATCTAATCAAGTACTCAAAACAATTATCCAAGAAAATAACAAGTACTTTCGAATATACTTCGGACAAATAGCACACAAGACATAAAAATAAATATTGTTCAACAAGCATAATCCAAGCACATCATCTCTTTTTCTTCTTGAAGATACCCTTCAATGTCTTCCCGATAGATTTGAAGCCACCTCTAACTTCTTCATGCAAACTCTTTTGTCTTCTAAGCATCTCGGTAGTTCGTTCATGAAGCACTTCTTCTGTTTGATCACTAGGAGATGGGGTAGAATACTCGGGATAGTCAAGATCCTCTAAATTGTCAACGAACTCAGAAAACGAAGGGGTACTAACATCATGGATGTTTTCCTCCTCATCGTCATCGTCTTGTCTAGAAGATGATCCATGAAAGCTATGACGACGAGATTTTCCCTTGTCACTTCGAGTTCGTCGAGCTTGTTTTAGAGCGAGCGGACGTAAGGTAGGATAGATGGACTCATAGATGCTATTGTCAAGATCGGGGTAGTACTCGATAACAGGACGATAGAGACGAGTGAGGAACATTCCATATGGAAGATTGGCTTTGGGAGTTTTTCTAGCACACTTAATCTGTTTGATAAAGAAGTAGGCCAAATTGTATGGCTTTTCGAAAGCTATACAATACAACATGGGAGCAAGGCACGCCGGGAGATGGTCCCGGTGACCTCCAGTACAAAACGCATTCTCACGAATGAGTTCTTCCCAACGCTTCATGTGGGGGCCTAATTCTTTGAGGAGAATTTGGTACGAAGAGATTTGAACGTTTTTGGATTTTATTTTTCGGGTTGTAGTGGCATGTTCCACACCGAGGATTTGACGAATTTCATCAGGATGAGGGATATCGGATAGATAAGGACCAAAGGTTGGTCGACAACGATGAAGAGATTCGAGATCCCACTCGTTTGTGGAAACGGCTTGACCTCTGAAAGGAATTTGGAGGATTTGACTAAATTGTTCAAGAGTTAAGGTGATGAATTCATTTTAAATCATGAAGGAAATGGTGATGAAACCAAGATCATTGGTTTAGACGGTGACTTGGCTATAGAAATCGACTATGAAACGAGGAATGATTGGTTCATTAATTTCATAAAGGCAATTGAGGTTGATGCTTGAAAACAAGCGATTAATGTAGTCAGATTGAGCAAAGGCTAGATCTACTACACGTCCTTCATGAACGTTTCTATCTTCAATTTCACGATATATACGTCCAATGGAAGGAGATGTAGTAGGGAGTTGGGAAACTTTGGGAATGTAGTTTTTAGTGTGGGAAAGATCTTCGGTAGTCGCTTTTGGCATTTTCACCTAAACACATCAACAATACAAAAGACCAAAATAAATATAAAGAAGAATAAATAAAAAAAATGTATATATATTTTTAAGACTTATGTTGGAACGTAAACTTACTTCAACTCTAAGACGATAATCCAACGAAGTAGTTTACCATATTCCTTATTTTTAATTTTAACTCGTTCTAGATATATTTTACGATGTTTAGTAAGTAGTTATGGACAATTCCAAACACCCTTTTTAAATATCGTAATATATCATGAAATTTGCTAGATTTACATTAGGTTGTAAAACTAGCCATTTCTTACGAGTTTCTTATGCATGTGATTAGTTTTCGAAAAAGATGGTTTATATTTTGACTCAAAAAATGTCGTTTTTCGTACTAAACCAAACGCTTCCTTAACTAGTTACTTATACTACTAGTATGTCAATATATATATGAATTATATATCTTGACAAGTCCGATTTGCAATTTTTAGGTTTATAGTCTTAACAACGTTTTATAAAAATTATAACGACTTAGCTTCGACATCATTTGGACATAATCCAAACACCCACTTATTGTGAGCAAAAATATTTTTTCTTGGTCGAAAAATGTAGTTTCAAGTTTTACAAGTTATAAAAGTATAATGTGATTAGTTTTAACAAGTTTTCAAAACATTATTCAACAATGTGTTTACTAAAATTTTTGAAAAGAAGTATATAAAATTTTTCAAAAATTTTCAACAAGGGAGTTTATAATTACTAGTTTCTAGTGTTGATAAATCATTCATATCCTAGGGGAAGCATTTAGTTATGGAAATTTAAGACTCAATTCGAAAGAAATTGAAGAAATTAATAAAATATGCATAATCATGAGTTTGAACAAATTAGATGGAATTAGATGAAATGTGTTATGAAAAACTTACAATACGTAATGGTGATTGTGTTAGATGAATTTGCCATTTGCGAATTAACCCGAATTATGTGATTTGGAAGTGATTTAAGGTGTTTTTGGGTTTTTGTTTTCGTCACAGCAGTAGCAGAGGAAGGGGAGTATGAAAAAGTGGAGTGTTTGGCAAGAGGAACAAGAGGAAAAACAGGTTGGAGTAATCAGATGGCCGGCCCCCTTACACATTAAGGGGGCCGCCCTTCATTAGGCTGCCGGTCCCCTTAAACATTAAGAGGAAAAATAGGCTTATAAGACGAGAATATAGGAGGGAGACGTATGCAACGGAAGCCGGGAGTTTGTTTCATCCATAGATTTTTCGACTCATCTCTCTTTATCAGCATGAGTGTTGTTGAACATTAAAGTTCAATACGGCAAATGGGGGAAAGAAAGGGTTCGTAAATGAATAATTTCTAGTTCTAGAAAATCAACAAATGAATTTTCTAGGTTATATGATCCTAGATGTAACTAAGTATATATATATATATATATATATATATATATATATATATATATATATATATATATATATATGTATATATATATATTTAGATATAGTATAATTAGATAGGTATATATATATATATATATATATATATATATATATATAGATATAAAAACTAGAAGAAACAATGAACCAAAAAAATTACATAACAACTAGATACTAAACTAAGCATGCATTTCTTGGCAAGGAAATAAAAGGAAATGTGTACCTTTCGTCTTCAACGCGTTTATCTTCAAAGTCTTCAAGGAATAGTCCGAACAAGAAGTGACATCAAAAGTTTCCATGTTTGAATGGCGAATATTTTTACGTTGGTCCCCATTGTCTCATTTGACCAAAGTTATTTGATCCGAACATGTTTGGTATTTGACTTGGGTGCATATATGGTGGAAACATTCCCCACGGATTGAAGTTCCACATTTGTTGATTATTGTTAAAGTTTCGTCTATTTTGGTTTGCTCTTGGTTGAGGTGTTTTAGGTCTTGGGTAAGAATTATTTGGTTTCCTAGGTGGTGGAGTTTTAGATCTTGTTTTAGGTTTGGACGATCCTACTTCGGTTTTTAAAGATTGTTTATAAAACGGTTTTATTTCTTCATTACTATAGATTGGTATTTTCTTATCATTTATGAGTATATACTTAGGATTAGATTTTGAAGGTTTTAATTCCTTGAGTTCACTTTCAAATTTAACATTTTTAATTTCACTTGTTGAAGCTTCAGTTGAGTTAAATCCTAAACCGGTTTTATCTCCGGATACTCTTTGAATACTTATAATTTTACTAAGTGAGTTACTACTATTTTCAAATTTATCAAGTTTGCAAATTTCTTCCCTAAGTTTGTTGTTTTCACTTTTAAGCTCTTGGCATAATTTACATTCTTCAACAATTTCTTTACCTTTTTCAAGTTGATGTATTTTAATTTTTAGTTCTAGTACTTCAATTTCTAGTTGGTTGTTTTATGTATTTTAGTGATTTGTTTTTAGCTATTACTTGTTGTCCCAGTTTTCATAATCTATTGTATTCACTATCTAAATCTTTTTCATCTAATGATAAATTTTCATCACTAAAGTATTCGGTTTCGGAACGTACCTCACTTGATGTCTTAGCCATGAGACATTTTTCTTCCTTTGTTGTTTCTTTCTCATCTTCATCGCTATCACTCCAAGCTCCTCCAACAAACTCTCTTTGATTTTGATCTCTTGTCATCATTGGACATTTTCCAATGAGGTGATTCGGATCACCACACTTGAAACACTTTCTCTCATTCTTGCTATACTTGTCATCATTATTTGAGGTGCTCTCCTTTCATCGTGTGGTTGTCTAACGAATCTTCCTCGCCTTTTGAAGAATTTCTTGAAATCTCTTATGGCCATGGCATATTCTTCGTCATCGCTTTCGGAAGATGAGCTATCTTCATTGTTGGATTCCTTTCTAGCTTTCAAGGCGATTGACTTGCTTTGCTCTCGTTTTCCTTTAACCATTTCGGAGTCCTTCTTTATAATTGCTTCGTAGACTTTCAAATTTCCAATTAATTCATCAAGTTGTAGTGTTGACAAATTCTTTGATTCTTCAATAGCAGTCACTTTAGCTCGCCATTTTGGGTGAAGAGCTCTAAGAAACTTCCTAACAAAATTCTTACTAGAAAAATTCTCATCAAGTGCTTTTAAACTTGTGATGATAGTGTTAAATCTAGCAAAAGCATTATCAATTGATTCCTCTTCCGGAATCGTAAATTGCTCATATTGTTGAACAAGTAGATCTATTTTATTATCTTTGACTTGATGATTACCTTGGTGAGTTATTAATAAAGAGTTCCAAATTTCTTTTGTGGTTTCACACATAAACATCCTTTCGTACTCTTTACGTGGTAGCGCATTGTAAATAACCATTTTTGTTTCATTATTTTTAGCAAGTTTTCTTTTTAAATCTTCATTTTGTTTTTCAAAAGGTACGATTTCATCTTTCTTAGTTTCGGGGTTATTTTGAATAGGTAAAAAGTCACCATGGGTAATAACATGCCAAAGATCTAGATCTTTTGATTTCACATAAGTTTCGAATCGATTTTTTCAATATAAAAATCCATCACTTTCAAATAGTGGTGGTCTTTGCATAGATTTCCCTTCTAAATATTTTTCAGATTCCATAGATCGTTACAAGTTTTAAAATACAATATATTTTAAAAATCTTGCAAGACGTGGCTCTGATACCAATTGTGGAAAACTAGAAGGGGGGTTGAATAGTTTTACGTCCTTTTAAAA
This sequence comes from Artemisia argyi, assembly GCA_030686995.1. Classification (NCBI taxonomy): domain Eukaryota; kingdom Viridiplantae; phylum Streptophyta; class Magnoliopsida; order Asterales; family Asteraceae; genus Artemisia; species Artemisia argyi. Next base: position 105,342,564 of record CM060679.1, read on the forward strand.
TTTATAAAAACAAGTTTGTTTTGAAAACTTCGATTCTAGTTTATGTGATCTCAATACTTGCACTTTATGAACAATTATATATTAACTAACTAACTAACTAAGCTAATATAGTATAGGTAAATAAGTAAGTAATGAAAAGAGTTGGAGAGATCAAACCACAACACAAGGATTTATAGTGGTTCGGCTACAAGGTCACCTTCCTTGTTCCTACTCCACTCCCCGAGTCACCTACTCGAGAGTTTTCTTCACTATGTCAACAAACTCCCTTATGGCGGATAAAACCTTACACACCAATTTACAAACTACAACTACGTCACAACTTGATCACAACTTCTTCACACCTATTTACTTTACACCTATTTTCTTCACACCTTTCTTCTTCACACCTATCTTCTTCACTACTATAATACTTCACTACTAATCAACTTCTACTTCCTACACAACTTCTATTTCTTCTAAACTACTTATTACAAACACAACACCACTTCACAAATATATATGTATATATATATATATATATATATATATATATATATATATATATATATATATATATATATATATATATATATATATATACACAATGCACAACTACTCTTCAATACTTCTTGAACTTAGTTGTAGAAGGAGTGTTCTTCTTTTGCACTTTGGATGAGGATGGATGAAAAGGGATTGAATCACTTGAAACAATGATTATTATACAAATGATTAAAGGGTTTTGGAGGATGTTTAGAGGGTTTGAGTTCTGAAAATTTCGTGAAAAAGGTGAGGCAAAATTCCAGAATTAAGATGGTATTTATTGGAGAAAAATTCTGACAATTTCTGACACAGGAGCCTGGCCGGTCCCCTTAAATCATGGCCGGCCCCCTTAAAATTACGGGGACCGCCCCTTATAATTAAGGGGGCCGTCCAGCTGTAACAGCCAAAAAAATTGTCTTTTAGTGGGGAAAGTTTATTTGGTGAAAAACTAACTGATTTTGGTTAAAAATTTGAAATCATATATTTAGTATGATTAAAAAAAATTTCTTTATTACAAAAAGTGTTTTTCAAAAATATATAATATGTTTATATAATTAAATAAACTTTGTATTTATTAATTAAATACCCCTTTGATCATTAGATGTATTAAGCACTTGTTTATCGATACCTTAAGTGATTAAGTTGGATATAATGATATAAACTAGCTTAATACTTGTTTACATAGAAATCTTTCATTTGATGAGTTTACATGTTGTGATCGTCAAAATATAGAGATATCGAAAAATATAAATAAAGTTTTCATACATTATTTATGTCAACAGTTAAGCTGAGACTCATTACTCTCCAGAAAGATCAATCCCTACTCTTAAACACAAAAAGCAATAAAATTCATGGAAGATTTGGATTTTCTGCAAACTAGGCTAATTTTGACTTTTTTTTTGCTTTTTTGAACACTTTGACTAAATTGAGATTCTAACTAACCTAGATGATTAATTATGTTGTACTAGGCCTAAATGAAGTCAAATTGCACAACCTAAGCTAGCTATGAACTGAGTTTGAAGATTTGTTGTCCAAATTCACAACAAATAAGCAGTAGCAAGTATTAACCAAGATTTTTGACTTTTTAAACTGATACCTACTAATTTTATGACTAATAAGCAACTAATGGACCTAATATGACATGTTTAAACCAAAAACAACTCTAAAACAACACTTGACCACAGGGAACTCTACTGTCCCAAACACCACTTATATAAGATGATTTAAGTAATTTTCAAAGGGCAAAGAAAGTTAAAACTTCAAAAGTGATATATGAGGACTCAATTAGCAATTTGATGACTGTTTTAGCAGGAAGTTTTCAATAATAAGCAGTTTCAAATAACTAAACTCAAATATGTAAAATAACTATATGAGATAATGAACATGGAAATCAATTTAAGATCTAACAAAACTGTAATAACTAAACTAGATTATGTCTAAATAGCTAGAATAAACTTGAATAAGCAATAAAAACCAGGGAATTAGCATTAAGCAAGCAATACGACAATAAACTGAGAAACTTGGAAAATGGGACTCACAAATGCTCAAGCTCAGAACCAAGGTAACCAGGGACTCAAACCACCTTCCTATGCTCCCAAGATCTCTAAACCACTTCTGTCCATGCTTCCCCTTTCTATATCAGCAATCTGACATATTCAACTTATTTTTGATCTTTTTCTTTTCTATACTTTTTTTTTTCTTTTTCTTATTTAATCTTCTGTTTTTGTTTTTGTTTACTCTTTTTTTTTTGTTGTTTACTGAGAGCAAATGTGAGTTTATAAAACCTTAAAACAACAATAAGAACTTAAAGAAGTTATGAAACTGAAGGTAATGGACTCGGAATTTAAAGAAACTAAAAATACTTGAATTGATACTCAAAGCTTACAAATTACACTAAGTACTGAAATGGAAATCACATTAAGAACTACTTGCTGAATTAGAAAATAACATAAAAAAACTACATGCCTTGAAGGCTTACATTGAGGTACTATATATACTAAAAAGTAGAAACTGGAACCAGGGGATCTTTTTCTTCTTTTGTGCTCTCTGTCTTGTATGAGACAGCTTTGGAAAGTCCTCTGTGTCACATTGGAGTCAAATCCCACCATTGGATTGGGATTGGCATCATCCCCACCCTTGATTAAATTTAGCCATATAGTGAGTTGTTGGATTGTCAACGGGGAGGAGGGGGGAGGTAATGATGAGTGTTGGGTTGACATTTGGGATGGTAGTGGAGTAGGGTAGCTGGGTAGGAGAGGAGGGGGGAGACAAAAGTGTTGGAAGTTGCATGTTGTGTTTGGTTTGGCGGCAATAGGTGGGAGTAATAATCACAAGGGTCTATTTTGTTTTAATAATTATCACAAGGACCACACTTGTAATTTCTGATTTTGTGAGGACCTGAAATGTAATTTTCCAAAGTTGTTTAAAGGACCACAGTTTCCAAGCTCTAGTAAAACAAGGGCCCTTGATTATAATTTTCCAATTTAAAACTCCTAGGGAGTATTTCTGCCAAAATTCAATGTTGAGGGGTTAAACTTGTCAAACCTTCAAACTTTTTACCCAAGGACTATATTTGATAGTTTTTTTACTTTTAAATGCCTTGGGTTGACTTTTCTTGCAAAACAATTGTTCAGGGACTAGTTTTGTCATTTTTTGAAAGTTGGGGGACTGAAACTGCCAATTGTGCAAACTTTGTTTGGTTTTTCATTGTTTTTACTCATTTTGCATCAGAAACATATAAAACACAATCCTTGGAATATTTTCAGTATTTTGATGCATTTCTGAGTGTTTTTGGATGTTTTGGCAGTTCAAATACGACAAAAATGATGAGTGTTTAAGCACTCATCAGTCATCTCCAGCGACTCACCCATTCGTTGATTTACTCAGGTAGATCTTGTAAGCCCTCTTGGGGGTATCCGAATTGGGAACGGCCTTGGTAAGGGGTTGAAGGAGTCTTCACACTATGCTGTTGACGATCTCTAATTCCGAACTTGTATGTACCGGACGCTTTATTGCTAACTGTTTTCATGCAGGTACTTATGGAGATCGAGAATTCCACTATCGTCAATATCACATCAGTTTCCACATGCTCATACAAAAGTCAAAGAAAAGTTCTCTTCAAAGATCAAAGTAAAGAAAAGTGCATAACGATTCTACACCAAAAGTCAAAGAATCTACAAAGTTAAAGACAAAGATCAAAGACTCAAAAAGGAGAACTCGTTACTTATGAAGAATCAAAGTCAAAGAAGTATGAGCATGTTGGAAAGGCGTTAAGACACCAGAGACAAAGATGTTGATGAAAGTCAGATAACATCATCATTTGATCACAACAACAAGAACGAAGAACGAAGATCACAAAGCATGATTGTAACAAAGAATCTAGCAAAGCTATTACACAAAGACTCAAAGTTCAAGACAACAAGCATCAAAGAAGTCAAAAGGTCATTCATTTATATTGGTGGACCCATAACCCATAGGTCACAAAAGAGATCTCAATGATCACCCCTTTAGGGCGAGATTGTTGGAAACGCAAAAGTGATGATCATAAATGCAATCAAAGAGAGATCTCAATGATCTTCCCCTAGGGGGAGATTGTTGGGAACACTTGAAGTGAGAATCATTGTCGAGTCAATGTGTCTTGTAATATTATCATGTAATAGCTCGTTAGATTGGTAAAAATATAGTCTACGTGTTAGTAGAAGTGTACCAGCTAGTTTAGTCCTAGTATTTACATTAATGTCGATATAGTGAAATATATAACCACGGCACACTTCCTTATTCTAATGTTATGTAAGACTATATATAGTTGTAACCTCTCATTTGAGAGGTGTTGGTTCACTTGGAATAAGAAATCCTCTCTAGTTGTTTCTCTCTCAAACAATATCATCTTTCTCTCTCTAGATCTTAAACATGTGTGAAATGATATAATATTAGGACCTACAGATTGGAGTCATCCAGGTATCTCCTTCTTCTTCGACTATGTCTAACACTTGTGTTTCCTTTAAAGATTTTTTATCTAGCTCTTCCACCAGCACTTGCTTGCTTAGGTGTGCGAAGGTGGTGGACGCCATCTTGCTCAAGGCATCAGCTTTTTTGTTTTGACTTCTTGGTATTTGCTGAATTGAAAATATTCCGAAGGAACTTATAAGTTCCTTTGCCTTTTCTAAATATTGGATCATTTCCATCTCTTTAGCCACGTAAGATCCATTGATTTGATTTGCTACATGTCGAGAGTTGAAGTATGCTTTCAAATTTTCAACGGTAATTTGCTCCGCTATTCTTTGTCCGGCTAGGAGGGCTTCATATTCTAATGCATTGTTACTTGCTTTGAATTTGAACCTTAGGGCACAGGTGAATTTTGCCCCTTCTGGGCTGATGAGTACCAATCCCGCTCTAGAGCCATCCCCGCATGATGATCCTTCCGTGAACAGCTTCTAGGGTTTTGGTAACTTTTCTTCTTCCATTGGTTCATCTTCCAGGCCATCTTCTGGTCGTTCTACTATAAAGTCTGCCAAGATTTATCCTTTTACCGAGACTCGTGGTCGATAGTGTATGTCGTACCCTCCCAGCTCGATACTCCATTTTTGTAATCTTCTTGTTACCTATAGTTTAGGTAGGATCTGTTTGATTGGTTGATTTGTATTCACCACGGTGTGTGCCTGGAAGTATATTTTCAAACGCCTGGTGGCATGGAGGGCTATTTCTTTTCACCCTTTTTCATAACTTTTCTATTTAATTTTTCAACCCCTTCTTTCTCCTTTCTAATTTACTCCTTTTTTCAATCATATCTAAGGACTTCTAATTCTAATCTATTGGATTTGTCCTTGGGTAGATCCCTCCGGCTCTGGCGGATCATAGGACGGTTTTTCCTAACCTTAGTCACCTTATATCTTCATGACTATCCTATTGTTGCCATAAAAACATTAATTTGAAAATCTCTCAAAGTGTTTATGATTATTAAACATCTTTGTTGACACTTTGAGAGTTTTTGGTTTCTTTTGAAGGACTCCCCCTTCACATGTGCTCATGTAATTTTTAAGAAATTTTCACATGCGGGAGGAGTTTGCAGTTTTTGAATTGATCCACTTTCAATGAACATGACCGATTCGAGACACGCTTACATCACTAGTTAGACTAGCTTGAAGTTATTACCCGTCCTGGTCAAGTTCAAAGAAAGTCTCTTGATACGGTACATTCTACTCAGACAAGTCCTATTCGAGACACGCTTACATCACTAGTTAGACTAGCTTGAAATTATTACCCGTCCAGGACAAGTCTTCTCGATTACTGATATTTTAAGCTTCGTCAATTCATTGGTACTATCTGAGTCGAGCTCTTTTGAGATTCAGTCACAATCTTTAAACATTATTGATCACATTTTAATCATGTCTTCTCCCCCCTCAAAAATAGCATATCATGATATTTTTTATATCAACTGATTAAGAAAAAGCATTTGGAGAGATAGACAGATTCTATTTTGCATGAATTCGGAACATTTTTGTTTTTATACTCCCCCTTAATAATAGCTCATTTTAAAATCAATTAAGGGTTTAGAGGGAGTTATCTTGAGCACTAATTTTGAGAGATTTTGAGAAATCTTTTGAACAATCTTGAAAAAGTACTCAAGAATTCTGTTTTGAAAACGAGTTTATGTTTGAAATCTTTTTCGTTTGTTTATACTCGAACTTTTGAAAATGATTTTGTCTTTGAACGTACGCGTCCTTGATTTGAAAATAATTAGAAGTCATCGTTTAAGCCCGGGTTTCGTACTGAAGTTTACGAAAGCCAATGTGAAGAAACTTTTGAGAAACTACATGTTTTAGAAAAAACATTTTAAAGAACTCCCGTTCAAGCATCTGTACATGTCCATATCATTTGTTGAATGACATTTCTAGAAACGTACAGAATATTGATTTATACGAGAGACATGTCGTTAGAAGAATATTTTTGGATTTTTGATTTTATATTGTTTTTGTATTTTTTGAAAATTTTCTATTTTTGTATTTTGTTTTTTGTTACTTTTTCAAATTTTGTATTTTGTTTTTTCAAAAATATTTACAGCGAAGCAATTTTGAAAACATTTATCAAGAAGATTCGAGAAGACGTTCTAACTCCTTAGGAGTTAAGCTTCGCATGCCAATTCGTCGAACTAAATCGTCAAACCGTTCTTTTGGAAGGGCCTTAGTAATAGATCGGCGAGTTGGTATTCAGTCATAATGAAAAATAATTCAACAGTAGCCTCTTCTACGTCCTCTTTGATGAAATGGTAGCGGACTTTAATATGCTTAGTCTTTGAGTGTTGTACGGGATTGCACGAGATGGCTATGGCACTTTTCGAGTCACAATACAAAGGTATTTTGTCAAAAGTAAAGCCATAATCTGTGAGCTGTGTCCACATCCAAAGAACTTGGGCACAACACGCAGATAGAGAAACATACTTGGCTTCGGTTGACAGTGCAGTACAATCCTGTTTCTTTGACGACCAGCTTACTAGCTTTTCACCCAAAAATTGTGCTCCACCTGATGTACTCTTTGCTGTAACTTGATCACCAGCATGGTCGGCATCTGAAAATGCTGTTAGATTAAACTCTGAATGTTAGTGGTGCTTCGTAGGTACCGAAAGATCTGTTTAACCTCTTTGAGGTGAAGTTCGGTAGGCTTTGCCTGAAACCGTGCTAATAAACAAACAGCAAATTGAATATCGGGTCGACTAGCAGTTAGGTACATGAGAAAACCGATCATGCTCTGATATTTCTTCGGATCGATGGGTTTCCCAAACAAATCAGCACCTATTTTTGGTGAAGTGACCATTGGTGTACCAATAAAATCACAGTTTTCCATTCCATGTTTTTTCAAAATCTCTATTGTATATTTAGCTTGATTGATAAAAATACCACGAGGAGATTGATGTATTTGTAAACCAAGAAAGAATTTTAGTTCCCCCATCATGGACATTTCAAATTTGCTTTTCATGAGATTTTCAAAATGGTTTGAATGGTTAGGATTGGTTGATCCAAAAATAATGTCATCCACGTAAATTTGAATGATCAAAATGTCATCTTTGAATTTTTTGGTAAACAAGGTGTCATCAACCGTTCCTTTGGTGAAATTGTTTTTGAGCAAGAAAGATGATAGTTCGTCATACCATGCTCTTGGAGCTTGTTTTAAACCATAAATGGCTTTCTTAAGCTTGTAGACGTAGTCTGGATGATCTTTGTCGATGAATCCCTCTGGCTGACTCACATACACTTCTTCTTTCAGAGTTCCATTTAAGAAGGCTGTCTTAATGTCCATCTGATAGATTGTGATGTTTTTGTGAGCTGCATAGGCTAAGAAAATCCGGACTGCTTCAAGTCTAGCTACATGCGTGAATGATTCTCGAAATCTATCCCTTCTTCTTGTGGATATCCTTTTGCCATGAGACGAGCTTTGTTGCGAATTAAAGTTATTTCCTCATCTAATTTATTCTTCTACAACCACTTGAGATCAAGAACACGTTTATCAAGTGGTCGTTCAACAAGTTCTCAACTATCATGTAACTGGTATTGAAGAATTTCCTCCTACATCGCTTCTATCCATGGGTATTCTGCCATTGCTTCCTGAATGATCTTTGGTTCTTTGAGGTTTATAGAGAAAATGTAGATACACATTTCAGGATCTATGGCAAGTTGTCTTCTCGTCTGAACTGGCCTTGAAGGTTCACAATAACTTGTTTAATTGGATGGTCTTTTGTCCATTGGAGTGTAGAAGGGTACCTTGGGTTTAACCTATGTGTGTTAGATGGTTCTTGTAACCTTGAAGAAGATTCAGCAAAGTCTGTTGCAAATGGATTTTCAAATACTTCTTCTTCTTCTAACGCACCATCGTTTGAATTATTTGTTGGTTCTTCTTGAAAGTTTGTGTTTTGGTTTTGCTCATGAACTCTTGGTAGAACAATTTCAATAACTGGAGTTGCTAGAGTAGATGTTGATGATGCTGAGGGAGTTAGTGCTTCAGCTTCGATTGTTGTAGATTCATCTTGTGATGGTGGTGGTTGATGGTTTTGAGCGGGTGCAGCGGAATGTTGTTGAGATGCATTTGTCGAAGTTCCACCATAGTATTGATCAAACATTAACTCGAAGAAATTTTCCAGTTCTTGTTCTGAAGGTTTTTCAGTGTTTGTTGATTGAGCTCCTTGAGGTAAGAGTCCTGAACTAATTTGTCCAGAAGTCTGCTGGTTTGGTGCGGGTCCTAATCGGGTTTGAATAGAAGCCATTGGAGTAAGCGCGGGTTCTAGAGCGAGTCTCTCAGAAGCCATTTGTGAAATCTTGTCAAACTTCACATTCATCGTCTGCACTATCCTTTTCGTTCTTCTATTATACACCTTGTGTCACACCCCCAAAATCGGGTCCAGCGGAAGCATACATGTAGCTGGGGTGTAACTCAATTGGTATTACAACACAAGTTTAAAAATGGTTTTCACTTGAATCATTTAGAATAAAATAGTTTAATCAAAATGTTGAATGTACATTGTTAAAAGTAATGCGGAAGTAGGCCCTTAAAATAATTTAAAACGGTCCCCAAATGAATAATCAGAGTCTTCTATGACCATGCCATGCCCTGCCAAAACCTCCTGTAGCGTGCCATTGCTTAAAACCTGAAAATACATGCTAAAGTGTCAACACGAGGTTGGTGAGTTCATAGAGTCTTGTGAAAAAGAATGTGATGCATACGAATGAAGATTTCCTAGCAAAGGCCTCGTAAATCCACTCAGTTCCAAGTCCCGCCATAAGAGACTTGTAACCTGTGTGTTTACGACCCACTGCCAAAAGTAATATGTTTGGTTTGTGTAAACAAAAGTAATAAGATTGATGCAAAAGCATCGCAATTCAGTAATAAAGTTGATGCAAAGGCATCGTAATTCAGTAGTAATAGTGATGGAAAAGTATCGTGACTTTATAAGTAATCTCGTATGTACAATAGCCATAAGTATAAAGTAAGGTGACAATATGTCAAAAATGCTACATTGTCTCTTAAGCTCATGACCCCGAAGCTAGACATAATATTGGCCCCAAAGGAGTGGTTACCAGGCACTCAAATTATTTAGACATGAAATGCATTCGTAATTCCGTTGGAGCAACCCAAACACGAATGGAGGCGTCACCCTCAATAGATCTATTCACTCACTCTCGCTTAGCATTATAATTAACGGTCCGTGATAATAAAGGGGACTTAACTTGGCAGTAAGGCAACTTAAGCAATGTATAGAATTTAATACTTTGGCATTGTACAAAAATAATTCAAGCAACGTATTCTTCCCCATAAGTAATTCAAATCGTATAAAAGCATAGAACAAGTATTAAAGCATGTATCTCCCCCAAAGAGTTTATAAAGTCATTAAACAAGTAAAAGTGGGGCTATGACTCACCTCGAAATGATGATACAATGATGGTAAAATGATCGGGACAATAAGGCGTGAACACTAGCCGCAACCTAAGATGAGTGGAAATGATCTACTTTAGATCATGAAATGATGTAATGAATGCACATGCACATGATGCCTATACCACTCATAACTTGAAAATACTTGTTATTGTCAAAGTAATATGTTTTTCCATAACTTGGGAAAAATAAGTCTAACTAGACTTATAAAACTAGTCGTAATATATATATCGTATATATAAATGGTAGTGTTGAATTCCGTGCTTTGAAAATCTTGAAATAACGTTTAATTGTCGTATAAATAAGCTTGTAATCATAAGTACTTCGATGGTTAAGAATTTGGCACTTTGGTAGTATTTCTAGAAAATCTAAGATTTAGTACGTAGAAGTATTATTATTTCTGTTAGTGACAAAATGGTCTTGCAAAACTAGTCGCGAAATAGGGAATATTAATAGTAAGGAAAGAAGCTCAGTAGTTTTGAGAAGATTTTCACCATATATAAAAAGTCACGGAACTGAAGTTTGTCCATACAAGTGTCGATCATAAAGATAAATATCCGCAAAGTGAGGTGTTTGGGCTGTTTTGGCAGATTCTGGGCAGTTTTCGGGAAAGTTTGGAAGACCATAAGTTATTCGTTATAAATCCTGTTGACAAACGGTTGGATGTTTTGGAAATTAGCCTAGGTGAACTAACTTTTTGTCATTGATGTAAGTTTTCCAGAAATGGGTGTATCAATAAGATAAACGGCTCTCAACATGATGTATTACAAAAGTAGTTTTCCTATACTTTAGAATTATTTTGCTAAAAAGCTGATGGAAATAAATAGAGTTTCGTCGATTTTGAAACGTATATATCTTGGTCATTATAAGCTTGTTTTCTACGTTCTTTATATCCCCGGAATCGTGGGACAAGATACTAATATATTTTTGATAAGTCGGGATGGCTAGATCAAGTTTTACACCTCAGATTGGCCCTTGAAAATCGTGGGACAGCAAGTAAAATTTTCAAAAAATAGTTTTCGTCGTTAAACTTGCAAAAATCATATCTCCTTCGTTATAAACTCGTTTTAATCCGTTCTTTCGCCCACGACTTCGTTTTTGGAAGTATTTTCTAAATCTCTAGCCCATAGTTACCCGGAAACCCCTGAGTTTTCTGGATTTTACAAAATGGGACAGCAACATTTATATAGTGGTTAAAATTCATTTTTCTAGTTTAATACTTGTCCAAATCCACTCCAATCAACTTCAAAACAACTCTTAACCTACCATACACCTTCTTAGGGTGTCATGGGGTCCTAACCATCACCAACCTTGGTGGGTTTCATGGGGATAATCATAGGCTCTATATAAACTCATATAATTAGAAAAATACTTGAAAAGTGGTATGAATAACATAAATACTTGTATGCTTTGCCAAAATAACTTGAAAATACATCATATAACTAGTGAAATGAAAGTATTAGATGATGAAAAAAAATACTCTTGAAGCTTACTTGATATATATGGAGTTTGGATATGATTTGATTAAGAAATCAAGGTTTTTATCACAAAACCCTAATAAGGAATGGAAGTAGAGCTTGATTATAACTTGATCTTGAAAAAGCCATGGATTCTTGATAGTGATTTTGTGTTGGTCGTTCATGGTGGAGAGGAGGAAGAAAAATGAGCTTTTGTCTTGTAAAAATGAGATATTATGAAGTTTAGTTGCAAAATATCTAAAGTAATGGCAAAATGGTAAATAAATGGTGAAGTGGAAGTATCCTTGAGATGGGGGGGGGGGGGGGGGGCACATGGCAAAAATAGATGAGTATGTGAGAAGCTTGGTGTTATCTGGTTTAAGGAGTCGGTTTTGGTTCCATTAATCACTAAACGTAAATTGTTAAACCGCGAAACGTAAATCCGGGTATCGTAAAAATATGAAACTTGAAAGAATGACTAAACTTGTCAAAATACTCCATAATAAAATATAAAATGAATGGTAAGTTCGATCGGGTTGCTTAAACGTTGTTAAAACTGGAAACGTGGGTTAAAAACGCGTAATTCGCGTAAAACGCAGAACTGGAAAACGTAAAAGTTCAAAACTTTTAGAATTGTCGTAAAATGAGAGAAAATCATATTTCTATCGTTTATAATGTTTTATGGACATATCGGGATGCTGGAATGACGTTTAAACCCAAAAGTAAATCTCGAACACGGCTTTGTGATTTTTGCAGAAATGATTCGACGAGCGTCAAACTCTCGGATTATCGTTAAAATAGTTTATCTTACAAGAATATGAAATAAAAATTTCGAAAATAAATAGTGAAAATGAATAGTAATAGTGAATTGTAGAAATGAATAGTAACTTTCCGAGATGAATTATGAAATTCCAACGTTTGAAAACGACATGAAATTACGAGTTGTGACATTCTTCCCCTCTAAAAGGAACTTCATCCTGAAGTTCAGTTTGTGTTGGTTTCTAGAGTGGTATTGGTGAAAAGATGATGATATTTATCGTGTAAACTTCTGAGCTCTAATAGGAGCTCAAGTTTGTAGGCCACTAGGCTCATTCTGTCTGAAATATTGAATGGTCCAATGTATCTCGGGTTTATCTCTCCATGTTTGTGAATTGTGTCTCAATGATGTTGTCCTTGGGATCGTGTGATATCTATTGTTGTAAGTGAGTCTAATTTATAGCAAATGGTCAGCCCAACCATTTCCAGAATCAATTACATCCGATTTGGGCATATCTCCCTATGTTTGAATCATTCTCTAATCCTGACCATTGTTCTGAAGATAATAGGTCGTGTGGTTCCAAAGGAATCTTAATGAAATCTGCCAACAGTTTGAGGTGAATCAAATTCCTCCATTAGGAATAGTTGGAATAGGTATCATGAATCTTGTGGAAAAATCTTACAAAGTTAGGTCCATCAAAGGGTATTATTGGAAATAATAGATTAGGATAAGGTTGTGATCCTCCGCAGGATGTCATGAATTGAGTCTTTCTCCACCTACGATACTTAGTCTCCATTACTAAGATTTTCCCCAAGCTCTATGTCATCAAATCACTAAATCCTAAATGTATAAGCGAGGTAATATAGTGATTGATTTTTCAAAGTTTGTTTTGAGATTGTGTTTTGTTCATAAACCTTCCCCGAATAAATGAATCTACAAGTTTAAGCAAACGGCTTTCCAAGTAACATTTTTCTTGATGTTTCAAAATTTAATAGTTATGCAAGATAGGACAGTTTTCAATATAAGGTGGATAATATGGTTTACCAAAGATCGATGTTTAAAATTTACTAACATTCAATAGTTTTGTAAAAGATTAACCAAAAGGAATTTGCTTATCAAAATAAGTGCCCCAGAAAAGTATTTCTTACAAGATACATGTTTTGTATAACGGTAGTTTGGAGAAAAATCCATTTAAAAGTGAAAGCATTAAGAGGATAAAATAGTCAGGTATGTATGTCTGCACAAAGGCATAGGTTTCTAACATGTTTGAATAAAGTCTATTGGTGAGGACATGTTCAATCTATAGTCTCGGTTAAGAGGTTGGATTTATCTCTATGGTGTTGCTTAGTGAGCACTCGTATCGAAACTAATCATGTAATTCAGTCAAGCCAATACTTTCTAGATGGTGGAATTTTGGCGATCAGGCCAGTGATAGGGGTTCGAATTGTTTTGTGATATCCTGAGATTTCTGTTGAGTTTTGAAAGTCTTTCCTAGGGAGGTCATTGATAATATCCACTTATCAATATTGGAGGTAGTGAGGGATGAGTGGCATAGGAAACTATATAGTGTCAGCTAATTCCTTATATAAATAGGGATGGGAAAGGGAAATAATAATGATGGCAAGAAGGGAAGAGACTGTGACAACTGCGACAAAATGAGATTGTGATAAAAAGAAAATACTGTGATGTAAGTGTATTATGCATAGACGTAAATGTTCATGAGATGAAATGACCAGTTGACATGCTTCCAGTCGGTGGTTCACGAGGTGATGAAAAGTATGAATGTTCTGACAACGAGTGTATACATACACATAAATGAAACAATTGGAAATTGAATAGAGAATTCAATCCAGACAAAATTTTATTATAACCATTCTCAGTGTTGCAAAATTCATCTCTGAGTCAGACATAGGTGGTCAGCCTATATCTCACTATCCCGGGTTGAATATAGATGACCAGTCTATATTCCACCGAGGTTCCATGAATTTTTGAAATACTCAGCTCAGTCATACTAAGACTATGTCCTTCACAAATACCAAGATGTTCTGAAAGATTAAAGCAGGTGACCAAACTCGAGGTCAAATGATGAAACTATGCAAGGAAAACATAATGCGGTGACATATATGATACGTGAACATGCTTATATGAAAGACAATTATAGTAACCCACGATAATAAATGAATATAATATATCAGATAATGAGACACAAATCACATCACCTATGTCAGCAACTAACCACAAATGAGGCTTCAGCTTGGCAGGCAGGCATGTGACGGTCATAGGGTTAAGTATTCTTGAAAGTAGCTATAGTCTAGGTTTTCAAAACATTTAGTTCGCTATAGCCAAAGCTCTGATGCCAATCTGTCACACCCTCAAAATCGGGTCCAGCGGAAGCATACATGTAGCTGGGGTGTAACTCAATTGGTATTACAACACAAGTTCAAAAATGGTTTTCACTTAAATCATATAGAATAAAATAGTTTAATCAAAATGTTGAATCTACATTGTTAAAAGTAATGCGGAAGTAGGCCCTTAAAATAGTTTAAAATGGTCCCCAAATGAATAATCAGAGTCTTCTATGACCATGCCATGCCCTGCCAAAACCTCCTGTAGCGTGCCATTGCTTAAAACATGAAAATACATGCTAAAGTGTCAACACGATGTTGGTGAGTTCATAGAGTCTTGTGAAAAAGAATGTAATGCATATGAATGAAGATTTCCCAGCAAAGGCCTCGTAAATCCACTCAGTTCCAAGTCCCGCCATAAGAGACTTGTAACCTGTGTGTTTACGACCCACTGCCAAAAGTAATATGTTTGGTTTGTGTAAACAAAAGTAATAAGATTGATGCAAAAACATCGTAATTCAGTAATAAAGTTGATGCAAAGGCATCGTAATTCAGTAGTAATAGTGTTGGAAAAGTATCGTGACTTTATAAGTAATCTCGTATGTACAATAGCCATAAGTATAAAGTAAGGTGACAATATGTCAAAAATGCTACATTGTCTCTTAAGCTCATGACCCCGAAGCTAGACATAGTATTGGCCCCAAAGGAGTGGTTACCAGGCACTCAAATTGTTTAGACATGAAATGCATTCATAATTCCATTGGAGCAGCCCAAACACGAATGGAGGCGTCACCCTCAATAGATCTATTCACTCACTCTCGCTTGGCATTATAATTAACGGTCCATGATAATAAACGGGACTTAACTTGGTAGTAAGGCAACTTAAGCAATGTATGGAATTTAATACTTTGGCATTGTACAAAAATAATTCAAGCAACGTATTCTTCCCCATAAGTAATTCAAATCGTATAAAAGCATAGAACAAGTATTGAAGCATGTATCTCCCCCAAAGAGTTTATAAAGTCAGTAAACAAGTAAAAGTAGGGCTATGACTCACCTCGAAATGATGATACAATGATGGTAAAATGATCGGGACAATAAGGCGCGAACACTAGCCGCAACCTAGGATGAGTGGAAATGATCTACTTTAGATCATGAAATGATGTAATGAATGCACATGCACATGATGCCTATACCACTCATAACTTGAAAATACTTGTTATTGTCAAAGTAATATGTTTTTCCATAACTTGGGAAAAATAAGTCTAACTAGACTTATAAAACTAGTCGTAATATATATATCGTATATATAAATGGTAGTGTTGAATTCCGTGCTTTGAAAACCTTGAAATAACGTTTAATAGTCGTATAAATAAGCTTGTAATCATAAGTACTTCGATGGTTAAGAATTTGGCACTTTGGTAGTATTTTAGATAATCTAGGATTTAGTACGTAGAAGTATTATTATTTCTATTAGTGACAAAATGGTCTCGCAAAACTAGTCGCGAAATAGGGAATATTAAGAGTTAGGAAAGAAGCTCAGTAGTTTTCAGAAGATTTTCACCATATCTAAAAAGTCAAAGAATTGAAGTTTGTCCATACGAGTCTCGATCATAAAGATAAATAGCCGAAAAGTGAGGTGTTTGGGCTGTTTCGGCAGATTCTGGGCAGTTTTCGGGAAAGTTTGGAAGACCATAAGTTATTCATTATAAATCCTTTTGACAAACGCTTGGATGTTTTGGAAATTAGGCTAGGGGAACTAACTTTTTGTTAATGATGTAATTTTTCCAGAAATGGGTGTATCAATAAGATAAACGGCTCTAAACATGATGTATTACAAAAGTAGTTTTCCTATACTTAGAATTATTTTGCTAAAAAGCTGATGGAAATAAATAGAGTTTCGTCGATTTTGAAACGTATATATCTTGGTCATTATAAGCTTGTTTTCTACGTTCTTTATATCCCCGGAATCTTGGGACAACATACTAATACATTTTTGATAAGTCAGGCTAGCTAGATCAAGTTTTATACCTCAGATTGGACTTTGAAAATCGTGGGACAGCAAGTAAAATTTTCAGAAAATGGTTTTCGTCGTTAAACTTGCAAAAATTAGAAAAATACTTGAAAAGTGGGGTCCTAACCATCACCATACACCTTCTTAGGGTGTCATGGGGTCCTAACCATCACCAACCTTGGTGGATTTCATGGGGATAATCATAGGCTCTATATAAACTCATATAATTAGAAAAATACTTGAAAAGTGGTATGAATAACATAAATACTTGTATGCTTTGCCAAAATAACTTGAAAATACATCATGTAACTAGTGAAACGAAACTATTATATGATGAAAAAAAATACTCTTGAAGCTTACTTGATATATATGGAGTTTGGAGATGATTTGATTAAGGAATCAAGGTTTTTATCACAAAACAAGGAATGGAAGTAGAGCTTGATTATAACTTGATCTTGAAAAAGCCATGGATTCTTGATGGTGATCTTGTGTTGGTCGTTCATGGTGGAGAGGAGGAAAAAAATGAGCTTTTGTCTTGAAAAAATGAGATATTATGAAGTTTAGTTGCAAAATATCTAAAGTAATGACAAAATGGTAAATAAATGGTGAAGTGGAAGTATCCTTGAGATGGGGGGGGGGAGGGGGGGCAGAACATGGCAAAAATAGATGAGTATGTGAGAAGCTTGGTGTTATCTGGTTTACGGAGTCGGTTTTGGTTCCGTTAATCGCTAAACGTAAATTGTTAAACCGCGAAACGTAAATCCGGGTATCGTAAAAATATGAAACTTAAAAGAATGACTAAACTTGTCAAAATACTCCGTAATAAAATATAAAATGAATGGTATGTTCCATCGGGTTGCTTAAACGTTGTTAAAACTGGAAACGCGGGTTAAAAACGCGTAATTCGCGTAAAACGCAGAACTGGAAAACGTAAAATTTCAAAACTTTTAGAATTGTCGTAAAATGAGAGAAAATCATATTTCTATCGTTTACAATGTTTTATGGACATATCGGGATGCTGGAATGACGTTTAAACCCAAAAGTAAATCTCGGACACGGCTTCGTGATTTTTGCAGAAATGATCCGACGAGCGTCAAACTCTCGGATTATCGTTAAAATAGTTTATATTACGAGAATATGCAATAAAAATTTCAGAAATAAATAGTGAAAATGAATAGTAATAGTGAATAGTAGAAATGAATAGTAACTTCTGAGATGAATTATAAAATTCCAACGTTTGAAAACGACATGAAATTACGAGTTGTGACACCCTGAATGCCCTCGAGTTTTCTGAGTATCCAATGAAGATTCCAATATCACCATTAGCTTTCAACTTTCCTAGATCTTCTTTGTCATTTGTTGGATAGCACAAAGCGCCAAACACGTGAAGGTAAGATATGTCAGGTTTACGGTTGTTCACTATCTCATATGGGGTTTTATTGAATCTTGGATGGATTAGGGATCGGTTCTGAGTGAAACAAGCAGTGGCAACAGCATCAGCCCATAAGAATAGTGGTGCACTAGAATATATCAGCATTGTGCGAGCAGCTTCCACAAGTGTTTGATTTCTTCTTTCAACTACCCCATTCTGCTGTGGAGTTCTAACAACTGATGTTTGATCTGTAATTCCAACATCTTCAAAGTAGGTTCTTAACTCCTAATTTATAAATTTTGTGCCATTGTCTGTTATTACAATCCTTACTAGAGCTTGAAATAGAACTTGAATACGCTTCAGAAAGGTGATGATGATGCCTGGTGCTTCGTATTTTGATCTCAAAAACTTTCCCAAAGTATATCTTGAATAATCCTCAACAATAACAAGAATATGCTTCTTTCCATTAATGCTTTCAACTCTCATTGGGCCACATAAGTCCATGTGCAACATATGTAACCTTGCTTCCGAACTACGTACGGTTTTAGGTTTATATGATGCTCTTTTGCTTTTTCCTTGTTCGCATGATGGACAAAGGTGTTCCTTGGTGTATTTGAACTTAGGGAGTCCGTTGATGATGTTGTCTTTGGCTAACTTGTTGATGGTGTCGAAATTGAGATGGGATAATCTTCTATGCCACAGCCAGGACTTTGTTTCGGTTGCCCTTGTCATAAGACAAATTGGTGACGTAGAATCCATTTGGTTGATGTCGATAGCATACAAATTTGTGCCACGATTACCAGTTAAGAGATCATCACCAACCAAATTTCTAACAAAAACCGTGTTTCTCCTGAATGAAACCTCTAAATCTGTATCACAAAACTGCCCAACTGAAAACAAGTTGTGTCCCAACCCTTTGACGTAGTAAACTCGAGTGATCAAAAAATTCCTAAACTAAAGGTCTCCATAACCTAGAATAGCTACTACATGATCATTTCCAAAGCGTACAGTTCCCATGAATTTCCAGACGAAATTGATCAGCAACTTTAAGTTCCCGGTCATGTGCTTGGAGCAACCCTGAGTAGATGATCCAAAGACATATTTCGATAACCTGCCAAGAACAGAAGAGTTTGTATTTGGAAACTGTTTTGAATTTGGTTCCATGGGGTTAGGGGTAAATCCAAATCACACTCATCAAAGGTTGCTAATTGTTTATTTTGAACAACTTTCATTGTGCCATCCTGGATTATGAACTCCCTACCCGTTGGTATCCACATATAATACTTAAGATAGTTCCTAGGTGTTCGTCTATTGGTGGTGTTCCTAATTCTTTTAATTAGTCTACCAATATATCTAGTTTTAGCACTAGGTCCTATTGAAGCATTTTTTTGTTCAGGCGTAACATACACATTCTTAGAAACACAATCATCATGAACATCATTAACTTAACATTTCTTGCATATTATACAAACCGAGTCATTACATGCATTAGAAATAGTACTTTTGACATTACATTTAGATAAAATATGTCTCTTTTTACAAACCGATAAATTCCTAGGGTGTTCTTCTACTTCTTCAAATTTATTCTTGCAACTACTCTTAGATGCAGGCGAGACTCTATTGTTCCTTGTATTGCTCCTAGGCTTTAGTCTGCTGCTCCTAGAGGTGCTATCTAATCCTGTAGAAGGTAAGGCACACGCATTAGGATTTATATTGTTGTCCTTTAAAGCATCACTAGACTCCTTAGAATTATCCGTTATGCACTTGTCATTTTTCCTAGATGTGGAGGCAGATGCAATACTGGGACTAATCCTATAAAGGCCAGGTGCTATCACTTTTGGTGTTTCGACAACCGCTTTTCCTTTTTCAACAAACTTTTCATTTTCATTTTGCTTGGGCAAGGGTGTTGGAGTGACTAGTTTTGTCAAATCATTTTGAGGTATTCGGTTTGTCTGAGGTCGACGGTTTTGCAAACTTAGTATCCACACCCTTCCCTTTTTGACTTTCAAGCTGAGCCATCAAAAGATCATTTTGCTCTTTCATGTTCTTGAAGGCATGCTCATACGACAGTTTGTCATACTTGCATTCTTCTCTTTTTCGATCAAGTTGTTTAAAATATGACACATTTTCTTTTTCAAGCTTTATAAGAGCATTTTCATATTTTGAAACAATTTCAGAGGTCTCAGATCTCAGTCGTTCATCGTCTTGAACAGAATATGTTTGTAAAATGATGGACATAATATCAGTAGTCATAACGGCTTCGAAGAGAGAATCATTTAGGTTTTCCAAAACATTGATTTGCTCAAAAGATTCATTAGCCTTCTTTATCAAGGATTTGTGATCCTTGACAAAGTCAACAGTTTCTTTCAAAAATGCTTGTTTAAAATGAATTACTCGAGCATAAATGTTATTAATTTGAGGAGCAAATTCACTTTCAAGAATCTTTTTAAGCTGTAAATGAACCGTGGAATTCCAATTAATCTCATTTATTCTCGTTTTAGATTCTAACGTCGTTTTAAGTTGCCCAACTCTGGTTTTAAGATCATCAAGATATCCCCTTGCAGCACTTGTGTTAAAAGTGTTGTTTGAGGACATCTGTTCCATGTTTGAAAGCGATTTGGAAGCAACTACTTTTTTAGAAACTATTTTTGAGAATGGTCGTTTTAAGGAAAACACTGATGGTTCTTTTTGTGGAAAAAAAGTAATTCCAGAAAGTTTGTTCAATTTATTGTAATCAATTGGTTTCAAATCCTTTTATTTCATTATAGTTATGCTCTCTTCGACAAGTTCCATCATTTGCACAGAATCCCAAACAACGGGAGGATCATGCTTGGTGTAAATCACATTACCATTATACAAAACATTATGTTCTTCTTGAGCTTTCTTGAGATTGCAAGGAGTTTTGTTACCAAGAGCCATTTTATGTTTTGTATGGTAAACAAGAAATTGACCACTAAGTCTTCTAATTTTTTGATCATATGTTCTGACTCTATGATTTCATCCAAAAGTTTATCTTCTTTCTTTGCAAAGTCCTTTATCAACTCATCCCTTTCTTTTTCAAGATTGGAATATGCTGATTTTTGTTTGAAAGTTGGTTTGATAACTCAGAAATTTCTTGTTTCAAAGAATTAATGGTTTTTGCTGAACTAATTTCAAGAGTATCAAATTTGTTTTGCAATTCCCTATCTTTAACAAGTAACTTCTTATAACCAATTTCAAATTCTGTCTCGTGTTTTTTGTCAATTTGAAAACTTTTTGAATTTTCCTTGTATCTCTCAAGCTCAGTGGTCAATTTCTCATTCGCGGCCTTAACTTCGCGATTGACCTTTTTAACTTTCTCGATTTCAATACCACAGTTGTTCAATAATGATTCAAATAAAGCACGTGTTTCCTCATCATTTTCAGCATGTTGTGAAACGAAGCCTCCATTATGATTCACATCTGGAGTTGCTGAAGGGGTATTCTACTACTTGGTGTATCCAGATATGTATCATAAGTGGGTGCTAGCTTCTCAGAATGTTGTTCCTCATTAGGATACATATCAAATATATCACTATTGTGACATGTATTGAAGTTTGATACCTCAAATGGTGCACTGGTGTCATAAACAGGAAGTGTGATAAACAATAGCCTCAGCTTGATTAGCCATTAATGCTAGAGGATCATGCTTTTTAGCAAGTAATTCAGCCCTTACTTCATTAGCCTCAGCTTGATTTTGCTTCAAGAAGTCGTACAACTGATCATAAGTCATTTCATGCAAATTCTTTGTCTGATAAACAATAGTGACGTATCTTCCCCATTCTGGTTGAAACTCATTCAGAAAATTGGTGTTGTTAGCAATGTTTGTGATGAGTGCTCAAACACTCATAATTTTTAGTTAAATCTGAGCTGCAAAACATTTAAAAACACTCAAAAAGGCATCAAAATACTGAAAATATTCCAAAATTGTGTTTTATATGTTTCAGATGCAAAATGAGTAAAAACAGATGAAAAACGTACAAAGTTTGCATAATTGGCAGTTTCAGTCCCCCAACTTTCAAAGATTGGCAAAAATAGTCCCTGAGCACATATTTTAAAAGAAAAGTCATTATTGGTCCTTAGAAATTCACAAAATATCAAAAATGACTCTTTGATGAAAAGTTTGAGGAAATTACAATTTTAGTCCCTCAAGTTTGGAAATTTGCAAAAATGGTCCTTGGGTATTTAAATGCGAAGAAATGACATCATGGGTCCTTGGATAATTGAAAGATGGCAAAAATAACCCTTGGAATACTTTATAGGATGTGCAAATTTGGTCCCTCAATTTTCAGGAATTACCAAATTGGTCCTTGTATTTTTGCTTAACTAACTAAAACCATTTGGACCCTTTGTGTAATTTATAAACAAAACAAACCCACCCAATAACTAACCTAAACCAAAAACCTGATCCACCCAACACTTCCCCAAGCCCAATACCCAAAAGCCCACATCCTATTTTTATAATAAAACGGAGGTCAAAGGGCAGTCAACCCTTTCCCCTTCCTCCTTTTCACAGCCAAAACCTAGACACCACCACTGCACCTCCAACACTTTTGTCCCCCCCAACACCTGCCTATCAGCCTCCCTACTCTACCACCTCCCATAAGTCAACCTCAACATCCCCAACACACTTGTCTCTTTATCCACACTGGCAAAACACCACTTTTGGGGCGCCAAATCAAGATTAAGGTCTGAGATGAGTTCTGAGTAATTGGAGGGATGAGATTTGCTCACAGGAAAGCACAAGGAGCAAAGGAAACCCTAATTTCAGTTTTAATATAAATAGACAAATTGTAAGCCATATTTTGGCAGTTAGGAAGTAAGTAGTAGTAGTAGTAGGTAATAGTTAAGTAGTTTTTACTTAGGTTAAGTCTTTAAAATTATGTAATTTCAGCTTATGATTTCCTTGTACTCAAAATTTCTAGATTAATACAAATTCAAATCTCTTTCAAAAAGTGCTTATCAGCTTATTACTTACTGCTTATCCTTTGTTGATTGCTGTTGTTTATTTGTACTCTCATGCCATCCTTGTTTACTTCAGTGAGGTTTGTGTTTGTTTGTTGAATTTTAGTAGGTACCTCTCTTAGTTGCCTACTTTTGCATTTTAGCTTCAATTTTAGCATAACTAGATATAGCTTATGGTAATGCTAAAATTAGGATCCCTTCAGGTTATTTATACTACACATAAGTTAGATATTGATTTTGCATCAGTGGAATAGTTTAATTTGGTCACAAGCACTTACATTAAAAATCAGTTAGTTTGAGAAGGGGTGTTTGGTTCAGTTAGTTTCAAGGTGTTCTAGTATGTTTTTATGGTTGTTAATAGTTTAAACATGTTACTTTAGGTTCTCTTAGGTCAGTTTAGCAACAAAATCCGTTGCTTTTATGAAGAAAAGTCAAAATGCTTGTTTAAGTCCATATTTTCATTAACTGTAAAGTTCTATTGTTCTATAATCAGTTAAACTAGTTCATTAGATGTTGAAGTGGGTTAAGTAAATCTCATGGTAGCTTATTTTCACCTTTTTAGCTTATTAGAAGAAATTAAACTTCACAAAAGTCAAATATTGTTCAAACTTCAAAAGTCAAAATTGCATAAGTTATTAGTTTTTCCAAATCTTGGAGGATTTTTCATTCACTCATGTTTAGGTGTGATGATCTGTAATTTAGGATTTATGATATTGGGTAGCCTGAGTTTAGTGGACTAATTTTAGATTAATTTCTAGATTTTTCTTTAATAGCTTATTCACTGCTTAAAGTTGGATGATTTGTGAGTTTATTGCCCTGAACCATGAACAGCGCACATAAGCTATATTTCGTTATGAGCCTGTCTGTAAAGCTAATGTAGCTAGCTTGTTAGGTCAGGGGTTATTTGGCTTTTTAGCTTATTTGATATGCTAGTTCAGTCCTGCAAAAGCCCTTTGAACCTGTTCAGTTTCAAGTTGGTTTTGGATTTGCGTATTGTTGTTTTTTAAGCTTTTCTAGTGTAGTATTATTGTTGTGGTAGCTTATTCTAATTTCACTTAGCTTGTCTCTAGCTAATTTTATCCATGTATCAGCTTGTAGTAGCTTGTGCTTAAGCTTGTATTAGCACCCCTTGGGACTGTCCTTCTCCCCTGCACCAGGGGAATGGGGTGGTTTGAATGAGCCTCTTATAAGTTGTGCATATAAGCCTTATCTTTTTGTCATTTTAGGAAGCCCTCCTGGCCAGCTTTCTTTTTATGTTTTTAATTTTCACTTTTATGCTTATTGTAATTGCTTATTATGCCTTTCAAGTTCTCACCATCTCACCCTTTACACTGAGTAATCAGTATAAAGAGGGATTTTCATAAGCTATTATCTAGCTTTTCTGTGGGTCCCATGGTGAGTCTCTTGGTTCTTTGGGAAGCCCTTGCACCTAACTCACTAACTCCAGGCTTATTTTGGCTTTTCAAGCATGTTTGATAAGCTTATTTGGTCCTACAAGTAGCCTGCAGACCAATATGTCGTTTGGTATAGCTTAGATTGCTTATCTCTTGTTACAAGCTTATTCAGTGAGCTTTTTCTTTTGTTTCTGCTTGTTCTAAACTCATTTTATCTTTGTCTAGCTTATGTTGTTCTCTTGGTTAACTATGTAGCTTGTTTAGTAGCTTATTCAATCTCAAATATCCACTTATAAGCTCAAAAGCTCATCTGTGGTAATCATAAGCTCCCACAGAGCTTATTTTTAAGCTTTTGACAAGTTTCCTTCACAAAAGTCTCTTTATTTCAGTAGCTTAATAGGTTTGAAAAAGAAAAATCCAGAAATGTCAAAAATTTAATAAAGTGATAGCTTCTATTTAAGCCGTTTGGCTTATTTTTCTGCTTATTTATAAGCAATTTCTATTTTTATATTTTAGTGGAGTTTCTTATAGTTTAAAATAATTTTAGGAATTTTTTTAGATTTTTCTCTTTTCATTTGCTATTTTTAATAATTAATATTAGTTTTATTAATAATTAATTAATATTAGATAATTAAATAGTATAAATAGTTTTTATTAATACTCCTATGTTTTCATATTTTTCCTAGGTTTTGAATGTCATAAAATATTTTTAGAAAAAGTTTTAGGATTTTTACTATTCATTTGCTATTTTTCTTTAATTTAATTAGTTTAATTAGTATTTAAATCTTAATTAATTAATAATAAATAGAGAAAAAGTAGGAAAATATATTTTTAGTTTTAAAATTACTTTTATATGATTTTAGAATTTTTAGAATTAAATTTTCATTTTTCTAGCTTAAATTCATAATTAGTGTATTTTAAATATTATTAATTAGTTAATAAATAGTAATTAATTAAATAGTTGTAAAAATAATTTTAATTTTCCAAAAATTTTCTTATAACATTAGGATTGTACAAATATAATTTTCATATTCGTAGGACTTTATTTGCTCATGTTTCACTTTTTATTTCGCGCGTTCGCGTTTATTTTGAATTCAAACGCGTGTTTTTAGGTTTAACTTACGTTTTTAGGATATCTGATCATCAGAAATTGTTAATATAGTGTTTCGAAGCTATTTTCAATCATAATCGCGTAGTGCAATCATAATAATGAAATTCCTGACCTTCCTGATTAATCACTCGATCATTTAAAACGTTCACAAATACAATTGCACGCCTCGTCGGGGCATAACGACCCGGGGATTCACTATAATCCTTGGTTAGTTGGTCTGAAATGTTTGACTTGGTTGACCATTCACCTGGTCAATTTAGTTGACCTTTCAGGACCAATCAAAATTTTGGAGCCGCTGCCGGGGAGGTCGTGCGCGTTATTCTAAACGATTTTGCGTATTTGTGAATCAGGATATACACACATTGTATATTTACCATCTTTGTTCATATTTTTCTTATTATTATCATATAAAAACAAAACGGTTCATGAAAACATTTTTAAATCAGTTTTCAACGAACACAAATAAAATAAAATAAAAAAAATAAAAAACCAAAAAGATTTTCTTTCTTATTTGTATATAAAATGTCTTTCCAAAAATCCAAAAATATTCATCTTTACCCTTCTACCTTTTTTATTCTTCATTCCTTACCCTCCCAAACCTTTTGATTCTTTCTATGTCTCATCCACACCTTCTGATTTGTCTATGGTGCGGTAATCCTCATAATGGTGGTAGTTGCCCCAGTAGTGGCATGGTAGAATCAGGAAACGGGTCTGTCTATAACCAAGATCCCTATTCCTACCATGACACGACTGATTTATTCCATCAGCTACCACACCATGAGACTCAGCAGTTTTACTGTTGTGAGTACTGTGGTGGTTCACACTACAGTTCTGATTGTCAATCGAGAAACACGCTTGTCTACGAGCAGTTTCCTGATAACGATTATGACTCTAGCACATATGACTCACAGCCACATCAGTTTTACTGTTGTGATTACTGTGGAGGTCCACACTTCAGTTCAGATTGTCAAACAGGGAATCCAATTCCCTGTAACAATTTTGACACACTGTATTATGACGAACCTCCACCTCAGCCAATTCCTCAAAGTCATCTCCTTGATCTTTTGGATTTAGTGAAAGATTTGAAAGGAATTAAACATACCCCAAAAATCCAAAACAAAAATCGATGGAAGAATTGTTAGCTGAAGAACAGGCTGCTAAAATAAATTCCCAAGATGCCATTGAGAGATCTATTAGGGAATCAATTGAAAAATAAAAAGCAGCCAAATATAGCTCTCGATTCCGTTTCATTCCTGATGACAGTGATGATGAAGATACACTTGATATTCTTCAACTTTACAAAGATTCATCAGATTCATCAAATGAGATACCATCAGTTGAGATTCCATCTCAACCCACTGTTATCACACCTGAGGTTCCCACTCACTCTCTGAGCATGGGGGACGAGCATCTTGACACTGTTCCTGAAAAGGAATCGGACGAATTCATAAAGTCTAGTGTTGAGAACCTTGTCCCAATCCCAAGAGAGTCACAAAGAATTCTTGATCATGTGTGTGATATCCCTCCTCCTCTTGTCTTCCCGAATGATGATGTTGAGATGTTCTCTGATTCTAATGATGACGATTCGTTATCTTGTGGGGACATCGTTTTTATGGAAGAATTACCTTCTAAGCTAGTTAGCTTAGAAGAAGAGAATGATGAGATTGACACTGAAATCAAGGATAAAGCACTTCGTGCAACATTATTGAATGTCAATCTCCTCATTTCTAAAATCGAGGCTTTCAAAGAGAAACCTATTTCATCTCCTATCCCCATTAAGGATAGTGACATTTTCTCCGATGATCCTATTCCAGAGTTTGAAGCCTTTACTTTTGATCATACGGGAGAGAAGATTAGTGGCAGTACCACTTCTCATTCTTAAATTTCTCTCCCCGAATATGATTCATTCACCTTCGAGGAGTTCTCCCATGAACTTACTCATATCATATCTCCACCGGAGTATGATAACTTTTACTTTGATCTAGTCAAAGATGATCTTTGTGTTCCGGAGGGAAATATTCTCAACCTTGAGAATTTGCTTGATATAAAAATCCCAACCCTCCCTCCTATAATAGGTCTAGATCATATGAGCTTAAATGATGAGATTCATGATATACCAATTATGGATTCTCTTTCTTATGATGATGACTCAATCTTGATTGTCATCAAGATCTTCCTCCCATTCTTCACCTACCGGGTGACTTCTCCTGTTCTTCACTCCTTCGGGTACTTATCTCATCGGTGTGGAACTTTCACGTGCTTCAAATGTTTGTCCAAACATCTTGAATGAAAGTCCGATGGAGATTGTCTCTTCCACATCATGCTTCCCAAAGAACCAATGAATTCGGGGTCGATTCAAGCTAGCGACTCGGTAAACAAAAACAGTAGCATGCTTATGGGGTTTTCACCCTAAGTGTGGGGGAGTGCCCTTGCTGTGGTTACAAACAAAGTGAAAAATGGTGTTTCCACATTTAGCTTGTAATGTTGCCCTTTTACGTTCAAAGAGTCGGCATAATAGCCGGGACTTTGAATATTGAGGACAATATTCAATTCTAAGTGTGTGTGGGGGGGGGGGGGGGGGGGGGAATTCTAGCGAATTTTATCACATTTTACCATCTAGTACCCACGTTTTTGGCAAAAATTAAAAAAAAAAAAATCACTTAAGTTCAATTTTTTTTTTTTGGTTATCAGTCCGCCATGTCTAAACGACAAAAGGATTGGCTAATCCAGGAGCAAACGGGTCTTGGTAAAGATATCTCAAATATGTTTATGGCTTACAATTTGCCAAAATTTGTATGGTATTCAACTCTCCATATCCTAAAAAGTATAAGAGTTGGCTAGCCCGCAAGATTATGGCTTGTGGTAAAGGCAGTGGAAAACCATAATTGGTAATCAGCTCACCAAGATGTTGACTGTGCCCATCAAGAGTTTGCTAGTCCAGAAGCAAACGGCTTCTGGTAAAGACAAATCAAAATCGTTGAAAGCTGGTGGTTTGCTCAAAATCACTTGGTTATCAGTGTACCATAGTTCTTTTTTTGAACTAAAATATTTGGCTACTCCATAAGTAATGGCTTTTGGTAAAGAGATTCAAATCCATTAAAGTTTTCTTAAAAGATTGTTAGGGACTAGCAATAGTTCAGTGTGGGGGATTGATGAGTTCTCAAACACTCATCATTTTTGGTTAAATCTGAGCTGCAAAACATTTAAAAACACTCAAAAAGGCATCAAAATACTGAAAATATTCCAAAATTGTGTTTTATATGTTTCAGATGCAAAATGAGTAAAAACAGATGAAAAACGTACAAAGTTTGCATAAATGGCAGTTTCAGTCCCCCAACTTTCAAAGATTGGCAAAAATAGTCCCTGAGCACATATTTTAAAAGAAAAGTCATTATTGGTCCTTAGAAATTCACAAAATATCACAAATGACCCTTTGATGAAAGTTTGAGGAAATTACAATTTTAGTCCCTCAAGTTTAGAAATTTGCAAAAATGGTCCTTGGGTATTTAAATGCAAAGAAATGACATCATGGGTCCTTGGATAATTGAAAGATGGCAAAAATAACCCTTGGAATACTTTGGAGGATGTGCAAATTTGGTCCCTCAATTTTCAGGAATTACCAAATTGGTCCTTCTAATTTTGCTTAACTAACTAAAACCATTTGGACCCTTTATGTAATTTATAAACAAAACAAACCCACCCAATAACAAACCCAAACTAAAAACCTGATCCACCCAACACTTCCCCAAGCCCAATACCCAAAAGCCCACATCCTGTTTTTATAATAAAACGGGGGTCAAAGGGCAGTCAACCCTTTCCCCTTCCTCCTTTTCACCGCCAAAACCTAGACACCACCACTGCACCTCCAACACTTTTGTCCCCCCCAACACCTGCCTATCAGCCTCCCTACTCCACCACCTCCCATAAGTCAACCCCAACATCCCCAACACACTTGTCTCTTTATCCACATTGGCAAAACACCTCTTTTGGGGCGCCAAATCAAGATTAAGGGCTGAGATGAGTTCAGAGTAATTGGAGGGATGGGATTTGCTCACAGGAAAGCACAAGGAGCAAAGGGAACCCTAATTTCAGTTTTAATATAAATAGACAAATTGTAAGCCATATTTTAGTAGTGAGGAAGTAAGTAGTAGTAGTAGGTAATAGTTAAGTAGTTTTTGCTTAGGTTAAGTCTTTAAAATTATGTAATTTCAGCTTATGATTTCCTTGTACTCAAAATTTCTAGATTAATACAAATTCAAATCTCTTTCAAAAAGTGCTTATCAGCTTATTACTTACTGCTTATCCTTTGTTGATTGCTGCTGTTTATTTGTACTCTCATGCCATCCTTGTTTACTTTAGTGAGGTTTGTGTCTATTTGTTGAATTTTATTAGGTGCCTCTCTTAGTTGCCTACTTTTGCATTTTAACTTCAATTTTAGCATAACTAGATATAGCTTAAGGTAATGCTTAAATTAGGATCCCTTCAGCTTATTTATACTTCACATAAGTTAGATATTGATTTTGCATCAGTGGAATAGTTTAATTTGGTCACAAGCACTTAAATTAAAAATCAGTTAGTATGAGAAGGGGTGTTTGGTTCAGTTAGTTTCAAGGTGTTCTAGTTTGTTTTTATGGTCGTTAATAGTTCAAACATGTTACTTTAGGTTGTCTTAGGTCAGTTTAGCAACAAAATCCATTACTTTTGTGAAGAAAAGTCAAAATGCTTGTTTAATTCCATATTTTCATTAAGTGTTAAGTTCCATTGTTCTATAATTAGTTAAACTAGTTCATTAGATGTTGAAGTGGGTTAAGTAAATCTCATGGTAGCTTATTTTCACCTTTTCAGCTTATTAGAAGCAATTAAACTTCACAAAAATCAAATATTGTTCAAACTTCAAAAGTCAAAATTGCATAAGTTATTAGTTTTTCCAAATCTTGGATGATTTTTCATTCACTCATGTTTAGGTGTGATGATCTGTAATTTAGGATTTATGATATTGGGTAGCCTGAGTTTAGTGGACTAATTTTAGATTAATTTCTAGATTTTTCTTTAATAGCTTATTCACTGCTTAAAGTTGGATGATTTGTGAGTTTATTGCCCTGAACCATGAACAGTGCACATAAGCTATATTTCATTATGAGCTTGTCTATAGACCATAACATGTGTAAAATAGCTCTTTGGAAAGCTAATGTACCTAGCTTGTTGGGTCAGGGGTTATTTGGCTTTTTAGCTTATTTGATAAGCTAGCTCAGTCCTGTAAAAGCCCTTTGAACTTGTTCAGTTTCAAGTTGGTTTTGGATTTGCTTATTGTTGTTTTTTAAGCTTTTCTAGTGTAGTATTATTGTTGTGGTAGCTTATTCTAATTTCACTTAGCTTGTCTCTAGCTTATTTTATCCATGTATCAGCTTGTTGTAGCTTGCGCTTAAGCTTGTATTAGCACCCCTCGAGACTGTCCTTCTCCCCTGCACCAGGGGAATGGGGTGGTTTGCATGAGCCTCTTATAAGTTCATCTATGCATATAAGCCTTATCTTTTTGTCATTTTAGGAATCCCTCCTGGCCAGCTTTCTTTTTATGTTTTTTATTTCACTTTTAAGAAAATATAGATTTTGGAACAGAATAAAGAGCACATATTTACTTACTAGCATAGAGTAGCTTGATTAATTATGTGACTGACTGATAGGGAATGAGAATTATTGTAAAGAGGACTAAGAAACAGTAGTGTATGTCAATTATTGTCGATATAACATGACATACGATCATCATCAAGTTGACTCCATTACTGATAATGATTATGTTAAATTGGCCGAACATAAAGTTCGATCCCTTTTAGTAAGCGAAATGGTATCCTAAGTTTTCCTATATATAGAGCAGATGCCTTTCCCGTCATTTGAGTCACTAATAGAATTACCTCAACTGTTTAGATATTGTAACATGAAGTTCTACCATTAAATTATATTCATCCATTATAAGTTGTAACGAACCACACGCCTTTGGTTAATAGGATTATGCGAGAACAATCATCCAAATTTTCATATGCAACTTACTAGCCATGGCTATGCATTAAATGTCCATATAAACTTCAAAACTAATGACCATTAATTTGGGAAAAATTATACTTCACTTAGCTCAAAGATCTCCGAAGTGTTTATTGTTGGATAGTGAATGGAACAAGAGGGTGTTTGGATTCATAAAAGGTTTCTTCCTTTTCATTGATGTTGTAACAGGAACGTAATGGACAATTGGTGACTTAGTGCCATTATAATTGTCTTTATTCCAATTTGTTAGTCGTGTCAACCAACAACCTGATTACTAGAGCGGAATGACAACGATCTTGAAGACAATATGTATCGGCAGAAAAGTAGAGAAGCTTTGCACAAGTAAGTACCCTAATCGATTCTTGATTAGTATGAAAGAATGAACGTGCATAAATCCTCATCCCCTCATCTCTATTTATAGAGAATGAGGGGGTAAGAAACCGACTCCTAAACCGCATAGGAATCTAGTCGGCTGATACAATGAAAAGGAAAGAAATGGTGGTCTTTGGCTTGGGACACAAGCCAAACAAACCGACACATATGTAACAATTCACATTTTTCAGGATAATTACTATTCCCGGAAAATTTCACTATTCACTTTTACTATTCATTTTCCCGAAATTTTCCCGAAAGTTGATTTTTATTTGATATTCTCAAGTGATAAATCATTTCCATGGCAAATTAAAAGTTTGACATTCATAAGCTCATTTTCGTGAAAGTTATTAAGGAATTACACGGAATTACACGTTTTAGGGTAAAACGTCATTCAGAAATTCTACGTACAACGAAATTCGACCCCGTCAGGTGACCCCACATCGGAAAAATGTTTGACACGCTCATGATTTATTTGAGAATTAATCGTGACTGAGAAAAACATGACCAAAGACTTCCCGGCAGGTCACCCAAGCCTGTACTACTCTCGCATGAGCACGCTTAACCGTATGGGCGATTAACCGTTAGACCACAAAACGCGTTTCTAAGACGATTTGAGTTTTCAACTTATTAGAAAAAGTCAACATATTTTTCCCTCCTCCATTGACCAAAAATCATCCCTTGATGTTATAAGTCATTCCTTGATTTTTAGGCTTACGGTTTGATGTCTAAAAGACATTTAATACCAACCGACACTAGACTGAGCCCAGTCTAGACATTATAAGTCATTTTAAATCATTTTTATCACATTAGAAAAGTAACATTTTACTTTTCTCAATTTTACGCAATATTCGTACGTTTTACGCGTTTTAGACCCGTGTTTCCAGTTTTTAGCAGGGTTTTAGCACCCGATGGAACCTACCACTCATTTTATATTTTATTATGGAGTATTTTGACAAGTTTAACCATTCTTCCAAGTTTCGTATTTTTACGATACCCGGTTTTAAGTTTCATGACTTAACGACTTACCGTTAGCGATTAACGGGACCAAAACTCACTCTGTAAACTAGATAATACCAAGTTTATCCATCTAGTCACTTCCCCCTCATATGGAACGACCAAGAGGTGATTCACCATGATCTTGGTGGCTTAGTGAGAACCATGGAACTATTAGATCACTCATGTGTATCATTTTAAGCCTTAGAAATACTTATGGCCTAAAAACATACATGTAGTTATCATGTGTTCCATTCTAAGCCATTCATTCTTATACACTAACCTCCTCAACACACTATAAAACCCTCCTCACCTCCTTTTAGTCGTTCATAACCTCACACACACAAACACACTCCTAATTTTCCCTCTACTTCAAGAATTACTCAAGAAATCAAGTACTATATCTCTAGTTTGGTTTTGATTCATCAAACTACTTCAAATCCTTTGAAACTTTGGTGATTTCTCTTGAGTTTGAATCCACTCAAGTCACCTAAACCTTCATCATCCATCTTTCAAGATTACAAGAGTAGAAAGATTGCATGAAGAGAAGAGGGTTGAAGCAAGTCTATCAATGTCCTATCCTTACATGTTAACTTCCTTTCATCTTTGAAAGCCAAAAGTTGTAAGCCAAACCCTAACATGATTCTTGTTAAATAATCATATTCATGTTATTTACATATTATTCATGCTATATTATGTCTTGTATTCATGTCCATGATGTATAAAAGTGAGTAAAACAAGTATTGATACATATATGTAACTTATGTTATTCAAACAAGTAAACTAGTGACTTTCTTGGAAAACCACGACCAAAATGGTAAAATTATGATATTTGATCATTACATATTACAGTAGAGGACTTAACAAGGAAACCGTAGCAACTTGAACCACCTAAAACGAGTATACGAGTCAAAAGTTACGCCCATTTGAAGTTACCAAAACTTTTCGGCAAACTGCCAAATACCATTCTGATCAAATTTGGGTTTTGAAAGTCCCACTTCTGATCCGATTCATCAAAAAGTTAAAACACGAAAGTTATCCGGAACGACGTTTTCGTTCAGGATTAAAGAAGCTCGAGCCCTGAAAATGCTTTCCGAGTGATAAATTTCTTCAAATTCTAAACAGCCCATTTTTAGACAAAGTCATTACATATAGGTTATGGTTTATGAAGACCAAAGGGGTCTTATGACCTATAATCAAGACCACCACCATGGCTAGAGCCAAGGTTGAGTCTCATGACCTTGGAACAAGGACCAAAGGTCATGGCTAGGCCATGACGAAATGACCATACCAACTTACATAGGCGTAAACATGAAACAATGAATTAGGCGATAACTTGAACAAGCAATTTGGATCTACTTCACTTAAAAGGAAACCATGAGATTTTAACAAGAGAAAATGGTCGTTCAAGACTTATGAAACTACCCCTAATAACAATCTTCATGTACAAATAAACTTTCCTAAGTTTATTCAAATATCGGACATGTAACTTTTCGGATCAAAACTTATATCTATATATTTCATCAACTACTACAATAGTAGGGAGCCTCATGTGAGGAGTTCATTATGTAAGCCGTCGAGTTGAGTTGTGGATTTACGAGTTAAAGTGTCCTGGCTCCTCGAACGCTTACTAACATGGCTTCTGAAATATGTCAGCCCGAACGGTAGTAAACGATATACCAAACATACATGTTCATGAATCTTTTATTTCAAAGACATACAATATACATCATACCACATCATGGACTAAATGCAAGATATATATATATATATAGGCACTCCGTTATATTCTTTACTCCGATCCTAAGTCGCGACATTCTATTATAGGTTGCTCGTAGAAACCTTCACGATTCGACCGTTACATTCATTACTTGCTATCTTACTTAAGGTGAGTTCATAGCCCCACTTTCGATTACTTAATTGTTTTACAAACCCTTGGGGGGAATACATGCTATTATTTTTCTACTCGAACACGATGCTTTCTAATGTATGCTTCACGACGATGTTTTATTATCACTAAGTACCATCCTTGCCAAACCAAGATCCCTTATTATGAACCATTTAATCACTAGAAATAGTGAGCGCGAATATTAATAATAGGCCTATTGGGATTGACGAATCCCATTTGTATTGACTAAGTGCAAACAAATGCATTAATATTTGAGACATTAGGTATGACGGCAAAGTACCTACCGGGATAAATCTGCCGATCGATATTGGTACACGTTAACGTTATGGTGTCATAAGCTTAGTGTATAATACATGTTCCGGGCGTATAATAACGTAGCCTACCTGTTTTGTTTTCCAAACATTGGTGTGAGCCTATAACTCACACTACCAACATATTGTGTTCAATCGATTTAACAAACTCTATGAATATCACTCAACCTTTGTGTTGACCTCTCAAGCATGTATTTCAGGTTCATGACGATCAAGGATGGCACGGAAGGACACGGATACTCAAGAGGGCTATAAATTTTATTATCATTCAAAACTCATTTAATTTGTAAACATGGAACCATCTGGGACCTCATTTTGTAATCTCTGATATTTATACAATTTGAATGATAAATCTTTTAAAACGACTCAATTGGAGTTCGTTTTCTATTATTGTGTCTATTGTGCCGTCAAGTAACACCCAGTTCGAATTCCGCTGCAACCATGAATTGGGGGTGTTACAGATTGGTACCAGAGCCATGGTTATAGAGAAACGGGTCTAATTGAGACCTAAACTATAACCACACTACAAGCAAAAACATTTTATAGCCTTCCGATCTTCGTGTCTTCCATCCTCCAGACGATTATGGACTTATTAAGCATTTTATGCTACATGAACATATATGTATATTCATATATACACACTAGGCATTTTACACTACACGAACAAATACTAGTATATTTATATATACATTCGAGTTATTTTCAATCATTTTATCTAAACATATCTACACATGCCTATTCTATGGCATTTCGACACAACCACATTCTCCCAACCATGTTCCTACTCCAACATTTTATATCCAAGATATTGTAACGAATTACGATGGTCTTTTCTATTTCCCGAACATTGTATGACACAATGGTCTAATCTACTTCCGAGACATTGTGATTTGTGCAATGGTCTCTCGAATTATTCCACTACCTCATCAATATCATTTCATATGATATCAAAAACCCATCACAATCTATCGATTTCCAAACAAGAAATATGAGATTTCTAAAGGATAAACTAATCCATCATCGACAAAAGCTGAACTTTCTCTACATTCATCAAAGTTTTCTTCTGAAACCTTCATTGTTAAAAGTTCGTGATCCTGGCTAAGTATGTTCTATTTTAAAACTACTTAAAACTTCCTTTCCACACATACCTACCCGTACTATCTTCTATGCAATGGAATGTGAAAACATAGGTTACAAGTCTTGTATGGGCGGGACTTGTAACTGAAGGGTTTGACATCGCCTTTGTTTAGTGGACAGTTTCCCGAAAGCAACGGACATATCACAAGTATACCTAATTTAGGTATTTGAAAATTTTATCAAACCTCGGCTAAATATAGACTAGTCACCTATATTTAACCTAGGGACAGTGGAATATAGTCTGACTAACTATATTCGACTTAAAATTTTCAAATACTGAGAGTAGTTGTACTAGGGTTATGTTTAGGTTGATTTCCTACATGAACTCGATAAACCACCAGAATTCATTAAAACGATCTAGAGACACGATAGTGTCTTACCACTCAGCGAAATCTTAACACCTTATTTGTACTACCTAACTTCATTCTTGAAAGTTTTCATTTATGAGATAATCCGAACTACTATCTTGGGATAGTTATCAATTCTTCTCTTCATCCTGTAGAAGTACTATCCTGTTTAGTTCCTAAGGATACCATCCCATCATAAACCTTTAAAATCTCTTAAGATTTTCAAAGCAAACTCAACATCTATACCTAAGAGTATTAATGCTGGGCATACACTACACACTTTTGTTCATCAACATATCACATCATTATCTTCACCACCGTTATAAACACAAGCTCATTAACAGATCTTGATGCACTTTTAAAGCTCAAATCATCTATAGTTACACCACAAGTACCCTCATCAGCTTTACAAGATTGAATATTCATCTTGTACTTTTCGAACACCAGTATCATCTCGTAATACACTACCTTGTAACTCACCGACTAAGTATGAATGTTGTGTAGGATGATTTGTAATTATTTGAATGGATTGGGATGCCTTTTCATTTAAATAAAGACATTGTAAATCACCAAACCATAAGTTTATATTTCCTTATTTACATTGTTTGGGATGCCTCTCTATGTAAATAAAGAATTATAAACAAGTGGGCTTATTTGTATCCGAAATAACATAAGTATGAAGTCAATAAACACTAGGTACAACAACCGATTACCTACTAGGCTATGATTGCAATTACTATCTCAAATTCCTATTAATATTCGACTGCTATATCAATTTCCTTTGATATTCGACTATTACCATACCTTTCCTACATAAAAGTAAACCTCGTCCTACACCATACACTGAAACGACAAATCAAACTACATCACCGGTAATCCCAGACTTTAGTCCTCATAAGTAACCACACCTTTTCATCGACACAACTCCAACATATAACACACATAGAACTTCGGGACGAAGTTCCCCGTAAGGGGTAGAGACTGTAACAATTCACATTTTTCAGGATAATTACTATTCCCGGAAAATTTCACTATTCACTTTTACTATTCATTTTCCCGAAATTTTCCCGAAAGTTGATTTTTATTTGATATTCTCAAGTGATAAATCATTTCCATGGCAAATTAAAAGTTTGACATTCATAAGCTCATTTTCGTGAAAGTTATTAAGGAATTACACGGAATTACACGTTTTAGGGTAAAACGTCATTCAGAAATTCTACGTACAACGAAATTCGACCCCGTCAGGTGACCCCACATCGGAAAAATGTTTGACACGCTCATGATTTATTTGAGAATTAATCGTGACTGAGAAAAACATGACCAAAGACTTCCCGGCAGGTCACCCAAGCCTGTACTACTCTCGCATGAGCACGCTTAACCGTATGGGCGATTAACCGTTAGACCACAAAACGCGTTTCTAAGACGATTTGAGTTTTCAACTTATTAGAAAAAGTCAACATATTTTTCCCTCCTCCATTGACCAAAAATCATCCCTTGATGTTATAAGTCATTCCTTGATTTTTAGGCTTACGGTTTGATGTCTAAAAGACATTTAATACCAACCGACACTAGACTGAGCCCAGTCTAGACATTATAAGTCATTTTAAATCATTTTTATCACATTAGAAAAGTAACATTTTACTTTTCTCAATTTTACGCAATATTCGTACGTTTTACGCGTTTTAGACCCGTGTTTCCAGTTTTTAGCAGGGTTTTAGCACCCGATGGAACCTACCACTCATTTTATATTTTATTATGGAGTATTTTGACAAGTTTAACCATTCTTCCAAGTTTCGTATTTTTACGATACCCGGTTTTAAGTTTCATGACTTAACGACTTACCGTTAGCGATTAACGGGACCAAAACTCACTCTGTAAACTAGATAATACCAAGTTTATCCATCTAGTCACTTCCCCCTCATATGGAACGACCAAGAGGTGATTCACCATGATCTTGGTGGCTTAGTGAGAACCATGGAACTATTAGATCACTCATGTGTATCATTTTAAGCCTTAGAAACACTTATGGCCTAAAAACATACATGTAGTTATCATGTGTTCCATTCTAAGCCATTCATTCTTATACACTAACCTCCTCAACACACTATAAAACCCTCCTCACCTCCTTTTAGTCGTTCATAACCTCACACACACAAACACACTCCTAATTTTCCCTCTACTTCAAGAATTACTCAAGAAATCAAGTACTATATCTCTAGTTTGGTTTTGATTCATCAAACTACTTCAAATCCTTTGAAACTTTGGTGATTTCTCTTGAGTTTGAATCCACTCAAGTCACCTAAACCTTCATCATCCATCTTTCAAGATTACAAGAGTAGAAAGATTGCATGAAGAGAAGAGGGTTGAAGCAAGTCTATCAATGTCCTATCCTTACATGTTAACTTCCTTTCATCTTTGAAAGCCAAAAGTTGTAAGCCAAACCCTAACATGATTCTTGTTAAATAATCATATTCATGTTATTTACATATTATTCATGCTATATTATGTCTTGTATTCATGTCCATGATGTATAAAAGTGAGTAAAACAAGTATTGATACATATATGTAACTTATGTTATTCAAACAAGTAAACTAGTGACTTTCTTGGAAAACCACGACCAAAATGGTAAAATTATGATATTTGATCATTACATATTACAGTAGAGGACTTAACAAGGAAACCGTAGCAACTTGAACCACCTAAAACGAGTATACGAGTCAAAAGTTACGCCCATTTGAAGTTACCAAAACTTTTCGGCAAACTGCCAAATACCATTCTCATCAAATTTGGGTTTTGAAAGTCCCACTTCTGATCCGATTCATCAAAAAGTTAAAACACGAAAGTTGTCCGGAACGACGTTTTCGTTCAGGATTAAAGAAGCTCGAGCCCTGAAAATGCTTTTCGAGTGATAAATTTCTTCAAATTCTAAACAGCCCATTTTTAGACAAAGTCATTACATATAGGTTATGGTTTATGAAGACCAAAGGGGTCTTATGACCTATAATCAAGACCACCACCATGGCTAGAGCCAAGTTTGAGTCTCATGACCTTGGAACAAGGACCAAAGGTCATGGCTAGGCCATGACGAAATGACCATACCAACTTACATAGGCGTAAACATGAAACAATGAATTAGGCGATAACTTGAACAAGCAATTTGGATCTACTTCACTTAAAAGGAAACCATGAGATTTTAACAAGAGAAAATGGTCGTTCAAGACTTATGAAACTACCCCTAATAACAATCTTCATGTACAAATAAACTTTCCTAAGTTTATTCAAATATCGGACATGTAACTTTTCGGATCAAAACTTATATCTATATATTTCATCAACTACTACAATAGTAGGGAGCCTCATGTGAGGAGTTCATTATGTAAGCCGTCGAGTTGAGTTGTGGATTTACGAGTTAAAGTGTCCTGGCTCCTCGAACGCTTACTAACATGGCTTCTGAAATATGTCAGCCCGAACGGTAGTAAACGATATACCAAACATACATGTTCATGAATCTTTTATTTCAAAGACATACAATATACATCATACCACATCATGGACTAAATGCAAGATATATATATAGGCACTCCGTTATATTCTTTACTCCGATCCTAAGTCGCGACATTCTATTATAGGTTGCTCGTAGAAACCTTCACGATTCGACCGTTACATTCATTACTTGCTATCTTACTTAAGGTGAGTTCATAGCCCCACTTTCGATTACTTAATTGTTTTACAAACCCTTGGGGGGAATACATGCTATTATTTTTCTACTCGAACACGATGCTTTCTAATGTATGCTTCACGACGATGTTTTATTATCACTAAGTACCATCCTTGCCAAACCAAGATCCCTTATTATGAACCATTTAATCACTAGAAATAGTGAGCGCGAATATTAATAATAGGCCTATTGGGATTGACGAATCCCATTTGTATTGACTAAGTGCAAACAAATGCATTAATATTTGAGACATTAGGTATGACGGCAAAGTACCTACCGGGATAAATCTGCCGATCGATATTGGTACACGTTAACGTTATGGTGTCATAAGCTTAGTGTATAATACATGTTCCGGGCGTATAATAACGTAGCCTACCTGTTTTGTTTTCCAAACATTGGTGTGAGCCTATAACTCACACTACCAACATATTGTGTTCAATCGATTTAACAAACTCTATGAATATCACTCAACCTTTGTGTTGACCTCTCAAGCATGTATTTCAGGTTCATGACGATCAAGGATGGCACGGAAGGACACGGATACTCAAGAGGGCTATAAATTTTATTATCATTCAAAACTCATTTAATTTGTAAACATGGAACCATCTGGGACCTCATTTTGTAATCTCTGATATTTATACAATTTGAATGATAAATCTTTTAAAACGACTCAATTGGAGTTCGTTTTCTATTATTGTGTCTATTGTGCCGTCAAGTAACACCCAGTTCGAATTCCGCTGCAACCATGAATTGGGGGTGTTACAACATACATAGCTAATAGAGTTTAACACTAAGACCCCTAGACTTATTCATAAGCTAATATAGAGACAAATATTGTAACAATTTCCACCTTAGGCTTTATATTAGCCTACACCGACACTCAGCAACTCTAAGCAGTGCTTAAACTTAAATCCAGGTACCACCTTCGTCAAGGCATCCACAGCATTGTGTTCAGTACCCACCTTCAGAACTTCGACTGTTTTTGCTTCCAAGACATCTCTAATAAAGTGATCACGCACATTGATGTGCTTAGACCTTTCATGAAAAACATGATTCCGCGATAAGTGAATCGCGCCCTGATTATCATAATTAACTGCCACATTGTTAAGCTCTACGCCCACTCTTCCAAGAGTCCCCTTAGCCAAATAGCTTCCTTCACAGCCTCCGTAAGGGCCATATACTATGCCTCTGTAGTCGAAAGAGCCACCACGTGTTGTAGTGTTGCCTTCCAGCTTACAACACATCCCTGTACTAAAAACATGTAACCTGTGATTGACCTACCTTTATCCGGATCCTTAGCGTAGTCTGAATCAACAAAACCTGTTACATCTACATGATTGCCATGATCTGTCCCATACACCAAACCCACGTTCGCACTACCCTGCAAATATTTCAAAATCCACTTCACTGCTTCCCAATGCTTCTTACCTGGATTCGCCAAATATCTACTAACCACACTTACCACATACACTATGTCTGGTCTCGTGCATACCATCAAGTACATTAAGCTCCTAACCGCATTTGAATACGGCACCTTACTCATCCTTTCAACATCACAATCCTTAACTGGATAATCCTTCAACGACAGCTTGAAGTGCCCACCCAATGGCATCTAAACCGATTTCCCATTGTCTATTCTAAAATTATTCAAAATCTTAAAAACATACCCGGATTGTGACACCCTCAGAATCTTGCGACTCCGATCCCTGATGATCTCCATATCAAGAATCTTCTTTGCTTCCCCGAGGTCTTTCATGTCGAACTCCTTCTTTGGCAAAGACTTGGTAGACCCATTCTCAGCCTTGCTCTTACAAGCAATCAGCATATCGTCTATATATAACAGTAGATAGATATACTCACTTGGTGCATAACTCTTGTAATATACGCAGCTGTCGTAACTGCTACGCTTGAACCCGTTGCTCAGCATGTACTCATCAAACCTCGTATACCATTGCCTTGGTGAATGCTTCAAACCATAAAGGGATTTCTTTAACAAACATACCTTGTTATCTTGTTCATAACCCGGTGGCTGCCTCATGTAGATCACTTCTTCAAGATTTCCATGTAAAAAATGTTGTCTTTACATCAAGCTGCTCTAGCTCATAATCTCTACACACAGTCAATGCAAGTATAACTGATACATGAGATTGCGCCCTCGCAACAGGTTTTACCTCTCAAGGGATCTTGAGAAGCTTGCAATTGTAATACTCCATAAAATCCCAGGTCATTTATTAATGCTAATTTTTCGAAACTATTCTAATCTAAGCCATTTTTGCGGGCTAATTTGAAATTTTTATATGAGACACCGTTTGTTTGATACCCGATTACTTTGGTCACCATTTGTTTGACACCCGATTACTTTGGTCATCGTTTGTTTGACACCCGATTTCTTTGGTCACCGTATGTTTGTCACTTGGTATCACCTGTTGTCACTCTTGGATGCCACCCAACGAGGTTAACACCGGTAACTCCCACTTACGACCCGACACCTTGAAAAGACACCGATATATTTATATTTATGTAATTATGTATATATATTAATTATTACGAAACTACTATCACACTAAGTATATATATAAGTATATATACCTAGGAACGACACCGTTTATGTTTATATGGACTACACGAATCGACACTGACACCAATACCGAAACTAAAGTTACGAGAGCACTAGTCACCGACACTATATTATTTTGCTTTGGGCCGTGTACCACCCTAAGCCCAAGATTTCTTTTTCT